>JAQPPZ010002946.1:1200000-1902154 GCA_028583015.1 Wollemia nobilis | reverse complement strand
CTTCATCTAACAATGATACTCATGTTTTTCTCAAACCCTAACTCAGGTTTTTCATACAACCAATGGTTTCAACAACAATGCTTATAAAACAAGGTTTTAATCACAACTCTCAAATCAGAAAACCTTGAAGCATTAAACCAACCACTTTCGAAAAGGAAACCCTAATCAATTCCTTTTCACTCCAAACTTAATTTTCAATCAAGCCAATCACCTAACTCAACAAAGAAGAATTTTGCCCATACCTTTTCTTGAAGAGTAGTTGTCTTTGCAAATCTGCCACACTCACAATTACTTCTTTGACAAACTCAATAAGGGTTAGAGGATATTTATTTTCTCAATAAATCACAACACAAAAATAATATCAACCAAAATACACCTTATCACTCCATCTATAAATTAATACTCAATATCTTTCCAAAAATAATCTCCTTGGCAAATATCTCTTTCACAATAATATCAACTCTATTAAAGTCTTACTTCTCAAATATCCAAAATTTATTATTTAAGACTTTAATTAAAATAAACCCTAAACTCCTTATGCCTCCTAACTTTATTTCCAATCAATAATTCTCAGCTAGCAATTTTCCAAATAATAAAAACCTTTTAACTCCCACTTTGCTAAAAGTAATTAATCATCAACATAGGCAATATTATTCAAATGCTCAACAAAAATATTACCTCTGCCTTGGAGGGGATTCGAACCCCTAACTCTGCCCATGACCTGCGCCTTAGTCGTGGCTCTATTGCCATGTGAGCTAAGCGCTCGCTTGGAGCATTGAGAGCACCACATGCTCTAAGTTCCTTATGCTTCCGACGAAAACAAAAACATGTGCAGCGCTTTGGTGTTCCCAACACCAACCGAATGTGTCTTGCCAGGATTCGAACGCAGCTCAACGTTGCCACAAAAACTTAACCAATGTCTCCTTGCCACTACGCCATGCTTCCCAGCTGGCTTGAGGATTTCAATGCACTTTCCTTTATTTTGATCGTCGTCCTTCAAATATGTTCGTTGTTTCTCATGAGCTCAACCACCAATTCGTATGCCTTTTCTTATTTCGAGCAAGGATAAATTAATCAATGTCTTTTAGGCATTATATATAGTGCCCTTTGTCTTCCATGCAATCACGTCGGTGCATCGATTTAATTCGACGTCGGCTTGGTTGATTAGGTTATAAGGTATTTAAATTTAATTAAAATTAAATTTAAATATTATAAATTAAATCAAACCAACCTTAGGTTTTAACTTAATTAAACCTTGGAGCCTTGTCTTATTGCACAACCTTGGTGTAACGAATATTTATTTATAAAATTTAAATTCCTTGTGAATTTAAATAATTTATAAAATAAATATTGGACCTCCTTTTTAACCTTTGCAATAACCCTTCTTGGGTTTTTATGAACCAATCACTTAACTTGTGCTCCCAATAATATTAAAATATTATGGAGCCTTTTTGCCTTTAACTTTTGCACTGTTGAAGCTTTTTCCTGGATGATAGTGACAACCTTTGACGACTTTATTTCTTGTCGAATTCCTTGATATGAGTGATAACTCTATCAGGTGACATCAATGACAACTTTGACTTAGAGGACTCAAAATGTCCAACAATCTCCCCCTTTGTCATTGATGGCAACCCAAATCCTTTTTTACTAAAAACTTGACCTTTCTGTAATTTTGCTCCCCCTGGGACATTGCTCCCCCTGGCTCAATGCTTTCTCAAATATCAAATCTCTCCCCAATACACAAATCTCTCCCCCTTTGACATCAATGGAAAAGGGTCACCTTTGGGGCTCGGGGCTAAGAATGAGCCTCTTAGCTTAGCCCCTCCCCCACCTCCACATGAGGTGGTTAATTCTGGGGTGGGAGTATTTCTACTCCTCAAAAGCACTATTCTTTACCTTTATCTTTTTCTCTTCTTTTCTGAGTTTTTTGAATCCTCTTTCCCAAGTCATCATCCCTGTTCTTGTCATCACTTTTGTTCCTGTTCTTGTTCTCATCCATGTTCCTATTCCTGTTCTTGTTCTTGTTCTCATCCATGTTCTTGTTCCTATTTATGTTCTTGTTCATATTTCTATTTTTGTTCATGTTCCTGTTCCTGTTCATGCCTATTTCTAGAATATTTTCTCTACACCATCTTGTTGTGTGACCATCATTATTGCACTTATAACACTTAATGTTATTATTCCTTGGAGGTGCAACTGTCTTAGGATTTCTCCTAGTGAAGCCATATCCTCTTCTATCATGAATCTTGCAATTCATTGCCTTGTGACCAAACTCATTACATGAGTAGCAATACCCTTGGAAAAGTTGTCCTTTTCCATATTCCTGTCTTTCATGTGTCCTGCACTGTGAAGCCATGTGCCCAAACCTGTGACATGAAAAACATCTTCCATTGAAGCTTCCTTGTCTTGACCTCATTGGTCTCCTATTCTGATTGTTGTTCCATCTGTATCTTCTCTGTGCATTGTTCCTATATTTGTTGAACTCTTTGTTGTCCAACTCATCCTCTGATGTCTCACTCCCTCTTACACTGTCTTCTTCTGATGTATCTTCTTCTAAAGTTTCTTCTTCTTCAAGACTTGAAGTAGACTCTTCTTCCCTTTTCTTTTGAACCTGTTTAGAACCAAGACCTGTCTTGTTTGTTGCTCTTCTTTGTATCTTGACTATTTTATCCACACTCTTTGCACTGTTTACATACTTGTATAGCTTATTCTTGGAATCCTCTAAATCTTCCTTTAGTAGGGCCACTTCTTGTGTTAACTTCTCACATTCCAAGATCTTTGCTTCTAACTTATCTTTGAACTTGCTTGCCTTAGCCTTTGACTTTTCTAAATCCTCTATGAGCAATAATATTTCTTCATCACATTCTTGAAACTGACTTTCAAGCTTAGAGTGTTGCTTTCTTACCTTCTTTATTATGTCAAGGGCATAGATAAGTTCTCCCTTGAGATCATAACCATTCTCTTCTGAATAATCCTCTATTTGTTTACCTTTGTCCATATCATTTCTTTCTTTTGGCTTGTCTTCTATAGGATCACTCACTTCTTCTTCTAATGCCATTAGAAGATTTTCATCTGGTCTTTCAAGTGCATCTTCAAAATCATCATCACTGAAACTATAACCATCCCTTGTACAATCATCTTCAAGATGTCCAAATTTACCACATCTAAAACACTTGAGAATAATTGGAGTCCTTTTCTTAACTGGATCTTTCTCTTCAACCATAAATAGGACTTCATCTCTATCATTGTCTGAAAAACTAGCATCACTATCATTTGAGTACTTACTTGCATTATCCGCATAGTAGCTTCTCTTTTGCCTTTGGAAGAACTTCTTTCCTTGTCTGCTTTGTCCATCCTTGCTTTTATTTTGGTGCTTGTATCTTTCTGATTCCCTGTACCTGTGGTCCTATTTTTCTTCATCATTGTTGCTCTTTGGCTCTTTGCACTCTGTTGCATAATGTCCATACTTTCCACAATTAAAACACTTAACATATCTTAGATCTATGGGTCTTCTGGAACCTTTATCTCTTCTACCATAATTTGCTTCTTCATCACTAGATGACTCACTGCTTGATTCTATCTTCTTACCCTTTTTCTTTTTGTCCACTTTGAATGCAGCTTCTTTCGGAGGAATAGGATCTTTTGTTCTTATCTCAAAAGTAGTAAGCATGCCAAGCAAAGAATTCCTTGTCAGAGAATCACTATCAATTGATGTTTCTATAGCAAAAACCTTTTCACTGTACCTTTTTGGAAGAGTTCTCAAGATCTTATCACAAGCATCAGATTCATCAACCTTCATTCCAAGACCTTTCATCTCATGTATAAGTTCATCAACCTTGTTGAGATAGTCATGAATGTTTTCATCATCCCGCATTCTTAGGTTCTCAAATTCTCCTTTGAGATTTTTGATCTTAGCTTTCCTGACACTTTTATCTCCTTCATATATGGTATGCAATAGTTCCCACATATCTTTTGTCGTTGTACACTCCATAACCTTCATAGATTCTGATCTACGCAACCCTTTTATAATTGCATTCATAGCTCTTGAATTTGCATGCATTAGAAGCTTACCTTCCTTATCTATAGGAGGATTGGTTGTTGAATCATATCCAAGTTCCACTACATCCCAAACTTCATTTCCAAGTGCCATCAGGTGAAATCTCATCAGCACACACCAATACAAGAAGTCACTTCCATCAAATACTGGTACTACATTATTGATGGACCCATCCCTTTGATCCTTTTGATCCATTGTGTTCTTAGACCACTTTTCCTTCAAGTTGTCAAACTCTTCTGAAGGAACCCACTCTGATACCAATTGAAGAACACAAGCTTATATTGAGGAGGGGGTGAACAGTATAAGACCACTTTTTACTTTTCTTTTCAAATCAATATTATGTAGTGTATAGATAGCAGTATCAATAGCAGTAATCAAAGCAATGCACAAAACACCATACACAATAGAGACACAGATTTAATGTGGTTCACCCAATGTGGGCTACCTCCATAGAGAAAATATTTCTTCTAAATATTTCTCAAATAATATTTTGGGAATCCTTCCCAATTACAATGTTTATGGACCTCTTTCCAAAGGAGATGTTGATCCCCTAAATCTGGTTTGTGGATCTCTATCCATAGGAGAACTCCTTCTCCTCTGCTCTAGTTGGTGATCCTCTAGAAGACACTACCTCCACTACATTGATTGTGGATCTCTCTCCACTTGAAGACTCTTGTCCTCACTCAGAAGACCTATCCTCAATGTCTTGGCTGATGGATCTCTATCCACTGGAGACTCTGTCCTCTCTGCTCTATCACCTCCAAAGCTCTTCTCAATAGGTTCACTCATAACCTTCTCAAATATGCTCAATAGGTCCACTCAAAACCTGCTCAAATCTGCTCAATAGGTCCACTCAAAATTGATTCAAATATGCTCAATAGGTCCACTCATAACCTGCTCAAATATTCTCAATAGGTCCACTCAGAACTTGCTCAAATCTTCTCAACAGGTCCACTCAAAACTTGCTCAAATATGCTCAACAAGTTCACTTAGAACTTGTTCAAATCTGCTCAATAAGTTCACTCGAAACTTGTCCAAATATACTCAACAAGTTCACTCATAACTTGTCCAAATCTTCTCAACAAGCTCACTAAGAACTTGTCCAAATCTTCTCAATAAGTCCTCTCTAGGACTTGCTCAAATCTGCATTGAAGCATTCCACAAAATCTCACACAAAATTAGTCCATAAGTCTTCTCAAAGACTTACCTCAAATCATCTTAACAAGTTCACACAAAACTTGTCCAATCTCATAGAATCATAAAGAGAATTGTTAGAGACTCAATATGTTCTATACTCAATGCTCAATCACTTTCTCAACTCAATCTCATAGAAGCATAAAGAGAATTGTTAGAGACTCAATATGTTCTATACTCAAAACTCAATCTCAACTCAAATCAATCTCATAGAAGCATAAAGAGAATTGTTAGAGACTCAATATGTTCTATTCTCAAAACTCAATCTCAACTCAAATCAGAATATAGAATAGTTTGTTTCATGGAACTTGAACAACCACTTCACACAATCACTTGACTAGGCTCAATCAACTCTACTCAACCAATCACTTCAAGGAACAACCCTTTCTCACAAACCCTAGTCCAAGCATGTATCATCCAACTCAAAATATTTCCAACAATGCCCAACACAAATCTCACATAACAATGATACTCATGTTCTTTTCTAACTCAAGTTCAAGTTCTTTGCATAACCAATTGGCTTCAACAACAATGCTAATAAAACATTCTTCATCTAACAATGATACTCATGTTTTTCTCAAACCCTAACTCAGGTTTTTCATACAACCAATGGTTTCAACAACAATGCTTATAAAACAAGGTTTTAATCACAACTCTCAAATCAAAAAACCTTGAAGCATTAAACCAACCACTTTCGAAAAGGAAACCCTAATCAATTCCTTTTCACTCCAAACTTAATTTTCAATCAAGCCAATCACCTAACTCAACAAAGAAGAATTTTACCCATACCTTTTCTTGAAGAGTAGTTGTCTTTGCAAATCTGCCACACTCACAATTACTTCTTTGACAAACTCAATAAGGGTTAGAGGATATTTATTTTCTCAATAAATCACAACACAAAAATAATATCAACCAAAATACACCTTATCACTCCATCTATAAAATAATACTCAATATCTTTCAAAAATAATCTCCTTGGCAAATATCTCTTTCACAATAAAATCAACTCTATTAAAGTCTTACTTCTCAAATATCCAAAATTTATTATCTAAGACTTTAATTAAAATAATACCTAAACTCCTTATGCCTCCTAACTTTATTTCCAATCAATAATTCTCAACTAGCAATTTTCCAAATAATAAAAACCTTTTAACTCCCAACTTTGCTAAAAGTAATTAATCATCAACCTAGGCAATATTATTCAAATGCTCAACAAAAATATTACCTCTGCCTTGGAGGGGATTCGAACCCCTAACTCTGCCCATGACCTGCGCCTTAGTCATGGCTCTATTGCCACGCGAGCTAAGCGCTCGCTTGGAGCATTGAGAGCACCACGTGCTCTAAGTTCCTTATGCTGCCAACAAAAACAAAAATGTGCGCAGCGCTTTGGTGTTCCCAACACCAACCGAATTGCGTCTTGCCAGGATTCGAACGCAGCTCAACGTTGCCACAAAAACTTAACCAATGTCTCCTTGCCACTACGCCATGCTTCCCAACTGGCTTGAGGGTTTCAATGCACTTTCCTTTATTTCGATCATCGTCCTTCAAATCTGTTCGTTGTTTCTCATGAGCTCAACCACCAATTCGTATGCCTTTTCTTATTTCGAGCAAGGATAAATTAATCAATGTCTTTTAGGCATTATATATAGTGCCCTTTGTCTTCCATGCAATCACGTCGGTGCATCGATTTAATTCGACGTCGGCTTGGTTGATTAGGTTATAAGGTATTTAAATTTAATTAAAATTAAATTTAAATATTATAAATTAAATCAAACCAACCTTAGGCTTTAACTTAATTAAACCTTGGAGCCTTGTCTTATTGCACAACCTTGTAACGAATATTTATTTATAAAATTTAAATTCCTTGTGAATTTAAATAATTTATAAAATAAATATTGGACCTCCTTTTTAACCTTTGCAATAACCCTTCTTGGGTTTTTATGAACCAATCACTTAACCTGTGCTCCCAATAATATTAAAATATTATGGAGCCTTTTTGCCTTTAACTTTTGCATTGTTGAAGCTTTTTCCTGGATGATAGTGACAACCTTTGACGACTTTATTTCTTGTCGAATTCCTTGATATGAGTGATAACTCTATCAGGTGACATCAATGACAACTTTGACTTAGAGGACTCAAAATGTCCAATAGAACCTTATGAAGATGTTATGGCAGAAATTGGAGACCGCCTAATTACGCACAAAGGGATCGAAAGATTAAGGCAATATGTAGAAGTGACGATGAGTCAGGGTGTGTCTTATAATAGCTGGCTTACAATTCCCTATAATTTGTAGTTGTCCTGGTTCTTGTGCTCACCTGTCCATCCGTGCCCTGAGCTGGTGCAACTCATTGCTCAATTCTATGACCCATTCACCAAGGCTGTGTGAAATTCTAGGAGGGAAATCCCGTTTACTATTACTCCAATGAAATTCGAGAATATTTTGCATGTGGGTTGAAGCCCCCGTCCTATGCAATTAATAATAAAATTCACACTGACGAACAAGAGTACCGATACGTCTCCACTGTAACTTTACACCAATTTATGGAGACACAACTCGTTAAGGAGCCACAGATGAGGCAACTTCCAAATTTACCGAAGACGCTTTCAGAATTTAAAAGCCAGGATATTTATTCTATGTTGTCTTGGGTTGTTGGGTTACCCTAAAATGAAACAGTATATAAGTGGCAGGCGGCTATGGCTCAGTGTATTTGCAAAGTCAAATTTTATTCCCCTTCCACCATGAGGTAAGGAGGCAACCCTATTTATTTTGATTGGGTCGACTTCATCTCCCGAAGGATTAATTCTATGTTGGAAAAAATGCAAACCGGGGAGTCCTAGTAATTTTTACATACATCATTCCTAGTATGGTTCTTTTTTCAATTGCAACAACATTTTTCATTTATTGCAGTCAAACCGTTGGGTGAAAAGAATGAGCCCTTGCCAGTGTATAAATGGACTCCAATTTTGTCAAGGAGGGAGTCGGTGTACAGTTTTAATAGGTAGTTTTTGGGGTCAAAAATTGAATTGCTTTACGGTACGTATGAGAGAGTACCGTAGGAGTTGAGGGACACAGTCATCGCAGAAGAAAAGGGCGATATTTTTCTTCTTACCCAGGGCGTAGTTGTGCGAATTTTCGGCTTCACGGTAAGCCATTTTTGTTACCGTATTTTTCCACAGTGCACATGTTTGTAATAGAGGTTGTGTGTCAAACAGACCATGTGAATGATATATAAGGAGCCGAGCACAAAAAGAAGACCACCTGCAATATGCCTTTCAAGTTTAGGAGCATAGAGGTGAACCAAGTTGGACAAAATAATTTGTTTATAGTGGCGCTCCAGGACTTGGGCTTAATTGAATCGTCGCAGCGCTGGCAATATGGTCCTTTGGGAAAGTTCTTAGCTATTGTAAAGGCTAAGTTGTTTCATTGTTGTCCTCGCCCCGATATTCAAAAGCGAAGAAACAATTTTGACGGGCCAGATAGGAACTGGCATATTGAAAAAATGACCTCCCTCCCGCCATGGCACGACTATTATGAGCAAGAGGCAAAATATAATCTAGCCAAAAATAGGACTCAAATTCCTCCTTCGGATTTGTTTGGATCTATCAAAGAGGCCAAACCTGAATGGATCGAAGAGAAAATAATTAATTGGTGGATTATGTGTATTCATCGTGGAAAGCCACACGCTCCTTATGGGTTGAAGTTGGATGAACAATTTTCAGAGGCTTATGATAATTTTGTGGATTTTTATCAACCTATCGCCTTCACAAATATGTTTTCGCAGAGTTTTCAACAATATGACAATGACAAAGGCAAAACTGAGCAGGAGCGCCCCACCGTTGAAGATGAGATCTCGGAGGAAGAAGAACAACAATATATTTTTAAAAGAAGGTCGTAGAGAACCAAGCGATAACAGGAGGAGACGTCTATGCCTAAAAAGCAAAAATAAACAATGGCGCCTTCGTTTCCTAAAGCGACGAAAAGGCCCCGAACCAGCACAACTACAACTTCTATCGTTGAGGTCCCTATGGCTTCGGTCGCTATGGTTTATGCAATGCCAACTGTAGAGATTTCCATAGTTGTTAGTGTGCCAACTGTGAACCCTTCGCCTGTCGAGGAACTCCCAACCTCAGTCACGCAAATATTTCCAATGGCTTAGCAACAAGAAGAGGAACAACCGTCAAAGAATTCCCATGTGAAAATTATGGATGAAGAAGGGGTTCTTGACGTTGGAGATAGGGTGGAATTACAAGAAGAAGAAGTAGTTTTGCGGTCACCCCCATCCCCTCAGCACATGGTGCACGTGATCGAAGGTACATATTTGCTACCTTCTTCTTCTCTCCCGGAGCAAGCAACTGTTTCTGTTTTGATTCCATCTGTTCCATTTTCATCTCCCCAAGTTTTTGTTTCTCTACCCTTTGGTACACCTTCCACATCCATTTCCATCCCATATTCTTTTGAATCTGAAGTCATTGTTGCTCCTTCCTCTATTACCGTTCCTTCATCTTATGTTTCCTTCAGTTCCTTTGCATCAGGGTCAAATCCTTTTTCGTGCCTTTCCCCCTCAATTGCCACCACTTCCACCATCGAAGTTGTAAGTACACAAGCTCCTCCTAGAATAAGTGTAACTGCAGCTAAGCCCATGTCCTCCACTAAGTCTGCCATATCTCTTCCTTCCATTGTTTTTGTCCCACCACTTTTGTCAGTGTCGTCCACTTCCACTGGGTCCAATCGCTCAGAATTTTTGGTTCCTTTCACTTCATTTTTGGAACTCTAGATGGTTCCTGAAGCACAGGTGGTTCATAAACAGGTTGACATAGAAAAGATCAATCGGGCGCATCTGAGCTCTTCATAGTGGTTGAAGAGCATGCGATGCAAAGAGGCCTTGGATATAGCTCAACCAATAAAGAAGGTTGTCTTTGATCCCATTGCAAAATAAGCTCACATTACTACCATCATGTCGTTGGTCCAAAAACCCTAGGGAGAGTTGTTGTCGAGTGATCTCATTTCTAAAACCATTACAGAAGACCTTACACGGATTGATCCTGTTGAAAAAATGGGCAACATTCAAGTAGACATGAGCTTAGTGTACTTGCATGGCGAACACTTCAAGGAGAAATATTTTTAAAATGAGAATAGGATTATTGAGCTCAAAAACACCCTGGCAAAAAGCAGAGCCACAAAAGAGAATACGACCACGAAGAATGATTATTTGTGGAACCAGGTCAAATTGCACTTGAAGGAGCGTGATACCACCAGGATTGAGATGCATAAACTTTAGCAGAAGGTCAAGGAAATGAAGAAGCAGTTGGAGGAGAAGGCAGAACAGGCCACAGGATTTTCATGCGATAACGTCAAAGGAACCCACCTTCACTCTGCACTAAATTGTGAGAAGCTGGTCATGCAAATTGTTAAGGTGTTGCAATATTTATGGGAGGCATAGATATAGATCTATCTTGGACAACAACTTATTGATATCACATAGGATATGCTTTTGCCCTACATGGAAATGGTTGTAAAAATACAGGCTTTAACTAATACTAGTTTGCACATTCACCCCCTCAACGAGATGGATTACGCCTGGTCCAAGGTGAATATAACACTGCACAGTTATTTCCAGCGTATGGACCTGGTAAGGGAAGGTTGGGCCATCCTCAACACCATTGAGCATGAACACATTATTTCTATGTCTCATTTTGAGACTATTGATGAGTTGGGTTTTTTGACCTTTGTGGACAATTGGGGAGAACCTCTTCCCATGGAAGAACTGGAAGTACTCTGGAAGAAATTCATTGAGGATACATTAGAGATCGATGCCTGGGAGGAGCCTCTAACAGAAGTGCAAGTGTTTCCCTTGATGCAGAAGTATACGCGTTTGGAACTATCATTGTACGAGTTGGCTCAACAAGCGAAGCGCCTCAGTTTGACAGATGTTCAAAATCTTCATTTTGTATGAGTCACTCAATGTTCCCTACTTGTTCACCACTCATGCTTGGAAAGAGGTTGTTCGTGTTTATGAAGTTATCTCTAAAATAATCCAAGAGCAGGAGAAGGCAACGACAGAGCGCGCGATAGCAGCAAAAGCAACAGAGGAAGTTGAGCGCACTGAAGTTCTCAAAGTCGTAGTAGAAGCAGAAGAGTGGGAGCGCGCAGAGGAAGAAACCCATAGAAAAGCATATGTAGCAAAGGCAGTGGTGCCAGCTAAAGCTGCTAAAAAATAAAACTTTGCAACCCAATGGATGAAGGCATGGGATCGCTTGCATCCATGCGAGCTAGATACCCCATGAGTCGCCAGAAATATTGGTCATTTTGCATTTTACCACATTAGGAGTTTTATTGGGAAATTTTGATGCATATTTTGATGCAATGTTTTGATTGTATATGGCGACATTATTTTGAAGACAATTTTATATGCTCCTAATTCGCTTACATATGTGTTGTATTTTACTTTTGATGATTAAAATGAAGGTGTCTGTAAGTTTATGAAAGTCAAAAAATAATGAAGGACTTAGTTGAAATATTTAAAGGAAAATGAAAAGGTATTCGCGTTCGCCCCAAAGGAGGGGCGAACGCCCCAATTGCCCTTTGTAAAGGCGAACGAAGTTCCAGGATCAATGTGGGCAAATATAAAACTGTAAGCGCGTTCATCCTTGTTTTGAGGTGAACACACCGTTCATCCTTTCTATAGGCGAACACGCCCCAAAGAAGAACGCGATCATAATCGCCCGAAGTCAGTGAAAACTTGCGTTCGCCTCAGTCAAGGGGAACAAACGACCTTCAAGAGCAATATAATGTCGTGTTCTCCCTCATTGAGGGGTGAACGGGACGTTTGCCCTTCCAATGGACGAACGTGTTTTAAAAGAAAAATCTCACATGCGTGCACAAGGAGAATTAGGCGAAGCAGGTTTTTGGGGTGAACATGATTCCTGGGCAAGAAGAACTATGGTCAAAGGTTTAAAGGTGCCAAATTTATGAAATATTAAATAATGGTGGCATTGAGTAACTCATATTGTGGATCCCAAGCATGGAAGAGGCTAAATGAGAAGAATGGAAGAATCTTCATAGTTTCCAAAGCATTAAGGATCCCAAAGTATTTAATGATGTCCTAATTATTTGTGCATCGGTGCTCAAGTTGCTGATTTTATGGGAGTTGTTCCTAAAGAAATAATCGTTGTTCTAAAGAGAAATGGATTTTCAATGATTTCGAGGAGGAATTTCCTTGTTTTTGTTCTTGATCCCGAAACATTTTGTTCTCTGGTGCATTAAATGAAAGAGGTGAAAACCTCTATAAATACTAATCAAATTTCCATTGTAAAAGGAGGTTAGACATTTTTGTGGGAATACTCTCTAAGTTCTCTGCATTAATACAAGGCATCAGACTTTCGAATTTGCAAGTGATATTGTGTGTAATTGCTTTCTGTACTGTGCACTTCTATTTTACATTCATCTTTCTTGTTTGTTGTTAAATTTAAATTCTGCATTTGGATTTAAATATTGCTAGTGAGGGAGTGAATGTTGGAGTGTTATTTTGGAGGTTATTACTGCAAATTTGCAAGTAAATTTTGTTGCTTTTCCTCTATTAAATGCTATTTCATGCTTGGGTGAATTTCTTGTTGTTAGTCTACCATGAATCCTACACTTTGGCCTGTGGCCATATTTCCCATTTCTTTTCATATTTTTCCAATTCCTTTCTTGTATCCCTAGTCTTCTACCAGCGTAGGATTTAGTTTGGGAACCAACCCTCTCTAGAGATTGGAATGGGGGACATTTCTTTCCTCCGACCTTTCAATGTTGGTCGGGCGTACAAACGCAGTGTTTGTTGATTAGTCAGATATTTGACCAACAAGGACCAATCTAAAACAACTTTCACCACCATGTAAGGAACCTTATATTGTCAAGTCATGCCTTTTACATTAAAAACATAAGAGCTACCTACCAATGCACCATGACATACATTTTTCATGACATCATGGAAGACTATGTCAATGATCTTCTTGTTTGGTCTTTAAACCAAGAAGATCATGTTCAACACCTAAGGCACATATTTGAGTAGTTGTGAGAGTACAAGGTACGTCTCAAGCCTAAAAAATAAATCTTTGGGGTTGCATTAGAAAAAATGTTAGGACTCATCATATTCCAACATGGCATATAATTATGTTCTAACAAGATATTGGCTATATTTTATATGCCACCCCCTCAAAATTTAACCTAACTTTAGAGTCTTTAGGGAAAATTCAATCTATTTAGGGATTCATCTCTCAACTTGTTAACAAGTGTCAACCTTTTACCAAGATTTTGAGGAAGGATGTAGTCTTCAATTGGGATGTTGATTGTCAAGCAGCCTTTGATGCTTTCAAGTCCTACCTCCTATCTCCTCTCATCCTTGTCCCTCATAATACTTCTTGTCTTTTGTTGCTATACATAGTAGCAACATACCATGCCTTAGGAGATATGTTGGTGTAGTACAATGAACAACATAGAGAGTGCGCCATTTTCTATATTAGTAGGACTTTGGTCGACTACAAAGTTTGATATATCCCTTTAGAGAAGTTTTGTCTTGTGGAAATGTTTTCTTCCTAGAAGCTTAAACACTACATGCTTAGCCATAAGACATTTGTCATCATGAGGGTCTACCCCTTAATATATCTCATGTCTAATCCTCACCTCTTGGGATAAAGTGTTAATGGGTCATTACGATTAGTGAATTCGATTTTAAGTTTGTTAGCTAAAATTTTGTAAAAGGTCATGTAATTGCTAAGTAGTAGATGCATCCTTAGAAACCAACCATCCCTTAGATGTAGACTTCCCAAATGAGTCGATATTCAAACTAGAAGTTGATCAACCTAATTCTTAGAATTTCTACTTTGATGGTGCTTGATGTGTCAAAGGAGTAGGGATAGAAGTCATATTGGTTTTAGTAGTAGCTTATCCTTTTGTCCTTTAAGCTTAAGTTTTCTTGTACCAACAATACCACTGAGTATGAAGCCTTTAGCTTGGGCTTTGTGTAGCCTTAGCTTTGTAGGTTAGAATCCTCTCTATTTTTGGAGATTCCCAACTTTTAGTCAACCAATTCAATGGTGTTTATCAAAAAAAGATGAAAATATTAAGCCATACATAGAAATCATCATTAAGCTAATGGATACTTTCAAATAAATCATTGTTGAAGTTATCTCTAGGTCTACCAACCAACATGCCAATGCTATGGTAGTGATTGCCTCCCTTATCTCCTTAGAGTTGGATGATGAACAAGCCATGATTATCATTTAGAAAATTAGGGAGCCTTCAACCTTAGAGTCATTGGTACAAAGATATCTCCTTCTCCTTGTTATTGGTACAAAAATATCTTTGCCTTCCTTGGGGATGAATGTTGCCTAATGGTTTGAACCACAATGAGCACAAGAACCTTAAGCAATGTGCATGTATGCATGTTATCATTGGTGATATCTTATGCCATCATTCCTTTGATGGTATTTTCCTTAGATGCCTAACCTCATCCAAATTCAAAGCAGACATTAAAGAGACCCATGATGTATCATGTAGTGGTCACTTTAGTGGTGTTGCCATCTCTAAGAAACTCCTACGAACAAGTTATTTTTGGTCCTCCATCAAAAAGGACTCTTGTGACTATGTTAGGAGGTGTGATAAGTGTTACAAGCATAAAAATCATATTTGTGCTCCATCCCAAGCTCTTCAACCCTTGACTTCTCCTTAGCTTTTTTCTATTTGGGGATTAGACATCATTGGGAAGATCAACCCAATGTTGTATGATGGCCATAAGTTCATCATCATGGCTGCTAAGTACTTCACTAAGTGGGTCAAAGCCATACATTTAATCTCATCACTAGAGTCCAAGTCTTCAAGTTTACCCTTAACTAGATCCTTAGTCATCACAATATCCCTTTCATGCTAATCTATGACAACGAAACACCCTCCAAGAAGGATGTCCAAAAAATTTGTGATAGATACAAGATTCAACACAAATGGTCAATGCATTACCATCCTCAAGATAATGGATAAGCTAAAACTTTTAATAAGAATCTTTCCAAGATCCTTATGAAGTATTTCAATAAAATCAACTAAGATTGGCATCTTCAGCTTTATCCTGCCTTATGGGATTATTACACTAGTGTTTGAACCCTCATTAGTGTGATACCCTATGCTTTGGTTTATAGAACTAAATCATCTTCCCTTTCAAGCATGAGGTTCCTTCCTTGTATATTTTGTTGTAGGACTCCTCTATAGAGATGAATATCATCTTGCCCATCTGAGTTAGTTAAAACGGCTTGACAAAAAGCAGATCCATGTCCTAGAGAACCTACAGGTCTACAAGCAATGACTCACGTATGCCTATAGAAAAAATATATGATCTTGCTCCTTCAAAGTTAATGATCTTGTTCTTAAAGAGAATAAAAAGAACACTAATGCCAAAATTGTGCTCAATGGTGAGTTTGAGCCTTATTGAATATGTCCATTCATCATAACTTCCAAGTTTAGTTTAGGTGATAATCGCCTCACCATAGTTTATGAAAAAGAACTTAAAGAATCAATGAACATAATGCATCTTAAAAGGTATTATATTTGAGTATGTATTGGCTACTTGTTGATGCTTGTTTGAATCTTGCCTAATTTCATATTTTTTTGCATGCACGTACTTGTCTATGTTTGGATTGCTTGTTGTGTTTCAATTGAGGGATCTGTAATGACACACAAATGATGATCCTAGTTAGGATAGTTCATTTATTTCATTGCACAAGGTGACTAATTCAAGTGAATCCTCCTAGTCCCATCTTTACAAATCAAATCAGGGTTTGCACAACCATCTATCTCTATCATCAATCTATCTTTCTATCTCAATCTTAAGCATTTGTTTAAAGGAAAATCAAAAGTCTTATAGGTAAGGCATAAATCCTTTAAGTGTCTATTCAAAGACAAATCAAAAGTCCTCCAAGCAAGGCAGAAGTTCTTTAAGCATTTGTTTAAAGGTAAATCAAAAGTCCTATGGGCAAGGCATAAGTCCTTTAAAATTTTGTTTAAAGGTAAATCAAAAGTCCTATGGGCAAGGTAGAAGTCCTTTAGACGTTTGTTTAAGGCAAATCATTTCTTTTTCATGCTTGGACATATATATGTATCATAGCAAATCTAACAAAATTTCACCTAGGCAAATATCAAAGCTAACTAAAATCCCCCTGGGCAAATCTCAAAGCTAGCTAAAGTTCTCTCAGACAAATATTTATGTATATATATGTATATAATGTATACATTTGTACATATTTTTATTTTTTACACTATAGCTATGCCTTCTTCAACACATCTAACAACCCTCATCTCTCATCATACCAAATTGTTTCTTTATCTTAATAGTTCAACTTTTAAATCTCTTAATAAATCATAAATAATCAACATTTAATAAAATATTTACATCCACAATTTATTATCATGTTAATCAAATTTTAATCTCATCATAAATAACTAAAGAACCTTAAATATTAATGTAACTAAATGCAATGTTGCACCATAAACAATAGTTAACAAAGTTGCAATCATAAAAGACATATATACACATAATCTCAAAATGTGTGCATATAAAGGCTTGGTCATGATCTACAATCAAAATGATTATGATCAACAATAGTGTGCAACACTCAATCCTCCTAAAAATCCTCTAAATTTGAGACAAGTGACTCCACAACCGACCCTAGTTAGTTTTGAGATCCCATCTCTAGTGCTCCCCCTCCTCTTGGTGGTGACATCCTCACCGACCATTATGACTATTGTGTCATGAACCTAGAGTGCATCCACCACCATGTCCTTGTACATGATAAGAGTTGCTAATCTATAGGTACAACTACATGATATATTACCCTATGTGCATCACCCACTCCACCTCAACCTACAAGTAATGCTATGTAGTCTATAGCTCCCTTTTGACCAATTGCAGGTCTGCCTAAGCTGAGCCTAGATGTTCTAGTAACATCTAGATAACCTAATCTTCTTTAGTTGTCCCTATTGTTGTAACTCATACTACTAATGTGTCTTGCTCCACAATTAGACCTTGGATGGTCTGTTTCATCACCGTTACTTATCTTGCCAATTGGTTCCTCTTTGTTGTCCTTACTACCAATGCCACTTATAAGCTAGCCACTTTCCAAGGTAGCACATCCCTCTCTACCTTGATGATTGCTCAGGTTGACCTACTCAGTCTTGCCTTGCTAGCTATGCTCTTGAACAATCATAGTGCCAATAGTGATGGCATCGTTGTAATTGTTGTTGTTGTCCCTCCCTACCTCTACTCCCTCCATCGTCATGCCTCTTTGTAGTGTTAAATCCATGCTAATACTGCTTGTCTCAGCCTCTGTGGTTGCACTACCAATGTTGTAACCCTCCTAGGTTGATATACTTGACACCACTAAATGTATCCTATTATAACTCTAAGGTCATCATGTCCAAGGTCTCAAATTGCGGGTTCATTGAGATTCACATCTACATATGAATATGGGTTTAGAGATCCCCCAAAGTCTATCTCCCACATAAAATACCTATACCAAAGCAACCCCATTGGTATCCCCTATTGAGTCTTGTACTAGTAGACCACTCAATCAAAATGATAGAGATTGCACTCCCTCATGGACCCATAAACCATCTCATTCATCTCATGCAATCTAGATGGTAGACATCATCCCACCACCCAGGATGATTCATATAATACTGCCATACAATCTACCTTGCTTATAGATTATCGATCGCATGCCTTGTCACTATCAAAGCGCTCTTTGTAGCCTCCCCTATGCCACCTCAAAGTGGTGACCCTATTTATATGTTGTCGATACCTCTAGGTCATCCATAAACCTTGAGAATTCTAGAAGTCTAATCACCAATATGTGCCCCTAGGCCCACACTTGGAGTAATGTGCAACAAACCAAGCTTCAACCTCTCTAGTAAATAATCTAGTGTAGCATCTAGTATAGTTAGGCTAACACCATCTCTATTTATGCGAAGACATCTTGTCGGTCTCACATCTCTGCCACCATCTTGCCCCATATGCAGTCAACTACCCTCTTGCTCATGTTACCAAGCAAGACTCTAATATCAATGTGTAGAGGAGGGGAGTTTGCTTATCTGACCAAAATCCCACTCATGTGACATTGATGTCAACATTCGATCTAATTAAAGGTAAGGCCACCTCCCTTGTCAAACTCTCTAGTTATGTCCTTGGTCCCATCTTGACTATCATCCCTTTGATAGGTATCCCATATCAATTGCATGTGGATGCCTCTCTGCACTTGAGGGCTATCTATTGCACTTGCATCCACGTTAACCCAAACACTATGTTAGTATACCTAATATTAACATCACATCGTGTATGAAAATGAAAAAGTTCCTAGCCTACTCTTGCATTGGTGCGAAAGCACCGTCACAACACAAAAGCACCTATAGGAAAAAGTGTCATTGAGGTGCAAAAGCACCATCGCTTGGTGATAGCACTGCTAGATGTGAAAGCACCATCGATGAGCGATAGTGTCATTAGAGCACAAAAACACCATCGCTTTATTTCAATAAACTTTTCAAGACAAAAATAAAAGTAAAGAATTGCTATTCACCAATGCTAGTATTGTCCCCCTTAGAACTGGTGCTCAAACCAGACCTACATAATGCTTTAGTTGTCTCTAGTGAGCCATCCAAAATCCTGTCTCGATCAGTGCTCTGGAGCTCCTTCTCTTTTCCTCATATGGCAAAAATTAATTCATTTTTATTCCTCAACCCTTTTTACTTATATATATATAATTTTCCTCAATTTAACTTGATTTTTCTTTTGAAAATCAATGGGGCACATTAGGACACAAAAACATTTAATGCTTCCTTAAACATAATTTTTAACATTGCTTTTAAGCAAACAATCATATCAATCATATAACATCATCAACCATAAATAATAGAAAATCTTCATATATATATATATATATATATATAATTTTCCTCAATTTAACTTGATTTTTCTTTTGAAACTCAATGGGGCACATTAGGACACAAAAACATTTAATGCTTCCTTAAACATAATTTTTAACATTGCTTTTAAGCAAACAATCATATCAATCATATAACATCATCGACCATAAACAATAGAAAATCTTCCAGTCCCAAAGTTGGGGCATCTATGTAAGGTTTTAACACATTTATTATGCAATAAATGCATAAAAGAGGTAAACTTACACACTCAATTTTGTGCACACATAATCTTCAAGTTTATTAATCCCTTCATCAATCAACCAAATCGAATAAATTTTCCTTGTGCCTAAATTTAGAGCATTTATTTCTCCTAAAGCAATAGCGTTGACAACACTATCGCAACCTGGCTACTTTTGCTAAGTCTTTCAATTTTAACCTTTTCCTGTCTGTTTTTTTAATCCAACAATCATGAGGCGAAAACACCAACATGATAACACCATCTATGCTATCACCTATGGATGTTTTTCATTGTTGTACGTTAAAATCAAGAAGTTTGACTTCTTGTCTCTTTCAAACTGTTTGCTATTAATGAACCAAATCTCCAAAAAATGATTTGTAGCTCCTATAGAAATCCCAAAATCTAAGAATTGTCATTCTCAAGATCTTTTATTAATGACTTTTTGATCTCTTTTTAGATTCTTACCTTCTCCAATCTTGTCATATTTAATACAATTCTTCCTCCAAGAAGCCATGACTTCCTATAAAACCAACACTTAGGAGAGCTCAATCCATGACCATTTTTGGGTAGCAAAGCTCTACCAAAATTTCATCCATGGTCTTTTGAAAGCAACAAAATTATACCAAAATCTCTTTAAAATCATAACAATCAAGTATTGTGCATAACAAGATTATACCAAAATCTTATCACAATCTTATGAAGGTCATCCTTACAAGCACTTAAGCTCTTGTTCTTGCAAGCATCCAAGTCTAAAAGCAAGTTTCCAATCAAGCATCAAGCCTCCAAGCTCAAGCATTAAAGTGCCATCAACAAGAAAACTAGCAAGCTCTTAACAAGCTTCCAAC
This sequence comes from Wollemia nobilis, assembly GCA_028583015.1. Taxonomy (NCBI): domain Eukaryota; kingdom Viridiplantae; phylum Streptophyta; class Pinopsida; order Araucariales; family Araucariaceae; genus Wollemia; species Wollemia nobilis. Next base: position 1,881,877 of record JAQPPZ010002946.1, on the reverse strand, counting down.
AAGGGAAAATAACCTTGTCTCCTAGGTTGTGCCCTTTCCCCTTATTTACTTTTGGCTCTTCCTTGTCTTTGTAGCTTTAGGCCTCTTATCTTATTGCACTTAAACCTAATCTTGCATTTAACTAATTTTTTTATTTTTTTATTTAATCTTCACCTTGAGTAAGTAAATCTGTATTTTTTTTAGTGTTAAATAAAACCTTTGTCATCATAATCATTATATCCTTAAAATATCTTGCATTTAATTTTGTTGTTCTACTCTTAAAAATGAAAATACTGCCAAATTATAAATCCACAACGCTCTCTCTCTTTGGTTTTACACAAGATAAAAGTATTAACCATGTTATTGCAACTAATCCCTGTGAATGTGGTATTAACCATGTTATTACAACTAATCCCTGTGAATGTGGTCTACCCGCAAAGAGGCTAACCTGCATTATTGGTAATGTGACCTAATGCTTATTTTTAGCATCCAGTCATTTTTATCATTTTCTACTTATTTAAATAAAGGTGTGATTGCTATTCAAGGAAATTTAACTATCTTCTGCCAGCTCAGAAATTTAACAACTTGATCCAGTCTATTTAAAAAAAAAAAAAAAAAAGCAGTTTACACGACGCGCCACGGCATCGCAAAGAAATATTAGATACCATCTATCCACGATAATTTGCCTTTAAAACAAATACGTGTCATACGATAAAAGGCAGTTGTACGTACGGCCTTCAACAAGCGAAAATAGTGAAAAACACGTGTCTATATATACTTCGGACAGGAAAACGAAATATAATATCGGTCACAAATAGATGACAACTTTTTACCGACAATCTTAGTACAAGAGTCCAAACTTCTGTGCTCGCGCTCTCTTTAACTGCTCCTGTGATCTATTGAAGTAATCATTTACAAATTTCACAGCCCTCATTATATCGATTTTCTGCCGGAATTTCTTTTTCTTTGGTGAGATTGGACAGACTTCTCTCAGTTTGAGCAAGTTGCAATTGCAATTATAGTTATAATATTTGTCCTGGTGTGCTCTAGGGTTAAATTTATGTCTGATCTGATCTCTTTGGTTGAGTGCAGCTTTTACATAGATAACGATGGTGAAGGACACAGAGTACTATGATATATTAGGAGTGAAGCCCGATGTCACTGCTTCCGAGATTAAGAAGGCTTATTATGTTAAGGTCTTCCCTCGCCTTTAACTTCATTTTGTAGAGATCATATCGAGTTCGTCTTAGTTCGTCTTAGGTTTAGTATGTATCATATTAAGTTCATGTTAGGATTAATGCAAAAGTATATAATATATACTTGGAAGGTTCGTTCCGCCTGCACCCAGACAAATTTTGAATATTAACAACCCTATTTTAATATAATTGTGTCAAACCAAATCAAATTGCTGGCTTGCCAGGGTAAAGGGAAAGGTAATTTTTTAGGTTTTGGATGGGTTAGCTGGTGAAATTGGCAATGGAACCCATTATAGTAATCAGGGAACTTTTCGCTTTAATGTATATGGATTGTTTTGGAGTTTTAATTTTCGACACTGTGAGAAAGCTCATGATAAGGCGGACATTGTACAGAAAGATATTAAATACGTGCTATGTAATGCCCGATTTAGACAATAGTATGGTGATGAAATATTAAACAAATTGATCAAATTTCATAGCTAGGAATGCTAGGAAATGTATTAACAGAGATTATATATCAAAGATCATAAATTCTAAACAAATTATGAAATAAAATAGAAGGCTTTTAATTTGTGCAAGTCCAAAATAGCTTATCGGACAGATGACATTGTAACCAGCTAAAATACCAAAGCTGTCATTTTTCTTTTTGAAGTGCTGACCTTTTACTATTGACTTTGACTTCTACTTTCTATATTCTTGCCTCTGCAGACAAACCCAACATTGAGTCTACTACTAGAGTATCGGCATAACTAGTCTGTAGATAGCTATAAGCCTTGCATTTCAATATAAAGTGCTTTTCTATCACGCCTTCCTTTGATGTTCTTTTAGCATGAAAATGTACTTAATTTTTCTCTCTCCCTTTTTCTAAATTGGTTATATGGGATTAAATTTTTTTGTTTTTGTTTTTTAAAACTGAATAGTTGAGATTGGAACCTGTCCCACCCATATTACATCACAACCACATAGTGCGATTAGAACATGTGGCCATTATGCATGTATCGCCTAACAAGATTTGAACCTCCAGTTGAGCACAAGCATTGATCTGCTAAGGTTTACCCATAGTATTTGAACCTTGGTTTATGGTATTTTGTGAGTGAATCACTTCCTTGAGCCAATAGGTCCATTGTAGAGACAACCAAATTTTGTCAATTTTACAATTTTTGCTATTTTGCAATGTTGTTCTTGGGTTTGCAAAATCTATTTTCTATGGCTACTTCCTTGAAATTAGAAGGTAGTAGCTGAGATACTACAATTTCAATATTTGGTACAAGCATATATCACCTCATACACACATGATATCATTATGTGAGAACACTTACATACAACAACTCTTATTTAGATATATCACCAACAGGTGGCACATGCATCCATGCGTTGATGTGCTCATGAACTAATGCGTTCGTGCAAACGTGTGTGTATGAACACAGACGTGGCATTTACTCGTGTCAAATCGTCTACCTACAATTTGGATCCTCTTTCTCCGTTTGAATTGTTTTGTCCCAAGTTTCTTATTATCAATATCATTATTCCTCCATGTGATTTGTTATTTTCTGTTGTTTCATTCTATATTGTAACCTTACTCTATCCTTCGAAGGTTGGGGTCTTCCACCTGTCATGTTCATGTGTTTTTGTGAGAATAATTATGTATCTTCCTTATGCTATGGGCCCTAACCCAACCCCTTAGCTCCAAGGGTAGCCTCTACATTTCCAACATATCAAATGTAACTACTCATGGGGGGACCCAATTCCCTTATTGTTTTGGTATCTTTGACTAGAGGTGCAAGCCTTTCCCCTTTTCACTCGTATCCATTTACCTTTTTGCCTCATTGTTCTTACTTTCTATGATTCTCGCCTTCTCCTTCTTGTTGTATTGGTGTGTTTCAAGACTTTTGACTAGTGATATAAGCCTTTCTGTTTTTTAACCATGCCCATTTACCTTCATTCGTTGCTGTCCTCTGTTCTTCCAGTTCTTCTCTTCTCTTTTCTTCATGTGTTGAAGTTAAATATTAATCTAGAAAAAATTGTGAACCTTTCAGTAGACTCTTATTTCTTAGGATTTGTGTTATCCTCTACTTTCACCATGGTAACTTTGATAGGCCTACGCCTTCCTTCTCCTTTTATTTTTTCCAAGCCTACTTGCTTGGTAATTTTGTCCTTTCCTTTGCAGCTTGTCTTTGAAGAAGTCTGTTGCAAGACTGGTTGTGTTGTCATCTTCTCCATAATCCCTTATCCCTTTGATAATTATATTCTCTTATCTATCATCCCTTTTTCTATCTTCCCTTACTAGCCTTCTAGTTTGTTTTTCAGACCCCTCTTTCCTATTATCTATTGATCCTTTTACCACTTGTGCCAATGTTTTGATCTCCTCTATCTGATTTCTTGTATTACTCTCGTTTAGTTTCTTATCTGTTGTTGTTTGAGATTCCTTGACTTGTTTTATATTTGTTCCTTCCCTTTTTCCTTCTAGACTAACCATTCCACCCCACCCGCCCCCTCCCTTCCCCTTCTTGCAGCCTTATTATTTGTTCCCTTAGCTTTCTATGAGCCTCTTCCAAACTTTGATTTGTCTCCAAAATACCATGAAGCTTACAGTTTTTGTCCTGCTGCCTAGTTTCCATATGCTCCAATCTGTTCTTAAAATTTATTAATTTTTGCACATCTAAATTTGATGATGATGTAAGAGGGGTTGATGTGGGGCTGTAACACCCTTCCCCATTGTGGTACTCTTTTGTGGGGGACTAGCACATTAGTGTTTTTTTCTTAGCCCCTTTCTCCTTGTCTTGTGTCTAACTGATATGCTCTGTTTTTTGTTTGGTTACTCAAGTCTGGTTTTGATGGATCCAAGTCATGGTTTTTGCTTTGCACCTGTTTTTCATCATACTCTGCTTTTGTGTGGGATTGTCTACTCTTCTTCATCCTATAATATTGCTTTTGCATTCACAAAATCTATCTTTTCCTTTTGTGTCTTCCAGTGCTACTTTTGCCTGGTTCAGGCCACTTTCCAAGGGGCTTGTATAGCTTGTGGATATACCTAGGTGTTTCCTTCTATAGTGCCCATTATCCTTCCAAAGGAGTTTTTGTATGCCATTGTCTATGTTAAATATTTTACACACATTTATTATATCCATATTATCATGGGAAAATGTGGGTTTATTGAGGTTCTAAACTTGGGTTGGCAAGTGTCTATATATCATTAGGCCCAAACTCAATGAAGAGTTGTTAAGAACCTTCTAATTAAAATAAGCACATCCATATAAATATTGCAATAAAACAGTAATTCATGAAGAACAAAATATTGCAATTCGAAATGGAGATGCATGAATCTATATTAATCTCACAAAATCACAATACAAAATCACTGGCCTCTTCGAAGGGGCAACCTCCTTACAATACTTTGATTCAATATGCAAAAAGATACATTCGTCTATGACCCCTTGTCTTTTAAAGATACATTTCATTTAACCCTAACCTAACGCTCAAGGTTTGGCTTACATGCAAAGTGCCACCTGAGCTAGAATTTTCTACCAAACAAACAATTACATTCTTAATAATGGTTACATGAAATGGCCCCACTTGTCTAGGTGTCTCAAGTGCCACATACCATTACAAAATATTACAAAATATCATTAGAATGGGGTCCCCGCGTTGGAAAGGGGTCATTACATTATAATGTTAGGATGGGGTCCTAACATGTCCTTCCCCTTCAAAAAGCTTTGTCCACAAAGCTGGAGATGAGGAAACTACTGTTGTAGCTGTTGGAGAGACTCCCATGTGGCATCTTCAGGTTGTAGTCCTCGCCATTGAGCAAGAACCTCAGTGATGACACTGGTGTGAAGGGTGTGCGATCTCTGGTCCAAAATTTGTTCAGGCTTGAGCATGATGGAAACTTCTTCATGCAGATCTGGTAAAGTGGATTGAACTTGTACCTTGTTGCCAACAACCCTTTTGAGAGAAGAGACATGAAAGATTGGATGGATCTTGGACGTGGCCAAAAAGGCCAATTTGTAGGCTGTTGAACTAATTTGCTGTAATACCTAGTAGGGTCCATAATATTTGCGGCTAGTTTTTGGCATCTACGGAGTTGGAGTGATGATTGTTTGTAGGGTTGTAGGTGGAGAAAAACCATATCCCCCACTTCAAAGCCGTGCTCAAAACGGTGTTGACCAGCTTGCTGATGAATACGATTTTGGGCCAATTCAAGATTCATATTAAGTTGTTGGAGAATGGCAATATGCTGGTTGAAAGTGGTGTTGACAGCGTGAACCTTGGAGCTTCCTGGAATGTATGAGGAGGGTGTTGGTGGAGGAAGACCATATACTGCTTCAAAGGGTGTAACCTTGGTGGCGGTGTGATATGAAGTATTATACCACCATTCGGCCAAAGGGAGCCATTTCGCCCACTATGCAGGGTGTTCGGATGCAAAGCAATGGAGGTAGGTTTCCAAACATTTGTTAACAATTTGTATTTGGCCAACAGTTTGAGGATGGCTGAACTCATTTTGAGCTAAGTGCCTTGCAACTTAAATAGTTCCTGCCAAAAATGACTAGTAAAAGTAGGGTTCCTGTTTGACACAATAGATTTGGGCATTCCATGAAGGCAAAAGATGGCGTCTAAAAAGACTTGGGCAACTACAGAAGCTGTGTAGGGATGGGATAAGGAACAAAAATGAGCATACTTTCTGAAACGATGCACGACCACCAGAATAATTGATTTTCCTCCCGATTTGGGGTACCCTTCAATAAAATCCATAGAAATGTCTGCCCATAGTTGTTCTGAAATTGGTAAAGGCTGAAGATTTCCATGGGGACACAGTTTCTCCTTTCATTCTTTGGCACTTGTCACATTCGGCCACAAAAGTTTGAATATCCTTCTTTATTCCCTTCTTGAAGAAAGTACGCTTGGTCCTTTCATAAGTTTTTAGAAACCCAAAATGTCCCACTGTTGGTGAGGCATGCATTTCCTGCAAGATGAATTCTTGAGTTTGTGAGTTTTGGGGAATAACAAGTTGGTCATGATATCTCAAGTCTTGACCATCCCAAGTGTATCTAGTGCATGAGTTAGGCTCTGCTTGAAGTTTGTTGATCAAAGTTTGCAAGCCTGAATCCTTGGCCATTTCTTCTCTGAGATTATTAATCCATTGAGGGATTGGTGAAGAGATAGCATTCAACATAATTTGATCTTCAAACTGTCGGGATAGTGCATCAACCATGATATTCTCCTTTCCTTTTTTATATGTGATTTCATAATCATAGCCCATCAATTTAGAGACCCACTTTTGTTGTTTAGGTGTGGCTACCCGTTGTTCCAAGAAGTACTTGAGACTTTGATGGTTGATTTTGATTGAAAAATGACGCCCAATGAGATATGACCTCCAATGATTAACATGTAAAATGGCGAGCATCTCCTTTTCATAAGTAGATTTGCCCAAATTTTGGCTTGAAAGTGCTCTACAGGTGAAGGCCAATGGTCTTCCTTTTTGCATTAAAAGACCCTGATTCCATTGCCTAAAGCATCACTTTCAATTACAAAAGGTTTAGAAAAATCAGGCATTGCTAACATTGGGGTGGTTGTCATGGCTTGCTTTAATTCCTCGAAAGCCTTCTCCGCTGGTGCTAACCAAATAAAAGAATTATTTTTCAATGTGGTTGTTAAAGGACCTGCTATGTTTCCATAGTTCTGTACGAATTTACGGTAATACCCAGTGAGTCCCAAAAATCCTCAAAGTCTCTTAAGGGTGTGAGGCTTTGGCCATTCTTGAACAACTTGAATCTTTTTAGGATCGACTTTTAACTTCTTTGATGACAATGTGACCCAAATACTCCATTTCTTGCAACCCAAAAGAACACTTAGGCCTTTTGGCATAAAGCTGATTCTCAGACAAAAGTTGCAAAGTTTGATCCAAATGTTTGAGGTGCTCTTCCCAAGAGCAACTATAAATCAAAATATCACAAAGAAAACTAGAATAAATTTGAGAAGGAAGGGCCAAAAAATGGAATTCATCAAACTCTGAAAAGTGGAGGGTGCATTGGTCAAACCAAATGGCATAACCAAGAATTCATAGTGCCCTTCGTGAGTCCTAAAAGCAGTTTTAGGAATGTCATCTTCCTTGATTCTGATCTGATGGTATCCTAATCGCAAATCTAGTTTTGAAAAATATGGGCACCATGCAATTCATCCAACAACTCATCAATTACTGGAATGGGAAATTTGTCCTTAACAATGATTTTATTGAGTTCTCTGAAATCCACACACAAACACCAAGACCCATCTTTTTTCCATACCAACAACACTGGGGAAGAATAGGGACTGACGCTGGGACGAATAACCCCTGTAGCAAGAAGTTCCTGCACCATTTTCTTTATTCTTGATTTCTAGGCATATGGATATTTGTAAGGGCGGACATTGGGAGGAAGACTACCTGGAATAAACTGAATTGCATGATTGTGGAACGACAAGGGGATAGTCCTTTGGGTTCCTCAAAAACTTTGGCATGACTTTGCAATAAAAGCTGTAATTCCTCTTGATGGTCTTTGTCTTCACTATCTAAGGCTTGTATGGCAAATAGTTGGGCCACAACTCCATGGGTTGACTTTTTCAATAGTTTCTCCATCCTATGAGACGAAACAAGTCGAGTAGCTCCAACCTTCAAACCTTGTAAGGTGTACTTTGTTCCCTACTGGATGAATTTCATCCATAATTCAGCAAAGTTCCAGGATACAGTTCCCAAGGTATGGAGCCACTGTGCTCCTAGCACAACATCACATCCGCCAAGTGGAAGGGCAAACATATTAGTTTTGAGTTCATAGTCCCCTATCTTCAACTTAATATTTTGGCATTTTCCCTTACAAGGTAATGTTCCTCCATTTGCCACCATGACCTCGAAAGAGTTGCAAGTATGTATGTAACAATTCGCTTGCTTAGCTATTCGGGGATCAATGAAATTATGTGTACTACCTAAATCAATCAAAATTGTAATTCTTTGCCCCTTGAAGAACCCCACTACCTTCATAGTTTGAGGGGTTGAGATTCCTACAAGTGAATGGACAAAAATCTCTGGTTGTGGTTCTTCCTGTGCTTCGCCCTCATCTTGATGCTCTTCCTCTTGCAGTTCTACCTCTTTGTCAGGAAGTTCATGCACTACTGAGTCATCCACATCCAACAAAAACAATTTTTGTTGTATGCATTTATGCCCCGGAGCATATTTCTCATCACAATTATAACATAAGCCTTGTGCTCTATAGGCATCCATTTCCTCCCTAGTCAATTGCTTGATTGGCAGAGATTTATTTATTTTTATTTTTTGATGGCGGAGATTTATTGCTAGTATTCGATGTGAACTTGGATGGAAATGTGGGTTTGGCCTGTGGAAATTTGGACGACCTCCTTTGGGTAGAAATTTTTTCTTCTGCTAATCTCGCCGATCCTACGGCTTACATCATAGACTGTGATTTGAACATTTTTACTTCTGCCTTGATATCATCTTTCAACCCATTGATAAAATAGCTCTGAAAAAATCCTTCACTCAACCCCTTTGTCCTATTAGCCAATTTCTCAAATTGAGTCTGGTATTCCCGGACAGTAGAGGTTTGTTTCAATTTGGCTAAGGCTCTTGTAAAGTCCACATACTCACTAGGGCCAAAATGAGTGAGTAATTGGGACTCAAAGTCTTCCCAAGAAAGGTCAAGAGTTGTGTTTTGTAACCATTGATACCATTGTAAGGCCTCAGATTCAAAGTTAAAAGATGCCATGGTGACCCACAAATATCGGGGAACATTATGGAGTTTGAAGAATTGATCTGCCCGACACAACCAACCATCGTTGTCCTTTCCATTAAACTTGGGAAAGTCTAATTTGGGCATCTTAAACGGGGTATATGTCAAAAATAGCATGATGAGTTTTTTTCTCTTTATTGCCTAAACTACCATCTAGTCCTTCAATGTCAATAAGCTGTAATACTTTTGGGCCTTCCTTTATATGCTCTTCAACCTCTAAGAATCTTTCTTCAATCACTACTTTGACTTTAACCTGGTCAATTTCATAATCTACATGTGATCTTTCATCTGTTTTACTTCTTGTCCAATGTGTGACATTTGGCTCTGTAGGTTACTAAGTGTTTGATTTTATTTTGTTCCATATAGTGGCTTTGTTCCAACTCCTTCATTGCTCCTCTAGTCCCTCTATCCATATATATGTGATTTGGACCACCCCAATTGACTTACTAAAAATAGAAGTGTTGTTCCAGGAGTTACTATTTTTAGTAATGGGTCAAAGAAAGTGTTTGGGTGTTATATATCAAAACAATCAACTTGAAAAAACGAATACAATGGGCTAGGTCTCATAATGAATTTTTTCGACACCCTAGACTTCTTTTCTTTCTAGGGAAGTGTTGTCTGTTTTTCTCCTGGAGTCTCTGTTCACTCGGAAAATTGACTTTTGTTTGACAACCCCCTGAGCAGACCCTATAGTGACTGTTATTGACAACTATTCTATCTGACTTTTTTAAGTCACTGTTTTTGATGGTTGGCTTGGCAGACTTTGTTACTGACAATTCCTTGACTATTATGATTTTCGACTGTAACTGACAATTGCAAAGGTAGACTTTGTCTTGACTGTTACTGACTGTGGCCCTGGCTGAAATGATATCCGATTGTTACTGACACCCCCTGTCTTTTTTGATTATACACTCATAGCCCTTGTCTTGTTTGTAACTTCCCACACAATTTCTTTCGTCTATTTTAGTTTAGTATATTTGGTGATAGTGTAGTCTCTTTAGTATGCTCAATTTTTGTGGTAGGGTTTTTGACATTTAGGTTAATATTCAACAGAAACAAGGTACTCCAGGCCAAGGCGTATGCACTGTCCATAGCCCTTTGTTATACCGTAGCGACAAATGATAATGCTCGGACCAATATTTTAAGCCACTACTCAAGGAAGATTCCATGCATACCGTTGAGCACCCTACCGGCCTCTTTGACAATACGAGAGGGTGATCTTCCTAAGTGCTATGCTCGGTGCACTATGGATAGATACACAGTCAAAAAGCTTCCTAGGGCTAAAGGTTTCTCTTAATCCTAGGGGGATCTCTCGATATACCCCAAGATACGTGGGAGCTCAAGTCCGTATATGGGTGTTGTTTGAGGCCTGGGTATTGGAGCCTGATCGCCTCTCACTTCTCTAGATGCTTTATAGGCAATCTAGCTCAGCCAATAATGACAACTCCACGGTGGATTATGGATAGATACACAATCAAAAAGCTTCCTAGGGCTAAAGTTTTCTCCTAATCCTAAGGGGTCTCTCGATATACCCGAAGATACGTGGGAGCTCAAGTCTATATACGGGTGTTGTTTGAGGCTTGGGTATTGGAGCTTGATCCCCTTTCACTTCACTAGATGCTTTACGGGCAATCTAGCTTAGCCAATAATGACAACTCCTCTATGATATTTTAAAACCCCTGACACATGGTTTTTAACCTATTAAACTAAAACATAATAGAAAAGGGATCAAAATATATATATATATATATATATATATATATTTTTATATTAATAGGATAGCAAGCAGAAAAATGAAAACACGGAAAATTTATACCTAACAATAGAAATGGCAAGGCAAGAACTGTTGTAGTCGCAGCGGAACATGGCCTTGAAAAGTGCTTTGATACCACTTGTTAAGAACCTTTTAATTAAAATAAGCACATCCACATAAATATTGCAATAAAACAATAATTCATGAAGAACAAAATATTGCAATACGAAATGGAAATGCATAAATCTATATTAATCTCGCAAAATCACAATACAAAATCACTGGCCTCTTCGAGGGGGCAACCTCCTTACAATACTTTGATTCAATATGCAAAAAAATACATTTGTCTATGCCCCATTTTCTTTTAAAGATACATTTCATGTAACCCTAACCTAATGCTCAAGGGTTGGCTTACATGCAAAGTGCCACCCGAGCTAGAATCTTCTACCAAACAAACGGTTACATTCTTTATAATGGTTACATGAAATGGCCCCACTTGACTAGGCAGTTCAAGTGCCACATATCATTACACAATATCATTAGAATGGGTTCCCCACGTTGGAAAGGGGTCATTAAATAATAATGTTAGAATTATATAATAATGCTAGGATGGGGTCCTAACAAGAGTTTGCCATTTACAAGGTCCCCAACCCAAACCGTTTAAACTCATGGCCTGTATTGATTGTTATTGTTAACTAAGATGAGTATGGAATTGATAGACCATAAGATGATCTAAACAAACTTCTTACAGGTCCATCATCTACTTTGCAGGATCTCAAGAACAAAGGACTGCAACTAGTTGACTCATTTTTCTTTTTCTTGTCTAGGAGTCCTTTGTATCTGTATGAAAAGTATCATAGGTTACGAGTAAGAAAACCAAAATTTGTTGTGCTTCCCAAGATTTTTCCTAATACTACCCTCTGTTGGTGGAAGTTTGGGAATTATAGAATTTTGTTTCAAAACCGGAATTGATGGTCAAACCATAAAGTGTGGACACTCAAATGGAAGAAGAGTAACTTATGATTAGATTATAAACCAGGTCATGCCAACATTAAACATATGTTTAAGATGCTCTGATAGTTCCAATCTAAATGACATTGTTTTCATTGTAAAAGGAGTATAATGGTGGGTGAGTGGGGGCAAAACATTGGTATTGTATCCATCATGATATGTCATGTGTATAAGCTAGGTGTGTTTATATTGGTCCGAGCCAGTTAACAAACCAATACAAGAACAATTAAAAGCAGGTTTGGATGCCTTAAGCTATATTAGTACCAGAGAAGAGGAGGTAGCCCATGGCCCTGCACAATCACATAGGGACTTGCAATGTAGTCATGACAATCTCTCAATAGGAGTGGGAATCTTAATTGACATAAGGTTGATATTGGCATAGTCTATGCAGCCAACAAAATGGACTTAATCAATGGTGCAGGCTGATTGAGAGCCTGAGACTATTAGTTACTTTCATGACCTTATTAGATTTTAGAATGGGGATTATTTTAGCAGTTGATTATACAGACTCGTTACAAGATATCTATTAGTTGATGACCCCATAGATTTTTTTCACCCCACAGATTATAAGTAGTGGTTTTGTTGTGCCCTCTGCCATGGTGTATGTAGCTTGAATTATATTATGCTGTGTTTCTTAGTCCCTCTTGTCAGGAATTTTTTGGTTTGCCTTACCTTGATAAACACTTCGCTTTCTATGTTTTCAATTTTAATTTTAGTATTTTATTTATTTTCAATTTCTGTTTCACCCTTTCCTGTTCTTTTTCTTTTTTAATAAATAGCGACTAAAATCATGAATGAAATTTCCCATGTTAGCTTTGAACCAACAATGGTTACCAGGGAAAGCAACCCATCTCTATTGAGAGAGAAAACAAATTATGTTGATGTTCACAAGTAATACAAATATGTAATTTGGACTATAAAGTACAGCATGTAGCAATGGGAATGCCGGATTTCCAAAGCATCCTCTAACAAGAAAAGCAAAGATCTAAACTGTTGGCTAGAAAAGAGAGGCTAGCCAGAAAAACAAACTAAATAAAACAGATTGAGGAGGTAGACCCAAAAAGGTAACCTTGGACAATGAATTGTACTAGTACAAACGTAGGAAGGAGTGAAGAATAAATATCTTTATTGACTTCTCTTGATGTTGGTTTGATTTTATAAGGACGTACATATTACCTTGATAAACACTTTGCTTTCTATGTTTTAAATTTAAATTTTAGTATTTTATTTATTTTTAATTTCTATTTTACCCTTTCCTGTTCTTTTTCTTTTTTAATAAATAGTGGCTCAAATCATGAATAAATTTCCCATGTTAGCTTTGAACCAACAATGGTTCCCAGGGAAAGCAACGCATCTCTATTGAGAGAGAAAACAAACTATGTTGAAGTTTACAAGTAACAAACATATGTAATTTGGACTATAAAGTACAGCATGTAGCAATGGGAATGTCGGATTTCCAAAGCATCCTCTAACAAGAAAAGCAAAGATCTAAACTGTTGGCTAGAAAAGAGATGTTAGCCAGAAAAACAAACTAAATAAAACAGATTGAGGAGGTAGACCCAAAAAGGTAACCTTGGACAATGAATTGTACTAGTACAAATGTTGGTAGGAGTGAAGAATAAATATCTTTATTGACTTCTCTTGATGTTGGTTTGATTTTATAAGGAAGTACATATTACCATAATCGTCAACTGCTGTGCTTTATTGCTGAAAAAACTTTTATGTGGCTATCTTGATCATTATCGATATCTTTGTTTTGCAATTCCTATATTAATATCTATTGTTTTTACTACAATTTCTTTTGCATTTCTGCTACAGAGGGGTTAAAGCCAATTTTATATCTTTGATAATATCATATTGTGAATAAAAGAAAGAAACAGTGCTAATGTAATGTTTGAATACGTTCCTTCTTAGTGCTCAACTCTTATTCACATAAGGTTCTTATGCAAATATAAAATATGATATCTTGCAGGCAAGGCAAGTGCATCCGGACAAAAATCCTAATGATTCTCAAGCAGCACATAAATTCCAGGTAATTTAAGTCATCCCATTTGCAAATATGGGCTACATTTTGAGTTTCAAACTAAAACATTATGAGGAGTTGGACATTTTAATGCATTCTGTAAATAATTTTTGAGTTTTTAGGTTCTCTTATTATGGTTTGAGATTGGATTAACTAAAGATTAAATATAGAAAGGCATAAATACAGAGTGTCATGTCTTTTAGTGTACATCTGGGGCTATTCAATAACTGATGGTATCTGAATCATGAGATACAGCCAAACTTCTTAAAGAGATCTACTTTTGTGGGGCATGCTATAATATAATCAAACCTCTGAAAGAGATCTTACTCTAGTAGCACTGAGTTATAGCAACTCTTTATCTAGAAACACTACATACCAAATAGACTTTGGCATTATGGTGCCTTTTCCAGTGGATCACTTCCCATTTCATTCATGACGACACAGCCTAGATCTCTTTCAAGAAATCTTCGGCAGTAAGATATCGTAAGTCTATTTTTATCCTTTTATTGGTGATAGAATGGATGAATGGCGATCATGAATAGACTAGTTTAAAGGACTAAGCTTCTTCTGTTGTATTGAATGCGTTTTATTATCATGCCAAGTAGAAAATGTTAAAGAATCATAAGCAATAATTGATTTCAATGATAAGAAAGTCAAACGTGAAATTAGGGGCACACTATTTTAAATCCAGGTTCTGTGATTAACCGGGTCTTAGAATACCTTCGATCCAACAAATGGCCTTGGGGATTTTATGTTATGGCTTACAATGATTGTAAAAATGGATATGCAGTCAACATGATTCTAGCCATGAGCTTAAATGAGGTCATACAACATGATCACAGTCATAACCTGAAAGCAGTCAGAGAACGAGATGATAGCTTTAATGACTTGTATGCTTACATGACACGATTCCAGCTATTACCTAAAATTGGTCATTAGAACACTATCATCTTTTAAGTAAACCTAAACAGATGTATATAATTTATTTTTGTTTTGTTTTGTTTGTTAATCTCCTCGCAGAGTGGGTTTTCCTTCGGTGTAGCTGTTGGATGCACTTCCTTGCAGTTGCTCTTCTGCTGGACCTCTCTATGCACTACCTGACCCACTGCTTGGTCACCCATAGAGCCTACCCCTTGGGCAATCTTAGCTGTTTGTGCTTGGTGCTCATGCGCAAATTTTCATTCTTGCTTCATCATCAATAACAGTTTCCAATTTAACAAGATTGAATTTGTATGTACTTAGTTCCTCATCGGAGAGAAGATTTTCTTTGGGTCGAGGACTTCCCTTGTCTTGAGAAGGCTACACACGCTCGATATTTAGCTGTGAAATTCCCTCCTTGGGGCCTGTTGGTTACGAATCTGCCATGAGGAAAGGATTTGGTATAATGTGCCCAGATTCGCCCACCAGATTGAAAGGCCGGAAGGAAGGAATGCCTTCCATGCCAATCTCCGGAGAAGGCCGGCTTCCTGTGGGTTTTAGTGTTTTAAGCTAAGAGTGCAGGGAAAGAGATACAAATGTGGAAAGAGAATCCAAATGTGATTGGAGTTGGGTGGGGGGAATAAGCAGTACGACAACGATCAATCACCACTACTAACAGCAATCCTATACAAAACACATAATGAAACTACAACTATCATGCATCCTATGTATCCTCTATCTATGCATTCCAGGAATACTTAATCACCAAATACTGGAGTCCGGAGTTCAATACAACGATAAGCAATGAAATAAGAAACATGAGGCAGAAATGACAAGGAGAGGCAGCATACAAAATGAAGACAGTAAGCAGAGCCAAGTATGTATCTTGTATTTAGAAGCAAACGCACAGCTACAATGGTTCCCTAGCAGTATATTCCCCTTCCACCCCCTTTACAATGAAATTATCTGGCTATTTATAGCCTAGGTTCCCCCCGATTACATTCATGGGCACAAAGTCCCAGACCAGACAATAGCTGACAAAAGCGGCTGAAAAGCTACTGATGCTGACTCCTGTCGGCGAGGACTGTACTTGCAGCAAGGTCTCCCTGAAAGTTGTACAGCTACGTGGCAGTGCGTGCGGTCAAACCTCTGGTCAGCAGGAATGCGGGTAGCTGCGGTAGATGAAACTTCTCATCAGCTTAAATAGGGGCAGCTGGCGTAGGCAGTGCAGCCCATGCTTGTCCTTTATCCCGTCACATCTTGGTCCGAATTCCGGGGCTGAACACTTGTCAGATTCTGGTGAGTGACACGTGTCTGCCTTGAAAGGCAGTTTGTCCAACTTCGCCCAGGATCCGAGCACTGTAGGGTGGCGCAGGTGGGGAACATCGCAGTTGGGGAGGGCCTCCGTGCCTTACCCAAATTCTGGCTTGCTTGATGAATCTTGCCCGATTGCGCACCGGTCAAAGGGCGCACCCCGACCTCGCTGCGAAGTCGGGTTGCGCACCGGTACTTAGTTGATTTTCCCGCTGTTCGGACTGCGCACTAAAAGGGGAGCGCACTCCGACTTCGCTGCGAAGTCGGGTTGCGCCCCAGCACTTAGCTGATTTTCTGCACACTGCTTTCCCAAGTGCGCACAGGAAGAAGAGCGCACCCCGACTTCGTTGCGAAGTCGGGTTGCGCTCCCACACTTAGTCAAATTCTGCTCCGTTTCAGCCTGCCTTCGCACTTCGCATCCCCTACTGCACACCGACTTGAGGGCGCACCCCGACTTCGCAGCGAAGTCGGGTTGCGCTCTGACACTTAGAATTTTTCGGGGGACACTTGCTCATTTTTGGGAACTTGATTGGGGAAAGTACAAGGGAAAAAAGGGGGAAATGAAACTGCAGGAAAGGGGAAAAGGAAAGATGTAGAAAGGGAGAAAGAGGAGGAGGGAAGGAAGAGCAGCACACTTACAGATCTTGAAAACATGGCACCCCGTGCAAAATGTGGCAACATTCCTGGCGGCTCGCGGGGTGTCGAGCTCGCCTCGACGCAAAGAACCAGGCCTTCATCCATTGGGTGTAGAGGAACTTCCTTCCCTTGCTTTCCGTTGTTCTGATGGCTTTTCCTCGGGCAACCGTTCTTCTTCTGGATCACTTCCGGCAGTTGCCTCTTCTGTTTCTCCCTCCGAACTTGAAGGTTCTTCGCTGTCAGCTTCCCGCTCGCGGATGCGTTCATATGCAGCCTTGGCTTGGTCCCAGACTGCTGCTTGGAAGGGCCCTAGGTCGTTGACCTCTCTTAGTGCTGCATGGAATGCAGCAACTGCATGTAGGTCGATGGTGTTATATCTTTTTCCCAACTCCTTAAGGGAGGAGTTGATTTTTGCAGTATTTCGACACCATCTGGGTGAGCTGAGATTCTTGGATCGGTTCTGCCCAGCTATCAATTTCTGCTGTGTCTGCCTTGAAAGACAGCCAATTCTGCTTTACCTGCTCAAGGGTTAGAAACTCGCCATCCTTGACGTAGCTCGGGCACCCGTGTTCGGATAGAGTTTGAAAGGGGGCCAGGCAAATGCTCATTTCATGTTCTAATGCGTCTAGCATTTTCCTGGCAGTTCTTATCTTCTCTGTCTTATCAAAATAAATATGCAAGGTTACCCTTGCATCTGCTCACTCTGAGGCAAGTTGGGACATAGCGGGAAATTGGAGGCCTTTGCGCTCAAACTCCTCAAGTTTCATAGCCAGGTCTAGCCATTGCCTCGCCTGGTGTTCGGCCTCCTCTACCACAGGCTTTCCCTGGGCAGATACTTCTTCGATCCTGGACACGAAATCCAGGACCGATACAGATTTGACAAGATTGGGCTTGCATCCTTGCAGCAGACCAGCCCGCATCTCCTTAACTCTGTCCTTTGAAAAGGCCGCCGCATGTGATGTTTTCTCTTCAAGTTGCGACTGCGCCTGTTTCAATGAATCCTGGAGCTAAGAAACCTGCTCTAGCGCTGCCCTTTTCTCCTCTGACAGCTGCTCGGCTGTCTGTTTCTGCGATGCGGCCTCCTGCTGAGAGGCGGCCAGCTGGGCTTTCAGCTCGTCTATCTCCTGCTGTGCAGATCCCAGCTGCGCGGTGGCCTTAGCCAGATCTTCCTCCAGCTGCCTTGCACTATTCTGCAGCTGAAACAACGCTTCCTGGGTCTCAATCCGCTTAACAAGGAGATTATTGGTTCTGCGGCGAATGCCGTTGATTTCTTGCTCCTCATTTATGTCATCAAAGCTCTTCTCCTTGACCTGGTGCTCATAGTCCGCC
Source organism: Wollemia nobilis (assembly GCA_028583015.1). NCBI lineage: Eukaryota > Viridiplantae > Streptophyta > Pinopsida > Araucariales > Araucariaceae > Wollemia > Wollemia nobilis. The sequence continues at coordinate 1,863,946 of JAQPPZ010002946.1, read as the reverse complement.
TAGGTCATTTCCCGGAGAGGCTTCTTCACTTTTGGGATCAATTTTCTCAGTTGTAAGCACTCTCCTGTCCAAGTCATACTTGGTACGCTTTACCGGGGCAGCTATCTCCTCGGCTCTCCTCCGTTTGACGCCCTGGAGGAATGAGGCGGATCATCCTGCGGCTCTTGCTGCCAGAGGCTGGTCATCTGCGGTCTGCATGAAGTCGAGATCTTCCAGCATCTGGTCCTGTTACGGCATCTTTCCTGCAAACAGCGAAGTAGGAGGGATTCCAGAAGGAGTGGCCGCTTTTAAGGGCGATCGGGTCCTAGGGGAGGCGAGTAGTTGGGTGGACGTAGTTGGCGGGGTTTTGAACAACTGAGGTGAGTGGCACGACAATGTATGTGCAGTTTCGACACTGGCCGCGAGCGAGGGTTCCAGGGTTTGGCTCAGGGACTGGAAGGCGTTAGGATCCTGAGCGAATTGGTCGAAAGAATGGGGGTTGCTGGATGGTTGGGCCGTTTGGGAAGAAGAGGATGCAGCTACGACTTGCCTTGATGATATGGGGAGCGGCGTTACGGCAGGGCCGATTGAGACTTTGGGGAGCGGGGAAGTGGACGTACCTGCGGGCTCCGCCTGAGCCACTGTTCGAGGGACGCCTTCAGCTCGAGTTTTTGCTTTCGCTTCAGGGCTGTCTAGCGAGAATTTCTGGCGCAGCTGACTCTGTTTGCGCCGCGGCTGGCTGTTGCACAGGTTCCTTAGGCCGCGTGGCCTTTTCACTTCTCCTTCTCTTCTTCTCTTCTGGCGCTGTGGCTGGTTCGGAGGAAGGAGATGAGATTGGGGCGGTAGACAGTGATGTCCCCACGGTAAACTTGTACCTGGGTCTAGCTGGAAGGATGCCTGCCGCGACCGGTTTGCTAGCTGGTAGCGCAGGCGCTTTTTCTGCTTGAGGGGCCACCTCAGGGGTTGACCTTTTTGACCTTTGCGCCCTTTCGGGTATTGCTTCAGAAGCTACAGGCTGCATCGGGCCCACTTGACTGCTCGCCGGAGTTGCGCTGGAAGTTGCCGGAGTTGACGATTGCTAGGACGGGGGCCTCCTTGTATACCTTTTCCTAGCGCCTTGGGGAACGCAATTTCGAAATTCGAAGGGCCACCACGTGTCAGCGTATTGATCATATAGCGCCGAAAACTCATCATCAACGGCCAGTGTTTTTCGGTTGGATTTGTCGTGCTGCGTGTGGCATCTCATCTTCCAGCATTCGACAACTGTCCCATTGCCAGTTGAGAGGCGCCACCTTCGCGAGAAATCTTTTGAAGCCCGCAGAATCCAACCGATGATCCGGGTTCCGCTCTGGGTCGTATGCCACCTCCTCGCAGTAAAAATCATGCCATGGAGGCCATGATTGCATCTGCTCGATGTGCCATTCCAGGTCTGCGCCTGTTCTATTGCCTCTTTCCTGCATAATCTCTGCTTGTGGGCAGATGTGTGTGAATTTACCCCTGACCCCATCTGGGTCGTACTTCTAGCGCTGCGGCAGCATTATTAGACCCATGTCGATGAGTTCCCGTTCGAGGTAGACGTGTTGTCCGATCTCGTAAACTTGGGTATTCGCCCAGGTGATGGGATACTGAAAGATATGGCCTCTCTTTTTGCCATGGCCGAACTCTTCTTCGACATAGTCCATCTGCCGCGCAATTTCCATCCTAAACTGGTGGTCAGTGCAGAAGTAGGGCAGCAAGAACGACTTCCCCTTGAATCCGTAGATTCTGACCACGATGCCCTGCGTCAGCCGGAAGGTATCCCCGTGATTGTGCTTCCTTAGAATGCTTGTCATGACCTCCGGCGGGCGGGATGCCTTACGATTGAACAGCCCCATGACCATGCACAGAAATTTAAAATTGAATTCATAGAATGACCCTTTTCTGTACAGGATCTCGGTCCACTCGTACACGGGCAGCGGCTCACCTTTTTCATTTACCCGTTTCAAGTCCGGAACTTTCATCCGGTAGTGCATGTGGTAAAGGCACAGCCATGCGAGGAACGAACTGAACCTGAATTCCGTCGACTGCTTCTGCTGCAGTCTCACCAGGCTCGAATGAATGGCGTACGCCAGCCAGTCTGCCCAGTCGAAGAAAATGGGGCGCTTCCCACTCTTTTGCGCTGTGGAGTCGTCAAACTCCCCGTGCAGGATGCATTCTGCCAGCGCCAGCTGGTATGGGCGTACCACTTTGTCAGAATCGTAGTCGAGGACCCACTCCAGGATGATATAAATGTACTTGTTTTCAAATTTGTCCAGCGGTATGGGGCCTGACGGCCACTGTCCGGCTGCCAGCGGAGTCTTCAGCTCTGAGTTGAGGAAATCTCTCATCCGCTTGGTCTACGTGAATCTGCTGGTTTGCTCATCCATATTAACCCTTCTGACAATTGTGTCGGGTTCGTACTGAAGCCCCGGGGCGAACGCTGGCTGGACGCTCTCCCTGAAGAGTACTTTTCCCTTATTGTCGCAGACTTGCCGGGCGGCTGGCTTGTAATATTCTACAATCGCTTCAATCAGCTTTGGGCACTGGTGAGTAGGAGGGCACAAGAACCAGTACAGGTTCGATTTATACGCTGCCCCGACATGGTGTGAGGGCGAAACCTTGTCCGCCCACTTCGCAATATTCGGCCGCAGCTTGGTGAGGCTGATGGAGAAAGAGCCGTCCTTGTACCCGGCCAGGTGATTAACGGACGACGGTGGAATTTGCCCAACTACACACCTCTTCGTCCGAGTTCTCCTTTTCTGCTCCTGCGGCACTTCGCTCTCATGAGCGCTGGATTCCGTCTGCTCCCCAGCTTCGGGCTCTGCGTCGCTGGATTGCGCCTGTACGGGCGCTTTCCCCTTGTCCATTTTCTCTGTTAGAATGGGTAGAGACAGGAAATTACGGCTTTTGGCTTCTCAGTTCTGCGCTTTGCAGTCTCGGAGTCAGCTTGACAAACTGAATTTTCTGAGTATGCCAGGGTCCTTTTTCTAGGCAAGGTTTGCAGTTTTAATGGCGCTAGGGAGGAAGTTAAGGCGGTTAACTCGAAGTTGGTGGAAGCGTTATAAGATTTTGGTGGCCGTGCATGGGTTTAATCTTGGAAAGCGCACCCAAGTTGCAGTTGGTCCAAGTGCACCTTGCTTTCTTAATGACATCGTTCTTGAAAGTCGCGCAATCATTAAACATTATTTGGACCTCGTGCTTTTGATGACGTCATCGCCGCCGTATGGGCACACTTTCCAAGGGAGAATTTTTGGCCCATGACCCAACTTCGCACCGTGCCGTACTGCACTCTGGGCCCACACTTAGAATTTTTCATTTTTTTCCGTGATGGGTCATTCAGGCTGCGCCCAAAATTGGAGGCGCACTCGGACTTCGCCCGAAAAATTAGCGCACTCTGACTTCGCTCATGTTTGACTGCGCAGTCAGAATTCGCCCAAAAGGTTGCGCAGTTTGATTTGACACTTAGCCGTTTTTTTCTTCCCGTGACAGATTACCCAGGGTGCGCCCGAGAATGGGAGCGCACTCGGACTTCGCCCCAAAAATGGGCGCAATCCGACTTTGCTCAGATTTGCTTGCGCAGTCTGATTTTGACACTTAGCCGTTTTCGGCCTTGCCTTTCCCAATTGCGCTTCCAAGACGGTGCGTAGCTTGACTTCGTTGCGAAGTCGGGTTGCGCACCCGGACTTAGCCAAATTTTTTGCCCCTTTGGTCAGCTGCTTTTCTTTTGAACTTCGCACACTCCAAGGAGCGACACCCGACTTCGCTGCGAAGTCGGGGTTTGCTTTAAGTTATACTTGGGCTCTTGAAAACTGAAAAGAACTGAATGCTGAATATGTACATTCTGAAAATTAAAAATACAGAAAGGAAAACTGTACAAGGAAGGACCCATTGGGCGCCTTTAGTGGTGATAAACTTTGATGTGGAACCCATTTACGGGAATGGGGAGTGTTGGTTACGAATCTGCCATGAGGAAAGGATTTTGGGTTAATGCGCCTAGATTCGCCCACCAGCATGAAAGGCCGGAAGGAAGAGATGCCTTCCGAGCCAATCTCCGGAGAAGGCCGGCTCCTTTTTGGGGGGTTTATGTTCAAGCTAAGAGTACAGGAAAGAAATAAATGAACAGAAAGGAATTTACAAATATACTTGAAGTTGGTGGGGGGGAACTAACAGTACGGGAACACACCAATCACCAATACTTACTGCATTACAAATATAAAGCACGACTGAGAACTGCAAAATCTAACATATACTTCCGATACCTAAGCAGTGTACGCACGGCTACAACGGCTCCCTAACAGACATTCCCTACAAGGAACTAACAGTACGGCAACACGTCAATCACCACCTACGGACACTAACATGGGTAGAAAGCAATCATAGAGATATCAGAGCCAGGTATATGTGTTTATGTAGAGAATTTAACCGCACAGCTTCAATGGCTCCCTAACAGACATTCCCTACAAGGAACTAACAGTACGGCAGCGCACCAATCACTAGATACGGACCAGCAACAAAACACACAACTTATGAAACTGCTACCACATCTATTCTATGTATCCTTTTAATTCATGAAGTACAGAGGGTGCTTTAAACAAGCAATGCTAGAGGCACCTGATCATCAAATGCTGAAATGAATCAACAAGCCATGACACAGGTTAGCCTAAGGCATGAATATAAAGAAAGGCAGCATAAAAAACAGAAGCAGCAGAACAGAACCAGGCATACAAATTATATTTATAAGCAGAAGCACGGTTACAATGGGCACAGTGGTTCCCTAACAGACATTCCCCTTCCACCCTTTACAATGAATTCATGGTGGGCTTTTATAGCCCGAGTCCCTCTGTTACATTAATGGGCACAAGGTCCCAGTCAAACATAAGCTGACAAAAGCGGCGAAAGAGCTGCAAATGCTGACCTTTTGTCGGACCGGACTGTACCCGCAGCATGGTCTTCCTGGAAGCTGGACAGCTACATGGCGGTGTGTTGGGCAGAATCTCCCTCTAGCAGTGATGCGGGTAGCTGGAGCAGGTAAAACCTCAGATCAGCTTTAAATGAGGCCTGCGGCGCGAGCAATGCAGCCCATGCTTGTCCTTTTGCTCGGCACGTTTTGGCTCTAATCCCGAAGCTGGACACTTGTCAGATGATGGATGATGCTGTGTGACACGTGTCTGCCTTGGAGGGCAGTCTGTCCATCTTCGCTTGGGATCGGAGCGCCTTGGGATGTGCCGGCAGAACGCAGTGCAGTCGAGAAGGCCTTCATGCCTTGGTCAAATTCCGGGTTTGTTCCCCTACTGCTCACCTGTCAAGGGCGCACTCTGACTTTACTGCGAAGTCGGACTGCGCACAGGCGAAAACTGATGTCTGCCGCCGTACGGACTTTGCTCCGGCCTTTTGTCATCTTCTGTCAGCCTGCCAGCCTGTCAATCTGCCAGTTGCAAGGTGCGCCCAGAAAGTGGGGCGAAGTCAGACTTCGCACCAAAACTGGGCGAAGTGCGCACTTCGCACCAAAACTGGGCGAAGTGCGCACTTCGCACCAAAACTGGGCGAAGTGCGAACTTCTCACCCAGACTTTGCCATTTTTCAGGTAACTTGCTGGAAAGTTGAAAAATCAACTGGGGGACTCCAAGAAAGGGGGAAAGAAAGAGAATGCGGGAAAGAAAAGGAAAGGGAGAGAAGAAGGAAGGAAAATAGAGGAAGAGGGAAAAGAAGAGCAGCACTGTTACAACACTGAAGACATTGCACCTCGTGCAAAATGTGACAACAGGGAGAAGCTGTCCCTCCATATCCCGAAGCACGAATGCGTTAAACTGATTTACCCGGGCAATCTGATAAGGACCCTCCCAGAGGGCGTCAAATTTGCCGTGATTGCCCGACTTTGCCTTCAGCGAGTCCCACTTCAGCACCAGGTCCCCGATTTTGAAAACTCGGGCGGTGGTACCTTTTGCAAACCAGCCTTGGGTTGCTTCAGCATGTTTGGTGAAGGCCTGGTATGCTTTCTCTCTGTCTTCCTCTAACTGCAGCAGCTGGCATAGTCTGTCGTCCACTGGATCTCTGCTACCTCTCTCTTCATCAAGCATCCAGAGGGCGGGAATTTCTATGTGGGTTGGCAGGACTGCCTCCTTGCCATACACGAGCGCATAGGGGGATGTCTTGATAGACTTTTTGAAGGATATTCTATCCGCCCACAGTGCCCGATTCAGGAGTAGGTGCCAAGTCCTCTTGTTTTTCTCTACTGTTCTTCTGATGATTTTCAGTAGATTCTTGTTAGTAGACTCGGCTAGGCCGTTCCCTTGCGGGTAGTAATTGGAAGACATTTTGTGATAAATGCCGTACTTGCTGGTGTACTCCGTGAGTACAGCGGCTGCGAACCCCGGACCATTGTCCGTCACTATTGACTCAGGGACCCCGAAACGGGTAATGAGGCTCTCGAGGAACCCGATGACCGTCTCCTGGTCCGCATTCTTGGTGGGGATCGCCTCTGCCCACCGCGTAAAGTAGTCTGTGGCGGTAAGAATGAACTTGTGCCCCGCTGCAGAGTTCGGCGTAATGACACCGATGAAGTCCAGACCACATTGCTGAAACGGAGTCTCAGCTCGGATTGGCTGGAGGGGCAGGGGTGCTTTTCTGTTTCTGCCAGCAAATCTCTGACATTTGTCACATTTTGCACAGACCGCATGTGCGTCTGTGAAGAGAGTGGGCCAATAGTACCCAGCTCTGATTATTTTTAAGGCCGTAGGCCTCGTAGAATGGTGACCCCCAGGCATCCCGGAGTGAAATTCTCCAAGGATCCTGGGTTGGTCGGTTTTCTTGACGCACCGCAATAGGATGCCGTCAATGTTTTTGAAGTAAAGCCCCTCGGGGCGAAGAGTGTATTTCAATGCACCTAGCCGAAACCTCCTTTGTGAGGCATTTAGGTGATCTGGACATCTCCCGGTGCAGAAATACTGCACTATGTCATCTGTCCAGTCACTTTCCTCTGGTAAGTTGTTGGCTAAGTTGGTGGTTGCTGTCGGATCTTCCCATTCACAGGCAGATATCTCGGCTGTTGGGCTTCGGGCCAGCTCTTGGCACAAGGCTCGGCCTCTGATAAGCTTTGTTGGCCGCACCTCAATGTCGAACTCCTGGATCTTGGCAATCCATCTTGCTCTCTTATGACCCGACTCTCCTTGTATGATGAAATTTCGGACGTCCGGGTGTATCACGAAGATAGTTGTTCTGCTCTGGGAGACGAAGTGTCTGAACTTTCAGAGAGACTTAATGACTGCGTGAACCTGCCGCTCAATAAAATTGTACTTCTCTTTGTGTGGCTGGATCACTTGGCTTAAGAACGCTATGAGGCGCTCTTTGCCATCGTCTCCCTTCTGTGTCAGAACTGCGGCGTAACTCTCGGGTTCTCCCACCGCGTACAGGATGAAGTCCTTGGAGTAATCCGGGTTTATCAACACCGGAGCTTGTGCAATTCTGGCCTTGATCTCCTCAAAGGCCTGCCTCCTCTCGTCAGTCCATAAGAATTCGGCGTTCTTTTTCAGCAGTTCGGCCATGGGTTTGATCACTTGTGCGAAGTCCGGTATGAACTTCCTTACGAAGTTGATTTGGCCGAAGAAGGACTGTAGCCCCTTCTTGTCGACTGGGGCGGGCAAGCGGAGGAGGGCTTCGGCTATGTCAGGATCCATTGCGAGGCCTTTCTCGGAGATGACATGTCCCAGCAGCTTTCCTTCCCTTACCGCGAAGACTGATTTCTTCGGGTTTATGGAAATGCCGAATTCACGACATCTCTCAAATATCTGCCACAGGTGGGAAACATGGTCCTCTCTCCTATGAGAGAATACAGTCATGTCATCCAAATAGATGACAATGACCTTGTTAAGCAGCTCTCGGAAGGCCAGGTCCATGGCTTTCTGAAATGTGGCATCAACATTGGATAAGCCGAAGGGCATGCGCTGATAGGCGAACGTTCCCCATTTGGTGGTGAATGTTGTCTTATGCTGGTCCTCATCTTTGACCCAGATCTGGTTGTACCCAGAAAAGCCATCTAGGAGGGAGAATCTCTGCGCTCCAGCAACTATATGGAGGATCTGATCGATCTGGGGAAGCGGATAATGGTCTTTCAGTGAGGCCTGATTCAGATTTCTGAAGTCCACACAAAGACGAATGTCTCCGTTTTTCTTCCTCTCGGGAACCAAGTTCGCAACCCAGGATGAATGCTTGATGGGGTAGATGATCTTGGCTTCCAGCATCTTCAGGAGCTCGGCTTTCATCATGGCTTCGATCTTCGGATTTACAGCCCTTTGCTTCTGTCGGAATGGTTTTGCACCATCTTCTAGCTCAATGGTATGTTGGATTATCTGTCTGTCATACCCCTTCAAGTCCTGGTAGCACCAGGCTACTATGTCGGGGAACTCTCGGCATAATGATCTGATCTGCTCGAGTTCCTCTTTGGTGCAGTCCGTTTCGACCTTGATTGTCTTTCTTGGTTCAAGCTCCAGGTCGACGTACTGCTTGGGGTCTACTTTGATCCTATGTGATATTGCTCTGTCGTTCTGATCAAAGAGACTCTCTAGTGTAATCAGTCCTTTCGGGACATGATTATTTTTTAATTGTAACAACCCCTCATATTGCTCGTCATCAGGGTTTCTACCTTCGATTGAACACGCTTCGGTAACCAAAAATGTGACGATCTCCTCGTCACAGTCAAACACCTGCCAGTGGGTGTATTTATCGAGCACGAAGGCTCGTAGATGGTACGGACCGGCTTTGGCTTCGGATAGTGTCATCAGCCGGAACGTACCTGGCTCCAACAGACGCCAGAATGTCAGCGTGCTTGTTTTTCTCACGTGATATGGCTCTGACATTCAACGAGTCGAATGACTCCATCAGGTCCCAAACCCGATTACGGTACGCATTGAGATAGTGCTTCTTGGAGGCGCGCTTGTTCGTAATCTGGTTGCACACCAGCTCTGAGTCGCCAAAGATCTGCAGATGTTTAATCCCCAGCCTCTCCGCTTTTCGCAAACCCAAGCACAGGGCCTCGTACTCCGCTGCGTTGTTGGTGTAGCTCCAGGACAGCCTGTAGGTGTAGTCCTTTTGGATCCCGGTCGAGGAAACCAAGAGTACACCTGCACCGGCGCCATTTTTGCATCGGGCGCCATCAAAGAAAAGCCGCCATAGCTTTTCTGGTGCAGGTCCTACCTCTTTTTTGGTTGACTTGTCAAGCCTCTCAGGCTGAATGACGGTGTAGCAGCCTTGCTCGGTCTCGATTACGGCGTTGAAGTCCCGCAAGGAGAACTCATCTTCTACTTGCAGCAGCTCAAGAGCTTGCTCCGTCATGTCTACCACCACCAGTTCCTCCTCCGTCAGCTGAACCATGCAGTCCTGCAACTCTTCTCCGGGTATCTTCTCCACTAGAAATGTGGAAGGCTTCTCGTTATAAATCTTTAGTCTCCTTCCTTTGAAGGGCATTTCCATATGCGAGTAATCCAAAGACAAATACCCTCCCAGCTTCGTAGTGAACTCCCTAGAGAGACACATGCCGAAGTAGGGTTCCAAGTCGACAACCACGACCTCTTGAATGACCACTATGTCGAGAGCTTTGTGCAGCCGGATCGAGATGTCTTTAATGACACCGACTGTCTTGACAGGGGTGCCGTCTAGTTGCGGCACGCCTTGGCTGCTCCTTGTATACTCCATCCCGATTTCGTCGCGAGACGACTCTCGGCATTACGGTCGTGGAGGCGCCAGAATCCACCATACAGTTGTGTACTATGTACCCTTGCATCCGTAATGACAGATAGAAGGGAGGTGGTCTGTTCTTCCCAGTGGCAGAGACTATCAGGGGTTGAACCAGAACAACAGGCTGTATTTGCTTGCCACACTTTATGCTCTTTAGAGACTCCTGCAGCAGATCAACTTGTCCTGGGAGGAGAAGAGCATCATACATGCTTATCCTTGCGGGGGTCCTCTTCAGCTCATCGACTATGCTGTAGCCTGAGGTGCTAGCTCCCTCCGTTTACTTTGCAGGCTCATACTTGGTGCGGTATTGCTGCGTGGCCTCTACTCTCTATCTCTTTGTCAGAGACGGGTACCTCAGCTTCTCCTGAGCTTGTTCTTTTGTTTCAGCTGGAGGCTGAGCAGCGGGAGCTTTGGCTGGAGAAGGAGCCGGTTTTGCTGCGGGAGGCTTGGTTGCGGGAGCTTTTTCCTTGGCTGTGTAAGGCCACAACCTCTTATCAGGTGGCAGCCCAGCAGGTTGCGCCTTTTCTCTCCTGGCGTATACCTTCAAGGGCTTTGCAGCAGCTTCAACAGGCTTTCGGTCTTCCTTGGCAGGGGGCAACACCAGATCTTCCTCTGGGACGGCAAAGTTGCCTTCGTCGCCCAGGATCATGTAGAGTTCTTCGTCCTCTATGGCGCTGCCCGCCAGAGTCTGGAGGTAATGCTGGTGCAGTGTGCAGTCTTCTTCCGAATGCGGGTCGTTGCATGTGGTGCACCAGTTATCTTGGCCAGAAGTGCCAGGTTGGTCTTCAATGGCAGCATTTCTTGCAGGAGGCCGCCTCTGATCTCGTCGTTCTGGGGCTTGATCTTTTGTCAGTGTCAGAGGAGGATATGGCCTCCTTGGAACAAGGTCCATCCGGGCTGTTTCTTCTTCAGTATGGTCATGTCGTTGGACATGGTGTGATATCCAGAGGCCAAAGCCTGCACCTCCTGGAGGATTTTGTTCTGAATATCATTGTCCGGAGGCGGCAACTGAGCTAGCGGAGGTAATGCAGCCAATGGAGGAGGTGCAGAATACTGCGCATACTGCGGGGGAGCTGGGAGTGCGGGATAATGCGGAGGAGGAGGCGGATAGTGAATTTGTGGCGGGCCGTAAGGGTTTACGACCGGCGTCGGATTCCATTGCTGTTGGGGTTGCTGTCCTGAAGTGGATGGCATCATACCAGAAGCTGATGGGTACTGGGATTGAGGAAAGTCAGGGTAAATGGGTGGCTGTACCCTGTGCGGGAGTCTGCCTATGGAGATGATATCCATTTCAGCTTGCTGGGCAGCCTCATATAGGGCAGGGAATGAGTCGATTCGGGCTATATTCAGCAGCAGGAAAATGTCTGAGTTGAAAGACCTCAGATAATAATGCGTAGCCTGGCACTCGTTTCCAAGACCTCGCAAACCGTATGTTGAAGTCCGACACCTCCTCTTGGGGGTGTCGCTGGATGCTTTGGAATTGATGCAGCAAAGAAGAGGGATCAACAGACTCGTTGCATCCTTTCATGAGCCTGCCAGCCAACTGTCGCCACCCCGTGATAGATCCCTCTGGCAGTGATCTCCACCAGTAGAGAAGCTTTCCCCTTAGGGAAAGGCCCAGCAGACGGGTCTTCACACCTTCATCAGTGATGGAATGTAGTGCAGCGAGGGCCAGAATGTCCTGGATATGTTCGTATGCCGTCTTGCCGTAGCCATTGTATGTAGGGATAGACTTTAAGGCAACGGGGGGCACAGCTTGCTGTTCGACTAGGGCCAAGGGCCCCGTAGAGTACCGCCGGGAAGAGATCATCGTTGTTCTACTGGGCAGCCATGTCTTCCTCTCCTCCGGTAGTATACTCGGTATCGGTATCGTCTGAGGATGTAGGTTGCTCTTCACCCTTAGCCTCTTCGATTTCGGTTTCAGGCTTTTCTATGCGAGCTTGGTGATCAGCCAGCCTGACGCGTTCTCCTGGAGCAATAATGTCGATTTCGTAAAGGTCAGGTTGGTTTCCCGGATTCCTGGCTCGCCACCTTCTCGTTTGCATGAAGGTGTTCGGACTGGTCTTCACGGACTCAGAGAGTATTCAGGTACTTGCAGAGTCGCCAGGTGCTCTAATTTTTAACAGCAATGAAGTGAACACCAGTGCTTCGATTCTGTCTTGGGGTGGGAAACTTCCATGTCCCATCGGGCGTGCCAAAGAAACTGTTGGTTACGAATCTGCCATGAGGAAAGGATTTGGTATAATGTGCCCAGATTCGCCCACCAGATTGAAAGGCCGGAAGGAAGGAATGCCTTCCGTGCCAATCTCCGGAGAAGGCCGACTTCCTGTGGGTTTTAGTGTTTTAAGCTAAGAGTGCAAGGAAAGAGATATAAATGCGGAAAGAGAATCCAAATGTGATTGGAGTTGGGTGGGGGGAATAAGCAGCACGACAACGATCAATCACCACTACTAACAGCAGTCCTATACAAAATACATAATGAAACTACAGCTATCATGCATCCTATGTATCCTCTATCTATGCATTTTAGGAATACTTAATCACCAAATACTGGAGTCCAGAGTTCAGTACAACAGTAAGCAATGAAATAAGAAACATGAGGCAGAAATGACAAGGAGAGGCAGCATACAAAATGAAGACAGTAAGCAGAGCCAAGTATGTATCTTGTATTTAGAAGCAAACGCGGGGTGTCGAGCTCGCCTCGGCGCAAAGAATCCATGCCTTCATCCTTTGGGTGCAGAGAAACTTGCCTCCCCTGCCTTTTGTTGCTCTAACTGTTCTCCTTGCGGCAACTGTTCTTCAGATTCATCTTTGTCAGTTGCCCCCTCAGAATCACCTTCCGAAAACTCTCCATCTCTTGCTTCTGCCTCGCAGATGCGAGTGTATGCCGCCTGGGCTTGGCGCCAGGCTTCCACTTCGAATGGCCGGCGGTCAGCTGCATCTTCTAATGCTGCGTGGAAAGCGGCGACCGCGTGCAGGTCGATGGTGAGGTATCTTTTCTCTAACTCCTGGAAGTAGGAGCTGATTTTGCAATATTTGGACACCATCTGAGTGACCTGACTGTCTTGGATTGGCTCAGTCCAGCTATCAATGTCAGCTGTATCTGCTTCGAAGGACTGCCAATTCTTTTTCACCTGATCTAGGGTGAGAAGCTCGCCATTCTCAACAAAACCTGGGCACCCTAGTTCTGAAAGAGCGCGAAAGGGAGCTAGACAGATATCTCCTCATGTCCGAATGCATCTAACATTCGTCTGGCTACTCTCACCTCTTCAATTTTTTTGAAATATTTGTGCAAGGTCACCCTTGCACCTGCCCATTCTGCAGCGAATGAGGACACGAGAGAAAATTGGAGGCCGTTGCGCTCGCGCTCCTGAAGATTTACCGCCAGGTCCAGCCATTGCTTCGCCTGACGTTCGGCCTCCTCTACCACAGGCTTTCCCTGGGCAGAAACTTCTTGAATTCTGGATGCGAAATCCAGAACTGCCATCGCCTTATAGGTGTGGGGCTTGCATTCCCGCAGCAAACCAGCCCTCATCTCCTTAACCTTTGTCTTTGAAAAGACCGTCGCTTGAGATGCTCTCTCTGCAAGTTGCGACTGCGCCTGCTTCAAAGACTCTTGGAGCTGAGAAATCTGCTCCAAGGCTGCTTGCTTTTCGGTTGCGGCTTGTTGCTGAGAAGCGGCCAGCTGGGCTTTGAGTTCATCTATTTCTTGCCGCGCCGCTTCCAGTTGCTCAGTGGACCTAGACAGGTCCTCTTCAAGCTGCCTTGTTTTATCCTGCAACCCGAAAAGTTCTTCCTGCTCCTCCAGACTTTTGACAAAGAGATTATCAGCTTTGCGCATGATTGACTGATTGCTTGTTAATGTCGTCAAAGCTCTTCTCCTTTGTCTGGAGCTCGTAGTCCGCCCTGGTCATTTCCCGGAGAGGCTTCTTTACTTTTGGGATTATCTTCTCTGTTGTAAGCACTCTCCTCCCAAAATCGTACTTGGCGCGTTTTACCGGGGCGGCTATCTCTTCAGGTCTCCTCCGCTTCAGGTTCTGGAGGAAAGAGACAGAATATTCTACAGCCCTCGTTGCCAGGGGCAAGTCGTCTGTATTCTGGAGGTCGTCCATAAAATCTGGTTCCCCCAGCCTAGGGTTCTGTTGAGACGTCTCTCCTGCGGGGATGGGACCAGGAGGAACCGGACAAACCTTGGAAGAATCGGCCGCTTGTGGGGGCGACCGGGAAATGGAGATGGGAGCGGCTGAAACTGTGAGGGTTTGAAGCGGCTGAGACGGAGGATGTGACGGTGAACGGGCGGCCTCAGCACTAACCTCAGGCGAAGGGTTTGGAGTTGTGCTCAGAGATAGAGAAACGTTAGGGTTCTGAGCAAACTGATCAAAAGAATGGGGGCCGCTAGAAGGGCGTGGAGACAGGGAGGGGGATGCGGCCATGACTTGCTCGGATTGAGCGGGAGACGGAGTGGGAGTAGGACTGGGTGAGACTAAAGAGACAGGGGCAGCAAACGTACCTGCGGGCTCCGCCTGAGCCGATGTTGGATGGATGTCTGTGCTTCTGATTTCGGCGGCTGGCTTAGGACTGCCCAGAGAAACTGTCTCTGCGGCGGCAGGACGCGGCTGCGGCTCTGCAACTGGCTGCTGCACTATCAGGCTAGGTCGCCTGATTTTCTCAACTCTCTTCCGCTTCTTCTCTTCTGGAATAACGGTTGGATCAGGGGAAGGAGATGAAGCAGGTGCAGCAAGCGCTGAGGCTCCCACGGTGAACTTGTACGGGGTTTGACTTGCGGAAGGTCTGCCGCAACCGGTCTGCCCTCTGACGGCGCTGGCGTTTTTCGTGCCTGAGGGATTGCCTCGGGCGTTGCCTTGACTAACTCTTTCGCCTTCTCAGGCGCCGTCTTGGAAGCCACGGGCTGCATTGGATTGACCTGGAAGTCTGCTGGGCCCACGCTGGTAGTTGCCGAAGTGTACAACTGTTGGGAAGGAGACCCTCCTTTATAGTCTTCAAAGGGGCCTCGGGGAACGTAACCTTGATATGCGAACGGCCGCCAGCTGTCATGATGCTGGTCATAGAGAACCGAAAAGTCGTCATCTACGGCCAGGTTTCTCCTCGTTGATTTGTCGTGCTGCGTGCGGCATCTCATCTTCCAACATTCAGTAATCTTTTCTTTAGACCAATTAAGGCTTGCTATCTTGGATAGAAATTTTCTGAACCCTGGGGATGAGAACTGGTGGTCCGGGTTTCGCTTGGGGTCATATGTCACCTCCTCGCAGTAGAAATCCTGCCAGGGAGGAGAAGCTTCCATCAATTCGATTTCCCAGTCAAGATCCACATGGACCACATCGCATTTATCTTCAGTTATATCTGCCCGGGGGCAGAGATGTGTGAACTTTCCCCTTATTCCATATGGGTCATACTTCCAGCGTTGCGGCAACAAAACCAGGCCAATCCGGGAAAACTCTTGCTCCAGGTAGACATGCTGTCCTACCTCAAAAATCTCAACGTTTGCCCAGGAAAGAGGATATTGAAAAATTTGTCCTCTTCTTTCCTAGGCCGAACTCCTCTTCAACATAGTCCATCTGCCGGGCAACCTCCATCCCGAACAGATGCTCCGAGCACCAGTAGGGCAGCAAATGGGGTTTGCTCTTGAATCCGTAGATTCTGACCACAATTCCCTGCGTTAGTCTGAAAACGTCCCCGAGCTTTTGATTTAGCAGAGCGCTCGTCATTTCTCTCGGGGGGCGAGGAATTTCGCTTTCACTGAAGACTGACATGACGAATCCCAGAAAGTTGATGTTGAACTTGTAGTAGGACCCTTTCCGGTATAAGTCATCCGTCCAGTTATAGACGGGCTATGGTTCTCCCTTCTCGTTGACCTTCAGGTTCAGGATCGGCATCAGGGGGTGCAAATGGTACAAACAAAGCCAAGCTAGAACAGAACTGAAACGAAAATCGGTAGACTGCCTTTTCTGGATTTTCACCGAGTCGGAATGAATGGCGTAAGCCGACCGATCTGCCCAGTCGAAAGAGATGGGACGCTTCCCACTTCTCTGTGCTGCCGGTTCGTAGGACTCTCCACATAGGAGACATTCTACCAGCGCTAGCTGGTACGGCTGTACCAGCTCATCAGAATCGCAGCCAAGAATAGATGCCAAAATGGTATACAAGTACTTGCTCTGAAATTGTGCCAAGGGCATGGGGCCGGTTGGCCACTGTCCAGCTGCAAGCGGGGCGTTCAGCTCTGAATTGAGGAAATCCCTCATCCGTTTTGTTGGTGTGAAACGTCCCGTCTGCTCGCCCAGATTTATCTTTACGAGGATGGCGCCTGAGTCATACTCCAACCCCGGGGCGAAAGTCGGTCGGACGATCTCCTGCGCGAGTGTGAACAAGGGTTTACCGCTGGAGCTGCAGATTTGCTGGGTAGCTGGTGCCGTAGTGTGTCGACAATTAGGTCTACCGACTCCGGGCATTGGTGGACAGGAGGGCACAAGAATCTGAAAAGATTGGATTTGTACGCCGCTCCGAAATGGTGGGAGGGCGAAACTTTGTCAGCCCAGCTTTCCACACTTGCCCGCAGCTTCGTTAGGCTCATAGAAAAAGAGCCGTCCTTGTATCCCGACAAATAATTCACCGGAGGTGGTGGGGCTTGCCTACGCTGCACTTTTTTCGTCTGGGACTTTGACTTTCTCTCTGGCGGGGTTTCACTTACGAAACGCTCGCCGCGGTAAATCCTTTGGTTCGCCACTTTCGTTGGACTGCGCTGACACTGGCATCTTCCCTCTGTCCATCTCTCCGAATCAGCAATAATTGCAAGTTCAAGGCGTCTGCAGCAGATTTCGCTGTCACAGGAATAATTTGCATTGTCCGAGGAATAATCTGCATAGTCTGGAATGTTTGAAAACATCTGACCCCCTTTTCTAGATAAAGACAGCGCCATTAATGCTGCGCAAGAGGAGGTAGGTCGGCTGAGTTAAGGCTCTTTGGTGGCTGCGCAGGAGAATGTTTGGAAAAAGCGCGCTCCGGTAGACGTGCCATGCTCTTTTGCTTGCACTTTCGTTGAGGAACGTGCAATCATCAATTCTGTCTTGGACGCTGCGCAATGGCTGACGTCACTGCCGCAATCCGGGCACACTGCTCAAGAAAGAATCATTGGTGCGGAAACCCACTTTGGAACGGTCGCAACGCGCCTTGGGCCCAGCGTAGAACTTTTTGAATTTTTTATTCATTTTTTAAAACGTTGCCCCAAACTGGCCCAAAAAACGAGGCGCAGTCGGGCTTCGCCCGAAGTTGGGCGCGACCCGACTTCGCCGGCGAAGTCGGACTTCGCCCGAATTTCGAGCGAAGTTCGAACTTCGCGCGAAGCGCGCGTTGGACTGCTCCGTTTCCTTTGACTGTGCCGCGCTCAAAGGTTAAGCGCAGTCTGGTTTCTTCGCAACCAACACTTAACATTTTCTGCTCCCTCAGACCTGATTGAACTACGCAGGGTGAACTTTGGAGCGAGTCCGGACTTCGCCCGAAAATCGGGCGAAGTGCGAACTTCGCGCGAAGTTCGCATTTCGCGTGGAAGTCATGCGCAGTTCGGACTTAGCACGCAAGTCGGCCGAAGTCGGACTTCACGTGCGAAGTCGGACTTCGCCCAAGTTTGAGCGCAGTCCGTTATTCTTTCTTTGTACAAGCTTCGCTCTTGGCTGGCCCGAAGCCCGACTTCGCTGCGAAGTCGGACTTCGGCCAATACTTAGCCAAATTTTTCTCTTTTTCCTTTTTTTTTTTCTTTCTTTGCTTCCTCCTTTGCACAGCCGAACTTCGCCCCCCCCTGAGGGGCAACGACGGACTTCGCTGCGAAGTCCGTCTTTCTCTCCCGTGCCGCAGTTAAGCTCAAATAATAAAAAATAAAATTAAAAGCTGAAAACCGGAAACTGTACATGCTAGGGAATGAAAGTGCATAAGGGAAACTTTTTACAAGGGCCACTCGGGCACCTTCAGCAGCGGTAAATTTTTAAGTGGAACCCGTTGACAGGGATAGGCAGGAGCTGACCCTCCATATCCCGAAGCACATAGGTATTGAACCGGTTCACCCGGCAATCCGATAAGGGCCCTCCCGGAGAGCATCAAACTTCCCGTGATTACCCGGCTTTGCTTTATATGAGTCCCACTTCAGCACCAGGTCCCCGATTTCGAAAACTCGGGCAGTGGTGCCTTTGGCAAACCAGCCTTGAGTGGCTGCAATGTGATCAGTGAAGGCCTGGTATGCGCTTTCTCTGTCTTCTTCCAACTGCAGGAGTTGGCACAGTCTGTCGTCCACCGGGTCTCCGCTGCTCCTATCTTCGTCAATCATCCACAGGGCAGGGATCTCAATGTGTGATGGCATGACAGCTTCTTTACCATAGACGAGCGCATAGGGGGACGTTCTGAGGGATTTCTTGAATGCAACTCTGTCCGCCCACAGCGCCCGGTTCAGGAGCAAGTGCCAAGTCCGCTTGTTTCTGTCAATGGTCCTCCGGATGATTTTCAGGAGGTTCTTGTTAGTGGACTCGACAAGGCCATTCCCCTGCGGGTAGTAGTTAGAAGACATCTTGTGATAGATGCCAAGTCCGCGCGGTGTACTCCGTGAGTACAGCGCCTACGAATCCCGGACCGTTGTCTGTCACAATCGACTCTGGAACCCCGAAGCGCGTAATCAGGCTCTCAATGAACCTGATGACCGTTTCTTGGTCTGCGTTCTTGGTCGGGATTGCCTCCGTCCACCGTGTAAAATAGTCAGTAGCTGTAAGAATAAACTTGTGTCCGGCGGAGGAGTTAGGAGAAATCACCCCAATAAAGTCTAAACCCCATTGCTGGAACGGAGTCTCGGCCTGAATTGGTTGAAGGGGCAGGGGTGCTTTTACCGTTTCGGCCGACAAACCTCTGGCATTGATCACATTTAGAGCAGACCGCATGCGCGTCTGCGAACAAAGTGGGCCAATAGTACCCAGCCCTTATTATTTTTAAGGCCGTTGGCCTTGAAGAATGGTGACCCCCAGGCATCCCGGAATGAAATTCTCCGAGGACCCTAGGCTGGTCAGATTTTAAGATGCACCGCAACAGGATGCCGTCAATGTTTTTGAAGTAAAGCCCCTCGGGGCGAAGAGTGTACTTAAGTGCACCTAGCCGAAATCTCCTTCGTTGTGAGGCGTTCAGGTGATCGGGACATCTTCCGGTGCAGAAGTATCTCACCAGTTCATCTGTCCAATCACTCCCCTCCGATAAGGAGTCGGCTAGGTAGATGCGTGTCGCTGTGTCCTCCCACTTACAGGCGGAGATGCCGGCTACAGCGCTTCGGGCCAATTCCTGACACAAGGCTCGGCCTCTGATAAGCTTGGTGGGCCGCACTTCAATGTCAAACTCCTGGATTTTTGCAATCCATCCCGCTCTCTTGTGACCCGGTTCTCCCTGCAAGATGAAGCTTCGAACATTCGGGTGAATCACAAAGACAGTGGTCTTGCTCTGGGAGACAAAGTGCCTGAACTTCCGAAGGGACTTCATAACAGCATGAACCTGCCGCTCTATAAAATTGTACTTTTCTTCATGCGGCGAGAATCACTTGGGCGAGGAATGCTATGGGGCGCTCCTCACCGTCGTCTCCCTTCGAGTCGGGACTGCAGGCGTAACTTTCGGGTTCTCCCACTGCATACAGGATGAAGTCTCTGGAGTAGTCCGGGTTTGTCAACACCGGAGCTTGTGCAATTCGGGCCTTGATTTCCTCGAAGGCTTGCTCTCTCTCATCAGTCCATTCGTAAAGGGAATGAACTTCCGCACGAAGTTAATCTGACCGAAGAAGGACTGCAGCCCTTTTTTGTCGATGGGGGTTGGCAAGCGAACGAGGGCCTCTGCTCTGTCAGGGTCAATGGCGAGGCCTTCCTCGGAGATGACATGTCCCAGCAACTTTCCTTCCTTTACCGCGAAGACAGACTTCTTCGGGTTTATAGAAATGCCGAATTCTCGACAACTCTCAAATATTTGCCGTAGGTGCGGAACATGGTCTTCTCGTTGGTGAGAGAAAACAGTCATGTCATCAAGGTAGATGACAATAATCTTATTGAGCAGCTCTCGGAAGGCCAAGTCCATGGCCCTTTGAAACGTGGCACCAGCATTAGATAAGCCAAATGGCATGCGCTGATAGGCAAACGTCCCCCACTTGGTAGTAAACGCCGTCTTATGCTGGTCTTCGTCTTTGACCCAAATCTGGTTGTAGCCGAAAAATCCATCTAAAAGTGAAAATCTCTGGGCTCCAGCAACGATATGTAGAATCTGGTCGATTTGGGGAAGCGGATAGTGGTCCCGGAGGGAAGCCTGATTTAGGTTTCTGAAGTCGACACAGAGACGAATGTCGCCATTCTTTTTCCTCACGGGCACCAAATTCGCGACCCAGGATGAATGTTTGATGGGGTAGATGATCTTGGCCTCCAGCATCTTCAAGAGCTCGGTCTTCATCATGGCCTCAATCTTTGGATTCACGGCCCTCGCTTCATGTCGGAATGGCTTGGCGCCATCCTCTAGCTCAATGGTATCTTTGGATGACAGTTCGGTCATACCCCCTCAAATCCTCGTAGCACCAGGCCACGATGTCGGGGAACTCCTGGCACAGTGATCTGATCTGCTCCAGTTCCTCCGACGTGCAGTCTGTTCCGACCTTGATGGTTTTACCAGGTTCAAGCTCCGGAGTCGACATATCGCCTCGGGTCTACTTTGATTACGTGGGATATTGCTCTGTCATTCTGATCAAAGAGACTCTCTAATGTAATCAGTCCTTTTGGGACGTGATTATTCCGTAACTGTATGAACCCCTCATATTGCTCGTCATCAGGGTCTCTACCTTCGATTCCACACACTTAGTTAACCAGGAATGTGACGATTTCCTCGTCACAACTGAACACCTGCCAGTGGGTGTCCTTATCAGGCACAGAAGGCCTGTAGACAGTACGAACCGGCTTCGGTTTTTGGACAACGTCTTCAGCCGGAACGTACCTGGCTCCAACAGACGCCAGAATATCAGCGTGCTTGTTTTTCTCACGCGATATCGCTTTGACATTCAATGAGTCGAATGACTCTGTCAGGTCCCACACCCGATTGCGGTACGCTTTAAGATAGTGCTGTTTGGATGCGCACTTCTCCGTAACTTGGTGACACCAACTCTGAATCTCCGAAAATCTGTAGGTGCTTGATTCCGAGCCTTTTCGCCTTTCGCAAACCCAAGCACAGGGCTTCGTATTCCGCCGAGTTGTTAGTGCAGCTCCAGGCCAACCTGTAGGCATAGTCTTTCTGGATTCCAGTTGGAGAAACCAGCAGCACTCCTACACCGGCGCCATTCTTGCATCGCGCGCCGTCAAAGAAGAGCTTCCACAGCTCTTCGGGTGCAGGTCCTACTTGTTTTGCAGCTGACGTGTCAAGCCTCTCGGGCTGTACAATGGAGTAACAACCCTGCTCTGTCCCGATTACGGCATTAAAGTCCCGCAACGAGAACTCATCTTCAAGCTGTAGCACTTCCAAGGCTTGCTCAGTCAGCTCCACTGTCACCAGCTCTTCCTCGACAAGCTGGACCATGCGGTCCATCTCTCCTCCGGGTATCTTGTCTACTAGGAAGGGGGAAGGCTTCTCATTAAAGATTTTCGATCTCCTTTCTTTGAAGGGCACTTCCATGTGTGAGTAGTCTAGAGACAGTACCCGCCCAACTTCGCAGTGAACTCCCGAGAGAGACACATGCCGAAGTAAGGTTCTAGGTCAACAACCACGACCTCTTGGATGACCACGATGTCGAGAGCCTTGTGCAATCGGATAGGGATGTCCTTTATGACACCAACTGTCTTGACAGGGGTGCCGTCTAATTGCGACACGCCTTGGCTGCTCCGTGTGTATTCCATCCCGATCTCATCGCAGGACGGCCTTCGGCATCACGGTCGAGGAAGCGCCGAGTCCACCATGCGGTTATGAACTATGTGCCCTTGCATCCGTAAAGACGGATAAAAGGGTGGCGGTCTGTTCTTCCCGGTGGTCGAGGCCGTCGAAGGTTGAACCGAGGACAGCGGGCTGCATCCGCTTGCCGCTCTTCATGTTTTTCGATGATTCTTGCGAGCGGATCTACCGGCTCGGGAGCGGGAAGAGCATCATACATGCTGATTCTAGCAGTTGTTCTCTTCAACTCGTCTACAATGCTCGTAGCCCGAGGTACTAGCTCCTTCCGCTTGCTTTGCCGGCTCATACTTCGTCCGTCTTCGTTGGGTGGCCTCAACTCGCTGTCTCTTGGTCAGAGACGGGTACTTCAGCTTCTCCTAGGCTTGTTCTTTGGTTTCAGTTGGAGGCTGAAGTACTGGAGCCTTAGCCGGAGTTGGGGCCTTTGCTGGAGGTTTGGCTGGAACAGCGGCAGCCTTTGCCGAAGGAGGCTTGACTGGAGCTTTATCTTTGGACGCCTTCTCCTGGGCTGTGTAAGGCCACAGCCGCTTGTACGGTGGCAGCCCGCTGGGCTGCGGTTTTTCTCTTCTTGTGTAGACTTGCAAAGGCTTGGCTGCATCTGCGGCTTTCTTTTCTTCCTTGGCAGGCGGCACTAGATTCTCTTCCGGGAGGGCGAAGTTGGCTTCGCCATCCAAGATCATGTACAGTTCATCATCTTCTATAGCGCTGCCGGCCAAGGTCTGGATATAGTGCTGGTGCAAAGTGCAGTCTTCCTCCGAATGCGGGTCATTGCACGTAGTGCACCAGTTAACCTGGTCGGGAGGACCAGGCGGGTCTTCTATAGCAGAATTTCTCGGAGGCGGACGCCTCTGCGGTTGGTTTTCTGGGGCTTTGTCTTTTGTTAGCGTCGGGGGCGCATATGGCCTCCTAGGAGCGAGGTCCATCTGGGCTGAAAAGCAACTGATGCTGACTCTTGTCGGCGAGGACTGTACTTGCAGCAAGGTCTCCCTGAAAGCTGTACAGCTACGTGGCGATGCGTGCGGTCAAACCTCCGGTCGGCGAGGAATGCGGGTAGGCTGCGGTAGATGAAAGTTCTCATCAGCTTAAATAGGGGTAGTCGGCGTGGCAGTGTAGCCCATGCTTGTCCTTTATCCCGTCACATCTTGGTCCAAATTCCGGGGCTGAACACTTGTCAGATTCTGGTGAGTGACACGTGTCTGCCTTGAAAGGCAGTTTGTCCAACTTCGCCCAGGATCAGAGCGTTGTAGGGTGGCGTAGGTGGGGAACAACGCAGTTGGGGAGGGCCTCCGTGCCTTAGCCAAATTCTGGCTTGCTTGATGAATCTTGCCCGACTGCGCATCGGTCAAAGGGCGCACCCCGACCTCGCTGCGAAGTCGGGTTGCGCACCGGTACTTAGCTGATTTTCCCGCTGTTCGGATTGCGCACTAAAGGGGAGCGCACCCCGACTTCGCTGCGAAGTCGGGTTGCGCCCCAGCACTTAGCTGATTTTCTGCACACTGCTTTCCCAAGTGCGCACAGGCAGAAGAGCGCACCCCGACTTCGCTGCGAAGTCGGGTTGCGCTCCCACACTTAGTCAAATTTTGCTCCGTTTCAGCTCGCCTTCGCACTTCGCATCCCCCTATCGCTCACCGACTTGAGGGCGCACCCCGACTTCGCTACGAAGTCGGGTTGCGCCCTGACACTTAGAATTTTTCAGGGGACACTTGCTCGGTTTTGGGAACTTGACCGGGAGAAGTACAAGGGAAAAAAAGGGAGGAATGAAACTGCAGGAAAGGGGAAAAGGAAAGATGGAGAAAGGGAGAAAGAGGAGGGAGGGAAGAGCAGCACACTTACAGATCTTGAAAACATGGCACCCTGTGCAAAATGTGGCAACAGGGCCAACACATGCAATGCTCACAATGACTTGTTTATGTTCGTCTTCTTGTGTGAGGTGTTTGCACGTCCTCTCTTCCCTTGTTGTGAGGCGGCATTGTAGAAGTCCAATTTTCTATGCTTACTTCCTTTGGGGGAAGGGGCAATTCTTATGTACACTTCGATTTGTTCTTTCTGGTTGGTTGGGGGTGTTCTTCACATGTGCTTCATTGTTAGTCACACGAGGCTCTTCATTGTTCCTTCCTTGTCACCAACCACACTATGTGCTCTGCATGCAATCCTTTCTGATCTTTGAGTGGGCTGATCACGTTATTGTCATTTTTGTATTTGTCCTTGAGTGAGGTTTGGGCTTTTTCTCATCAACTTTTCAAATCACCCATCGGAGTCCATGTTGGCAATGACACCAAAATGTAGTATAAAGAATATTTTGTCATGCACTATGCAACATACATAATGTAGTAAAATAATACAGAAGGTAAATTAACTTGTCATGCAATGTCACACTAGGTAAACAAAGACACCATAGAAGATCACCCACAACAAATATATGCTGCAGGTAGTGAATGAAATCGAGCATGTAGTATCATCACAGTTTGCAATACATCTGTTACCTAGTTGAGTATGCAAGACATAGCAAGCTACCAAGATACACTATGGTTGATGATCCTCAAGGTAATGTAAAGTAACCATTGGTGGTTGGTCTTCGTTACTCGACTCAATACTAGCTAACGGTCTTTGATCGCTTCCCTATGCACCTACACTTAGCGACCTCCTCTACGAATACATGAACGTTAGCTTTGGTCTCCGCTCCCACACACTCTCCCAAGGTTGCCCTTGTGCTTGACTCCTGTCCTCTACCTCTAGGCACTCTCCTCCGCACTTGTGCTGGCGTTACCAGCTATTTCGCCTTGTCTCCTTGTGCACACTCCATATTGGCGCCTTTGTCATCACTTGTGTGAATGTTTTCTTCGGTCCAACCCTCGTTTGCCAAATGCGTGTCAACTTGCGCTTCCTCCTCCATTGTTAAAAACAACTCTTTTTACCTTTTACTTTCTTGAAATAACTATCCTCCAATTGAGGACTTCACACGCATTCTACCTCTAGTTCTTCAAGTTCCGTCAATCTTGACTATAATGCTTCATTAGCAACATTTGAATCTTGTGTAACACTTAGATGTTGTGCAATTCTCCTACTCCTTACTGGTTGGCTTTCAATTCTTTTGCAGCCACATCTCCTATGTCCCCGCGGCAAGTTATCTGTCATTCACCTCTCCAATGCTCACGCGGTGTTGGTTCGAACGTCAGATGACAACGGTGCCAAATGTAGCATGGTGGTGAGTACTCCAACGCTTAGAGGAACAGTTTGATATGACAGATTCTGTAGTCAACTGAGAATGCAATCAGTAATATCATCCATTTGTATGAAAATTACTTAACAACTTCACTTGTACGACAAGTGATGTGTACGACATGATGAATAGATAACAGATGGTACATCTGCATCTATTCATCATATATGAATAGATCTAAATATAGATGGATGTGTCTATTTAGATCCATTTCGTTCGTCTTTACAAGAGGTTATGTTATATCATCCAAAAAATATCTATTTATCCCTATTGTTTTATGATTGAAAAATTGAACCCAATTTATGAAATCTGACTGAATCAGATTCATAAAATCTCGTCGTTTTGAATATAGAAATACGAGAGAACCATTGTAATTGCCGGAAATAACAAGCCCACTAGGGGCACAAGAATAGAGGGTAAGCTGGGGTTGATCATAGAACGAGTACCTTAATTAAATATTTATCTTTATTACAAGGAATGATTATAATACCAAATGAGTGATGATTATAATACCTGATGATTCCTTAGGTTTTTGCTTAAGAGTCCACTTGTACGACAATTGCTTGTATGGCAGTCACTTGTACGACAATGACTTTACTTGTACGACAACCTTTGTTGGCAAGACTTGTATGACACTCCTTGTACGACACCCTTGGATTGCAACTTCGACTTCAATCCTACACACACAACTTGGAAGAACAACCTATGAATCTACCCTGCTACAACAATGACATCACACCAAATGTATACACAAACACACAGATGAAGGATGAATAGTTATTGTATTTACTCCTTCCTGGACGACACTTGCATTATAGAGATTATACATGATCTTTGATTACAATAGATGCACACGCTCCCTCTTAAAATGAATGGGGAGTCCTTTTTATCCTTGTGGGCTGGTAGTTAACAACAACTACTGCCCGGGACACCTCATCTAATTGCCCTCCATTCGCATATACATTTTACATTTGTGTGCATTGTACTTATTTAACTATTTACACTACTTCATTTGAGGCTGACCAGAACTAGTTTCTACAGTTCTTTGAGGTCTTTCCTATAGAAATAAAATTTATCATATTGCAACACAATTCCATTTCTACTTAAATGATAAAAGAGACAATGCAATTAATTTACATTACGATACATACACTGTGCACAACATATATCAGACTGCCTGGCACCGCAGCACCGCAGTTCAGACTTGCTGGAACAGCATTTGATCTGCCTGCAGCAGCCCTTAATCTGCCTGGAATAGCCAACTTCTACTATGTGCAATGCCAATGTACAGCAGCCACCTTCAATACAAACCCTCAATACTATGCCGACAACATACTTAAGCCAACAATTATCTCCTTTCAGGCCAGCCCCATGCTTCAGCCCACAACAACAACTACTACTTAAATGAATGAGGGAAGGGTCTTATTAATAAAAGTAAGAAGTAGTTGCATGCTCCAACTACCAGACACCTCATCATTTTCTTAAATTACATTTGACATGCATTTGACTTACAGTTATATTTCACTTCCACTGCAAGACAAACTAACAACTTATGACTCGTCCCTACCAATACTTCACTTTACATTACACATTATCACATGAAATATTACATTGCCATTTTATAACATTATTAATTATACGTACACACATTTCGTCAAACACTATGCGTACAAACTACAAAATAACACAAATGACAAAACTTGCAGACATGTCAATTTGCCTGCCTATATTTCCCTTCTTGTAGGATGCTATCACTATTGGTTCTTTTTGTTGTGTATTTTAGGCCCTTTCTTGAGCCTTTTAGGATCCTAGATCTTGCTAGGAAGTCTCTAAAGAATCCCCATAGGAGTGCAAATTGCCTCAAAAACTATAGATACTACTTCGAAATTGACAAAATTCATTGAGTTGAACATCAAATTACCTTCAATGGTCCTGAGATATCCAAATTAGTCAAGAAGAATGTTCATTGGTAGCCATTGGTGTATGTTCCAATCTTGTGACCAATTTGCCATGATGCATGCCTGTACCACAACATACATTATCCTTCGAAGACTTCTCCCATTCCTGTTACAAAATGGCCAAAGGCCATGAATCACATTGCTAGTGGTTCAATTTTCCATGTGTCAACCAATTGCATCTTGTTCTACTCAGTGATCCAACTAGATAGTAACTTGAGTATATAGACCCTATTCAATGGTTGTCATGATGCATGTCTGTACCACAAAATCCATTAACCTTTTAAAATTTTCCCCATTCTTGTCCAACCCAAATATGGCCAAAAACCAAGTGTCACATTGCTAATGGTTCAATTTCCCACATATCAACCAGTTGCTGCTTATTGCAGTCAGTGATCCATTTAGATCACCAACTTGAGTATGTAGACCCTCTTCGATGGTTGCTTGATCTCCTTTAGGTTTAGTGATCCTCTTCAGCCTAACAAATTCCAACCATGTCTTTTCTGTCTCACTTACCCTTAGAATGCAATCATATGGCCCAACTGAGGGATTCAAACACCTTAGGAGCTTTATAGACATTTAACATCAGTTGTGATGAATGACCCTTGCAACATGTTACTATTGGATAGCGCTTTTTTATCTTGTGTTTTTTGTTGTTGGGGTGCCAGTTGATGTACCTTTTTTGGAAACTTATATTTACTGTGAATGAATTTGCTTTTGTCATCCAAAACAAAGTGAATGATAAGTAGTGTGTTTGCCTTAGGGGCTGTAGTCATTATTAGTAATCCAATATATTTGGAATTGCAGTTTTTTTACCTTTTTATAGTTTTGGTTTTTGAAATTGAATTTAATGTCAATTCTCTTGGCAATGAATAACATTTTGTATAAGAAACATGTGACATTTTTTAATTGCTTGGTTATCTTTAATTTCTTTTGTGAAGATGCTTGGAGAGGCTTATCAAGTTCTAAGTGATCCTAAACAACGAGAGAATTATGATAATTATGGAAAAGTGGGCATATCAAGGTGACTACGTTCACTTTCTTATAAAAATTAGCGCCTGATTATAAAGTTGTTTGAGCAGAATTTTTATTCTTTTAAGACTCAAATGAATTTGTTTTGTGTGCATAAGTGCTGGCATATAGTTACTTCGAGAGTGAATTCCTGGGTTTATTGGGAGTGATTTGGGACTTGTTTGAAGTTTTTATTTCTTTCTTAAAATAATTTATAGAGACAAAGATGAATGCTAAAGAAACATTGCATGTTAGAGTGTATTTACTATTGAGATGAATCGTCATGCTTGTGGGTTACACTAAATGAGAAAGAAAAATGTTTATTGATTTGATGATATTTTTACATTTATACCATCACTCATAGAAAAGAGGACATTTCCATTATGATGGTTGCAACAACTGATTAACTAAGGTAAACTCTAATTAATTTTATTATTCATGATTACCAACTCCAAATGGACTTGCATAAATTTCAAATACATTTTGGAAGTTACAAAATTTGATTTTCTTGAAATATTTTGAGTACATTTGTAATTTGTGGTATGTAGGACATTGTTTCAGTTCCATGACTTAGTTTTGAGGAGTTGTCGAATGGAACAGTACTTAGCGTACATAAATGGTATTGAGGGCAGACCCCTTGTGCAGTGTTGGAAATACCATTTGTGGGGCACTTCCCACATGAATGTGAAAGTACGAGACGAGATGAACCAATGATGGGTAGAGGGTTTGAAGAGCTAGAGAAGAGTCACAGCCCTAGTTGGGGAGCAAAAGAGGTGAACTTGATGAACTTGATTCCAATTGAGGTGAACTTGATTACAATGAAGGAGGCGTAGATTGCACAAATAGTTGAGGATGCACAAGTGGCTGAGATAACACAGGTGGTTGAGACTGCATAGGAGGTTGAGATTGCACAACTAGTTGAGATTGTACGAGTGGTTGAAACTGTGCCACTGGGTGGAATTGTGCAGGTGTTGGATGAAGAAATTGTGGTGCATGATGCATTGACTATGCAACTCAGTCCAAACCATGAAGAACGCCGTGTGTAAGCCTTCAAAGGTGTGCAAACAACGAAGTGAGTGATGCAAACGACGAAAAGGGAGGTTGTTCGGTGTTTGACCATTTGTCAAGGTTGTTTGGCCATATGGGTTTAAGTTATCTGGATCTATGCCTTGACTATCAAGACGGGCTGTCTGGGCCTAGATCATATGATTTGGGACCTAGGTCATTTGGCCCAGAGTTGAAGTGCCGAGTGGTAGAGGGGATGAGTGAGGGTTTTGTAGACCATGAAGAAGGAACTAGGACAAAAAAATGTAGAAAAGATGATGGTTTTGTAGAAATTCATGGCGCAAAAAAAAACCCTTGCAGAAGCGGAATAAAATTGCGAAATTTGACAATTTCAACAAGACTGGCAAGTTTGACAAGTTTAGCAATAGGTTGGAGAGATGTACAAGAAGTACGAAACCATAACCCTATGCATGGCAGCAATAACTTGCCAGATAGTGATTTGCCAAATAACCCTCTGCATGGCAGTCATTCACTAGATAATGGAACGCCCAGGTTGATGGAGAGCAATAGTGTAACCCTGACGAACTCAAGCAGTTACGAAGACTAGAGTAGTTCTAGCTTTAGCTTGGGGTTAAATAGACGAAGGCTAAGAAGTCATCAAGGTAGTTACAATAACTATCACAAACAATTATTGTTTGTGGTAAGGACGACGACGTTGATGTATGTTGATGACGAAGTGGCAATACATTTGCCATATAGACAAGTTGCATACACAAGGGTTGAGCAGGTTGGACCTTTGGCTGAGAAACATCTCAGATGATGAGTTGGAAACACTAAGAAGGCAAAACAGGTTAAAGACAAATCAACGAAACCAAACACGAAGAGTAAGACTAATTTGGAGTCCCTGCCAATGAAGTAGACAAGTGAGCTAGGAAACGCAAAAAACTTCTAAGTGATAGGCCATCCAAAAATTCCAGACTGCTTGCAAAAAATGTCCAGCTTTCTAGGCTATCAAGTCTCCTAAGTTGTTTGGAACATGTGTTTGATCCCCTAGGCCGTCTAGGTGGGCTGTCAGGGATGGTCAAATGGCCTTCTAGGCCGTTTGGGTGGGTCGTCAGGGCCGTTGTCAAATGGCATCCGAGGCCGTCTAGGTGGGTCGTTGTCAAATGGCAT
The DNA here is from genome assembly GCA_028583015.1 of Wollemia nobilis. Lineage (NCBI taxonomy): Eukaryota > Viridiplantae > Streptophyta > Pinopsida > Araucariales > Araucariaceae > Wollemia > Wollemia nobilis. The sequence continues at coordinate 1,833,913 of JAQPPZ010002946.1, read as the reverse complement.
CCTAGGCCGTCTAGGTGGGCCGTTGTGCCCCCCAAGCTGTCTCGGACAATCGTTTAGCCTCCTTGGCCATTTGGGATGACCAGGCCGATGAGAGGGGTCGTCTGGGACCCTCCCTAATTGTTTGGCTCCCAGATGGTTGTCTAGCTATGGGTTTAGGCTGTTTGGTCCAACACTAGGGTCATCGACCAAGGTTGTCTAGTTGTAAGGTTGAGCCATTTGGTTGACAAGATTGCTCTCTTATGTCGACAGGACATCAATGATGAAGACCCCCTCTCGATGAACCTTTGACATGGCACTTGGAACGAACAATTGAGGAAGCAATTACAGGAGGAATAAGGGATCCAAGTAGAGGAATATTGTATCCTAGTGGAGGAATTCGATGTTGTGGTGAGGAAAACCCTAGTTTTGCAAATGGCAAGGGTTTGGAGGGCATAAGCAGAGTTGTGTTAAGTTGTGTGAGGGAGTAACATGGCCATTTGAAGAGTGTGCACAAACATTTGACAATTTGCTAAGGCCATTTGGTTGGCATATTGTCCGAGCACTTGCCAGACTTGTTTGGCAAGTTATCTTGGCCGTGTAATCAAGCTAGGCCATCTAAGCCCAAGAGAGGGCCGTTTGAGCCTTATAGGAGGCAATTTGAGGCAATGAGTAGGCCATTCGAAGGGAAATGAAATGAAATGAAAGATTTTAATTACGTCCACGAGACCCAAATATGGTCTATGGGACCTCAAATATGGAAGTACAATTACTCAAATCATATCATATGATCTTTAATATCTTTGAGAAGGTTGTTCCTTCTCCTGCTGATTTGTGTTAGCAATTCCCTAACTTTTTTTATTTTACTGTCTTCAAATAAATCTGCCATAAACTCGTTCCCAAGTGTTTCTTTGTATTTGTCACGGATATCTGAAAAACTCGGGCATTTATAGATGAAGTGTTCCTCTGTCTCTACTGCCCTTGTGCTGCATAGAGTACATATCCTTTCTTCCCATTGTTCTTTGGGCGTTGTCCATCTCCCTGTTTCACATCTAAGCCTATGAGAGCTAGTCCTTATCTGAGCAATGAGTATTTTTTCCTTCCACTTGATTTCAGCGCCTATATACGCTTTTTCCTTGTGGTCATACGTTGGGTTAAAATTTGCAATATAATATTGTCTTTTCTTGCTTGCATTTTTCCACATTCCACTTCTGAACTTTTCATTCACATAATTTTTTATGTCTTTGTTGACATTTGGGCATTCATTTATGTTGATTTCCCAACGTTTCATCCATTTCTGAGTTTGTTTCATCCATGTATTACTCTCAGGAGACCGGTCATCATGGTCATCTGACCAACAATGATTACTCTCAGGGCTAGTCATCCGGGGCTGTTCTACGAGGCTATATGGAGTTGGTCAATGAGGTCTATTGTCCGGTGTTAGTTGTCTGGGCTAGTTGTTTGAAGTGTGCCATCTAAGGGAAATTTTTGGGGAGTGTCACCGGTTCCATTGGAGTAGCAATTTGAATGCAAAAAGTGGGTTGAGCAAAGGCTACCAAAATGCAATTGAGGAGAAAAAATCAGTTTGGACAGTGAAGGTTCTGTCCCTACAAGGGGCACTCACCTTGACCTTGCAAGGGGGCCTCCTCCCCCTTGACCCTCAACATAGGCAGCAATGGGCGTCGCTTGTCATGTTGGTGACGTGGCTGATTGCAACAAGCAGAGAGCAATCAAAGAATGATGTGTTGGTGGCAATGGGTTGAATTGAAGCTACTTGCAGAAGATATCTAGAATAGGATAAAGCGGAAGAAGCGTGGATAAGAGATTCTAGTGCAGTGTTTAGTGCTTCTATCCTTAGTGTTTAGTTCATGTGTTGATGAGGATGCCACCAAGTCTAGAAACGAGGATAGATGTAGGTAGATGATTTGACATGTTTGAATGAATGCATGGTTGAGCGTAGGAATGTATATGTGTATGTGTGCCCACAATGAGTTTGTTAATAATGTGCATGTGGCAAATCGTTTATAATAATGTAATGTAATAGGGCATTTTTTATGTTTTACACAAATAGGTAGTTTGAAGGTGGTTGGGTAGTTGCCAACCGTCTACCAGTCCTGTTATGTCAATAAGTATGCATCTATGTGAGAGATGCAAGGGGAGAGTGCATGTTGTTGGCTGAAGCATGTTGTTGGCAGGAGTTGCTTGTTGGTAGATTGTTCATTGAAGTGTGATGTATTACATATAGTTGCTATGTGAGATATATGTTATGTGTAGTTCAAGTGGCAGTAACTGCTAATCAAGTGGTAGCTGCACTAGCAAGTGTCGCACTCTTACTAATCTTTGCTTCAATATTTCCCTCATTAGCATTGACATTTTGTGCACACACTCCCTCAATAGCTAATGTGTCAAAAGCTCCTTGCCAAACATGTGAGCACTGATCCCTTTCCTCTCTATGCTAGCAATGAGTTTAATTTGCTATTTGACACTCAATTATATAACATCATTTGCTTATTAATGACTTGCTAGAGGTGCCACAAAGTCTCTGCACTGTATGGGTAGACCATTATTTTGGCATGCAACACAGTCCTTTGTTGGAAAGGTTTTTAGTCTCGTTTCTGTTCTAGAATGACATATGTTTTCACAACACCTTGGCACTAGATTAGGGTGGTACTGACTATGTGTGTGATGACAAGGACAACATAACCAAGCCTTGGTCGACAAGGGGCAAAACAAGTTGCATGGCGACCTAGTATTGGATAGTACACCTTTGGACGATAATGCCTCAAATGACAGGGTTCTCAACAACAATGCCTTGGATGGTAGGATATCGAATGACAGCTGTTGGGACAAATATGTGGATAACAAAGAGCAAGGGTAGGAGAATGCATTAGGATAGGATGATACACGTGATCATGACAAAATTTGTAACGATATTCACTATGATGTAGTCCTACTATCTTTGATGACATAGTCTATTCACACCCCATCATAATAAACTTCTTGATGACTATGTGTTTGATGACAAGGACAACATGACCAAGCCTTGGTCAACAAGGGGCAAAACAACAAGTTGCATGGCGACCTAGTATTGGATAGTACACCTTTGGACGATAATGCCTCAAATGACAGGGTTCTCAACAACAATGCCTTGGATGGTAGGATATCGAATGACAGCCGTTGGGACAACAAGAAGCACCTGGAAGCAACGTGTGTTATAGCGAGGTTCATGATGACATTTAAGCCCTTATGCAATTTTGCCCTTTACTTGCTTGCTATAGAAGACAATTCCTTTTATGACAATGCCTTAGCTAGCTTTGACAACAAGGTATATGATGACGGACAAGACAACACACTCTTACTCTCGGACAATAGGCACCATGATGACATGTTGGCAATGTAGGATGACACTAATGTGGATGGCAATTGGGCAGCCTTGGATACCAATATTCTCCCCCTTGACAACATAGGGTTTGTGCAATAGGGTCTATGGTGACATGCTTCTCCCTCTTGATAGAAACTAACAAATATTCGCCTCTTTGTTTGTGTTGGACGACAATTGTCAAGATGTCTGCAACCAAGGGGTCGACGATAATGCATTTTTGGAGACCAAATTTGTTTTTTCCTCCCTCGATTCTAGTTTTTGCATTGCCCAACTTGCCTTCCACAATTTCTTTGGATTCTTGGGGCATGGTTTGATGGTTTAGAAATTAACTTCAACATAGTGTAATGATGCACAACACTTACATCTTCTCTTCATGTTATATGATGATGGTCAATTCCCTTTCTATGCACTTGGTGGCATATTACCACTAGTCGGATATCTCTATACTTCTCTTGGCTTTCTCTCGATGTCCAATGATCTTGGGAATAGATGAGGGCATCGTTTGCGTATTGAAACATTGACTCTTGTGTCTCCCTATGAAACCTTCCATCACTACATTTAGTCTCTGCTCCTCTCATGGCATATGACAACCTTGTTCCTCTTCCATGGCATTCTCAAATTCTTAAGGTCACCAACTGGACTAAATAATTCCTCTTCTTTTCCTTTTCCTTTTTGAATATAATCATTGACTCTATTAATGATTTTTATATCATGCCTTGAATGGTTAAATCCACCACCCTTTTAAAAAACCCTTATGTTCACTGTTCCCTTCTGTCATCAAAACTAAGTGTTGAGACTCCTTGCCCAGGTCTCATAACACTCAAAACATTTGAACGACATTGTTGGAGTCCTCATAATCCATGTGGGACTCGTTGACATTAAAATTATTAAAAAATTTAATGTGTTGTCATTCTTCTTCTGCATTCTGCCTTTTGTCCAATCATTGTTTAATCAAATCTCAAAAGTCCTCCATGGTAGGCCATTCACCATTGTCTTTCTCAGAGCTCATCCATTTGAGTGCTTACTCTCATGTTGTAAATGCTTAGGACTGTAACGGGTCCACCCAACCCACTATTGGTTTTGGTGTTACCACTCTATTGCCATTCATGTAGCATGTCCATCAAATGCTGTAGTCTTCGATCTTTGAAAGGCTCAACAGACCTACCAAGTCCGTTCTCCGCTCTGATGTTGCCTGCGTTGTCATTTGCCTTAGTTGCATCTATGGTGTGCGCCATCATGTCACAACACACACCAATATGGGCACAGTTCCATGTCTTCTTAAAACTGCACATGCAGCAGCAGTCTCCTTTGACTGGGGTAGTTGGGATCAAGCTCAGTCTGCTTGATAATTGACGATAGTATCAACTGGTACACTCCTTCAGCTAGCATGTCTTGTGCCAATGGCTACGAGACATGGTTAGTTTCCTGATCTTTTTGATCTCTGATGTTGCTGATGCATCCCTTGCAGTAATTCCACGTCTTTATGGTGATTGCACTCCCCCACTTCATACATTGTGACCTTCTGGGAAGAGTCCTATGTGGGGTGACTGGATGCATCAGGCAGCCAATCCGAAGTCTCCGTCTCATGATCATTAAAAGTGAGCTGTGCCTGTACCTCATACAGTTTCAGCTTTGAGCCATGCTTAGGGTTGGCGCATGGCACCCAATCAAATCATTCTAAACAAACACATTATTGAGTACCTCATCATCCTGGGAAGGCCCAAGCCACAGGCTCGTAAAAGTTGGAACAATGCACTGTTGTGTTCAATTTTGTGTTACTAATATATATAAAGTAGAACGAGTCTTCTTAGCAAAAAAAGTTATCTTGCAGTATTAAAAAATTTAAACTATCCTGCTACTTTTTCTTACCTATTGAGATTCAATTACTATGGATATAATATGCTGATCACTTGTTATAATTGGGAGTAATCTGTTTGGTTAGGTAACCTTCAAATTTCAATAAGGTTCCCATCACCAGGGGAGTGAGGAAACAAAGAAAAAAAAAAAGAAAAAGAAAAAAGGCAAGATAGAATTCTTGAGTGAGTGGTTTCATAACATGGTTGGCAAATTGTCTCACCCTTACCAAGAAAAAATATAACCCTGTTTAAAATAATTAGTGGCCAAATTGCTTGGTACGTTCATGCACAGTGGTGTCATTGGCCTCCATGACCGAGCAATAAAGAACAAAAATTCCTTTAAAATTATTTTGTAAATTTATGTATACTCCTGGTAGGGACATTTTGGTATGCAAACCTATTTGAAGGAGGAATGTTCTCAAATGAAGGGCAAAACTATAACTCAAATAAAGTAAAATTAGCCTTCATTCATGTTAAAATTTGGAGTTGCAAATTTAATGCCATTTCTGATGTTTGAAATCTCATATTTGCTGTACTGATTCTGACTATCTAAGGGCATATGCTGTACTGATTCTGACACCTAAATTCAGCAGCTTTTGATGAGCTTTAGAATTAAAAACACATTGATGTTTGATATTGAGGTATGGATCACATGAAATTGTTTTCATAATGAATTATATGACTTGCTCTAAATTATCATTTCTCCATTCTTTCCTTCTTAGAATGTATACTAATAAGTATTTTGTTTCCTAATCCTTACTAGATTTGTGGCATTCATTGTAATAATGAATTTTGCATTGAGAAAACACCAAACGGGGTTTTTTCCCATTTTCTCATTTATTATAGAGAAAATTCATCAAGCCACTTTTTATTGTTTTGCTGTGATCTGTACATGGAAGCTAATCTCTATCATATGGCTTGTTTTGGTGGAAGAGTAAGAATTAAAATCTTTCTTGTTCAACACTGTGAAGGAGATGCTTACTATTGTAGATGTTATGACGAGCATGTTTTTTTCTTTTTTCTTTTTTGGTTGTTTGTTTAAATTGGCAGTTTTGAGATATTCTTAGCTGTTGATCTTTATATACATGCTCTGAATGTTCCTATTGTTTCCCTTCAGGGAATCGATGTTGGATCCTGCTGCAGTGTTTGGCATGCTTTTTGGTAGTGAGTATTTTGAAGATTATGTTGGGCAGCTTGCATTGTCTGCAATGGCTTCAACTGAGATGGCAGAGGATGGACAATCTCATGATATACAAAGCATTCAGCGCAAGATGAAGGTACTAACAAAGTTTATGCTTTCCTGCAGGTTGGTATAGGGGAAGGCAATGCTCTTCGTTGGGTACCTGACATGCATATTTGTTAGAATTTTTATATTAAATAGAAGTTTCAGGCCTGATTTATGTAACAATCATCATCTTACCTGTGCTTGATTGATGCCTAGTTGCTATATAAAATTGTTGACCTCAGTGTATAAATAAGAGATTGCTTTGGAAATCTCTATAATATGAGGATAAAGTATTGTGAGGATAATATCAAAAGTTCTACTGAATATATGAATTTATTGCAGACAAGGACTAGCCGTACCAAGTGACTGCTTTATCTGCACATAGACAAAAACAGACCTGCAGGTCCTTCTATGCTTGGCCATAGAATAAATCTTTTGCATTTTTTATTGGACTCACTTTTCTGTGATTGTCTTGAGCATATCATACTAGCAAGTCAACGTTTAAATAGAGATCTATTTTTGGAAACAAGTGTGACAGGATGCCTGCAATTTTCTTCCCATAATCAGCACCTTCAGAACTGATGGCATCTGGACGGCAATTTTACCTGATATTGCATTAAGGAATATGATCACTCACTGCATGCTATTAATACACTTCCGGATAATGATGACATTATAGAAATCTGATGAGCCTTGTAAAATGTCACAATTGTCCCAGAGTATTTATCAGGAGGATAAAACCTCTTAGGGAAAGATAGATGTTAGGTTTAATGGCCTTCTGTTCTAATGCTTTAGCTAGATTATAATATTTGCACATTAATAGCAGTGTGTGTCCCCTATTCCTTAGTCCCTATTAGACAATTGCCTTGATACCATTTGGGATGGTTTTTACATATGTTTGTGTGATAGGGATTAAGATAGACGACAGGATGTCCTGAAAGGGACACGTCTCTGGGTATATACATGAATAGAGGGATGCATTGTTATAAACCTCAGCTCTAATTAACAGAAATAATAATTTACAGAATAGGCACAAATATAGATAATACCCTTGAGGTAGGGTGATGCAGGAGCATCCAGTGGCAGCAGAGCAATCTTGCATCAACAAAAAAAAAAACAAAAATTTTCTAAGTGTTTTGCCTTTGTGTTTGTCGGCCGCCAGTTGGGCGGGAAAGTAGAATTTAAAATTTTGCATGGGCGGGAAAGTTAAATTTAATTTTTTTTTGCATGGGCGGGAAACTTAAAAATCATGTAAAAGGGGGGAAAATAGGATTTAAAAAGGGATTTTGGATCTGAAAAAAGGGCTTCGATTGGGCTCCAAGATTGTACGATCTGGCATTGTAATTTCTGCCCCTTTTGGCTGGCATTAATAAAATAATTCTTTTCTATTGTGATTTAACTCCTTGGATGGTTTTGTTCGTGTTTGTTCAGCCTCAACAAGTCTGGCATTGTAATTTCTGCCCCTTTGGCTGGCATTATTAAAATAATTCTTTTCTATTGTGATTTGGCTCCTTGGATGGTTTTGTTCGTGTTTGTTCATCCTCATCAAGTGGTATCAGAGCGGGAGTTCCTGAGTGTGTAAGAAGATCGCCGAACGTGAGGCAGTTTACACCAGGATCTGTGGTTCGGGTTTGGAGAAGCCGGAGCAAGATGCCCCCATGAAGGAACCGAGGTGTTGCCAGTAATGCCGTAGTGCCAACAGAGGATTTCTGAGCTTTGCAGAGGCAAGTCCAGGCATTACAAGAAGAGTTGCGTAGAGGGTTTGACCCAAGAAGAGAGGAAAAGAGCGAAGATGAAGCCAAAGAAGAGGAAGACCAGTTTGAGGAAGAAGAAGAGGCAGTAGATCCTGCCCAAGCGAGGTTGTACAGAGCCATATCCCAGATTGGGAAGAGGCCGAAGATGGAGGTTTCCACATACTCAGGAAATCTTAACCCGGAGGAGTTGATTGACTGGATCAATGACCTAGAAGAATATTTTGAATATGAAGAGGTGGAAGATCTTGACCGGGTCAAGTTTGCTAAGACCAAACTGAAGGGTCATGCTAGAATCTAGTGGAAAGGAGTACAACTTGACAGAAATAGAAGGGGAAAAGAGAGGATCACCAGATGGGAACGAATGGTGGAAAAGTTGAAGAGGCAGTTTATTCCGGTAGATTATGAGTTGGATCTGTTGAAGAAGATGCAAAGTTTGAGACAGTCAGGAAAGTCTATCAAAGAATACACCGAGGAGTTCTACAAGATCTTGATCCGAACCGGCCATTCTGAGGCTAACAAGGAGAAGGTAGCCCGTTACATCCATGGGTTGAGAACCAGTATTCAAGAAGAGTTGAGTCTGGTTAGGATGAGCACCATTGAGGATGCTTACCAGTTTGCTCTAAAAGTTGAAGAGAAGCTGAACAAAAGGTTTGAGGGTAAGCAGAAAGGAAGAGGTCATGGAGAAAGAACTGGTGGAAGAACAGATGGAGGATGAGGTGAGAAGAAAGAAGAAGCTAGCAGCAGTCAGGACCAGAAGGGAGATAATGCTTACAGATCCCGTGGTCAGAACAACAACTACCCAAGAGGAAGAGGTAGATCTGGCCGAGGAAATGGAGGAAGAGGGTTTCGTGGAACCTGCTTCAACTGTGGAGAAGAAGGACATCGAGCATATGAGTGTCCACAACACCAAGAGAAGCCAAATAGGAGGCCAACGGGTAATGCCAGAGCTGCTATTGCAGATGAAGGAGCTGAATCAGAGCACTCTGAGGAGGCAGAGAGAGGAGAAGTTATGGTCACAAGGAGAACCTTGTTGAATGAGGAGAAGGAACCAGACCAGAGGAAGAGCCTGTTCCGCACAAGGTGCAAATGTTCAGGTAAGGTCTGTAATGTTATTATAGATAATGGCAGTATTGATAACTTGGTCTCTGAAGAAATGGTTACTAAGTTACAGCTAGAGAGGAGGAGACACCCGCATCCATACTGGATTGCGTGGTTGCAGAAGGACCATAGGGCATTGGTCAATGAACAATGCTTAGTCAAGTTTAATATTGGGAGATACAAGGATGAGGTCCTGTGTGATATCCTGCCTATGGATGCTTGCCATATGTTGTTAGGAAGACCATGGCAGTTTGATCATCGTGCAGTCCATGATGGACATGCCAACACTTACTCCCTAACAAAGGAAGGAGTGCACCATAAACTAAAGCCACTGAAGGAGATGGATGAAAAGGTATGTAATAGTGCCAAAATTTGTTTGGTTGATGGTAGGAAATTTCTAGATGATTTGAAGCATGAGCATGTGTGCTATGCATTAATTCCTAGAGTTAGGGAAGAACCAAGCAAAGATGTCCCTGTAGAAGTCTCAGGTCTGTTGGAAGACTTCTCAGATATTATATCTGATAATGTGCCAGAGGGTTTGCCACCCATGAGAAAGATTAGCCATCATATTGATTTGATACCAGGAGCTAGTTTGCCAAACAAGGCTGCCCATAGGATGACTCCTGTGGAGAATGAGGAACTGAATAGGCAAGTTCAGGAGCTACTAGAGAAGGGACTGATTAGGGAAAGCCTAAGTCCATGTGCAGTGCCTACAGTACTAACACCAAAGAAGGATGGAGAGTGGAGAATGTGCACAGATTCCAGAGCTATTAACAAGATCACCATCAAGTATAGGTTTCCATTGCCAAGGATGGATGACATAATGGACTGTTTGAGTGGGTCCAAGTATTTTACAAAGATTGATCTGAAGAGTGGGTATCATCAGATCCGCATCAGAGAAGGAGATGAGTGGAAGACAACTTTCAAGACCAAAGAGGGTTTATATGAGTGGTTGGTCATGCCATTTGGGCTAACCAATGCACCCAACACATTCATGAGGCTTATGAATGAAGTATTGAAGGAGTTTATGGGAAAGTTTGTCATTGTCTATTTGGATGACATTCTGATTTTCAGCAAGACCTTGGAGGAACATCTGAGGCACATCAAAAGAGTTCTGGAGAAGCTGAGGGAGGAACATCTACTGATAAATTTGAAGAAGTGCAGTTTTGTGAAGAAGGAGTTGGTGTACTTGGGATTTGTCATCTCAACTGAAGGTCTGAAGATGGATCCAGAGAAGGTAAGGGCTATCATTGACTGGCCTACCCCAAGGAGCGTAACTGAGGTAAGATCATTTCATGGTCTAGCAAGTTTTTATAGAAATTTTATTAGAAATTTCAGCAGTATTTGTGCACCCCTAACTGAAACAATGAGAGGGGATAAGAAAGACTTTAAGTGGACCTTATCGAAGGTCACTGAGCAACCTGTGTTGGCACTTCTAGATTTTAATAAGGTGTTTCAGGTAGATTGTGATGCTAGTGGTAGTGCCATAGGAGTTGTATTGAGTCAGGAAGGTAAGCTTGTTGCCTACTTTAGTGAAAAGCTTAATGATGCCAGGAAGAAATATTTTGTCTATGATCAGGAGTTTTATGCTATAGTTCAGGCTCTAAAGAAGTGGAGACACTATTTGTTGCCAAAGGAGTTTGTTTTGTATACTGATCATCAGGCTTTACAGTATATTAACAGTCAAGGGAAATTGAATCAGAGGCACTTAAAATGGGTTGAGTTTTTATAGAGCTATACCTTTGTGCTGAAGCATAGGAGTGGGAAGTCAAACAGAGTTGCAGATGCCTTAAGTAGAAGGCAGAGTTTGCTGACAACAATGAGAGTGGAAGTTGTGGGGTTTGAAGAACTTAAGAGTTTGTACCTTGAAGATCCAGATTTTGTTGAAGCTTGGAGAGCTTGTACAACACCAGTTACTCTGGATAGGACTAAGTGGTTGGATTTTATGATCCAAGATGGAATGTTGTTTAAGGGGAACCAGTTGTGCATTCCTAGGAGTTCAATGAGGGAGAATCTGGTCAAAGAGAAGCATAGTGGAGGATTGGCTGGACATTTTGGTAGAGACAAGACCATTGCCTTGGTGAGTGAGAACTACTATTGGCAATAGTTATTGCAAGATGTGAAGAAGTTTGTACAAAGTTGCAGAATATGCCAGATGGCCAAGGGTGTGAGGTAGAACACCGGGTTATATCAGCCATTGCCTGTACTAGAGAGACCTTGGGAGGACATCAACATGGACTTTGTTCTTGGTCTGCCAAGGACACAAAGGGGAAATGACTCCATATTTGTGGTAGTTGACAGGTTTTCAAAGATGGCACATTTTATTCCCTGCTAGAAAACTAGTGATGCAGTTCATGTTGCTGGACTATTTTTCAAGGAAGTGGTACGACTTCACGGTCTACCAAAGAGTATAGTCTCCGATAGAGACACAAAGTTCATTGGGTATTTTTGGAAGACCTTGTGGAAGAAATTGAAGATAGATTTGAAGTTCAGTTCTGCATACCATCCACAGACTGATGGACAGACATAAGTGGTGAACAGGAGTTTGGGTAACCTACTGAGATGCTTGGTAGGAGATAAGCCCAAGGGATGGGATATGATTTTACCATAGGCAGAATTTACCTATAACAATTCTGTCAATAGGAGTATTGGTAAATCACCATTCCAGATTGTATATGGGAGTAGTCCAAGAAATGCTTCTGAGTTGAGGAAGTTGGACAAGGGAGAAAAGAATAGTGCTGAAGCTGAGAACTTTGCAGAGCATCTGAAGGATTTGCATGAAGAAGTAAAACAACACATCAATAAGATGAACACTCAGTACAAGACAAAGGCTGATCAGAAAAGGAGGTTTAAGGAGTTCCGAGGTTGGTGATGAAGTCATGGTGCACCTGAGAAAGGAGAGGTTTCCTGCTAAAACATATAACAAGCTAAAAATGAAGAAGTTTGGACCATGCAGGATCATACAAAAAGAGATTCAGGAAATGCATATGAGGTGGAGTTGTCGAGTGGATTGAACATATCACCTGTGTTCAATATTTCTGATTTGGTAGAGTATCATGAAGGTGACAGTTCTAAGGAACCAGTTGCAGAGTTGTGGAGTGTTTCGGCATCGGCTCCAGTGATAGAAGAGATAGAGGAAATCCTGGATACCCGCATCGACAGAAGTACAAGAAACAGGCAGTATGAAGAATATCTGGTGAAATGGAAGGGAAGGCCTGTAGAAGATTCGACTTGGTTGTCCAAGTCCGAGGTTGACCACCTTGGTTTTCCTCCAACAGCAAAGAAGTGAGGTCACTTCTCAAACTTACCCTGGGTGTCTGATGCAGGAGCATCCAGTGGCAGCAGAGCAATCTTGCATCAACAAAAAAAAAAAAAAAATTTTCTAAGTGTTTTGCCTTTGTGTTTGTCGGCCGCTAGTTGGGCGGGAAAGTAGAATTTAAAATTTTGCATGGGCGGGAAAGTTAAATTTAATTTTTTTTTGCATGGGCAGGAAACTTAAAAATCATGTAAAAAGGGGGAAAATAGGATTTAAAAAGGGATTTTGGATCTGAAAAAAGGGCTTCGATTGGGCTCCAAGATTGTACGATCTGGCATTGTAATTTCTGCCCCTTTTGGCTGGCATTAATAAAATAATTCTTTTCTATTGTGATTTAACTCCTTGGATGGTTTTGTTCGTGTTTGTTCAGCCTCAACAAGTCTGGCATTGTAATTTCTGCCCCTTTGGCTGGCATTATTAAAATAATTATTTTCTATTGTGATTTGGCTCCTTGGATGGTTTTGTTCGTGTTTGTTCATCCTCATCATCGGGCAACACCAATAATACTCTTTAAGGAAGGAATCACTCCAAATCCGCCCCATGAGCCAAGACTGTTACAAGAATACTCAATATGAATGCTTGATTACAATAACCATACCCCTTATTTATGTACCCACTTTATTAAACCCTTATCCCACTCAATATTATAATATAACCAACCTTGGGTTATTTGTGGACCATGCTAAATATCCGTAATATCCATACAATATAATATTATGTTCGCATATTCCTCTCCCTAGGTACCTAACATGCATGCAGAAGGATATAGCTTTACAGGAAGAGTTGCATGAGAAGAGACACCAGTTGATGAGGAGTAAGCATGGTTTTAACAATTTAATTTATATTATGTTTGCTGTTGTTATCTCCAGTGGTGTCATTTCCATCCCTAGACTCTGTCTGTCTAAGTGACAAAGGTTTCCAGTCCACCATCTAGAATTTCTATTTGGACTTTAAGAAGACACTGCTGAGGAATAACCCTAGGAACTCTATGTAAATGTCCCTATTCACTCTATTCAACCTTTGGCTGCGATAAAATGTGCTCATTCTCAGAGCATTTTGCTTATTTCCAATAGGTTCTTCTGCTGAGGAAATGCTTTTCATCGCCAGTGATGTTCAGGTAGAGGAAAATACCCAAATAGGCCTTGCAGCTAGGTCCCAAGCATTCCAGGTGCCTTTGAATTCCAAGTGAATTGGGTTAGTAACTATTGAATAGCTACTCTATCATGAGCACTTTTGCCTCGCCAAGCATATCACGAAGTCTGAAGGTGCCTTGAATACCTGTGTGTGTAAACCTGTACTTTGCTTATGTATGACTCTATGCCCTTCCAGGCTTATCCAATCAGGCCTTCTTAGCCTTGGCTATTCTCCTGGGACCATCATCAAGTCCTGCATTGGCTCTTTTTTCAACCTTTGGCTGCAATAAAATGTCCTGCTTTTCAGAGCATTTTGCTTATTTCCAATACGTCCTGCTGCCACGGAAACCCTTTTCATCACCTGTTATCTTAAGGTAGAGGAAAATGTCCAAATAGGCCTTGCAGCTAGGTTTCAAGTGCTTTCAAATTCCCAGTGAATTTGGCTAGAAAAAGGTTGTCATGTTCTTGGAATTTGGTTTTGAATAACTACTCTATCATGAGCACTCTTGCCTCACCAAGCATATCACAAAGTCTGAAGGTGCCTTGAATACCTCTGTGCGTAAGCCTGTACTGTGCTTATGTTTGACTCTATGCTCTCCCAGGATTATCCAACCAGGCCGTCTTATCCCTGGATATTTTCCTGGGACCATCATTAAGTCCTGCACTGGCTCTTTTGGGACAGTTGCTCATGATGATGGCTCTGCTTCCACCTTGAATTCTATCCCTGCTTAGAGATGCTGCCTGGATCCTCTTGAGTTCTTCCCTTTCTCTCTCTATCTTTTCCCTAAACTGCAGATTCTCTAATGTATTCAATTACTTGCAAAATCTTAGGGTTCAGCTATTTCCTCACTCAAGGCCATGGTCAGATGGTATACAATAGAGTAAGTTTAGTGTAGTTCACTTTATTGTATTTGGACGGTTGAGTTTGTCAGTAGTACTGGCTTTGTGACAACTTTTTCCTGTTGAGCCCCATTGACCTACTTTGGTCAGCAGTGGACATTAATAAAATTATTTTATCTCATCTGACTAGAATTTGCCATGGGGAATTGCCCTTTGCAATTCACAACATCCACCATAAGTGCCCTTTTTGGGGCCAAAAACCGTTACATTTACAGAAAATTGCATGATTAGAGCAGTAATTATATTAAATACTTATCTCAGAAATGTTTTCAGGGCTAGCCAAGGCCCAATATCAATTTGGTAAGAGAATGTTACATAAATAAGGCTGAAGTGCAGATTTGCATTCAGATCTCAATCCATATAGCATAGTGGCTCACACATTTGGTCATGTAATTGAAGGGTATTCAATAGCAAACAAAAGAGTCCACAATATGCACACAAAGTAATGGATGTAGGAAAACAATGCAGAACCAAATATTTCAATGAATAACCAATCCAATTATGAATGCCAAACCCTTTCAAGGGGGTTACCTTCTAGTAGTGAATCCGGCTGTAGATGGCCTTAAGAGAGAACACGAGATGAACTTAACCAATGATAAAATTGAGAAATCTTCTCTATTTATAGACATATCTTGGTAGCAGGGAACCCTCAACCTAAATAGTCGGCCACAAATAAACTAATAATGGATAATAATGACCCTTAATAACTATCATGTGCACCAGCTGCCAACAGTCTGCAACGACCTAACTGTAGTAGCCCATGATGGCCCATGAGTAGGGCACCCTGATGTCCTCAACTCCTGCCAATCTTGGATGCTCTTGGATGAAAATTTTGTCTTACCATATGGATGGTTCTTCCACTCGATCAAGTTTTCTATGATGGCTTGGTTTAGCAGCTGCCTGGCACGCTTGTTCACTATCTCTTCCAGTTCCAAAATAGTACCGTTCTCATCAAGTTCTGGCAGCTCACTTTCTTCAAACTTCAATTTGGAAGAAGCTAGAAGCTTCAATTTGTAGGCCATCTTAGCAATCCTAGATAATACCTTATAGGGCCCATAGAACCTAGGAGCAAGTTTTTTACATTTTTGCTGCTTTAGTGAGCCCTATTTATAGGGTTGGAGTTGTTGGAAGACCCATTATCCAACCTTAGAGTGCCTTTCACTCCTATGTTGGTTCGCTTTCTACTTCATCCTATTTTATCCTCCTGCCAAATCCTCTCTCGTAGGCTGAAAACTGCTGATGATGCGTCAAATGATCCTTAACTGCTTGCACATTAGAATGACTAGGCAAATATGGTGTGGTTGATTACCATGAAGAGCTTAAAATGGGGTCATTGTGGTTTAAGGATGATAAGATGTGTATTGCTACCACTTTGCTAAGAGTAGCCATTTGACCCAATGTCCCTGTTTGTCTGAAGCAAAGCACTGCAAGTATCTCTCTAAACACATATCCACCATGTTTGTTTGCCCCTCTGTTTGAGGGTGATACAATGAATTTTGAGTCAATTGTGATCTCCAAGCCTTAAATAAATCAGTCCAAAAATGGCTAGTGGAAATGGGATTTCTGTCAGTAACTTGAAATTTTGGCATTCCATGGCACATGCATTTCTTGCACTTTGTTGATGAAAGCTTGAACCACAATGCTAATAGAAAATGGATGACCCAAGGGGCAAACATGAGTATACCTAGTAAGGCTAAAAATGCTTCTAGTTTGCGTTAGGTCTTCTTTTGCAACTTCCGTATCTTTTATTAGCGTGTTTTAGTTAAATTCATTCAGCTTCTTGTGCATTTAATTCGAAAACCACCATTTTGATGTTTTTATGTGTGATATTCTCAAATGACAATGTGACAATGAACTGTCATAGTTAATGGGAATCATAAATGATAAACATCTGGACGAATGAAGTTGGAGGTGTACTGTAGACATAATTCAATTTAGTCAATACTAATCAGCTTCTATTTGCTTTATATACCAGTTTCATTCTACTGAGACTAGGGAAAGAAATAAAAAGAGAAAGAAAAAGAAAAGAATCTAGTTAGTTTCCTAACCATTGAAGAGTGTATATTGCAGCATGAAATATCATTTTATTTCCCAAAATTGATGAAATTATTGGCTTTGCTATGTCCAGGCCTTCCAGAAAGAAAGGGAGGAAAAACTTGTACAATTGCTAAAAGATCGACTTCAACCATATGTTGAGGGCCGAAAGCGAGAATTTGTGGATTGGGCAAAAGCCGAGGCTCAACGTCTATCAAATGCATGTAGGATGTATTGCAATTTCCACTATATCAAAGAATGTTTGAAGTAAAATTAACTGTGCCTTCTTAGAACTTATATTGGTTATCAACAAGTTTAAAGAATTGGTGTTAACATAGAAATACTAAATTGTGAATGTGTAAATTACAGAATAAGTATTTAGTTTTTTATTTAGATAACTAAATAACTCCCTTACATCTACTGGTTCTTGCTTCTCTTACAAAATTTTTGAGCTAGTAGCATTGAAAGATTAAAATATTGGTACTAGGACATTGCACATTTTATATGGTTTAGTCACTAACACAAGCACAAGCATGCCCTTATAAGGTCTTATTGCCATTACAGAGGTGTTGCTATCACACTTAAACAAACACAACACTGAGATTGGAGACTCAACATAGAAACTCCTAAACCTGAAACAAAAATCTAAACCAAATTCTAAACTCCAACGAAAAACATGTCGTAACTGGCCACAAAACTTGGTAAAACCAAAAGCTGGACTGAACTCCAGATTCTGTGACACCAATGCACTAATCTGAACTGTCCAAACAACGAACCAAGCTGACCAAAATCTCGGCCGAACTCTAAATTGTGTACACCACAAACTGGAGCAATCTTGGACTTCACATTCCAAACCATCCAAGCAACGAGCTGCACCTAATTTGGGAAGCCTAACCAGAGTCTCAATTGAATTTTGAAATGTCAAACAAGAAACTTTACACTAAAGATCCATCAGCCAAATGTATGTTTCGTTGACGATGTTTTGGTTTTGATTTCTCTTCTCTATTGCCTTCTTATCCTTCATTTAGATGTTGCTTGAAATGGCGTGCTCCACAATGAGCCTCAAATATTAAGTGATCTAAGCATCCTTGCGATACCAGATGTTCAAAGGACATCTGACTAGTCTCATACAAGATCTCTTGAGAGGCATAAAACAATCCATATGCCTCCTCTATAGTGATTGAAGAGATTGGTTGGATTGCAAACATTAGTTGAGTCAACGACATTTGCCCTTGAATAAAGCACCTCTCCAGACAACTAAGACTCAACACTAGAACAAATAACTAGATTCGACCACTACACACAATATCAAGATTGTCTTTCTTTATCACTACACAAAATATCAAGATAACCAGACTTGACATAATACGATTAAGACTACTAATTTACCTAGACCATAATGATTTTAATTCACCCTTTTTCTCCTCTCTCTCTCTTCTTTGTTACTTCCTCTCTTTCCTTTTTTTTCTTTTCTGACAAATAACCTTAAAGAATATATAATTTTCCCAAAAAGGGGCTCCCTCACTTTCATTCACCTCACTCTGAGACACAATTTTTTTAATAAAGTAACTTTAAAAAAAGGAAATGACCCCATCTTTTATAACCTTATTATTTAAAAAACTTAAAATAATCTTCCTATTGTTGAATATTCTTGATGACTATTTTGAACATTCAATTTGGAAGTTTGGTTCTCTTTAAGCTAGGTTAGTTATACCTCTCTATTTTGGGACAATCTTTGGAACCCGCACCCAAATCCATCAATCCATCCATAATCCTCTGTATCAACAAACAATAATGGGAGAAGAATCCACTTCAAGAAGCGCCAACAAGCTCGTAGACACAAATTCCGATAAACATTCAAATTTAAGGGGGTGCCAATTGATGCCCAAGCATGTTAACATCTGCAAGGAGTGGAATTTTGTCTTGTCGTGCCTTAAATTCCTCACATATTGGAACCAAATGTACAACAAACATCCATGGCTCGTCCTTTGTGATAAAATTGCGGCATAGTCATTGCAATTCTTCACATAGACGTGGTAGAAAGCCTTCCCCCTTTCCTATGAACCCTACTCTTCGGAACCCTCGTCTTTAGTAGTTTACAACCGCTTGGATGCACAGCCACAAGAAAAGGCGCATGTCTTTTGTTCTACTTGTCGAAATGTTACTCAGACAGTGTTGTCTTTGTCTACAATCCAATTATTGGGAAACATAACTCTCTTTTGCCATTATTGGTTCTTTATCACAATGGCGATCTCCTCAAACTAATGGGCTCTTAGATTGAAAATGTCTTGCATGCCGACTTGGATCATGAATTACACGTGGATCCACTTGAATACGACAAGGGCCCCATGTGCTTGTTTTTATCTTTATAACTCAAGAAAACTTCAATTCATCTAGTGGCAATTGGTTCAAATCTCTCCTTGTGATCCAGTCAATGGTTTGATGCGGCCCATTTTCACCATTGAAGTTGCAAAATGCTTGAAGAATAGCTCCCCTTTGCTAGCATATGCATTCACATGCTTCTTCATTTTATCAGCATACAACACCTGATCAAAAATCAAAAGTCCCTTCAAGCTCTGCAAATTCTGGAAATACTGGTTGTCAAATTTTGCTAGGCTAATGACATCCAAGGGCGATAGCTTGCTATCTCCGCCTGGTTGAGGACAACTTGGCTTCAATTCCGCTAAATAACTATCATCCATACTCAGCTGTTTTCCATTACCATTGTAAGTGTAGAGTCTTTGTCTAAAGCTAACGCATCGTGTTAGATGAATGGTGTGGCTGCTGAAAGAGCTACAAAATCAACCTGGTTAAGGCCTTCTTGTTTGAATTTTGTGAGGAAAGTGTGCATAGTGGAGTTTGGCGCAAAAATGTCTTGATTTTCCTTGCTAAAGCTTGCACTTCTCAAGTCCCATCTTTTCAATGGGATAATCTAGCCCGGTCCTCCACTTAGGTTTACAAAGTTGCGAGCTGTAATGGCCATGATATCTGCACATGATACAGTATGTGGGCATGCTTTTTCCAATTCGTATATTCAGAACTCGTCGCAGGAATACACATCCAAGGTGGGCCAAGAGGCCTCCTCTTCGGTGAAGGAGGAGAGAAACTTCTGCAGGGCCGCAATGGTGTCTGCAGATTTGGATGTAGAACTGCTACTATCAGAAAACGAGCCTACCAATGAAGAAGAGTAATACTTTAGGCGACAACCTGTTGGATGTGAGCGTGAACAAGTTGTCAGGAAATGAAACCCCAAGGCTTTTGCTCTTGGTGCTGCTGATGCCGCCAAAGGAGAGGCTTTTGGTCAAAATCTTGCGGGCAGTCGCAGCCTATTCAGGGGGACTTTGATGGTCTTCAAAGGATCACTGTTCTGCACAATTATTTATAGGCACAAACATAATCAGATGGGAGGCTGTCCTTACCAGCCCATAATCTGCTCGAACTAGTGTGGCTCTGATAGCTGTTGGTCAAATATCTGCATAATTATACAAACCTGTGTTTGTGCACCCTAGACATGGCCAGCATTGAAAGGCCGGAGGAAAAAGATGTCCTCCGTGCCAATCTCCAGAGAGGGCTGGCTCCCGTACTAATCCTACACTGGTTTAAGACTAGAGTTGCAGGAAAGAAATTGGAAATGATGGAAAGAAATGGGAAATATGGCCACAGGCCGAAGGTGTAGGATTGGGGACAGACTAGCAGTAGGAATTCCAACCAAGCATTATAGCAGCATAAAATAGAGAGGAGGGCACAAGAATTCACTTACAGTTCTCAAAGACGACTTCCAAAATTGCATTCCAGTATTCACACTTACACCAGCAATGCCCAAATCCAGGTGCAGAATTTGAACTTAACAACAGATAGTAAACATAAACATAAAATAGAAATGCTTGAAAAGAAAGAAATCACACAAAGATACTGCTTGCAAAATTAGAAGCCACAATTTCTTCTATTTACGCAGAGAACTTGAATAGTTTTTCTGCAGAATGTCTATCCTCTTTTTTTTACAATGGAAATTGAGTAGTATTTATAGAGGTTTTCGCCTCTTTCATTTAATACATATGAAGACAAAATGTTTACAAATCAGGAACCTTGGCGAAACAATTCCTCCTCGAAGTCCTTGAAAATCTTTCTCTTGAAGCAGCGATCCAGTTTTTAAGGGGAAAATCTCCAGGAAATCAGCATATCCCAGTGTCGGTGCACGGAAAATTGCAACCCTGGTCGTTGACTTAGAGCCTTCATCACTCCTCGGAAATTCACTTTCGTTCGGAATGTTTTGGAACTCATAAAAATCATCTAGTGTTTTAAAAACCGCAACTCCTTTAAATTGAAACTCACAACTTCGGCTACTTCTCGCCCCAATCATTAAATGCCTTTCATTCACCTGTCTTGGGCGCCTTTGAAAAAAATGCGTTGGTGCTTGAACTCGAATTCGCTCAAAATAGAGCCATGAGCGAAAGTGCCGCCTATAAGCTCTTATTATTTCCTCCTGATCCATGGACAGCCCCTCGACTTCAATGTTGCATTTGCCTTCTTGGAGAAAATCCGGGCGCAACAGTTCTCTGTACCCTTTTGATTTTACATTCGACGCTTCGCCCCTGAAAAATGCGGGCGGGAACTTTGCATTTCTTTCCTGGTGGAAGCGCTTCTCATAGGACATCTTACTTCTTAAAACATACGTTCGCCCAAAAGGAGACGAAAGGCGCTGTCGCCCTTTACCTTGGACGAACGTAGCTTTGATTTTTCAATGCTACCTTTTTTTTTAATATTTGCTTGAGTGAAAACAAAACTCTGGCGAATTGGCGAGGCTGTCTTCATGTAGCTTCGCCCCAAAGAGGGGCGAATGGGACTCTCGCCCCTCACTTGGGACGAAAGCAAAGTTGAATTTTCAACGTCGCTTTCCTTTTAGTTTAGCCCAAATCCTTCCTTTCATGAGCTTTCGCCCCAAGAAGGGGCGAATGGGACGTTCGCCCCTTACATGGGGTGAAAACATCTTTGACTCGTCAACGCTTCTAATTAAATAACGTTCGCCCCAAAGTGGGGTGAACGATGCTTTCGCCCCAACTTTGGGGCGAATGCACTTTCATCACTTTGACTCTACGTTTCAACTTCGGGCGCGCTCACTTCAATTTCGGGCACGCTCACTTCAAAATTTTTTAAATGGCTTTTCGCCCCAAAGTGGGGCGAAAGGGACTTTTGCCCCTCATTTGGGGCGAAAGCATCTCCATTCAAACCTTAGCCTTTTTCCTCCATTTTCTTTGTAAAAAGATCACATTCGCCCGGAATGAGGCGAACGCGTCAGTCGCCACAAATTAAAGGCAAATGTACCTTTGCCATCCTTTTTCCAAAACGACCCAATTTTAAATAAAGGAGTCATTTTCGCTCAACTCTAAACCTTGAAGCGACATTTCTTCGTGATGCTATCTGGTGACTTTTACTGAAATTTCTCACACCGTTATCCATAAATATTTTGTCTTGTGACGTCCATTATTTCCAAGCAAGAAATGCATAAAAAAAACGGAGGAGTTAATATGTACAAAAAACTGTAACATATCATATAGGCCGAAAAACATTGTATCATAGTATTAATGTATTTGCCGATTTTACATCAATAATGTGGCATATTGTCAAAATTGGCAACGCATTACATATGCTGTTGAATATATAGCTTAGTACATACCCTGAATAGTTAACTACTTGGTAACAACAAATCCTAACTAATAGTTTAATTTTGATATGTTGTTATGCATATCATTCCACATATCTAAATTTATTCCAACAAAAAGCAATCACTTCAATATCTTACTTCTATCTTGAAATAAAATGAAATGAAATTATATTGATGCCTACAAATGACCTAAGTGGGTTAGAGGAGCTCGATGTTTTGAGTCAAGATCTCCGCTTTGGGATGATCCATATCTTGGACCCCTTTTTTGGATGGCCTAGTCC
This sequence comes from Wollemia nobilis, assembly GCA_028583015.1. NCBI lineage: Eukaryota > Viridiplantae > Streptophyta > Pinopsida > Araucariales > Araucariaceae > Wollemia > Wollemia nobilis. The sequence goes on along the minus strand of JAQPPZ010002946.1, from coordinate 1,811,296 downwards.
TCTAGATAATGCTTCCCTAGTTGGTGTCCTTTTGACGTTTGCTTTAGATGAGTCTCGCTTAGGCGGCCCTCTTCTTTGATGGTCCTCTCCTCTGGGTCACCCCTCTTTGTATGGCCTAACTAATCCTTTCAACTGCTCTCTCCTAGTCATCCCTGCTTTTGAATGACCCCCATTTTCTCTTGTAAGTGTCTTGCCTCCAGCCATCTCATATTTGCATTCAAGTAGTCTGCCTTTGAATTTCCCTATTGCAAAGCATAGACCAGCTTGGACTCAAACCTAGGACCTTCTAGCAATGCTCCAAGTGCCCTATCACTTAGTTATTGGCCTTATATAGGTCGAGCATTTTTTTTAGTGTAGTCAGCCTCCCCAAGCCTCACACATGGAAGAGATGAAGATTTAAACTGGCTTAAACTCAGCTGCCTGCTTCTAATACTATTTTGTAAAGCATAGTCTAGATAGCACTCAAATGCAACACCTCCTAGTAATGCTCTAGGTGCCCTACCACAGAGTTATTGACCCTCTATATGTTGAGTATTCTTTGAAGTGTGGATTTGTAAGGGATCATCAGTTCTCTTATGTGAAATCCATAAAGAATTCAAATACACAATAGAGTATATAAGTGAGGGATGAATGGCTGTCCTCTCCACTAAACATTAGAGGATTATAATAATTCAAGGAGTATAATTTCTAGAGTCATGACTCCTCCTACCTAGCTCTTAATAAATAACCTTTTAATTAGATCACATTTCCCCTTTCTAAAAAAGCTTTGACTTTGAAGCAATGCTAGAAATTATTTGGAGTGAAGACCAGGTCAAACACAAGAAATAATAAAAGAAAAATCATTCTTGGATTACGAAAGAGTTTAAAAAATGAAAGGCACTTAGAGGAGGAGTTGAAGAGGAAAAGGCATGACATTTGACCTTCCATGTCCATCTTGGATAAAAGGGGGATTTTGGTCTTCATTCCAGCTATTGGCAAGGTAGGAGCTGTGACAAATTTGGGTTTTATGGTCTGTTTGTGCTCTTATTTTCCTGGAGAGACTTTTTTTTCCCCAGCTTATGCACATTGTATTTCTGTTGCCTTTTATCAACATAAGAGGTAGCAACACGTTTCGTGGGTTTTATTCCCCTAGAGGGTGTTCCCAACTTAAATATTTTTTGTTCCTTTTGCAGGCTTAAAGGTGTAAGTCCTTGGTCCCACTATGTGGGATTCCTCACCCCTATGAACATTGAGTTTGGGCATGTGTGTGGGGGGCTGACCCTCTTGCTTTCTAACCGGTTAATGTGATGTTGCAAGTCTAGTGGCATATTCCATGATTGGAATTTTGTTCCACGTTAATACCCATCTATCTATTGTGTTTGATTTCCTTACCAGTAGATGTTTACTTTGCTTCGGAGCAATTTTCTATTGTATCTTCCATTGTTTTAATCCATTAAGCAAAGCATATTTTGTTATTTCAGTTTTGTTGGGAAAAGATCTGTGTAAGCTGGTTAAGGGCTGCCACAGATCAAAAACTCATTCAACCGAAGATGAATATCTTGTTTTAGAATGTGAATACTTTGATTTTTCCATTAACGATGAGATTACAAAGGATCAATTCATCTTAGGAGCACATGGAGCTAGATGAAGATATGATTGTCACAAATATGAGAATATCATTCCAGATCGAATGTATGAATTTTGTGTGAAACTATTTCAATGTTGAGTCCACGTATGTCTTTGAAAATTTAGAATAAATGGTTGTTTCCAATAATAACCATGACTTTGTTGTCTTTGAAGATAATGTGGGTGTCACTAAACTGATTGTTGTTAATGACAACTTTTATAAATAGGACGTTGATAAAGATAAAGTTTAGGATGCTTTACATGAAATGGTTTGAGAACAATGGTTTACCATTTTAGATGTATTGTTAGGGCTTTTGATAATGGTTACCATTGCATCACCAATAACAACAGGCTTATCTACATGCTTAATCTTGCTTGGAAGAGTTCCTTTTTTATGAATAGATTGAAAATTGCTTTCAAGTGGTAAATTTGGATTGTTCTTCAAAGCTTTGGTTTTTGTGAGCAAGACTTGATTGCTTTGAATGAGCCATTTCTTTATCCTTATTGGATAAAATCTTATCGAATTCTTGTTATGGTTTCACGTGAAACTTATGTTCTTTCGAGGACTTTTGTGTTTTGTTTGACAAAGCTTTATTTTAAACCCTCACTTTGTGGATCTCATGGTATTGTTCTTTCATTATGGCCTTCATTCATGTAATTTGTTGTTCTAACCTTTCTTTATCTAAAATGTTCTTAGACCTTTTGCCTGAGGAAAGCTTTTCATATTTAGCTTGTAGCTCAACAGTTTTGTATTCCACACAATAATTTAAAATAGAAATAAACTCAAAATAACTCCCAAAGCATCCAGCCATTATCTACACCATAGTTGAGAAAATCATAATCAGCATGGAAAAAGAATCGGCAAAAAAAGAACAGAAGAAAATGCAAATTTTCATTGAAAAAAACTTTTTTCATGCTGCGAGCAAGGGGGATTTTTGCTGCGCTCGAGGGGGGATTTCTGCTGCGCTCGAGGGGGATTTCTGCTACGCTCGAGAGGGGATTTCTTGGTGTTCTTGTGTTATGGGGATACTTGATGAAGGAGGAATGGAGGAAACACAGGCTTCTCCTCTTAAATCTATCCAACGCTTTCACACAACAGTTTCATACCAGCGTTTGTCTAAACAGATTAATTCTCTCCAGAAACAGCTAGACACACAAGCTAGTATTATACTCTCCTTGCAAGACCAAGTGAAAGACGGCAGCCGCATTATCGCAGATCTCCAAATTAAACTTCAAGATCATCAAGCTATCATTACTCAATTGCAGACTGCACATACCGAACAACCTCCTCAGAATTCCGTGAATTTACACTCTGAAATCTTAAAAATTCGAGATGAACAGGCTGTTCTTCTTGCTGAGCAGGAACGTCTCAAAGAAGCATCAACTGCACAAAGCCAAAAATTAGCTGACCAACAATCTTGGGTTCAGGTTGTAGCCGGAAAGAAGAACCCCCCTCCCATAGTTGAGTTGGCTGTCCAAGCTAAATTTGAAGAAGAAAGAATCCGTAATGCGAAAGCGCTCAATCTTAGGGTTCGTGGGGTGCCCAAACCTATTGGGTTCGTGGGGTGCCCAAACCTATTGATCCGCTTCAAGCTGGAAATGCCTTCATTCACAACACTCGAGTTAACAGATGTTACTCTCGAGAGAGCATGGTTCTCTCCGACTCCACATTGGTCATACGCTTCAAAAATGTGGAAGAGCGTATGAAGGCGTTGAGGGCCAAACGGAAATTATTTACTCTTCAAGACAAGATCTACCTTGATGAGGACCGTACGCGACTCCAGGTTGAAGAATTGAAGAAATCTAGGGAACAAGTAGCCGTAGCCAGGAAAGCTAACAAATGGGCAGTTATTCGTAAATTGCGTGCAGTGATTACGGACTCTCCCCCACCTGGGTGGTCCAAACCCTTGCCTAACAAATGACTCCATTGACACGGAAGGGGGGTGGAAGATAAGCTAGCTATAGCTTGCTGGAACTGCAATGGTATGATGTGGTCTGCCTCAGGGTTCCTTCTTGATGTGATTGGTAGACATGATATCATTCTTATCTGTGAGACGCACGAGAGTCTCGAGCGGGCCCTTCCAGTTATCTCTGGTTACTTTTGGTGGTCCAGTTGTCGGAAACTTACTCGACGCTCTGGAGGGGTTAGAGGATCAGGAGGTGTTGCTGCTTTTATCAAGGATAAGCTCCAGGGTTCGGTTTCCTTGGTTTTGACTGACCCCCACTCCAGGTTTTTATGGATTAAAATCCATCGTCACCCACCTCTTTGGGATATCTACATTGCCACCTGTTACTTTCCCCCCACCATGTCCAATTTTGTTATTCACACGGACGGGGACCCTTTCCAGGATCTCTATGAGGACATTACTAGATACTCGGCTTCAGGGGAGATACTTCTGTTGGGAGATTTCAATGCTCGAACCGGACCTATGCAAGTTTCTCTTCATGACCTCACAACCGATGAGATGCAGACTTGGGATTTGGATCTTGAGGACCTTGGTTTTGCTCGAACCTCCAGCGACACAGGTGACTGCTTATGGTAAGCATCTTATTGAGTTGGGTGAATCCAACGAGCTAGTTCTTCTCAATGGTATATCTTGTTTTCCGGATTCTAGTGGGTTTACTTGCTTTCCTCATAGTGGTGGAGCCAGTCTCGTCGACTATGCTATTTCCTCTACCACCCTCATTCCATTCATTTCTCGATTCAACGTCTCTGATCACCTTCCTCTCCTTACCGATCATTCAGGTCTTTCTCTTATGTTATCCATTGTTTCCCTTCCTGTTACACCTCCCCCTCCTCCCTCCCCTTCAGTCCCTCGAGTCACTATAGACCTCGAGTCACTATAGACTTTGACTATAATTATTCCTTTACCTACATGGACCGGTTGCGTTATGTTCTCTCCAAGGTGTCTTCTCTTTCCGATGTTTCCGATCGTTCTGCTTGCTTGGTCCAAACTATTTGGAAGGCTGCTTTGGAATCATACCCCCACACTATTTATCCTCCCCCTCGTCCTCGTCCCCTTGGTCATTGCCCCATGAACATCTGGTATGATGAGGAATGTAAGTCTGCCCATCGAAGGTTGAAATATGCCATTCAAAATCCTTCCCAGCCCCATGCCATTTCTCACAAAGACTATAGGATGCTTCTTCGAAAGAAGAAGCGTCTCTTCCTCTCTCGGCATCGACTTGATCTTATCCACTCCCTTCAACAATCTCCTAAATCCTTTTGGCGCCTTATCCTCCCCCGTGATCGGATTACTCATGGGATCGATATTTCCTCTTGGACCATCCATGCCTCTTCCCTTTATACCATCCCAAATCAGCCTCGTATTTCTGTTCCCTCTCCCCCCTCTTCGTGCCACCTCTTTCCTACTAGTCTTGTCAGGCAGGCTATCTGGAAACTCTGTACAAGCAAAGCAGCAGATTTGGATGGGTTACATGCGGAATTTTTGAAGCATGGTATTGACCCTCTTGTTGGGTCCCTTGCTGATCTCTTTAATCTTGCTGTCTGTTCTGGGTTTCCTGAGTCCTGGACTCGGCATATAATTCACCCCATTCATAAGGCAGGTGATCTCCATGAACCCAATAACTATAGGACTATCATGATTGGGCATATCTTTGCCAAGCTCTATGCCACAACATTGGATGTGCTTCTCTCTCGAAGGTTGGAGGAGGGGGGTTTCAGGGCTCTTGGCCAAGCTGGTTTTCGGCAAGATCATCAGACCACAAATCACATTCTAGTCCTCAGAGCTATTATTGAGGAGGCGCGTTCCAAGTCCTCAAAGGTTTATTGTTGCTTTGTAGACTTCAAGAAAGCTTTCGACACGGTGCCTCGACATTTACTTCTTGAGAGGCTTCGATCAATTGGTATTTCTGGGCAGCTTTTGACAGCGGTTACACGGTTATATGAGACAGTGAAAGGTCGGTTTCGCTCCCCTCAAGGGCTTTCAGCCAATATTCTTAGCACCATAGGAGTGAAATACGGATGCCCCTTTTCGTCGACACTTTTTGGGATCTTTATCGACAAGCTTGAGACTTTTATCAGGGAGAACGCTCACCCAGAGGATGGTTGCCTTCTTCACCATGTGTTGATTTCTATTCTCCTCTTTGTTGATGATCTTGTTATTTTGGCCTCATCCCTTGAGGGGCTTCAGCGTCATCTGGACACACTTGCCGCTTTTTGTGACTCGAGATAGTTGACGGTGAATCTTTCTAAGACCAAGGTTATGGTATTCAATACTACCAAAGAGGCTCTATCCCATCTCCACTTCCTTTTCCAAGGCCAGGAGGTCGAAATCACCACCTCTTATGTGTATTTTGGGGTTCTTTTCACTGGTCCCACTTTTGGTATGAAACCCGCCGCCCAGGTCCGGGTGTGTAAGGGGTATGCAACTCTGTCTTTGCTAGAGAGGAATTGCTTCAAAGCACATTTTCAGGATATACCTGTGAAGATGAGGATCTTTGACGCTTTGGTCAAGCCAACTATTACTTATGGGTCAGTGGTTTGAGGCCCTAGTCTTGGCCCGACTGAGTGGTCACGGGTTGAACGAGTGCAGACACTCTTTCTTCGACGATTCATTCATTGCAAGGGAACAATCCCTCATTCTATTATTCTGGCAGAGTTTAGGGCTTCTCTCCAAGTTGAGATTATCTTCCTGATTATCGGTTATCTTCACAGGATCCGTACTTTCGGAGATACCCCTAAGGGTTGCAGGCGGTACCCTTACCTCGCCCTTCTCTCCACGATGGAACTATCTCCGAGTTCTCGGAGAGGCCGGAGGAGCTGGTATTTTCAGGTTTCTACTCTCTTGGCCAACATTCAGATACAGATAGATAGGCTGCCCCCTTATTTTTTGGGGTTTCTCCCCCCCTCTCGGCTTACTAAGGAGAAGATGCTCCACGATATTCGGAAGGATGTTAGTCTCCAGCAAACCAGATGCACATGGATCTCTCCTGTTGCCCCTCTTTCCCCCAAGCTATCTTTCTACCATGAGCACTTCTTACAGATTTAGGAGGGCAGAATAGTTCCTCCATAATACCTTCAGCAACACACAATGCATAGTCTTCGGATCACTATTGGGCAACTCAGGTTGTGTTCTCACCAACTCCGTATTGAGTCAGATCACCATCTTCTGATGGAGGAGCGGATTTGCATGTTTTGCTCCTTGGGTGAAGTTGAGACCCTGCATCACTTCATTTTTTGTTGTCCCATTTATTATGAGATCCGGGGTAGGTTCCATTGCCTTTCCATGGACAACTCTCAATGTGTTTCTACCTTCTTCAGATACCCGGACCAGCGTTGTCTCGCACTCTTTCTTAGGGAGATAACTCAGCTTCGACGACATAAAAGTTCTCCAAATGGATCTCACCCTCCTCAACATCGGCCCATCACAACATACTTCAACTCCGATGGACCAGGTGACTTCGACCGGAAACGCCCCACACCATCCAGTTTGAACAGAAGCAGGGTCACTAGACAGCGCACCAACAGTTTGTCAAGGTTTCGAACTAGCAATGGGCAGAGACATATCATGGACTTCTTCAGCTCCGGTACTTCAGCCTCGATTGTTAGGAGAGATTAGTTTTTGGGGGATCCTCGGAGCTTGCCCCTCTTGGGCTGCTTCCTCCCCCCTCCTTCTCTCTCTCCGTTCTTCTTGGCATGCACTTCTCTCTGTTGGACTGCAGCCCTCCCCCCTCTCTGCTCTCCCTTTTCTTTTCTTTTCCCTTTCTCTTTGGCCCGTTTTTCGGGTTTGATCTTGTATTTTTCTTAGTTCTTTTCTTTGTTGGGATTTTTAGCCTGCTAGCTGGCAGTCATTATTGTACTTCTTATAGTCCCTTGGGTCTTATTTTGGCCCACCGCAGACATTAATAATATTTCATTTCATGTATATCACAATGAATTAACATGATGCAAATCAAATATTAATTCTGTAAGTGAAACAAGCTTAAACTACACATGAAAGTGACACGTGATATAAGCTTCAAGCCTTAAACTACACATGAAAGTGACCAAACACATCTTAAATAAAGAAATTTTAATGCATCCAAAATTTAAATATACTTATATTGTTTATAATATGAAGAAGGTACAAATTACAAAATGTGTCATGAGTCATGACAAATACAATGCCTCAAGATATTTGAAGGCCTTTGCCCTTTGCCCTAGAAGAATCTCTAGTCTCTCTTTGTCGCTGTGACTGTGCCTTTTCTTGTGCCTTGGCTGCTATCTCCTCCTCCAGGTTTTCAAAGTTTTCAAAATCATCCATTTGCAGAAGCTAGGGATTTCAGGCTGAGTTCCTGAAATATGGTGCTGAAGCTATTGGCCATCCATTTGCAGAATCATTCAATATGGTTATTTCTTCTGGCTTCCGTTACTCTTGGTCACAACATATCTTCCACCATATCCACAAATTTGGGGACTATTCAGATTCAAATAACTATAGAATTATCATGATTGGACATACATGTGATATGCTTTATGTTGTTTTGAATATCTATAAGTTTAAGTTTTGTTAAAATTAATCATATTAAGACACAATGGTCTGCCGTAAAGTGTGGAACTTGTAGATTTACTGGTTAAAAGTATGGCTTATATTGGAAACTGTATGTAGCTATTTATGGGCAGCTGTACTTTAGGAAGAGACTAATCAAGGCACATCTCTCAGATCACATTCTAATATAATATTGTTATAGTAATAAGTAATAACTATCTTTAGCTAGAGCTTAATTGAGTGCTGGGTAAAACATTATAAGAAACATGAAAGTTTTCATTGAGAAACTTTACATTAATTGGCATTGCTTTTGACTCTATCTAATCTCAATTGTTTTCAGTTCTAAGGAGCATTCAATTTGAGAGTTGTTTTTTGCTGCATGTGAGACAACCTTGGATTTAACATTAACCCTACTTATCTCAGGAACTAATAATTTTTACATTTGTATTGCAGCTTTTGGCGAGGCTATGTTACACACAATAGGATACATTTATACGAGGCAGGCTGCAAAACAACTAGGCAAGAATATATTCCTCATAGGGGTGCCCTTTATAGCAGAGTGGGTACGTGATAAGGGTCACCTTATTAAATCTCAAGTTACAGCAGCATCAGGTGATTATCTTACACTGCTGATTCTGAATATTGTGGAGCAAACTGAGTTTCCTCTGCCATCCATTAAATTGTGAGATTGTATGGGCACTTATGCAAAATGAGAATTGAGTTTCACATTCATAGAGAATGATTGGAAAAAATTTGCTATTTATTATCAAAAAAATTAAATAACCGGTAAGATTCTCTTAAAAATATCATTTGATTTGATGCAGCTATTTTATACACATTTTGAAAAAGAATTTGATCTATGCCTAAAACGAAACATATACAACTTGTCTTGGAAATGTGTAGGGGCTATTGCTTTAATGCAAATGCAAGAAGGATTGAAGCAAAATTTTGAAACTGGTGCTCCAGATGAAGAAACTTTATCACAATATCTTCTAGAGAAAAAAGATGTTATGATCGATTCCCTTTGGAAAATAAATGTTGTAGACATTGAATCTACATTGTCTCATGTCTGTCTTGCAGTAAGTCTCTCTCTCTCTCTCTCTCTCTCTCTCTCTCTCTCCCCCCCTCCTCTTTCTTTACATCAACAAAAACAGAAAAATTACATATAGATTCTACTTCCAAGAGTTCCTCTCATCTGAAAGTCAAGGAGAGCCAGCATCACTACTTCTGGACTAATGTGCAAAGAATCAAACAACTTTTCTAAACCTCTATACTCATAGAGATAATATGTTCAGACAAGTGTTTGCTAAAAGCGTCAAGCTTTCCTAACAAGGAAGATTGATCTCCATAAAAGTGGACCTACTACTCGAACAAGGAAGATTGATGGAGAATGGTTGCACCCGTTTTCTCATCATCCACATCACTGTTGGAACTACTCCCATCCCTGTTCCAATCTCCTGCCAGCATTGTCTTCATCTCACTTTCCAGATTTAGTGCTCTATCGAACACTTCCTGGTATGATGTTGAGGTACAACTTTCATCTTCTTCCGGGAATTTTGAAAAAGAGCATCCATGAACCACCGATATTGGAGACAGTTGACTGGTTCTGCATCTTGCCAATCAGCTCCTTCAGATGGTGGTTATGTAACTTAATGTTTTTATCCTTCTTTTGCTTGGTGATGTATATTCCTCCAATGATCTTCAAATCATTACGTAGAATCCTGAATTCATTCTCGAATGCAGATTTCAAATCATCCCATGAATTAAAGGGGGTTTAGAGAGACAGATTTCAGCCCATCGGAACTCCTCTAAGTGTGACTGGAAACATCTGCATCCACACCACTTAGTTTGTTACTCCATTAGTCTTCCATATTATCACACACATGCTGATATGTCAGATAGGATCCTCCTTGTCTTCCAAAATTTTTGGGTATTTCTGTTTGCTAGCTGCAGCAGCCATTGCTGATTGTGTTGTACTTGAACTTGGTCTTGGTGGTGTTGATGGTGTGCTTTCTAGCTCAGATTGTTTGTTGGTTGAGTGGTCTCTTGACACTTCTTTGAAAGTTAGATGTCTGCCAATGTCCACGCTGTTTCTATGTGATCAGGGTTGTATATATAGGATTCAAGTGGAGGGAAGTAGTTGCGCAACAACATAACTATCCACTCGAACTTGTATGTCTAAACAAAATTAAACCCCATACATAACACATTAACATTGTGCACTCATGCGATGACATATAATAACAATACAAAGCTATATACAAACAAAATTAGTTGCATACAAGTCATCCATACACGTGCATGTGATGGCTTTGGTGGCGCGTGTGCTGGTGCCACATTAGAACTGTCACTTATGGAAAATACCATGAAGATACGACAATGACATAAAATATTCCTTAAGTAATGATTCATTCTATGAGATCACCCAATATGAAAGCCAAGTCCCAACTACAATATCTCCGTAAAAACCCCTACCCAAAATATAAACTAACATGCAATTTCCAAAACAAAACACCCAAAATTTCCAGCCATAGAATTTTTGAACAGCAGTAAATATATTTATATATTTTGTTTTTTCTTTTTTTATTATTATTTCAATAGGAGACAATACATGGAGATTCACACAAATGAAAATAGAACAATAAACTGAAAAGCATGCACCTGGTAATTGCATCCACTGAATAATGTAGAGATATTACAATAGAAGAGCCAAACAGCCACCAGTTGCTAATTAAATTCCTCTGAATGCACAATGCAGATCCGTTAATAAATCTGCCAACTGGAATCAAAGATCTAATCCTGATATTCGAAGGTTTTCGTCCTGAAATCTGCGAACTAAGATTCGAAGGTTTTCGTCCTTGAATCTGCCAATTAACTGTTGAAGCACAGCTGCCACCCAAAACTGTAGAATAGTTTTTTTTTTTAAATGTTCCAAAAAGCTCCCATGTTACTTCCAAAACTCCCCTTTTATACAGCCACCCCTTTTACTTTTTTCTTTTCTTTAACTCATGGGATAATTGATTTTTTTTCAAAATTCTAATGCATCCATTAAAATCTTCGTTACAACTTCGAATTACACCAAATGAAAGCCAGGGTAGACTAGAACACATCTAGGGGAATCACCAGGGCCACTCCAAAACTTAGTACTACCTCCTAAAAATTAGGAAGATCCCTAAAATATAGGAATTTCCCTTTTATTGACCAGGAAAACAATACAAAACAAATGCATATAGTAACTTATGCTTCCTACACATGAACATCCACTCACCACGACTACTCCACAAAAATAGGTGAGTGGGCCCACAGCCTGCTATCATCTAGAAAGGGACATTACAAGTCCTCCCCTCCCGAATTTGCTTGCCCTCAAGCAAGATAAAGTGGGATGATCCAAAATAGCATCTGTCTCCCAAGTAGCATCCTCATGAGGCAGGCCCCTCCACTGTATTAGATACTTAGTCAGCATACAGTTCCTCAACCATTGCTCTCTAGTCTAGAGGATTTGCTCTGGCACTAGGACCAATCTTACATCATCGTGACTTGGCCAAAAGTATTACACGCTGACCCACTGCCTTCTTCAAACATGACACATGAAAGACGTTGTGGATCTGGCTGCTAGAAGGGAGCTCCAACTCATATGCCGCCTCGCCAATACGTCGTACCACTCTATAGGGGCCATAGAAATGGGGCTTAAGCTTCTCTGCTCCACTCTTCTTCAAAGAAGACTGTTTGTAGGGTTGTAGCCTAAGGAAAACCATATCACCCACCTCAAATTATCTCTCAGCGTGATGCCTATCAGCGTAGATGTTTTGCTGGTTTTGAGCACATCGCAAATGGTCATATAAACCTGTTAAGATCTGCCTACTATGCTCTATGAAATCACCAGCTGTAGTAACCGTGTCTCTAGAAGAGTTAACTCAGCAAAGGTAGGTGCATCATACCCATATAGTGCCATGAATGGAGACATCCCAATCGACATGTGATAGGTAGTATTATAACAATACTCCCTTAAATAGAGCCATCTCACCCAAGCTATCTGAAGATTGGTAGCAAAAATCCGTGACTATCCCTTAACCCGTTTATTTACTATCTTGGTCTGGCTATCATTCTGGGGATAATAACTAGTACTTGGAGTCAGCTTTGAGAAGTAAGTTCTGTCCATCTTGGAAGTATCAATCCATCTCAATGTTTCTAATTTGTAAGTTGCTAATAGTTGAGCAATCATGTGATACAATGGGTAATAGAAGTTCTCAAGTCTCTTCTCACATTTTGGCACACACTGTGATTGTAGCAACCAAGTACAGAAAAAGTTCCCTTGTTCACCAGTCATAAACTCTAAAAAGAAATACCTCGACAAAAACAAGCTTTTTGAGGGAAGTCCACAGGAGGGTGAAAGGAAAAACAACTTCTCCAGAAGAGAGACAAATATGTGGAGAAATATAGTCAAATTGTTTTCCTGGTTTCTAGCTCATAAAAGTGTTGAATAAAGCTCTTACAAAGCTTTCTACAAGATGCCATCTTTTATTCTCCACACTGATTTCTGTAAATGTGTCAATAGGCAGCCAAAGGAGTTCATTATTCCAACCATGATTTTCAGCAAGACTCTGAATAATTTTTTCACCATATGCTGTCACCAGATTCCTTGGCAAAAAGGGAAGCAACAATTGCAATTTTCCAATCTGGCCAAGAGTTATACCATTATGCATTTTGTTTATTTTACTTACGGTTGCGTCTTCAAGGATCTTTCTGCTTGTTGGCTCCTCACACAAAGAGAGAAATTCCTCCCTGTTTTCAAAGTGCGTTAGTGGGGAAAAAATATTAAAGAATTGCTCTTCAAGGTTTCTAATCCCCTACAAGCTCTTGACCTGTCCAGTCCCAGTCACCTGCCCAATAGCTTTCAAATCTTTTGAAACTTCATACATTTGAAGTATTAAGGCACCTTGAACAGTAAGCAGACTGTATTGCTCTGTACAAGAAAAATAGATCTCTTTTAGTTTCTTCAAAACTTCCTGCCCAGTAGAAACGAGATCCATCAAAAGAGAGTCTTTTGCATGCATGGAAAAATTATGGACACTAATCTGTACAAAACTTCCTTGTCTCTACAGCAATTCAACCTGCTCACGTTTAAGCCAGAATGCTTCACTGTTAAACACAGTGCAAAATCTTTCATTTCTATTCATTCTGATGCCAAAATATTCAAATGCAAATTTGATATAGGCTTTATCCTGTTCTCTTTCCTGACATTTTTCAAGTTTGGAAAGAGAATCCACCAACAATAGCATTTTCTCTTTCCATGCATTCCAAAGAAAAACCAGTGTTGTAGAAGAGACTCTATTTTCCTGCAGCATTTTGGAATGATCATCACTCCTGAATAAATTCTTCCCTCGAGTATGCTGAAATATTTTCACGTCAGAATGAAGGGACACATGAAGAACTTTCCTAAGAGAAAGGACTTCAAGGTTGGCATTTCATGTCCTCTATGCAAGGATCATCTCTTCTTTAATTCACACAGATTGTCAGACTCATCTGAAAGTATTGATGCTTCACATTCACAGGCATTAACAGACTGAGGTACATTGGTGTAGGTTTTTCTCCACACTGTGTTGCCACCCCGCGACCCCCCCCCCCACCTATTCTTTTGGTGTTCTCCCCCCTCTCGGCTTAAGGAGAAGATGCTCCACGAGATCTAGAAGGATGTTAAGTCTCCAGTACACCAGATGCACTTGGATCTCTCCTGTTGCCCCTGTTTCCCCCAAGCTGTCTTTCTACCATGAGCACTTCTTATAGATACAGGAGGGCAGAATAGTTCCTCCACAATACCTTCAGCAACACACAATGCATAGTCTTCGGATCACTATTGGGCAACTCAGGGTGTGTTCTCACCAACTCCGGATTGAGTCAGATCACCATCTTCCGACAGAGGAGCGGATTTGCTTGTTTTGCCCCTTGGGTGAAGTTGAAACCCTTCATCACTTTATTTTTTGTTGACCCATTTATTATGAGATCCAGGGTAGATTCCATTGCCTTTATAGGGACAACTCTCGATCTGTTTCTACATTCAGATACCCGGCCCAGCGGTGTCTCGCACTCTTTATTAGGGAGATAACTCAGCTTCGACGACATAAAAGTTCTCCTCCAGATGGATCTCACCCTCCTCAACATTGGCTCATCACTACATACTTCACTAGCTCTAACGGACCAGGTGACTCCGGACGGAAACACCCTACATCATCTATTTCAAACGGAAGTAGGGTCACTAGACAGCGCACCCACAGTTAGTCAGGGTTCCGAACTAGCGCTGGTCAGAGACATATCATGGACTTCTTCAGCTCTGGTACTTCGGCCTCGACTGTTAGGAGAGATTAGTTTTTGTGGGCTTCTTGGAGCTTGTCTCTCTTGGGCTGCTCCTTCCGCCCTCCTCTCTCTCCGTTCTTCTTGGCATGCACTCCTCTCTTCTGGACTGCAGCCCTCCCCCCCTTTGCTCTCCCTTTTCTTTTCCCTTTCTCTTTGGTCCGGTTGTTGGGTTTCATCTTGTATTTATCTTAGTTCTTTTCTTTGTTGGTCTTTTTAGCCTGCTAGCTGGCAGTCATTATTGTCCTTCTTAGAGTCCCGTGGGTCTTTTTTGGCCCACCACGGACATTAATAATATTTCATTTCATTTCATTTTTCTAGAAGTTGATTCTTCTCAGCAAATTTCTATAGCAGCCATCCTATAATTTTCCCTCTAAGCAAACATTTAGGCATTTAAAAACACAATTAATTCTGACATATGCATTTGCAGTGGCATACCAGCATTTGGCCATTACAAAGCAATCTCCTGCATCTTGAGGATGTGTTTCACTGCATATTTCTTCATAAGTTCTGTCTGGTGTAGCAGACTCCAAAGTTAAGGCCCTCTTAATGGCAGCCGGTAAGGAGTCTAGACAAAAGCCTTAACCAGGCCTCTAAGTGGCTCTCTCAAACCCTCCATGAATAGATAAGTCAATCACCTCTCTGACACATCAGGGACCATCACTGCAACCCTCTGAAAATCAGCCGCATAAGCGTCTACTGTACCGCTGTGCCTCAACTGTGCCAATTCTTGAAAATTTAGGATCTTGCCTCTCGAATTCGTCAATCAATCTCCTATAGAACTCCTTGTAAGTGGTGATAAGGCTATGTTCTTGGGTGATCAGACTGTGATATCACCACTCATAAGCAACTCCTTCTAAGTGAAGGGTAGCAAACTTATTCACATCCTCATCATACATCAGACTCAAGGAAAAATAGGTGTTTAGCTTCTAAATCAAAGTACAATCTGAGGATTTGTTGGACCCTTTAAATGAAGGAACTGTTGGTTTTCCCAATCTGTTCTATAGATCCTTGTGAGTATGGTTCTGATTTCGTATTCTCTTATTCTTAGGTTTGCTTTTTGTCTTCAAGGTACAAAAATTTAAGAAAGAGATGTCAGCCCGAAACTCCTCACTTTGTGCTCTATACTCCACATGGAGAGCTGCCAAATCATCATCCTGCTGCTCTGCCACCTCCTCCTCTAGCTGTGCTGCCTCTCTCTGTAAGAAGGTAACCCTAGGTAGCCTGGGACCACTAACTATCCTAGATGCCTACTGAGTTTTCCGATTTGATCCCAAAGTGAAGGATTCCCCTCTATCACTGTTACCAAGAGGAATAGCAGTGGGGATAGAACCCGGACTTTGAAATGCTTGGGTGAAAAGGTTAATAAGCTGCTGCTGTCCATCCTTCAAGGACTTAATAGTTTCAAGGAATTCCTTTTCTTTATACTCACCCGACATCTTCACACAGCTATTTGTGTTTGTGGTGGAATAAGGGTTTGCTGAAGTTTCCTTTGTTTTCTCTACTGATATCTTATTTCCCTTTCACTAAGTGACATTCAAGAATCAACACTCTTATAACCCCTCCGGCTGGCAGGAACTTAGCTTTGATACCGTTGTAAAAACCCCTACCCAAAATAGAAGCTAATATGCAATTTCCAAAACAAAACACTCAAAAGTTCCAGCCATAGAATTTTCAAACAGCAGTAAATTTATGTATGTATTTTTTTTTACAATTATTATTTCAATAGGGGACAATACATGGAGATTCATACAAATGAAAATAGAACAATAAACTGAAAAGCATGCACCTTGTAATTGCATCCACTGAATAATGTAGAGATATTACAATAGAAGAGCCAAACAACCACCGGTTGCTAATTAAATTCCTTTGAATGCAAAATGTGGACCCGGTAATAAATCTGCCAACTGGCATTAAAGATCTGATTATGAGATTCGAAGGTTTTCATCTTCAAATATGCCAATTGAGATGCAAAGGTTTTTGTCCTTGAATCTACCAATCAGTTGGTGAAGCACGATCACCACCCAAACTTATAGAATAGTTTCTTTTGGCTTTTGTTTTTTTAAATGTTCTAAAGCTCCGTGTTACTTCCAACACTTCCCTTTTATACAACCACCCCGCTTAGCTTTTTCTTTTTTTAACTCGTGGGATAATTGATTTTTTTCAAAATTCTAATGCATCCATTAAAATCTCCGTTACGACTCCAAATTACACCAAACAAAAGCCAGGGTAGACTAGAACACATCTAGGGGAATCACCAGGGCCACTCCAAAACTTGATACTACCTCCTAAAATTTAGGAAGATCCCTAAAATATAGGAATTTCCCTTTTATTCCCCCGGAAAGCAACTCAAAACAAATGCATATAATCACTCGTGCTTATGCCAACTACTCATGAATATAAACTCACACGATTGCTCCACAAAAATAGGTGAGTGGGTCCCATAGTCTGCTATCATTCAGAAAGGGACATTACAATTATCTTACAACCCTATATCTGAATATTTAATGTGATAACATTTTGGGGTTTGGGGGGGTTGTTGTAAAACCCTAACTCACAAGTCACCTATGTGATCCATTATAACTATTGTTGGGTTAATGTGCAGAACACGTTAGTTATATCCTTAATATATACGTATATATAATAAGTTCATCTCCCCCCCTTCCCCATCCCCCCCCCCCCCCACCAAAAAACAAAAAAAAAAAAAAAAAACTTCATATGGTCTCTTTGATTCTTACTGTTAATAGTGTTGGCATGATTCTTGGCATGAATGATAAATTTAAGAAGATTTTTGGTATGACTGATTTAGGCTCGTCTTTGCATCCAATTTTTGCACTAAGTGATGGGTTTTTTTATTTCACATCCTAAGTGTGTTCTTGACTTGATGAAATCATTTTGATATCAAATATTATAAACATTATCCTAACTCCTTTTGATCTAGAGTTGTACTAACTGCTAATTGTACTTCTGCAAAGGCTGGTGTCATTTGTACAGGAAGCTTATAGATTGTCTTTGTTACCTGATTCACAGTCATGTGGATATCATGTTTGCTATCAGCCATATTTCTAGGTAAATGCAAGATCTGAGCAAAGGTCATTGGATGACAGCAAACCACATTCTATGTATCAAGAATACTTCCTAGCATGGGATCTAGTACTCTTGTGTGGGTTAGACTAATTTGGTTGGGTAATTCATTTTGAGTTGGTAGGAGATGAGAGTGATTGATGGTCCCACATCAGGCTTTGTCTATAACCTTTGGATTCAACTAGCTTCTGGAGCAAGCAAGAAAGAATTTTCAATATTTTTCTCTTCCCACGTGATTGAGTGCTGGCATCTAGTGTAGATCAGTGTTTCTAAATTTTGATTCATAGAAAGGATGGTTAGTTACTGCTGTTTACTATCATTTATGAAGTTGCTAGCTTTAGTATTTCACTTGATGCATAATGCATATAAATATGTATATTTTGAATTATGGAGAAATGCTAGTAATAAGAATTGAAACCACTTTGCTCTAGATGTGCTTATGGTAGCTTGATTCCATATTTGTGTATTGTATTTTCATAACTCTAATGACCAAAGAATCTGACGTGCTGGTTGCTGCAGACATCTCATTGACAGTGAGATTCCAATACAGTTCCATGACCGTCCTAAACGTGTGCCTATAACATCATGGACATGAAACTACATATAGAGTGATAATACAATTTATATTTAAAATATGCGTAATGCTAAAGTAAGGATTTGCTAGACAATTTGCACTTATCTTGTTTGTTCCTCACATTTTTGGTTGACTGGGTCCAGGTTCTTGGGGATAGCAGTGTTCCAAAAGATGTACTAAAGGCACGAGCCAAAGCTCTAAAGAAATTGGGGACAATATTCCAGGTATATTTGCTTTAGTATTTTCATTTCAATGAATTAATCTTGCAGCACAGCAGTTTGGCATTCCTGAATTGAAGATATAGGAAAGTATCAAAACAACAATCCACATATACACAAAAATAATCCATATACATGTGCAATGAAAAGGAATCACAAAGATAAATTGATATTACCAACAAATAACACTATATTATGAACACAACACTTGTATTGATAAATGCAACATGATTTGTACAACACTATCAATATGATCAACACACGTGAGTATGATACACAAACAATGAATGTAGGGGTCTATAAATTGCAAGTTGCAAGGGGAGGTAGCTATGTAGTTAATTAACCAACCCCTCGTACCTACTCTCTAAGAACTATCCCATACATAGCAAAACATGACATGGAACATAAAACATCATCACACAACTCCATGCAACATGATTATTTACAAACGTTGAGATCAAACTATATGAAATCAAAATATCATTGTGTACTCATCACACTTACAACCCATGCTCGTGGTGGCACGTGGTGGTACCATGTTAGAACTGTTGCCTACATCTGTCCTCCCCTATAAACTGGTCGACGTCCTCATTGATGGTGTGTGCATTACTTCAGAATCAGGCTGTTGTACAAGAGGAGGAACTGACTTCTGTACACCGGGACAGGATTTGCACCTAAACCATGAAGCTGTGCTGTCAACTCATCATTCCTCTTCTTCAATTTATTGCCGTATGTTGCATTCTGCAACCATTGAACTCTATGATGACGAACATGCGTACTTAGCTCCTGGTTATTCCTCTTAAGCTCTCGATTACTTCCCTCGAGAGTGAAAATGGAATACACCACACAACAATACAGTTCCATTACCACTTATATAAACAAAATATACAATGGGAATTACTTACAAATACAAATGGATACACTGTGCACACATGTATCTTTCATAGCAACTATCTCCAATACATCATATTCGACGAACAATCTACCAAAGAGATACTCTTTATCCAACTACAATGTGCACTCTCCCCCTTGCATCTCTCACATAGATGCATACTTATAGATATTGCTAAATGAAATAAACATAGAACAATACAGTTCCATTACACTTATATAAACAAAATATACAATGAAAATAACTTAAAATACAAATGGATACACTACGCACACAACATGTATCCTGCATAGCAGCTATCTGCAATATGTCATACTCGAGGTACAATCTACCAACAAGATACTCTTTGGCCAGATACAACATGAACTCTCCCCCTTGCATATCTCGCATAGATGCATACTTATAGATATAACGGGAGTGGTAGGTGGTGGGCAACTACCCAACTACCTTTGAACTATCCGTTTACATAAAATGTAAAAAATACATTATTACAAACACTTTGCCACATGCACATTATTACAAACACTTTGCACATGCGCATTATGACAAACACTTTGTTACATATACACACCACTACATGACAACTTATTATAAAGACTTTGTGTGCACACATTTGCACATTTACATTCCTATGTTCAAACATGCATTCATGTAGACATGTCAATTTGTCTTCCTACATCTATCCCCTATTCTAGATTTGTCGACGTCCTTGTCGACACATGAACTGAACATTAGGGATAGAAGCATTGAACACTGTGCAGGAAACTCTTATCACGCTCCTTCCCCATTCTCTTGTTCAATAGATCTTTTGCAATTGGCTTCATTGCAAATTGCTACAATAGACTATTGTTCTCTGATTGCTCACTCCATGTGCGATTGACCGCATCACCTGTAGGCAGGCAAATCTATGTCTGCGAAAACGGTGAACAAGTTTTGTTATTCGGTAGTTGTATGCAAAGTGTTTGATGAAATGTGTGTACATATGTTTAATTATGCTATAAAGTGGCAATGTAATTAAGTCATAATGTAATGTTAAGTGTTAGTATGTCAACAAAGTCATGAGTTAGTTTGTCTTGTAGTGAGTTAGGAATGATAGGTAAATGTAAGACACATGTAATTTTGAAAATGATGAGGTGTCAAGTAGGTGGAGAGTGCAACTAACTCTTAGTTGTATAAATATAACCCCTGCCCCATTCATTCATTCGTTTGCTAATGAGCGTATGGTCCGGTTGAGGATGTATTCATGTAATTGTGGAGTTGGCCGACGTGTGCGTGTGACGACTGTAATGTGAGGGCCGCAGTGTGGGTGTTGCTGTTGGCTGTAGATGATTGTGGGCATAAAGAGTATTCTGCATAGGGTTTGCAGACTGTAATGTTATTACTGTACAAACATTGTTAATACAAATCTACTCAATTAATAATCATATGTTGTTGTTGCTGTTTCCTGAATGTATTGTTATTGCTAATGGCTGCATATCTGTAGATTTATTAAGTGGAAATGGAATTGTGTTTGAGTGTGTTGAGTTTCATTTCTACAATTTGGTGCTGTTGCCTCTACGAAATTGGGTCCAACCTTGTGACATGGAGTTGTGAGCAGCAAATCCCTTGGGAAGGTGCACAACAACAGCAATGGAATGCAGCCAATGAAGCAAACGACGCATCAGATTTGTTTGTTGACGCAGACGAAGGGCTGTCTAACGGGACGTGCACGACAAGCGCGCAAATGGGAGGAGGTAGGGCAGATTGCCATACACTGTAGTGTGCCGTTCAATTGCAGTCAAAGGAACTACAGATAGAGAATATGCAGCTGGAGGAATTGCAGACAGAGAATCTGTAGTTGGAGGAACTGTAGTCGGAGAAGTTGCAGTTAGAGAAATTGCAGTCAGAGGAACTACAGTAGGATAATCTGCAGTCTGCAGTCCAAATGATGGAGCTTGCCATCCAAATGCAAACTACCATCCAAATGTAGTCTGTCGTCCAAATGATGGAGCTTGTCGTCCAAATGCAAACTTCTGTACAACTGCAGTTTGCCATACAAGTGCAAGCAACCACACATACAGGATGAAGGGTCGTTCGAGTTAGGAAAAGCAGAAGTTGACGAAAGGTGTTAGCGAGGAATTGCATGCCGACGAACAATGTTTGGCGTTGTAGCAATTGCAAATTGTGGTGCACAATGGTGAGCAAGACAAGAGTTAAACATTGATGCAAATGGCAAATGATGTGTCCAACAATGCGTGAGATGGGAGTCTGACACTAGGGAAACTGCAGATTGTTGTGCTCAATTGTGAGTGGGACGGGAGTCCTGTAGGCAGCAAAACTGCTTCCCAAAAGAAGTGAAAATATGTACAAAGTTTTGTTTAAGACTTTTTGTAGTGAAATGCACATGAAATAAATGTAAATGGCATGAAATGAAATGAAATGAGAGTGAAATTAGAATGTAATGCAATTTAATAAATTGCACATAGGACTTTAGGAAAAAGGTTGATAATTTTATAAAGTCAAGTACGTTTGATTTGGGGTGGTGGTTGGAGTTGATGCGTTGTCGTGGGAACTGCTTGTAATGGCTTGGGTAGGCATTCAAAGGCCCCCTCTTTCATTTGCAGCATATTGATGATGAGCATTAGAGGCATAAGGAGTATTAGCATGGTCATTGTTGTTGCTAGGAGAGATTGGTGAGGTTATTGTGCAGGCTGGTTATACAACCCTGCCATTGTAACTGCAAGCATTATATTGCTGTTTACAACAGCCATTGATTATCAATACAAGTCTGCCATTTGCAGTTGATTGTAGATTGTTGTCATTGCTTATGATTGTGACTGTTGGATATTGCATGTATCTTGTAGAGTGCTGATAATAATTGCAGGTAATGTTAGCATTTGCATTGCAGGTTGTGGAAAATACTGTAGAGAAAGTGCAATAATTACGTTGGTTGCAAGCCTTACAACAAACAGGCCGTATGAGGGGTGACCGTATGAGGGGAAGCATATGAGTTGTGTTGCAAGGATTACTTGTTGGTTAGCAAATACTATGATCTTGTATGTGTGATTACCATACAAGTCATTGTTGTACAATAAGATTGAGGATTGTACGATCATTTGCTAGTGAACATCTCGTACTGTTCGATACGAAATACTGCTATACGAAAGACTGCGACGTACAACGAAAAGAACCATACAAGGATTGTGCTGTATAATTGCTAAGGTAAAATTGAGATAGTACCATCTTAGGACTATGATGCCGTGCGACTGTGATGATAGTCTTATGTCTGCAGTCTTGATTAGTTCCTGAACTCGTTATTCCACCATTCCATTGTTAGGGATCTCACCACTCATGCTACATTTGGCACCATTGCTGTTGCTGTAACGAGGGTCAAGTAAAGGATTAGTACACGTGACGAGAGGAAGTTGGATGACATACATTCCTACGAGGATGTGGAAGACGAGGTTGTAGAGAGGATCAAGTGCCTGTAAGGAGAAGCACGAGGATCACTCAAAGGAGGAACACAAATAATCAAGCATTGCAGTTGCAAGAAATAGAAGAACCAATACTTGATCAAGTTTGGAGTCCACAAGAGGAGGACAATGAAAGGCAGCAAACCTTGCTGTTAACAATGGAAGACAAGACACAAGGAGAATTGCACCAAATAGCTGAAGATAACACTTGCGCAAGTGAATGTAGAGCGTGCATAGAGAAACGAAGAGTGGATGGTAACGCCGAGCAAGCAGGGAGAAGTTTGCCAAGGAGTTTTGAGGACGAGAGTTGAGCACCAAAGCAACTGCACGTAAATGTCTGGACAAGTAGACCAAATCCACAATTCATATATTCACGAAAAAGGTCGTGAAGTGGAGGTGCACTGGAGTTTGGAAGGAGGCTATTTGAAGAAAATGGAAGGTCAAGAGACACTACGAGTTAACTAGGTGCCTAGGATCAAAGTACCTGAAATGGAATTACTAGTAGTGCCACCAAGGATGAAAGGACATTGGGCCGAAATACCATTAGAGCTATCATCAAGTGACGAAGAAGTGGGAGAGGATAACCACTTACCAATGGCTAATGTTGCAAATAGAGCGGGCAAGCTTTGGAAGGAGGCTATTTGAAGAAAATGGAAGGTCAAGAGACACTACGAGTTAACTAGGTGCCTAGGACCAAAGTACCTGAAATGGAATTACCAGTAGTGCCACCAAGGATGAAAGGACATTGGGCCGAAATACCATTAGAGCTATCATCAAGTGACGAAGAAGTGGGAGAGGATAACCACTTACCAATGGCTAATGTTGCAAATAGAGCGGGCAAGCTGAAGTGCCCACCCTTCACAAAAGAAGGGAAAGAAGATCCTACAAGGCATATAGGCACTTGCACAATGATTTGGAAAGCAAATGGGGTTAGATGACCTGAAGAATGGTTACAGTTGTTTCTTGCTACATTGCGAGGAATTGCGATAGATTAATATCTGAAAAGAGAAAGTACACGACCCTTCACCAGATGGGATACTTTAGTAGATGAATTCAAACCTCTAAGGGATGATATAGAGATCATAACAAAAATTTATTCTACCAAGCAGAAGAGAGATGAAGACATCAAGACCTATAATTGGAGATTGAAGCAACTCAGGCAAGATGGTTCATGGACACATTGTTGCCTTGATATAGGAAGAAGATAAAGATCATTACCTACTTGACGTATGAGGAAGCATATGAAAGATCAAGGAATTTTGAAAATGAGGCGAATCAAACAACGACTAGAATTGGAGGTCATATCAGAAGTGATGACTTTGATAGTGACAAGGAGGAATTGCACAATAGAATTTAGTCAATACAAAAGGAATTTGATAGAATAATTAAGGAAGTGAAAGGTAAAGGTAGAAAAGAAAAGGATATATGGTACTCAAATTGTAAGTTTGAAGGGCACACAAAAGTAAACTGTCCAAAGAACGCATATTGTAATATATGCAGGGTACTGGGACATGCGATCAACGAGTGCCCATTTAACTTAATATGCGTGAGGCACCAAATGATGATGGTGCAAGGTGAAGAAGAAGAAAAACCATATACCTCTAGGAATGGGCAAGGCGCGACCAGCGGTGGTTATAGGAATAATAGGAGGCACTAAAGTTGCAGATTGCAGAATTGGGAGGAGTACCTATTCCACAACCTCAATAGCTGAGTTTGACCCCACCAAAGCAGAGAAGGAAGTTGATGAGCAAGTCGACCAATTCAAAGGGGAGGACAAATGTAGGCACTGGTTCTGGACATAAGTAGACACACAAGTAAAATTGTCTGCAAAAATGTCTAAGTGTTTTATGCACTAAGTTTAGTTTAAAGGAAATGTAATGAACTAAAATGTAATCCAGTGGAATATAATTGAAATGAAACACATGTAATAGCCATCATAGTTAAGTGCCTTAATATTTGATATATTGTAAAGTTGGCGTTATGTCTTAGGTACGTAGGAAAGGGGAAGTGGTTATATGCAATGTGTCCTGAAAACCATTGTCACCAACGACCAAGATTGTACTATAAGAATCCCTGCCCCCCCTTCATTGTGGAATACCAATAAGCATATGTATGTGCATGGAGAGATACATACACAGGATATGAGAGAGATATCTGTTATGTTGTGAGAAGCCATTGTCATTGACGGAGCATATTGCGAGTTTGAATGCTGTAATCTGTAAATGCCATTTTGGCAGGTTATCAATGCAAAACCATTCCCCATTCATGTGTTGGATGTTTGTTTGTTGATATCAATTAACTAGATTATTAGTTATGTATTGTCAAGGTAGTTGGTTGCAGGTTGGAGGGCGCAGTCAGATTTCACTAGTTGCAAGTTGCAATCAAGGGGTGCAGACGCCATTAGACAACGTCGATGACTGTGGCTGAGGATAGCTGTCGTCTTGTTGAAGTGTAGTCATCGTCTGGAGAATTGCAATCAAGATATCATGCCACCATGCCGTCATGCTGCCATGTTGATGCTGACTTGCTAGCACCATTTGGAGAGTGTCGTCTAGAGGGTGCCATCAGGTGCACGCCATCTTACCAACTAAAGATTGAAGCCTAATCTACCATCATGTGTATGTTTCCGTCTAAATAAGATGATGATGATGACCTTGTCCTAAAGTGTTGATTGCAGATATATTGGCCCTTAAACTTTGTCACTATCTTATTGTTAGGAAACCTCACAATTGTGCTACATCACCAAATGACGAGCAATGCTTGTCGTTACTTGTGTCTGGGGTCAAGGGGGAAGAAACCCCCTTGCGGGATTGAGGGATATTGTCCTTCGTGCATAAGCTCAATCTAAACTAAAATTGTCTCCTTATCTTAATTTTGGTGGCCTTTGCTCAACCCACTCAAACAATTGTTCGTTAGCTTCGAACGACCTTTTTGTGGCTTCAAATGGCCTCTTCTTGGTCTCAGATGATCCTCTCTTGGCCTCAGACAACCCTCCTTTGGTGTCCAATGGCGGTCTTGTTGGCTAGACAAACCAGTTTGACGGTTAGCTAGTCTGGGCCGTTGGCCTAAACTCCTCTAGCCTGGATGACCCCGGCAGCCCAACGACCTCCATAGTCGTATTGACATTCTACTTCCATGGCCCGGACAACCTAGGTGGTCGGACGACCTTCTTGGCTGTCCTAATGATCATCTCCCCAAGTCATATGGCTTGACCCACTAGCTAGACATCTCGGGCCAGGGTCTTGATGGCCCAAGGGCTGTATGGGGGCTGAACAACCTCCATCGACGATTAAGGAGAGATCTAGATGAACCCCCGTAGTTGGAAGGGCCATTTGGGGTCTACATGAACTTGTAGCATAGTGGTGAGTTTCCCAATGATGGAGGAATAGACTGACAGGTTTAGAAGCTAAACAAGATTGCAGTCAAGTCGATCCTGCCCACGTTCTATACTTGTATGACATCAATATTTGCCCATTTGTACAACAATCAGCAAAGTGCCTGTACGACAAGCACTTGTACGACATTGTTATCTACTTGAATGACAAAGTGCTTGTACGATGTCTCCACTGGAACGACACCAAACAATCGGCTTGAATGACACACTTAGATCAACAATGTTGACAACCCACTTGTACGGTAATACAACTTGCACTTGTATCGGCAATATCTGGTTTGACAACAACTTTGCCTATGCTCCTTTTACGACATTCACCCTTGCACAACACTCTAACAATCTGGTCTACAACTTACAACGTGCAACACACAACACTTCCACAATGCATAATACTAACAGTCTAATATAATTACCCTATCACACAACACACACAAGATGGATAGGAAATGAATATATTGGCATTATCATTTTGCCTATACAACAATATTGTTACAGGACCATAACTACTTGCATGCACAGAACTCACAGGATACTCTCACAATGGCAATACAATAGCCTTCCATACTCTCATTACTATGATATTGCTACATCTGCTATATGCTAAAATGAGAAGGTGGGGTCCTTTTATGCATTCGGGTGGACAATTACCTGCAACTGTCCCTCAGACACCTCAGCCTTCAACCGTCTGCGGATTACATTATTCCATTGTGCATACCTTAATACAAATGTAATTTATCAAGGATGATGTCAGCACCCTATTACATGACAAATTGACTTTACATTACATTTGCATATCGTTGACATTTTATTTAACATTCATTTCCTCTCATTACAACTTATTTACACTTAGTGCATATTGCACTTATTCCTACTCTGTAAAATATCTTTTTCTGAGGTCCAGAACTTGTGGCTACATTTGCCCTCCCCTTTAATTTGGTCGATGTCCTTGTCGATGTCTATCTCTGCTCCTAGGGACTTGGCTGCTACTGTTGAGGTGTCGAAACATGTGGTACTTCCATCTCCATGATTTGCAGCTTCAATGCCTCCTTTTCATCCTTAAGTCTCTTGGCGTAATTATGGTATCTAGTCCATTCTATACCATAATGATTGGCCCTTTGTTTCATCTCAAGATTTCTTTCTTCCTCTTTACAAATGCATCTTCAGTTTCCTTCCTTGCTTTCTCAGCCACTTCAGCAAGCTGCTCATCTCTCTTTACAATCAGCTGATCTCAATGTTTAACTTCTTCAATTTTCTTTTGCAACATTTGCTCCCTAAGAGAGCATTCAGATTTCAACTGTGTAATCAATTCATCTTGCTCCTTTTGAGCTTTTGTTCTCTCCTCAATCTGCTTTCTCAGATCAACTAGTTCTGTCTCCATATGCTCCGTCTTCTTCATTGCTTCATATTGGTAAGCTTGTCCTTCCTGTGATTGGTGGATCTTCTCCAATCCTATAGCTAACCACTCAATCCAGTATGCTAAGAAATTAATTCTTGCATACATCTTAACCAACTTAGGTGTGATCTTCCTATACTCCACACGTGCTCCATCCTCTGGACAAGGCATTAGATCTGCTTAATCAATAAATATTCTGGCTGGCTGCCTGTATATTGTCCACGTTCCTGTTGGCAGATCTTTTACTCCAACCATATTCTGTATACCACCAACCTTCAATTCCTATGGCTGTTTCTGATAGATTTCAATGAGCTTCTTCGTCCTCTCATCATCTTGAGCCCACTGTGTTAATTTGTCTAACTCCTCATATACCATAAGCTGCCATTTCTTCCACTGTCCAACGCAACCAAGTCTGAATTCCAATCTTGCTCTATCAAAAACTTTCATCATTTTTTCAAAAAATACATCAACTTGTTCATCCACATGGTCTCCTAAGTCTGGTGGTTGTCTAAAATTTGGCATTTCAATCATGAAATGTTCACTTGTGTCCTCTGTATCTTCCTCAGTGAAGATCTCCTCTCTGTCTTCTTCACTGTCACCTCTCAGATTGACGGGTTTCTTTGCTGCCTTGCCTTCCAATATTGGCTGCTCCACAGTATCAGTTCTTTCTTTAGCCATTGGTACCTGTTCTCTTCTTTGGCTGCTACCTCCTCTCTTTATAACTTTGAACTTCTTTGCGAGCTGCTTCCCTTTCCCCATTACTTTTGTTGGCACTGTTTCTTCCCTTGCTAGCTCCTCTGTTGTAGATGTAATCTCAAAATGTACCTCCTCTTGCAATGAGGGTGATGCACATGGATCTAATTGGTGGTGTAATTCTGCAAATATATTAGGTGAATCAAGTCGTCCTTCTCCAACTACTTCCACTTGAACTGCATCCATTGCATCCTGTACTTCTTTATCAATGTCTACAACTTCTGCTACTTTCCGCGCCTTCTGCGCAGTTCTTTCTTCTCCTTCTTGCGCAACGTTTTCCAGAAGCTGTTGCTCTCCCATTGCAACTTATTCTTGAGTCTCCTGCTGTTCCAACCCCCTGCGCCTCTTTTCTTTTTGCACTAGCTATTCATTATCTTCTGAATACTCACTTGCTTCATCATCCGGCAGGTCCTTCCTTTTCAATTCTTCTTTGTCCTTACCAGAGTATTTGACTTTGTAAGTGGCATCACATTGATCCACCTCAAAATCGTTGGCTCATGCTCCACTATCTCCCTTGGAGGATTCAATCCAGGAAACTGCAACTTCTCCTATGTCACAACATTCATCAATAGGGCGATAGTATGGAATGCCATAGAGAAGTTCTTACAATACTGCATCAAAAAATTCTTAATACGCTGTGACAAATACGATGCCTAGTCATACGCAACTCCTTCCATGATTCCTTGCACATATGGTATGAGCTAGGTGGGCATCTCCGAAGATTGTTGTTCTCCTGACAACTTGGACATAATTACATTCATGGCACACTGCAATTCCACTGTCTTCAACTACTTTGCTTGACTCCACGACTCGCATGCTTTGTCAACTTTGTTACTTCCTTTGGAGTAATATTGGTGATCTCATGGATTATTTCATTTCACCAGTATGAATCTATTGCCTCCTTTTTGACCAGTAATCCATGACTTGGCAATCCAAACGTTCTTTGGAAATTGCCAGGTGAGAACAGCACCTGCACCCACTTGTCACCAATCCAATGCTACGAGTGCTTTGCTGTGGATTATATGTTTGTAGCATCTGCAACAAATAGTTCTTAAAATAATCCTTATCAAAATTTGAAATCTACAGTATACAACACATACCTGCATTCTTAAATGCATCTCTTAGCAGGTGATCCATTGTACTTGCCTTACACTAGTTGTGGAAAAATTCTCTTGCTGGCTATTGCCATGAAATGTCTTGTAATGGTATCGACATTCTCTCCTTCCCCTTTTGAGGTGAAGCCTCAACTTTTTGCTCCTCGAGAGTGTTAGCTCGTGGCTATTTTTCGAATGTCCACTACGCTGCTTGCTTGGACCTTGTTCTATATAAGAACTGTGTTCTTTCTCTCTTTCTTGGATACGTTCAATGAGACTTCTCACACTGCTTCAGACATGTTCACGAATACAAGATTCTGACCACTTCCCGAAGCTAGGTGGAATCTTTCTCTGCTCTTGTTTCGCTTGTTTGATTTTTTATCAGATACTTGGCTTCCTATGCATATTTTCAATTGCAATCACTCCTTCAGACTCCAATATTTGTTTGTACGGCCCTTGTTGTACACCTCTACACTTGTACGTCACCTGTCGTACACGACTTTCCACTTCGTCGACAAACACTTGACTCATACAACAACCATCAGTCTTCACTTGTATGACAATCCATAGGCCTGCACTCATACAACAGTGTTTGTTTGGCACATTCTGACTTGTATGGCCCGACTTAACTTGCACGACACGACTCCAAGATAGGGTTTTTCAGTTGTTTGTACTTTGTATGACATGACTCACTCGATAGCTTTTTTGCACTGTCTTCATCACTTATGCCGTTCAACTTTCACACCATCCACACCACTTTTCACGGCGACTTTACTAACCCTACTATGCCTTCAACTTGGAAAATTCCCTCTCCCTTGGTTCGTACGGATTCATACTATTGCAACCAATTCTTCACAAAAACCTTTTCACGCTTGCACACTTCCTTGTTCTGCATAGCAATTGCCTTAGGGCACCAACCTTTGCAATTTCTCTGTCGGTGGCAGTTACTCCTTCCTCTGCTAGTAGCTTCTCTTGTCGTCGACAACTCCTGCAACAACACTTATGCGCACTTCTCTTCAGCTCATTCCTCTGCTGTTTGCTCCATATATGTAGTCTTCGTCCTCCCTCTCCTGCAATCAATGAGCAATGCAATGCTCAGGCCTCCCTAGGTGCATCTATTTATAAGTTGGTGGTAGTTGCCGCCCATGCATAACCGCTGACGGGCTGCCACCTCGCCACCTTACATGGAACTGCCTCGCTTTATTTTGTCTTTTTATATTTTTTATTTTTTTTCAAAAAGGAAATATGTCGTGTAAGTCTTACAACATTGTACAATTTGTACGACCACTCTTGCCACCTCAATTACCAAATTTGTTGACAGATCTCTTGTCCTGCCGACGATGCTCTTCTGGTCGATCTGTTGTCCGACCCCTTGCATTTATACGACAATATTCACCTTGCTCATCATTTGTATGGCCTGCTTGCGCACTTGTATGACCGTTACAACGTTGACTGTTACGACCAAGACTTGTACGATGATGTGTCGTACAAGCCTTCTCCCGCCTTACTGTGGATGTACAATCGAACATCCTACCTCTTTCTCCAGCATTGCATGGTCGTCTTGGTACTTGTTTCATCCAATAAGGTTCTTCATTTTCTCCTCCTTGTCTTTGTCTATGTTGTCACCTTTAGCTTCTTCATGATATTCCTATTTTATACATATTTCGTTCTTCATTTCTTTCCTCCAAGCAGGCCTCCATGACTTGGGACTGCCTATTCCTTCTTCTAAGCTGTCCAAGGTCCATCCGAGCTTTCTGTTGATTCCTCAACCATCTATTGCGGTGTCTTCGGTTTGGACGTGAACTAAGAGGTGGTCCTTATGGGCCAACCTGTTCGTTACGTTGTAATTGATTTTGTACACGAAGAGAGAATGGTCTTGTGGGCCTTCCTATTGATCATGTGGCCTAGGGGTAGCTAAAGGGAAAATTCTTCCCCTCGAACTACCGGGAAGGAGACCAACCAAACTCCTCCCTTGGTTGGGCAATCCTAAACAATTGAGAAGACTTGATGGCCTTCTCAACTTGCCTACATTGTCTGTTTCTCGTACTAATGTGAGGGTGTCTAGCAGTCCTTGCGAACTACTAGAACCATCTATATCCTCCATTGTCATGATCGACATGTCATTTAAGTGCCTTCTTGTTTGCCTTCCCTCCTTAGAGTGAGTGCTAATTCTTGTCTTCTGGTTTGGGAGCTAGTCGAGGTCTTGAATCATTCCTTCTAGTTCGCCATTTGAGTGGTGAACTTGAACCATCACTACTGGTGTTGATATTAATCGCGTGTGAGCTTATGGAAGAAGTGCTACTCATGTCCGTTCTCCAATTTCTTCTTTCTTCTTCTGGAGATGTAGGTGCTTCATAACATCTCTCTATAATATCTCAGTTGTCTCCTCTCTACTCAATCGTTGTTGCTCAAAATTGTTCAACGCTTCTTGCCTCCTTACTTCTCTTTCGTCAAGATTCTGTATCGTCCTTCCAATTTCCTAAGCAATTTGTGCCCGCATCTGCGCATTATGCCTTCATAGGTTTTCATACTCATGTAACAATTACGTTTCCAGGCATATTCTTTGTTGTAGGACATCAAATTGTGTTGGCTAACTCATTTCCTCTTGCTCACTGTCATCACTCCGAGGTTCATGTTCAGGTTGCTCTCTTTGTGTAAATACCATTTGTTGCATATCTTCATCTCTAAGTGATCTGAGCCCTCTTTCTTCCCTCGTATCTAGGAACCATACATGCACCTGTATTCGCCTTCTCTCCATGGAAAGAGGTTCTAACTCCTCTTGTTCAATTACAGATTGCTTCTCTCCTTCATTCTCAAACAATCGCCTTAACCCTAGATCACTTTCCTTTCTTTCTCTTTTTAAATAATTTTCCTGCTTGGTCCAAGTTGGTTCTCCTTCTTGAACTAGTATCCCTTCAAATTCCTATGAAAACTGATTTGGTTCTACAACTAGTTTTCCTACATTCCTGTCTTCTACCTCAAACACAGTTCCTTCTTGTTCATCATGGTCTTCTTCATTCTCCTTTGCTTTAATGTAGAGATAGGTTGGCATAAACACTTCATAGTCCTTCATCTGCCAATGGAGAAGTCCACTATCCAATTGCTCCTTGTCTTCTATGCTTTCTTCCAATTGCAGTACTCCTTCATTCGGTTTGTGTTCATTGTCTTCATCCTAAGACGAACTGCTCGACTTGGTTATTATGAGATATTCGCTTGTGGAGTGATTTTTCAAATTAATCATGTACTTATGTTGCCCTTTCTTGAATGTGAGATGATCCTTTTCCAGTTGTGATTGACCTTTACCATGTGCATCCATCTTCTCCCCAACAATGCATATGTTGGTTTTTGCATCATGATCATAACAAAATCCATGACAAACTCATTTTCAATAATTTTCACCTTTTGAGTTAAGACTCTTCATCTCGATCCCATATTGGTCCGTACCATACAACTTGAAATTTGGAGACCATAAAAATGATGCTCCAATCTCCTTCCATGTCTTCTTAGGCAAAACATTGACACTTGACCCTCCGTCGACGATCACCTACATCAACTTATGATCTAGCAATTCAATATGAATTAATGCTGGTTTTTTGCCAACATCAATCATTAATACAATCAGATCAATGAATTGATCCCTTCTCTTTACAATTGCTTCTTGCTGGCTTTGCAGCTCCATCACTCTCCTTGGCTGCATCATTTCTCCTACCATCGCATACAACTCCAATATGGCGCTAAGTAAGCTTGAAACTTTGACTTCCACCGTTGTATTAAGTACTTGCGCCGCTAGCGCCTATGTTGACATTTCCTCTGTGGTGGTGGCCAACTTACTCAACTTCTCTTCAAGGAGTTGCTCTTGCTTGGTCTTTCTTATCTCTTCTTTGATTACATCATGTGCTTCCTGCCATCTCTTCTTCTCCATGGTAGGGTTGGGGTATTGTTCAACTTTCTTTGCTTGACCCCTTGTCACTACAAGAACATTATTTTCCTTTTGTTGCTGGTTCATGTGAGGCTTCTCAATGGCAATAAACTTGATATTCTACGAGTTACTCGAGCTCGCCTTCTTCGAGCTATTTGCCTCCTTATGACTGCCCGGTCCACACCAACGACACAACGTGTTATTATTTCTAGAATTATCTTTGACTGGTTGGTTTTGACATTTACGCGCGAAGTGTCCCCAATATTGGCATCTTCAACACTAGATGATAGGTTTGCCATTTGCATCATATTGTAATCGACTGTGTTCTCCTTGTTGTTGATTGCCTTGTTGCGGTTGTTTTCCCCTTCGATGGTTGTTTCTATATTTGCCACTTTGTCGCTGATTTTCCATTTTTAGAGGTATTAGGTTTCTCATCCTTCACCTCTTGCTGCGTAAACAATGTTTGGTGCCTCAAACTTATATTAAATGGACAATCTCCAACCGCATGTCCTGTCACTTCACAAATATTGCAGTAGGCATTCTTTGGACAAGTAATATTTGTATGCCCCTCCCTTACAATCTGAACACCAAATATCTTGTCTTTCTTTCTTCTTCTCATCCTTTGCATCACGTACCATCCTTTCCAGGTCCTTTCTCATGGCCTAAATTGCCACGTGTAAATCATTACAATCACTACCTGAATCTGAATCTTTGTAGTGACTTAGTATTGCCGCCGTTTGTTTAGCCTCACTTTATGACATGATTGCTCTATTATACGCCTCCTCATCGGTAATTGATGGAATTACCTTCATCTTCTTCTTGTACTTTGGCAGCAATTCGTCAAGCAACCGTTGTCTTTGCAGTCCGTCTACTGGGGCAACCTCCATCTTATCAATGAGCTCCTTCAATCTTCTATTGTAGGATTTGACATACTCATCCTTCTTTTGCTTCGTGGTATAGATCTCTTTGATGATCTCAATATCATCTCAAAGTCTTCTAAATTCCTTGAAGAATGCTTTTGTTAATGCTTCCCACGTGGCGAAGGATCGATCCTTCTCCTTTGAATGCCAATCCATTGCGATTCCATGCAATGTTGTCGGAAATAATCCCAACCATGATTGTTCGTCTTCAACTCCATTTGTTTGCCATATGGTTACACTTTCTGATATGGTGTTTTAGGTCTTCCTTCGTGTCACCCAAAAATGGTGGCCACTTCTGCTTGTCCGCAGTTTCAGCAATGTTAGCCATTTTGCCACTGGTGGCTGTTGATCTTCACGATCTTTCTTCTTGTCATGTGTCTTCTCTTGGCGCTTCTTCACCTTGTGCATTATCACTAGCAAGCAATCTTCTACTTGGTGCACCTTCACTCCATGACCTCCTTTGCAAGTATACATATGTTGGTTTTGGTCTATTTGCCCAAGCACTCACCTAGGGTTTCCCTTGTGCCGAACTCCCATTCTGCACACCTCTTGGCAAACTCCCCCTCTCTTGTGTTGGGATTACCAGCCAATCAACGTTGTTTCCACGTGCACTCTCCACGTTTGCCAGGGTTTCAACATCGTTTGCTCGTGTTTCGCCTTGAACTTATTCTGTTGTTAACAACAACGTCTGCCAACTCTTGTGTGATTCACTTGGATTCTCCTCCTCCAGAGGACTCCACACACGTTCAACTACTGGCTCTTTGAGTTATGTTTCTCAAGACTGTAGTACTTGGTTGGTAGTATTTTTCTCGACACTCCATTGCTGAGCAATCCTTGTATTCCTCACAGGAATTTGACATCCTGCTCGACGTCTTCCACGTCCTCATGGTAATGAATCTGCCATTCACCTTCTCACACTCCACACGTGCTGATTCTTCTTCAATTGGATCCAATTCCGATTTGGCAACAACAATGGCGCCAAATGTAGAATGGTGGTGAGTTTCCCAACAATGGAGGAATAGAATGACAGGTTTAGAGGCCAAACAAGACTGCAGTCAAGACAATCCTGCCCACATTTTATACTTGTACGGCATCAATGCTTGACCATTTGTATGACAATCAACAAAGTTCTTGTACGGCAGATTGTTATCCACTTGAATGGCAAAGTGCTTGTTTGACATCTCCCCTGGAATGGCAACAAACAATCTGCTTGAACGACACACTCAACTTCACTAGAATGGCAATGTTGACAACCCACTTGATTGGCAATACAACTTGCACTTCTGTTGGCAATATCTGGTTTGACAGCAACTTTGCCTATGCTTCTTGTATGACAATCACCCTTGCACAGCACTCTGACAATCTGGTCTGCAACTTACAACCTGCAACACACAACACTTCCACAGTGCACAATACTAACAGTCTAATATAATTACCCTATCACACAGAACACAGAAGATAGATAGGAAATGAATATATTGGTATTATCATTCTGCTTGTATGGTAATATTGTTACAGAACCATAACTACTTGTATGCACAGAATTCTCTCCCATTACAATGCTATTGCTACATCTGCTATATGCTGAAATGAGGAGGAGGTTCCTTTTATGCATTCGGGAGAAGGGGGGGTCCTTTTATGCATTCAGGTGGACAGTTACCTGCAACTGCCCCCCAGGACACCTCAGCCTTTAACTGTCTGCAGATTACATTATTCTACCATACATACCTTAATACAAATGTAATTTATCAAGGATGATGTCAGCACCCTATTACATGACAAATTGACTTTACATTACATTTGCATTTCATTGACATTTCATTTAACATTCATTTCCTCTCATTACATTTCATTACAATTTATTTACACTTAATGCTTATTGTACTTATTTCTACTTTGTCGTAAGAGAATCATTGGATCCTGTGTTGGTTCTTTTGGAATAGCTGGTGATGACGATGACTGCGCTTCTACTATACATTCCACTATAAATCAGTGTTTGTGCTTGAATTCATTGGATCTCCTTTCTATCTCTCTTTTACCTTGACTTCTGGCACTGTCTTCATTTACTTATAGCATGTTAGGGTTTATTCATTCTGGGTCTAATCCTCAAGGCTGTAATATAATGCCATACAGCTGTTTCACTTTAGTGTAGTTTATGCTAGTTTCTTTACTCTAGTATAGCTTATTGCATTGTAACAGGTGTTTTCGATCAGTCCCATTGGCCCACATTGGCCATCTGTGGACATTGGAATAGCTGATGACAATGATGACTGTGCTTCTACTATACATCCCACTATAAATCAGTGTTTGTGCTTTAATTCATTGGATCTCCTTTCTATCTCTCTTTTACTTTGACTGCTGGCACCGTCTTCATCATTACTTATAGCATGTAAGGGTTTATTCATTTTGGGTCCAACCCTCAAGGCTGTAATATAATGCCATACAGCTGTTTCGCTTTAGTGTAGTTTATGCTTAGTTTCTTTACTCTAGTATAGCTTATTGCATTGTAACAGGTGTTTTCGATCAGTCCCATTGGCCTAGATTGGCCATCTGTGGACATTAATAAAATTATCTTTATCTTATCTTCCACAAATGGGGTTGCCAAGGACTTGTTCACATGTAGCTAGAGGGACTGGATATCACAGCGCATCATCTACAAAATTACCAGTTATAGGAAATTACATCGCAGCTCTACATTCATTTCAAAATACTTGTGTACCTAGCATATAGTTTGGGATGTGGACAAGTCTTCAACCTAAGTTTCTTCACCATATTCTCAAAAGTCAAATTCTTCTGTGAACCTGAATCAATCTATTCATTTTCCGGGGCCCTGATAGTGTTTACTTTGAGGATGAATAGCTGATATGCTTGCTTTTACCTTCAGCTGATTTTTGGAGGGATGAACACAACAGCTTCTTCCATATATCTGATTCATGCATCACCTCTTTAGGTTAAGCTGTAGTTGTCATTGATTTGTTTCCGTACTTATTCTTATTCTTGGGATGAAGCTTGATATGAAGTTTCTAGCAAGAGGTCCTGGTGTCGACATTTTTATCACAATGGTTGTAATGATTTTTTCATGTCTTTGGGTTTGTCGTTGGTAATGACAACTGCATTCTTCTTTTGAGATAACCTTTGCTTTGTCTGCTTCTTGTCTTCATCTTTAGTGTGGGAAGTATTCTTTAAGTGCTAGCCATAGGCTTCTTGAAGGCTTTATCAAATTAATTTGCTTTGACACTTGCTTCATCAATGCTTTTGGTGCAGAACAACAATCGTTGCTTTCTAAGGTGTCTTTGATAGTCATTAAGGTCTTTTTGCTATGATGTCTTTGTCTACACAAGTGAGACCAAGCATCAGAACTTTCCCTTCATATGGCTTGATATTCATTCTTGCCTTAAATTTGAAGGGTGAGGCTGAGTTGGTATGCTCTTCTCCCTTATGCCATCTTGGGTCTTTTCTTCCTCATTTGAATCCGATTCTTCAATCTGGATGGTATATATGTCTGTTTATTTCATACAGGGACCTTTACCACTCTTGCTTAGAGCTCATGACATTGACCTTAGAAGCAACTAGATTAGCCTGAGACTCAACAAAGCTTTTCATATTCTGCTGCATCTTCAGCTTTCTTCTCCCATTCAGGCTGCTTGCTGCTAGACATCTTATGAATTTTCTTCTTTCAAGATTTTGTGTCAATCTCAGGGTCCCCAAAGCCAAACTGCTCTGCACTCTTGCTTATATCACTCCTGGTCATGACCATAAACCCAAAACACAGGTTCTGTTGCATTGGTAAGTAAATAATAGGAAACCTAACTAAATGATTCATGAAGCAGATATTTTCACAACTTAAATGGTGTGGTACTACTCCCACTCTAGCCTACTGCTCATTAACAAACATGCAATGCCAGTAAAAACAAGTGCAAGACAAAATTACAAGCAGTGTTTGCATAAAGAACCTGGTGAACATCACACACAATTAAGTGAACAATGATTTATATGTGGAAATCTCTATGGAAGAAGAAAATCCAGGGGAAGAAATGCACAAAATAATTCCTTACAATGAGAAATGGGGTTACAATGAGCGAAACAAACCCACAGTGGCAATATGGTTTTTGACACCATTATTGACCTACTGCAGCTGCAACATGTCACTAGTACTATGTCCAAATACTCCACCCTTCCCTGGAGTGCCAAGAGATTACCTGATCTCTGTTTTCCATAATTCTACTAATGCATGAAATACCATATATTTATGGATTCCAAATGGCTTTTATTCTCTAAATTTTGGTGGAATAGGGGCAGGTTGGATAAGCGTCTATTTATTTATTAATGTGGAATTTCATTCCACGTTACTACCTCTTCTGCTTAGTTAGTGAAGTGTGTGCATGTGGAATTTCATTCCACATTACTAACTCTTCTGCTTAGTTAGTGAAGTGTGTGCATGCGTTAATAATCCCACATTGACCTGGTTGTGAGACTTGAGTCTATTTATTTATTGATGTGGAATTTCATTTCACTTTAATACCTTTTTTTCTTTGTCAATGAAGTGTGTGCATACGTAAATAATCCCAC
This sequence comes from Wollemia nobilis, assembly GCA_028583015.1. Taxonomy (NCBI): domain Eukaryota; kingdom Viridiplantae; phylum Streptophyta; class Pinopsida; order Araucariales; family Araucariaceae; genus Wollemia; species Wollemia nobilis. Next base: position 1,772,590 of record JAQPPZ010002946.1, on the reverse strand, counting down.
ATTGACTTGGTTGTGCGACTTGAGTGGTTAATGAGCTCCATCACTTGCTAAACTCTTTGCCAATGGGGTAGCAGGCTTAAAAGTACAAGCCCATGTTCCCTCTCATGTGGGATTCCTCACCCCTATTAACATTGAGTCGCAGCATGTGCAGGGGGCGGTTGGGAGGGGGGCAATTGACCCTCTTGCTTTCCAACTGGTTCATTGTGATGCTCTTCTTATACAAGCTGTTTTTTTCTAGTGACATTTTCTCATGATGGAATTCCATTTCACACTAATACCTCTTCTGCTTAGTGTAGTGTGTGCTTCCATTAATAATCCCACATTGACTTGTTTGTGGGATTTGAGTGGTTTATGAGCCCCACCACTTGCCAAACTCTTTGCCAATGGGGTAGCAGGCTTAAAGGTGCAAGCCCTTGATCCTGCTTATGTGTTATTCGTCACCCTATTAACATTGAGTTGCGACACGTGTGTGGGGGTAGTTGCCCCTCTTGCTTTCTAACTAGTTCATTGTGATGATCTTCTTATACAAGCTGTTTATTTTCAATCGCATATTCCTGTGATGGAATTTCGTTCCACATTAATACCTCTGCTTATTTATCAACAGAAAATACTTTGTTGTATTTGTAGACAAGAAATATGTCCTCTATATAGACAGGAAACATTTTATCCTATTTGTGGACAATAAATATGATCCATTCAATCATAATAATCTGTGCTTTGCAAGGCTTCTAGAATATTTGAACACATCTATTTTTTGTATTGTAGAAAATTTCATTTGGAACTTGCACCTTCTGAGTGTTTCACAGTTGGAAACCACAAATCCTAAAATCTGGAACTCCAAAAGTATGAACTTTTTTTATGATTGTGTATAGCTTACTGGTTTATGTTTTAGAAGTGCACAATTATCGACTTTCAGACCTTAATTTGCAGAAATAAAAAATGTGCTTCAACTAATTTGTTATGATTGTACAAATTCAGAAGTACAACTCAATTGCTTTTTTTTGTTCTTTTTTTAATTAAACTTTTCCCTTTCTCACTATGACTGACTTCATTTGTAAACTCTGTTAAGGGTGCAAAGGAATCTTGTAGGAGACAAAATAGTTTACGAAAAGACAAGGGTGAAAGCAACCACACTTCTCAAGATAATAATGCGAATTCTTCAACTGCTTAATCACAGGTTTTGTGTCATTTTTAAATTATTAGCATGAACAGCAAAAAAGTGGGTCTCCTTTTCTCAACTTTATACTATTGATCCTGCTCTTATGATTGGGAATTAAGAGGGATTGTTCTATAATACTAGTTGTGTTTTGCATCCTTTATTAGAATAAATTAACAAAGAATGTGTCCTTTCATTCATGCAATTTTAAGAGAATACAAAGACTAGCTTCTGTACTTCAATTGATGACTTTTCCTGTTGGTCCAGTACGTAGTTGTTCTTTTGTACAGAATGCATTAGCTTCTTTACATTCCAAAAATAATGAAATTATTTACCAAATTGCTAGGTAAAAATTGAAAACGATGAAATATGTTATTGCTTCATCAAGAGTAATCAGCGCCTATATTCTGAAAATGGATCCAAGTTGTAATGGTTTGAACAAGGCAGAGGAATTCTATAAATATATTTAAATATTAGGAAATGTAAAAGATAAGATGATGGTAGCCAGCATAGGTCAACTAACAAGTACGAAACACTTGTTAGGATGAGGAACTGGCTTTGAGCCCTGCCGGCTAGGCTCTGTTTGTGTGGGGGCTGCTCAACCCCAGGTAGATTAGGAACTATTTGCTGAACAAAACCCAAAAAAACAAATATTAAAAAAAAAAGAAAAAGGAAAAAGATAACATGAAGGTGACTCCATGGCACCACATAGACTATAAATACCCATGAGGGGGCACTTGTGAAGGGGTGTGACTGGTGAGCATGGGTTAATGTAATAGTTAGGATTCATAGCAAGGTCTCCCTACTAAAAATGCTTTGTCCTCAAAACAAAGCATAGGAAGTGATGGATGAGCTGTAATGAAATATTGGGACCCCCTTGAAGCTTATTACTTTGGAAGACCTTTCTGCTTCATCAAATGATCAGTAATTTGACTATAGTGGAGAGACATTGTACCTGTTTGCAAAATACCTTTGGGATCTAATACAAGTTGACTTTCCTCATCCAAGATAGGTAGCTTAGTCTAAACAGAAGTGGGGGAACCCAACTTTTGCTTCAAACAAAAAATATGAAAAACATTATGAATGTGTCCTTTGTTTGGAAGTTCAAGAGTATAATAATGACCATATTATTTTCTTGCATGTGCAATAATGACCATATTATTTAGGAGATGACTTTAAGTTCTTCCTGCTGTCTTTAAGAGAGGTTTGTTTGGAAGTTCAAGAGTATAATAATGACCATATTATTTTCTTGCATGTGCAATAATGACCATATTATTTAGGAGATGACTTTAAGTTCTTCCTGCTGTCTTTAAGAGAGGTTTGTTTGTATGGTTGAACGTAAACATAAACCCAAGTGTTCACTTGAAACTCTCGCTCAAAATGATGAATATCAACACGTTGTTTCATAGTATTTTTGATACATAATTATTTGAAATTCCTTTGGTTAATGACGTACCACCAAAATTTTAACTTGATTGTGCACAGTCTTTAGAACTTGGGGGCTCATAATGTAGGCGCTAGTTTTGATGTGCCACCTCAGCATAGGAAATAAAGAGTTGGAAATAGAAGTCAAATGCGCTTATAATGAGGTTTTGTAATTTTCATAAAATTGTAACATTGTAACAATGCATGAAAAAATGTAATAATGAGTCAAGTAATAGTCGTGCGGATAAAGTCATGCAAGGGTAGTTGTCATCTAGTTTGTCTTGTAGTTAAGAGGGAAATGAAATGAAATGCAAGACAAATGTAATAAGGTAGAGGTGAGGTGTCGAGGGTGGTAGTTTCCAATAACTACCTTCCCCCTAGTTTAAATAGACCCCCCTTATTCATTTGAGTGGGTACATTCACACACACAGACATTGCATTGTATATGCTAGGAGGAGATATTGTGGAGTGCATTGGAGATATTTTGCACAAGAGTAGATGTTGTATATGTAAGGAGATGCCATACACTGTTGAATCATACAAGCTTATTATTAATGCAATATCTTGTTCATACTTGTTCATCATTTAGCTATTGTTCATTATGTGATATTTGCATGTGTTTCTATTGATTGATTGCTACTGTAGATATAGAATCAAACCCTGTTATCTTGTATTTTGTTTGCTATTTTTGTCCAACAAGGCCGTTTGGGCAGTTAAAAGGCTGTTCGATTGCATGTACCAAGCCATGTTTGGGCAACTGCCAAGCCGTTTGGCTAGTGCCAATCATCTAAGGAAAGTGCAAGTCATTTGATTCTCAGACTGGGCTGTCTAAAACATTGAGCAAGGCCGTTAGAGATAAAAGATGATGCAGGCCATATTGTTGCATCTTGGCAAGTCTTGAATAGTTAATTTGTCAATCCTAATTGTTCCTTCAAACGTGGAATACCACCACTGTGCTACATTTGGCATCGTTGCTGTCTGAAATTCGAACTAGCACTATGTGAAGGTTGGAGAGAGATGGATGATAACTTACCGCAAGGATGTGGGAAACATGGATGTGGATGAGCGAAAGACCAGCCGACATGTAGGTGTTTGAGGATTGCACAACAACAAGAACGATAAGAATGTGGACGTGTTGAGCATGAGGACGACTTGCATGTTGTTGACGAAGACTTGCATGAAGAATACTAACATAACTTGTTGGTGAAAGGATACAAGCACTAAAAGTTGAACGGGTTTGGAATCCTTGAGAGGAGGAAAGTTTGGATGAAGAACAAGAAAAGTGGCAAATGTTTTTAACATTGGAAGACGAAGCACAAGTGGAGGTGCAATGAGCAAACAAGGTTTGGGCCAAGGAGAACATTCGTACGAGTAGTGAGGAAGGCGCCAATGTGGAGCATGTGCAAGACGAGGTGGAGCAACTAGTGACACCAACACAAGTGCAGGGGAGAGTGCTTAGAGGTGCAGAGGACGGGAGTCAAGCACAAAGGCAATCGCGGGAAAGTGTGCTCGAGAGACCAGACTCGACTCGTGTATTTGCGGAGGAGATTGCAAAGTGTGGGAGTGCAGAGTAGGGGCCAAAGTTTTTTGCGGAAGAGTGGTCATCAAACAAAGGTTTGTCAAGTGAAGACGAACAACCACCAATGGCTAATATCGTTATACTTGCATGCAAGTAGAAGTGTTTGAAGTTCATGGATGATGGGAAGGAAGACCTAAAACACCATATTGGAACGTGTGAAACAATATGGAGAGCAAATGGTGTCAATGATGAAGGTTCATGGTTTTGAGTATTTCTAGTAATGTTGTTGGGAATAGTGATGGATTGGCATATTAAACAAGAAGCACCCTTCACAACTTAGGATGAGTTGGAGACTGTACTCAGTAAAGAATTCAGATTGTTTCATGATGATATGGAGATCATTGGTAAAATCTACTCAACGAAGCAAAGGACAAAATTTTGAAGTCATAATCTTTGTTTGAAGGAACTTATCTATAGGATGTAGGCTAGGCCTGTGAATGGGCTGCAACAACGATGGTTCCTAGATGGATTGTTGCGGTACAAGAAGATGAAGGTAGTTCCGCTAACTACATACCAAGAAGCTTTTGATAGAGCACTAAATAGGAGTGAGATGACGACAACTGCACTAGGTGGAGGAAGTACAATCCACGATCAAATTGATGATTTGCACAGTGACTGGGATGATTTGAGCACAACAATCTAGGCCATGCGGAAGGACTTGGAATGTATGATTAATGGTGTGAAAGCTGAAAAGAAGAAAAAAACATAGTGTTCTAATTGCAAATCAGGACACACAAATGTCACTTGTCTAAAAGTATTTTGTAATATTTGTGAAGTTGTGGGGCATGTTGTTGTCGATTGTTCATTTAATAGAGAAAGCGCTAGACACCTGATATTTGTTAGGAACCTTCTAATAAAAATAAGCACATTCACATAAATATTGCAATAAAAGCAAAAATTCATGAAAGAACAAAATATTGCAATATGAAATGTAAATGTAGAAATATATTAATCTCAAAAATCACAACACAGAATCACGGGCCTCTTCGAGGGGGCAACCTCCAATATTTTCATTCAATATGCAAAAAGGATACATTCATTCCTGCACCTTACATTTTTAAAGACTTCATCCCACTACCTAACGCTCAAGGCTGGCTTGCATGCAAAATGCCACTCGAGCCAAAATCTTTACCGAACAAAACAGTTACATTCTTGATAATAGTTACATAAAATGGCACCATTTGTTTAGGTTTTTCTAGTGCCATAAACTATTATAAAATATTACATAATATCATTACAAAACATTATAATGGGGTCCTCATATTAAGAAAGGGGTTATTTCATAATAGTGTTAGGATGGAATCCTAACATGCCCTTCCCCTTTAAAAAAGCTTTGTCCTCAAAGCTAAAGATGAGGAAACTGTTGCTGAAGTTGCTGAAGGGGCTCCCAAGTGGCATCTTCAGGTTGTAATCCTCGCCATTGAACAAGAACATCAATGATGACATGGTGGCGAAGGGTGTGATATTTTGTCCAAAATTCGTTCAGGCTCAAGAATGATGGATCCTTCTTCATCCAACTTTGGTAGTGTGGATTGTACCTAGACCTTGTTGCCAACAACCTTCTTGAGAGAGGAGACATGAAAGACTGGGTGAATTTTGGAAGTGGCTAGAAGGGCCAGTTTGTAGGCTGTTGACCCGATCCATTGTAACACCTGGTAAGGACCATAGTATTTGGCAACAAGTTTTTGGCATCCATGAAGTTGGAGAGATGACTGTTTGTAAGGTTGCAAGCGAAGAAAAACCATGTCTTTGACTTCAAAGCTACGTTTAGAGCGGTGTTTATCAACTTGCTAACGCCTTTGTTCTGAGCCAAGTCAAGATTAACCTTAAGTTGTCGGAGAAGGATAACATGCTGTCTAATGGTGGAATCCACAACTTGAACCTTGGAGCTTCTTGGAATGTAAGAGGAGGGTGCTAGTGGAGGATGACCATATACTTCTTCAAATGGGCTGACCTTCGTAGCAATATAATATGATGTGTTATACGACCATTCCGCCAAAGGAAGCCACTTGGCCCACTATGTAGTATGTTTTGAGGCGAAGCAATGGAGGTATGTTTCCAAGCACTTATTGACAATTTTAGTTTGGTCATTAGTTTGAGGGTGGTAAGCCAAACTCATTTTGAGCTGAGTTCCCTGCAACTTGAACAGTTCTTGCCAAAAATGATCGGTAAAAGTAGGGTCCCTATCGGAGACAATTGATTTAGGCATTCCATGGAGATGAAAGATCGAGTCTAGATACTTGGGCAACGATGGAGGCAATGTAGGGGTGGGACAAAGAACAAAAATGAGCATACTTTGTGAGACGATCCACTACCACTAGAATATAAAATTTTCCTCCTGATTTAGGTAACCCTTCAAGGAAATCCATAGAGATATCTGTCCATACTTGTTCGGGAATTGGTAAGGGTTGAAGGGTTCCAAGGGAGCACACATTTTCTTCTTTCATGCGCTCACACCTGTCACATTCTTCCACAAAAGTTTGAATGTCCCTTTTCATTCCCCTCCATAAAAGAGTATGCTTGGTCCTTTTATAAGTTTTGAGAAACCTTGAATGCCCAACTGTTGGTGATGCATGCATTTCCAACAGGATGAGGTCCCTCATTTGTGAATTTTGAGGAATGACAAGTCGATCACGATATCGTAAATATTGACCATCCCAAGTATAGCTAGGGTATGAATTAGGCTCTACTTGGACTTTGTTGACCAAAGTTTGCAAATAGGAGTCCTTGGTCAGTTCTTCCTTGAGATGATGGATCCATTGCAGAAGTAGTGTAGATATAGCATGTAGCATTTCCTGCTCTTCATATTGTTGGGATAAGGCATCAGCCACCGGGTTCTCCTTGCCTTTCTTATAGGTGATTTCATAGTCATAGCCTAACAATTTAGAAACCCATCTTTGTTGTTCTGGTATGGCCACCCTTTGTTCCAAGAAATATTTAAGACTTTGATGATCAGTCCTGATGGAAAAGTGTTGCCCAATGAGATACGAACGCCAATGATTAACAATATGTAGAATGGCAAACATCTCCTTTTCATAAGTAGACGACCAAATTTCGGTTAGAGAATGGTCTTTCTTCTTGTTAGGAGGTGAAGTCGATATCCAGATCTCCAATGTTCTTCAGCAACAAGGTGTATGGTGGTGCAGTTCCAGATCAATCCCCATGTGCTGCTCGTATGCACCGGGTGCGTCGAGGGGGGTCGCAGGGGGGAACCGGCCAGGGGGGATGCCTGGGGGCTAGGAGGCGCCGCCCTTGAATTGAATTTTTTGGGTGTCCGTACAACCGTAATTGTGGGCGTCCGTACAACCGTATTTTTTTGGGGCGTCTGTACATTGTGAGAAGCAGCGAACAGTTTTTTGGAAGCGAACAATTTTTGGAAGAGGAAGTGAACAATTTTTGGAAGAGGAAGCGAACAGTTTTTTGGAGTCTTCCTTTTCGGAAAGGAAACAAATAGTTTTTTGTTTTTCTATAAAAGGGGAATAACCCCTTGCATGTAAAGATTGATTGAATGAAAAAGTTTGCCGAAATCAATAAAATATCAAGCTGCCATTGCCCCGTGGTTTTTCCTACACATTACAGGTTTTCCACATAAAATCTGTTACTGTTTTTCTGTGTTATTATGTTTTCTGCTTGCACGTAATTTGATATATTTTTAACACTTCTTGCATCAAAACCTCCCCAATGCCATTGCTAGATGCATCACTTTCAATTACAAAAGGTTTAGAGAAATCTAGCATTGCTAACACGGGCGTGGTGGTCATAGCTTGCTTCAACTCTTCGAAAGCCTTCTCTGCTGGTTCTAACCACATAAAATAATTCGTCCTCAACATGGCTGTCAAGGGAGTTGCTATCTTCCCATAATTCTTAACAAATTTCCTATAATATTCAGTTAGTCCTAAAAATCTGCGAATTCCCTTTAAGGTTCGAGGCTTAGGCCAGTCTTGAATAGCTTGAATATTTTTGGGGTCCACTTGAGCTCCATATTTGGTTACAATGTGACCCAAATATTCAGCTTATTGCAACCCAAAAGAACACTTGGACCTCTTGGCATAAAGTTGATTCTCAGACAACATTTGTAGTGTTTGATCTAGATTTTGGAGATGCCCATGAACGATTGTAAATCAATATATCATCAAAGAAGACTAGAATGAATTTGCGAAGGAAAGTTCGGAAAATGGAATTCATCAAACCCTGAAAAGTAGGTGCATTGGTCAATTCAAATGGCATAACCAAAAATTCATAGTGCCCTTCTTGAGTTCTAAAAGCCTTTTTAGGAATGTCTGCATCCTTGATTCGAATCTAATGATACATTGATCGCTAATCCAATTTTGAAAAATATTGCGTCCCATGCAACTCATCTAGCAATTCATCAATTACTGGAATAGTGATTTTATTAAGGTCCTTGTAATCCACACACAAGCGCCAAGACCCATCATTTTTCTGTACCAACAACACCGAAGAAGAATAGGGACTAACGCTAGGACAAATAACCCTTGTAGCACGAAGTTCTTGTACCATTTTCTTAATTTGTGATTTCTGAGCATATGGATACCTGCAGGGGCAAACATTTGGAAGAAGACTACAAGGAAGAAGTTGAATTGCATGGTCGTGAGAATGACGAGGAGGTAGTCCTTTGGGTTCCTCAAAAACTTGAGCATGTCTTTGCAATAAAACCCGCAATGCCTCTAGATGGTCCTTATCCCTTTCCTCAGAAGCTTCTATGTAGAAATGAAATTTAACATTCATACACACAAGTCCATTTCTATTTAAACAACTCTACAAATCTGCAGCCATTAGTAATAACAATACATAGAAATAGCAACAACAACAAAAATAGTAGATAAATACATATGAGCAGATTTATATTAACAATGGCATGTATAGTTACACAATTACATCCTGCAAACCCTGTGCAGAATCCTTTTCATGACTGCATACATGACCTGACTGCATCATACCCTACGCACATACGCACTAACCTTCTACCCTATGCACCAACATGCTATATCGAATGAATGAGGGAGGGTCTTATTTATACAACCAGAAATTAGTTGCACCCTCCAACTACCTGACACCTCATCATTTCCTAAATTACATTTCATATGCATTTAACTTGCATTTACATGACATTTCCCACTATAGGACAAACTAACTTATGACTTTACCGACATACATAACATTACATTATTATGTACAATATTACATTACCACTTTATAACATTATTAAATATATGTACACATTTCGTCAAACACTTTGCGTACAACTACAAAATAACACAGAATACCAAAACTTATTCACTAAATGCAGACATATCAATTTGCCTGCCTACATTCTATTACAAATAATTGAGCCACAACCCCATTGGAGGATTTTTTTAACAATTTTTCCATCTTATGGGTTGAAATAAATTGAGCAGCCCCAACCTTCATGCCTCGTAAGGTGTATTCTGTTCCTTGTTGGCTAAATTATATCCACAACTCAGAAAAATCCCACAAAACTGGACCTAACATCTGCAGCCATTGTGCCCCCAAAACGATATCACACCCACCAAGTGGCAAGGCAAACATATCTGCCTTAAGATTATATTCCCCTGTTTGTATTTTGGCATTATGACAATTCCCTTTACATGGTAGGGTGCCCCCATTGGCAATCATGACTTCAAAGGAATTACAAGTAGTATTGTAACATTTTCCCTGTTTGGGCGCACGTGGATCAAGTGTGCTTCCTGAGTCAATAAGAATTATGACTCGTTGTCCTTTGAAATGTCCTATCACTTTCATCGTTTGAGAAGTTGATATTCTTGCTAAGGCATGCACCGAGATTTCTGGTTGGGATTCATTTGGAACTTTTGGCTGTTCTGTGTGTTCCTTCTCTTGATGATCCTCTTTTGTCTTCTAAGATTCTACGGTTATTGCCTCATCTAAATCAAGCAAATACATTTTTTGGTGTACACACTTCTGCCCTGGGGAATACTTCTCATCACAGTTATAGCATATCCCTTGGGCCCTTTTGGTTTCCATCTCTTCTGGTGTCAACTTTTTGATGGTGGGAGATTTGTTGGCAAGAGTTGGTGTTGTCTTGGACAAAAAAGGTGATCGAGATTGAGAAAATTTTGGGGTGCGTCCTTGAACCTTAATTTTGTCTTCTGCTAATATAGCCAAAGCGATTGCTTGCTGTAATGATTGTGGCCTCAACATTTTAACTTCAGCTTTAATATCATCCTTCATACCACTCACAAAACAACTTTGGAAGAATTTGGGACTCAAAGCAGTGGTATGATTGGCCAAATTTTCAAACTGAGTTTGATAATCTCGAATGGTTGAAGTTTGTTCGAGTTTAGAAAGGGCTTCTAGGACCAAATCGAGTGAGGAGGTGTTGCTCAAATTCATGCCAAGTAAAATCAGGGTTTCCTTTCCTAAGCCATTGAAAGCAATGTAGTGCATCTTAATTAAAATTGAAAGACGCTATTGTAAGGTGCATATAATGGGTAACATTATGAAGACTGAAATATTGTTTGGCCTGACACATCCATCCTTCTGGATCCTTACCATCAAACTTTGGAAAGTCTAATTTAGATAGTTTATATCCCTAGTTATTGAGAGCTTCCCGATGTTGACTGTTGGTTCTCTTGTCTTTACAATCATGAGACCCAAATTGACCATGGGTGTGGGTATTATTAGTTATACGACCTTCCAAGTATTTTTCCATTTAATTCCTCCTTCATTTCCTTTTGTTCCCTTGCTACATGGAGCAAGTTGTCATGTAGAGATTTGATAACTGATTTAAATTTTCATTTAACTGCTCCCCCACATGTTTTCCCTAAGACTCTACATGATAGGAAATTTTTTGATCTAATTCTTGTGTCTTTTGTTGTTCCCTAGTGCTTATAGCCATGCTTTAGGATTTTGTGACCATCTGATGATACTTACTAAAAATAGAAGTGTGATTCTAAGAGTTACTATTTCTAGTAATGAGCCAAAAAAAAGTGTTTGGGTGCTATATATCAAGTCGATCAGCTCGAGAAGAACTTAATGGGCTAGGTCCCACAATGACGTTTTTCGGCACCTTAGAAAAAGTGCATGGAGGCTATATACCAAAATGATCAGCTCGACGAGACGATCGCAATGGGCTATATCCCACAACACTGTTTTTTGGCACTCCAGATTTTTTAGGGGAGTGTTGTCTTCAAGTGTTGTCGGTTTTTGACAACCCCTTACTAGACTCTGCACTGTTTATTATTGACACTGTTCTGTCTGATACTATTTTGTCACTGACATTGTAGCTCACTATCTTTGACGACTGTTTGGGCTGACTCTTTTATTGACAAATTCCCTGTTTGTTATGATTTTCGAATGTCACAGGCAATGGTTACCAACGTTGGTAGACTCTGTCTTGACTTTTATTGGCTCTGATTGAATTCATACCCAATTGTTACTGACTAATCCTCTTGAAAAAACCTATATTGAATGGTACGTTCATCACCAATCTTTCGTCTGTTCATGCAGTAATTCTGGGATAGTGCAGTCTCCTCAGTATGCTGAATTTATGTGGTAGGATTTTTGGTTTCAGGTTTAACATTCAACAGAAACAAGTTAGTCTAAGCCAGGGTGTGTGTACTACCCATAGGCCCTTTACTATACCGTAGTGACAAATGATTGTGCTCGAACCAATATTTCAGGCCACTACTCAAGGAAGATTCCATGCATACCCTTGAGCACACTACCCGCCTCTCTGACAGTATGGGAGGGTGATCTTCGTGGATGCTATGTCCGATATATTGTGGAGAATACACAATCGAAAATCTTCCTCGGGCTAAAGGTTTCTCCTAATCCTAATGGTCTCGAGATATACCCAAAGATACGTGGGATCTCAATTTCGTATACAAGTGTTGTCTGAGGCCTAGGTATTGGATCCTGATCGTCCCTCACTTCACTACACTTTATGGGAAATCTAGCCTAGCCAATAATGACAGCTCCTTCGTGATATTTTAAAACCCTCGGCACAAGGTTTTTAACCTATTAAATTAATACAGAAAAAAGGCTGAAAAAATAATAATATTTTTTTGAATAAGGAAATTGGCAAAAAAAATAAAACACGGAAAATTTGTACATAACAATTGAAATGGCAGGGCAAGAATTGTTGCAGTCTGTGCGGAACACGGCCTTGGAGAGTGCTCTGATACCACTTTTTAGGAATCTTCTAATAAAAATAAGTACATTTACATAAATATTGCAATAAAACGAAAATTAATGAAAGAATAAAATATTGCAATACAAAATGTAAATGTAGAAATATATTAATCTCACAAATCAAAACACAAAATTGTGGGCCTCTTCAAGGGGGCAACCTCCTTCAATACTTTCATTCAATATACAAAAAGGATACATTCATTCCTGCCCCTCACATTTTTAAACTACCTAACGCTCAAGGTTGGCTTACATGCAAAATGCCACCCAAGCTAGAATATTCTACCAAAAAAAACAGTTACATTCTTGATAATAGTTATATAAAATGACGCCATTTGTCTAGGTGCTTCTAGTGCCACAAACTATTACAAAATATTACATAATATTATTACAAAAAATTGTAATAGTGTCAAGATGGAGTCTTAACAATATTGATGGTACAAAAGGAAAGTAAGGAAGACAAGCTGAGCACTTAGAAGAGTGGGCAAGGAGAAACAAGTAGCGGATACTAAAACAACCACCTAGGAAGAAGGCAGCCACAGCGAGGAAATTGATCCACAGGAGGAGAGGGTCGATTGTAGTATGATTCGGACAGGAGGCCAAAGATCTAGTGTCGGAGATGTCAAGAATGGGGATACTTTGCATGCAAATGTCAAAATGCCCTGATAGGGGGGTAGTGGAAACAATATCGCAATGATGTGAAGATGGTGTGGAACGAACAACAATAAGGATGTAAATTAAGCAAATATGAGTAACTCACAGAATGCCAATTTTGTTGACATTGATGAACCTTCACAAAACTGGCAGCGAAAGGAGAAACATGTGCTAGTAGTAACACGAGCATAGGCAAAGAAGGCAAAGTAGTACCCAAAACCTACTAAAGAGGAGAGATGGCAGGAAGCACATGTCTAGATCGAAGAAGAGACAAGAAAGACCAATTGGGAGAGATTGCTCTAGGAAGAGAAATTGAAAAAACCCATCATGATTGAAGAAGAGGATGTCAACAGACTAGTCGACTGCACAAGTACTAAATATGAGTATCGAAGTGAAAGTATCTAGTTTACTAGACACAATACCAGGGCTATATGCGATGGTAAGAGAGATGGTGCGGACAAGAAGGGTGGAAAAGCCATGATGCCAATTTGAAGCAACACAAATAAGGAGGGATTAGTATATTGACCTGACAGTTCTAATGATATATGTTGGGAAGAAACCAACACCGATCCACATTGAATTGCTAAACCATAAGTTGACACAAGCAATCGTAGGTTGAGGATCTGAACGTATTACTTGAAAAGACATGGAAAGATTTGAGGGCACCTTTTTTGTGGTCTCTCAATTTTCGGTTGTATAGCGCATACTAGTATGGAATAGAAATAAAAGAAGTACTAACTATACAAAAGGTAAAGATTTCTGATCAAGTGTTCATTATGGTTTTTTTTTTTTAATAATACTTCTTATAAACATCCGCCGTGGGGATTGAACCCGGGTCACATCACCGATAATGCAAGTGGCATCCTTGCAAGTTTAATTATGGACATTGTAGTGATTGCTATGCAAAAACCAGCCTATGATGTGTTGTTAGGACGTTGGTGGCTATGCACAACAAAAGTAAACCACAACTTGGTAGCTTGACATTCAAGAGGGCCAACACAAGTGTAGACAGCAGTTCCGTCATTCCCTTGTCCTCGGAAGTACTCACTGTTGTCTACAACAAGTATGTGGTTAACTTGAAGAATTAGTCTATTATTGAAGAATTGGAGACATCTGATGATTCTAGGAGTTCATCATTGAAGGACGAGGATGAACGTGAACCAAATGAAGGAGGCGTGTTGGAGTTGGAGGAGTGCATGGAAGATCAGGAGCACTCTAATAGTGGACTTCTTCATTGGGAATGGAAGACTATGAAGTCTTTCAGCAAAACTACATTTGTATAAATGCTAAAGAAGAGGACCGAGATGAACCATTACAAAATGTATAGGAGATCTGCGAATGCAGTGATAATACCAAGTCAACAACCAAGGTTGAAGAGAAGTGGACTTCTCCACTAAATTTTGTAGATTACATCATTATAGTGTTGGTGATGCATTGATTGATGAAAAGCCAACAAACCCATTTTGATGTGGCAAAAGTGGCAAAAGAACCTGATACCATACAATATGAACGACCAAAGATGGTACAAGTAAACCTTGGTGAAGGAGATGAAGAAAAGATAATCAATTGCGAGGACGATTGGGATCCAATTTTGAAAGCAACAACTTTCAAAATATTCATGCAGTATAAGGTCTTTGCATGGACTTATAAGGATTTGAAGGGGATTTTGCCTGAACTGTGTGTGCATCGAATTCTGTTGGTTCCAAGTATACAACTAGTGTGAAGAAGGCCATGCAAAATGAACCCAAAGTACGCGACCTTAGTCAATGCAGAAATCGAGAAGATGCTGGAATAACTCTTAAGGTGACTATGAGTGAGTGGGTGTTATCGATTGCGATTAGTTTCAAAACGGAAAGGAAGCAGATTTGCATCTACGTCGATTTTAAGAGTTTGGATGCAGTGACTATCAAAGATCCCTTCCTAATAGCTTTCACATTCGATTTTTAGAGATAGCAAGACATGAGATCTATTCTTTCTTGGATGGAGTCTCGGGCTACAATCAAATTAGTATAGTTGAGGAAGACAGGTTGAAGACCACTTTCGTAGTAGAGATTGGTATTTATGCATACAACCGGGTGTCCTTCGGTTTGTGCAATGCCCCTACCACATTTCAATGAATAATTTTGTATATTTTTGAACAAATGTCTACAGGCAAGTTTAGAGTATACCTTTACGATTTTGATCGTTGTACAAGAAGGATGAGTATTTAAAGGCATTAGGAATGCATGACGTTGTGTATGAATTCATGATTGTCCTTGAACCCAAAGTGTAAGCTTCTAGTACCATATGAGAAGTTACCTGGGCATGTTGTGTAAAGAGGGTTTGAAGACCGATCGTGACAAAATACGAGTCCTGATGAGTATGGAGGAGCCATACGACGTGAGTTCATTGAAGTCCTTTTTGGGACATTTCAGGTATTATTGGTGCTTCATCAAAAACTTTGTACAAGTCTCACACTCTCTAGATGTGCTGACGCGCAACAACGTTCCTTCTTGATGGACGAAGGATCATCAGAAGGCCTTCAAGGAGTTGAAGGCAAAGTTGGTGTTGGTCACAAATCTGCCACAGGAAAGGATTTTGTATATTTATGTGCCCTAGATCTGGACCAACATTGAAAGGCTGAAGGGAAGAGATGCCCCCCGTGCCAATCTCCGGAGAAAGGCCGACTCCTTTACTAAACTACTCAGGGTTTTAAGTTAAGAGTGCGGGAAAGAGATAAAAAGAGTAAGGGTGATGGAAAGAGATAAAAAGAGCAAGGGTGAAGGAAAGAGATTAAAAGAAGTGAGGGAAGAAATGGAAATAACTGGATATTGCAGTGGGGAAGAACCAGCAGCACGATCACTAACTAATACCTTGAAGTAGCAGCAATAAATACAAAGAATAAAACATAAATGAACACCACGTTAGCTTTCCTATGTATCATCTGGATGAGTTCTAGGATCCGCCTAATCCCTTACGCCGAAATCCAGATTTCAAAATTACAGCAGTTAAGAAACAGACAAATATAGTAGAAACACTATCCACAGGCAGCATACAAGAAAACTAACATAGCATTTTCTCCCCTATGTATCCTTCAAGAGAATTCCAGGAATCTGTCCCCAATCACACACCTAAATTCAGGATGCAGAATTACAGTATGCAAATGAAGAAACAGAATAGCAGAAATAATCACACAAGGCAGCATACAAGAGAGAAATGGAGCCTAAAGCTGTTAATATTAATTGCAAAAATCAAGATACAACAGTTTTCTAGCAGACGTTCCCCCTTTTTTTCATTACAATGCTAGGGTTTTTATAGAGGACCCGACCCTCTAAGCCATTAATGCGCTGGGCTTGCAAGGACGCCCCTGGCAGCCGAGAAACCCGCGCTCGTCTTCCTATGGGAATGAAATTTCACATCCATTTCTATAATTAGTTACCTTGGCCGCGTTAGTCGGAGAAACCTGCATTTATGAGCCGCTGACCAGTCCTGGGTTACTCCGGGGCAGGGTGCTCGAGTGGCTTCACAAGTTGCCCTGGCTATTCCCTGCAACTGATAATTCACATCCTATTGCCTCAAATAGGCACCGGGTCTTTCGGGCAAAAAAAACTGCATTTATGTGCCGCACCAATGCCTTGGATAAATACCCGGCCTTGGAATGTGTGCTTTTTGGGAGAAGCACCGTCGTCAGAAAAGGTTCCGAAGAAGCTTCGTCGAGAAATTGGCCCGAACTGGTAGTTTGCTGGATTTTTGGCCGACTTGGCCGACTTTGGCCGACATTGGGATTCACGACCGACTTAAGCTTCGCGGCCGACTTGGAGCTTCGGGGGCGAAGTGAACCTTTTGGCCGACGTTGGAACTTTTTGGCCGGCATTGCTTCGCTGGCCGACATTGCTTCGCGGTCGACATGAGCTTCGCTACTGACTTGGAGATTCTAGCCGATGTTGGAATTGTCGCCTCGGGATTCGTGCCGCTGCCACGTGTCGCCTCGCCTGTGCACGATCCGCCTCGGGATCTATGCCTGAACTACCTCGAGGACTGCGTTTGAGTCTGCTCGCGATCCGCCTCGAGATCCGAGCCGACTGACTCCTGCCTCGGGAAGCGTGCTCGCCTTGTCGCGCCTCGGGAACCGTGCCTGAAGGATTGCCGGATTCTGCCTCAGAAACCGTGTCCGGGCTGACTGGCTCTGATACCAGTAATGGACGCAGAAAAAGACAAACTCAAATTGTTTATCAAAAATAATAAAGCAGCGGACAAAAACTTTATTTGATTTATTCATGCACCCATCGTCAACCTTACATTCATTTGCAAAATAATATTATATAGTGTATAGGGGATAAGAAGGGAGAAGATAGGGGATAGAAAGGCGCGGAGGGATAAGGAGGTTGGAGGGATAAGGGGAGAAGAGGAAATGGAGGGATAAGGAAACTGAGATGAGATGGAGGGATAAGGGAGTTAAGAAATATTGCCGACAAGAAATTGCCGACAACCATAGGGAGTGGAGTGTTCACATTTAGGCTTAGGAAAGGGATTTTTCTAAGCCTCTTTAGGTGAACCCCTGTTCACACTTGCAACAGTTGGAATTTGGGTCGACATTGGAATTCGTTCTTGGTCGATGTGGATGTTTTTTGTCGACATGAACTTCGGGGCCGACATGGAGCTTCGCTGGCGAAGTGGAGTTTTCTGGCCGACTTAGACGTTTTGGCCGACATGAACTTCGCGGCCGACATGAGCTTCGGGGCCGACATGGAGCTTCGTTGGCGAAGTGGAGTTTTCTGGCCGACTTAGACATTTTGGCCGACATGAACTTCGCGGTCGACATGGAGCTTCAGGGCCGACATGGAGCTTCGTTGAAGTGGAGGCCCGAAGTGGCAGTTCAGCCAAATTCTGGGCGAAGTGCCCCTCTTGCCTTAAATAATTTTCTGCCAACTGGATGGAGGTTCGCTAAAACTGTGGCCGAAGTGGATGCCTCGCCAGGCTCAAGCCCGAAGTGGCAACTTCGGCAACATTCTGGGCGAAGTGCCCCTCATGCCTTAGAATTTTTTTCAAGCCCGAAGTGGACTTTTGTTGGCTTTGCTTCCGGGGTCATAACTTTTGATCCGCTGACCCGATCACCTATTGTAATATATTGCCTGAAAGCTTGTGAAAAGATCTGCAATAATGAGATAACAAAAGATCAATTCATCCACTTTATCATCCTCTTTTAGGGACCGCGAAAATGCCTACGCTTCTGCGTGTGATTTGCCGATTTAAAGCTCCATACTTACGCAAAATTTTGTAAAAAAATTAATGTGGCAAAAATGCCAACATTTGGTTTGTGCTACCATTTTAGTATTTCCAGATTGGAAAAAGAAGTTTTATGTTCATGTTGATACATCTAATTTTGCAATTGGATGTGGGATGGCCCAAGAGGGGCAGTATGGGTTGGATGAGTCCATATATTTTTCAAGTCGATTGTTGTCTTGTGTGGAGAAAAATTACAACACTACAGAGTGGGAAGGTTTGGGAACGGTGTATGCGGTGCAAAAATTCATACATTATCTGCTCGCCAATCCTTTTGCTTTCGATGTGGACCATCAGACATTGTTGTATTTAATCAACAAGCCAACTATTCACATATGAGTTAGCAAGTGGCTCATCACGTTGCAACAATTCGTGTTGAGTGGTAGTCAAACTAGGGAAGAAGCACGTAATAGCTGATCGGTTGTCAAGGATTCGCTCAGGATAGCCTGCAAAAGGAGTGTTGGACGGATATCTAGACTCACTTGTTTTCAATCACTATGGTACCATCATGGTAAAGTCTGTTGGTGAATACTTGTTGATGGGAGAGCTGCAAAAGCAGTTTACGGTAGCTGAGAAGAAGATTATTGTGAAATCAACACCATTTCAAGTACAAGATTAGACTTGATTGATTGCTATCATTGCACCCATCATAGCCACAAGAATTGTAGTGTAGCACCAAGTTAGTCTTTGGAACCTTTTGAAGGAATCTCGATTTTGGAAGTTGGGGAGTTGAGTTGTACTAAGGGGGAATATGGTGCAGTAGAAAGCAGTGACTTAGATGATAAACTTGCAGAGCAACTAGCTTGGTTGTACGAAGGGGAGAATGCAAGTATGCAAGGAGAAAATATGCAACCTATGATCGAACAGGAGGAATTGCAGCCTCAGTCTACGGAGTATAGACGGATTTGGATGCATCTCAGATTTCTACACAAGGAAGAACAGTTGAGGTCACTGAATGTAGAAAACATACAATGAATGGTGGCGATGTATGTTGGGCAAGGAGAACTAGCAAAACAAGAGCCTCAGATTGAGGAGAGTGAATATGAAGGAATGAGTTTGCTTGCAGCAATTGATCGCGCAGGTAGCAAATGAGAGAAGAAATGCAACAGTTGCGTGAACAGAGCGAGCAATTGAATAACAAAATGGGAGAATTAAGGAGACACCATGCAGGAGAATTGTTAAGAATGCGACAGGATATTCAAGTAATGGGTAGAAGTTTTTTTTTTGGGAATGGGACAAGTTCGAAGGAAATTCCCGGAGGTGCATAACAAACAATTGCTGGGAGAAAGCTAAGTTTCTGGAATTAGACTACTAATTACGTAAGAAAACCTATTAAAAATAAGAAGCATGGAGATACATACACGAAGTACCATTGCCAGCGAGGGGAGAAGTTAAGAACATGAGGCAAGAGTCAACTAGTGTATCCTTAAGAAGTTCAAGCAAGTAATGAAGAAGATTGGAGCAATGATAGTTTAGGCATAGAACTTGGAAGTAGGGTAAGAAGAACACCATGAAGACGACGAGGTAATCAACCCAGAGGCAGTGGGGATGAACAACAATACGCAACTCAAAGCCGAAATGCCTTCGAGGTAGGTAAGTGGATGAGTTGGAGAAATCAGGATCATAGTTGAGAAAATCGGAATTGGGTTGGAATTGACATGGAAAAATAATTAGGAAAAATCGGGAATTGGCAAAAAAAGGGGGGAAAATTGGTAAAAAATCAGCCAAAAAAAAAAAAAAAAATGAAAAAATGTTATGTGAAAAAAAGTTTTTTCATGCATATCACAATTTTTTGGAAAAGAGCGGCAATAATCAGCAAAAATCGTGATTTTTTGGGGAAAAATGAGCAAAAATCGTCAATGTTTTTCAAAAATTGGGATTCATATGCGATTTGAATCAGCAACCATGCTGAATCGGGAAAAATCGGAATGGATTGGGATTAAATCGGGATTTTCGTAACTATGATCAGGATCCACCAAACTTGAACGGTTCCTTTGGAAGTCAAAATTGTTTGCAATGACTACTAGATAACCCAAGGCGTGCTTACTAATTAGGCAATTTAGGCAGTTTGGGAGGACAATTAGGTTCCCCAGGTCATTTGGATTTGCTTGATCAAGGAAGGAGGCCATTTGGCTTCTTTCTCGGTTGTCTAAGGGGAAGTTTTTTAACCTCAGATAGCCCATACGCCATATAGTTAGCAGGGTGGGCCATTTTGGACCACCCGTTGGCTGTCTAAAAGATAGGAAACCTTAGACGACCCTGAGGGCCAGGCTGTCAGGAACTGATGAAGGCAGTTTGGGAGGAACGAATGAAGGAATAAATTTGAGAACAGGTTCAACCATCAGTAGGACTAGGGCTGTCCAACATAAATGAGAGAGAAACAAGTAATGCTGGGTTGTCTGAAGCAAGAGCTATGGGAATACCAACTAACAAACAGTATGAAGTTGAATTTGAAGTCGTAAGATCATTGCGAAGAAGCCGATGACAAAGAAGGCAATTAGGACGGGGTAATGAACACTAAGGACACCCAAGCCATATAGAGCAGATTGTTAGATCATGATGGTAGATGGTCAGACAAGGTCGTCCGAGTCAAGGCTATCTGGACACGGGAGCCGTCATGAGGAACGGGTGGAGGTGTTGGCAGTGTAGTCAGACGAGCCGTCTAGACGCTTGGGTTGTATGCACAAGGAAAAAGAGAAATTAAATCATGATTATGCAATGGGTAAAGTGCAAAATATACATGCGCAAAGAGATAAGAATAAAGTGAAAAATAAACGTGCAGGCTGGCGAGGATAAGACGGAAAAAAATGTCTAGTTAAGGCAGTTAAAGGTGGCGAAGTGGTAGTTAAGAGGTAGTTGCCACATGCAATACAATTGCCCCCCTACCACTTCCATCTTATAAATAAGCATTGGGAGATGGCTATGAAGCATTCTAACTCTCAACGTTGGAGAGAAACTACCAAGGATTTGAACTAGCCAGTGTAAGAGGGAGAATTTGCAGACTGTATGGATGATAGTGGCCTTGGTAGCAAAAATTGTGCAAGAGAAGTAGCAGAAGTGCAAGAGGAAATTACCCAGAGGAAGAACCCTACAATGCAGAAGAAAGCAGCCATAGAGAAGTGCAAAGCTACGAAGAAGTGTTGGAGAGGGTTTTTTTTGGGAATCCCTCCCCAGTATCGGCATAAAATAAAATTCTCTTTTGTAGGTACAAGGGTTGTAGTGACAACTTTCCGAAAAGGACCACAGAGAAAAAGATTGCAGCCAATCTGAGCAAAAGAAGGGGCTAATTGCGAACCCTCTGGTTGGGACAATATTTGATCCGCTATGTCTAAATAATATTCACACACATAGTTAAGAGATGGTTCAGATCCAACCATTTCAAATAAGGTTTTACCTTTGACTCTCGAGACTCGAATATCTTCAATAAGAGGTAATACTTCTATTACGGGCATTGGGCAGGCTTCTACATATTTATTGATAAGATCTCTGTTAGATGTACGATTTCCAACCAAGCCTGCTAATCGGAGTGCATGTGTACGAGCTTTTTCCCTGATAGAGGCAGTAATACGATTAGCTGCAAATAATATTAAGTCCATTATCTGTAATTATCACACAGTAATCTGCATAGTTCAATGGAGCAGCAAAACCTCCGCACACCACGTCACCTGATATGTCGAATAATATAATATCATATTCGTAAAATGCATTTAATTCTTTTAACAATTTCACAATTTCCCCTACTATATATCCTCTACACCTAGTTCCTGCAGGTGGGTCCCTTGTTTCCACACAATCTACCCCCCCATAACCCTTGTGAATAACATCTTCGGACCAAATATCCTCATAATGATAATCCTTGGATTGCAAAGTATCTATGATTGTAGGTATCAGAAATCCTGTAAGAGTAAAAGTACTATCATGTTTGGGGTCACATCCAATTTGTAACACTTTTTCACCACGTCTAGCTAGAGCAATTGAAATATTACAACTGGTCGTTGATTTACCGATTCCGCCTTTTCCATAAACTGCTATTTTCATCTTCCAATCTCCCTTTATTTATTTTTGATCTCCCAAAATTTTTAGTTATTTGTTCGATCTAATCTTCAGTTTCACTTTGCCTGATTTATTCATACGATTTGAATCATGTTCCACCGTTTCACCTTATTTTTATAACTTACTTTATCTAAGGAATAACCCCATTCCCTCCCAAGTAATGGCGGGAAAGCGGAGGAAAAAAACGACCCTTACTTCATTCCTAGAGTGCAGCAAATGACTTAGTTTGTTTTTAAGTCGGGCGGAGTCCCCGCTAATTAAGACTTAGTTCTCTTTGTTCAGGTAACTAAATGGGGTAACCAATTCACTGCGTGGTAAATGGTAAGAGGGGAAGAAAGGTATGTTTATTACTGGGATTCAATTCGGTCACTGCCCATAACCAAATTTTTTATAAGTTGTAAGGACTGTATAGGCCTTATGGATTGTCGATGAAGAAGAGAACCAAGATCTGAAAATGGATTGTCTAAGGAGTTGCAGACGTTACCATACGATCATAGGAAAAACAATAGAGGAGACCATCTAGAAACAAGCCATCAAGGATAGAGCTGTCTAAGAATAGATAATTTGTAGCCGAGATGTCCAAGATTGGGTTGTATGAGGTTTGAGCCATTTGGCAAGAGGCCATCCAAGACCGTACTGTTTAGAGGCAAGACGTCAACAGTTACAATGTACAAACAGTCAAGGCCATACAGTTAGAGTTGAGCAGAGGAACGGGAAATGGAGGTCACGTGTCATGTGGATTTACGAAATGAAGACACGTCATTAGGAAGGTAGTTGTTGAAGGAATTAGCTGAATCAAAGCTGAGGAAATTGATTGCAGGAATGAGACAAAGGCCACAAATTTCAGAACGGATCGAATAGGTGGAACTGCAAAGGAGATTTCCACCTGAGCCTTTGTTGCAAGCAGGACCTCACACCCATTGAGGAAGCATTGGATTTGGTTTTGGGGGAGGCCTAGCACACCCCGTGCGTGGAAGAGAGAGAACATGACGTGGATGTAGAATGAGGGAGAATGCAACAACATGAGATGGAGTCACGATCGAGATCATAATCAACATTCATGATGAACGCCATAAACATGGCAATGAGCTAGTAGCTTCACCTAAGGTGAAAAATAAGTGGGAGGAGAGGATGCAAATCCCCTTGGAACAGGTGATCTGGATAACACCAGTGGAAGAATTTTGCAGAACTTGGTGGTTGAAGCACCCAATGGATCACCCACTGAAGACCGCATTTCGGAATGCAAGAGTGCAGTTTATGTTTTAGATTCCTGGCTTTGACAAAGATTTCTTTCAGCCGTGCCTCTTAGAATTATTGCAGACATATGATGTTAATTGGAATCAAAGTAGAGTGATGATTGGTGACAAGGAGGTTCAAGTATCATTTTCCCCGAGTAATTTTCGGAGAAATTTTGCGAAATTTTGGATTGTTGAAGTCCACAAGACTAGTGAAGGAGGGAGTGGAGCCCTACTAGTTACGGAGTTTTGTTGATAAGGTTACCAATCTCAGTTCGCAGGAAGTGGCTAAACTGACAATGCAGCATTTGGAATCTGATGAGCTACGGTGTACAATGAACACGAACATGTCCAAACTATCCGACAAGCAATGAGCCTTAAAGATGCCCATACCCTAAATGGAAGGAATCATGGTTGGAGAGCAGTATGATTGGGCTACCTTTCTGTCAAACCGTATTTAGAATTTTTTTGATGTAGTATACTAAGAATTTTAAAATGGCTTTCCATGCCATTGAATCCTTCACATAATATTCCAAAGCACGCACCTACAAGTTTTAGATGGGTAGATGTGGCCCCATTGATGCAAGCTAGTCCTTTGGGCAAAAACAAAAAAAGTGCATCAAAGAAGAGGGACACAAGAAGCATTAAAATATGAGATGGATGCTTTAGTTGAAGGAGGTGAGGAATCTGATGGAACTAAGGAGCAACTGCCAAATGTGGAGGAGTTGGTCAAAAAGAAGTGAGATAGTTGGAGCAGTAGTGGCAGCAAATGGGAGCGCAACTGCAACAATCCCGACAACAATAGCAACAACAACAACAACAACAACCAGTGAGTCAAGGACCCCCACAACAGGCCATAAAAAAGAATACAGATAGTGGCAATGTGCTAAAAGTGGTGGCGGGTGAGCGGAGTCAAGAGCGTGGAATCTTATAGCATGCAATGCAAAGGGGAGCCCCAACATAATCGGGATGTCAGGTTGTCTGAGGAGGCACTGTAGGTGCCATTGCAAGTGCCAGAGTGACTTCAAGTAAGACTGCCATGTGTGGACACCAACCGAAGTTGCATGAGCTTGTTGCATAGAATATTCAATTTGCAAAGAAGATAGTGCAACAATTTGATAGTAGAACTACGTAGCAGTGGAGATGCAGATGAGGAAGTTCAAACTATAGTTGATGCAATGGAAGCATCACCACGATTGGATGAAGAGGCAAAAGGAGATTTTGTTGGTAATGTTTTAGTACATGTAAATGGTTGATACACTAGAAAGTTACAACACAATATAGCTCAGACAATATGCAGATTTTGTGGATAGATGTGGATCACCTCCGTTGGATGAGAGACCATTGAATGAGTTTACATCTACAACAATGCAGGCTATGATACTAAATTCATTAGTGCCGGAGGAGGGTTGGGAGAAAGGGAAACAACCTGCGTTAGAGTATAAAGTATGGCAAGAAGGCCAAAGTAGTTGACCATTAGAAGAACCCGAGAAAGGTAAGGAGACATCAGAAACAACGAGAAGGCTAATGATATAGGAGAGAAGATTCAGGAGATTTAGAAAAGGCAAGTCAACCAAACAAATAATCAACCTGACAAGTCATGGTGGGGAAATATGGAGATCACCACTGAAAATGACAGAAATATGGAATTGGCAAAGGAGGAAACTAGCAAGCATTGCATCATAAGAGTGCCAAATTTGAGGAGACCACCAGTTATTGGGGAAAATATTAATGAACAGGTTGGGATGTTCTTTGAAAAGGTAAGTGGATTGTTTGATAGAGTTTGGAGTGAGTTCAAAGTTGGATGTATTGGGGACTGGAGAGTATACTTGAGAAAATTGGAATCGGATCGGAATCGACATGGAAAAAGAAACGGAAATAATTGGGAATCGACCAAATAAAAGAAGTAGTTGAATATGCAAATTTTCATTGGAAAAAAACTTTTTTTCAGCATATCACAATGAATTAACATTATGCAAATCAAATATTAATACTATAAGTGATACAAGCTTAAACTATACATGAAAGTGGCAAGTGATACAAGCTTAAAGGCTTAAACTACACATGAAAGTGACAAAACACAACTTAAATGAAGAAGTTCTAATGCATCCAAAATTCGCATATTCTTGTATTGCTTATAATATAAAAAAGGTACAAATTACAAAATGTGTCATGAGTTATGACAAATACAATGCCACAAGATCTTTGAAGGCATTTTCGCTTTTCCCTAGAAGAAGCTCTAGTCTCTCTTTGTTGCTGTGACTGTGCCTCCTCTTGTGCCTTGGCTGCTATCTCCTCCAAAGTTTTCAAGATCATCCATGGAGAAGATAGGCTCTTTTTGCAGCTCCTGCTATGGCTCTGTGATCCATTCAGATGATGGATCAATCTCATATAGGTCAATGGCCTCAGTAATTGTTCTTGTAATTTTTTTATGGTGGAGGCAAATGTTGTAATGAACAAACACAAGATCATTCAACTTTTCTTGTGTAAGTCTATTGCGCTTCTTGGAGTGTATGTGCTCAAACATACTCCAATTGCGCTCACAACCTAAAGCGCTGCATGGTTGAGATAAAAATTTGATGGCAAAGCGCTGTAGATTGGGCCTATATGCACCAAAGTCCTCCCACCATACAGTAGGAACAACCAAGAAAAAAGAAATTTAATACTTCACATATAAAATTGTGAATTGAGATTATTTTTTTAAAAAAAAATCAAAAGATAATTAATTCAATAAGGGTTACCTAGCCTCATAGTTGACCTTGATCTAACGCACAACGAGGATGGGAAAAGGATGCCCTTACATTTATGATAAACCTCCATCTCATCCTGTATCTTAATGCGCATTTCGTCCTTAGGGTACTTGCGGTCAACACATAGTTGAAGACCCCCAATCACCTCATAGTTGGCCCAAATGTATTAGCATATAAAATTTTGGGGTTGAGGTTGTGTTCTCTGGTAAATGAAGAGGGCTATGGGGCTAAGATGTCCATCGCTTGTCAATGATATCCCAAATGGGACCATACTTGGTGTCCATAAAATGAGGCAATTGCCTCTTTTGTCCTATCCATAGCCTTATATACATATGCCATTGGTGATTGTTCTCCATCAACAAGATAAAGAACCCTCACCAAAGGCTCTGACACTTGAAAAAAAGGAAAAATAATTTAAATAAAAATATTTTACAATAAAAAATTTACAATACAAGATTTGCAAATGGAAAAATATTTTAAATTAAAAAATAAATAATAAAATAAATTAAAAAACTTAGTCTTGTACCTTGATGGCCTCATTCATGGCTATCCAAAAGGGCTCCTAAAAAAAAAATCATATACCTTCTGCCCCTCAGCGGAGAGTCGGTATCTAGCAGTGTCTTCAGAATTCCACTCGCCCATAAACTTTTTTTTCAATGCCCCTCTTGCATCAAGAGACTCTGCAATGTCACGAAGTTTTGGGGAAAGCGTGTAACTCCAATCCGCACTAGCTCCCTCCTACTAGTAAATTGCCTCATGAGGTGGAGGACCCATGTATGGTTGTGGATGAATTTTGTAATAGCTTTGGACTTCTATACAATCTTTGACACCCAAGTAATTTTCCAATGTCTTCGAGGAGAAAATCGAGACAGTGTGCTGCACATGGGATCCAAAAAACAATGGGGAATCTCTCCAAAATCTTACTAGCTGCTACATATGCTGCTGTGTTGTCCGTGATGACTTGGATAATATTCTCCTCCTCGACCTCCATCACAACCTCCCCCAACAACCTTGCAAGCATTTCAGCACTCTTAACTTGTGCCGATGCATACATTGACTTGAAGAATGCAATCTCTCTTGTAGAAGCAACCAAAAAATTAATTAATAAGGTTCTTCCCCTCCCATTGGTCCACCCATTAGACATGATAGTGCAACCATTCTTCCTCCACACCTTGTGCTGGTCTTCAAGCACACCCTGAATGTTGTCCACAGATTCACGAAGGGGAGGGCTTCCAAGGTCGTCATAAGTTGGCGGCTTAAATCCTTTGCGCAACTTGTGATGGCATCTACCATGCCCTGCTAGTATGGAGACCTTGCCACATTAAAGGGAAGGTCGAAAAAATACCAAAAACTGGTAATGACCTTCTTTTCTACCCTGTGCCTCTTTTGGTTCCATGCAGCCATACCCGCAAGCTTGGGTTGTGCCATTGGCATGGAATGTTCCCGAAAATAGGACTCATTTTTTCCACTTCTTGGATGTGCAACTAATGGACTCAAACTCTCGTGGTAAAATCGGCTAAAGGTGTTGCTAGTGCTGACACGGTCTATATGAGGTTGAGAAGGGGGGTTGACATGGCCTCACTTTGTCTTCATTGGAGCTCTTTTTTGTTCCTTTTGTTAGAAAGGAGGGCATTGTATTCTCTCTCAACATCACTCAACACTTGTGGGTATATCCTGACATTTTGCTTTGATTGCTTTTCCAAATGGAGTTTGAGGCAATATATTCCTCTATGAATGATAAACCCACAAAAATTGCAAAACCTCCCTTTTCTTTTCCTCTTCCCTTGCATACTTCCATGTTGGATCTCTTTTCGACATTTTCTTGTGGATACAAATGGAAACAAATAACAACCAATTACTGGAAAAAAAAAAAGCCTAAACCTTAGACCCTAGTTTAAATTTTAAACATTGCTGAAAAGATGGGCTTGCATGGCAGCAATACTTATGAAGCATTACTTAAAAGGAGGAAAAAAACAAGACAGCTGAAAGAGGAAAAAAGAAAATACAGCTGAAGCCTAGAACTTTGACCTAGTTTTTCAAATTTCTAGCTCAAATGCAATAGTTGGGTGGCTGTTGCATTTGGTTTTAATCTTAAAAAAGAAACAAAAAACATTCTTGGAATAGAAAAAGATAAGCAACATAGAAAAAAAAAACAGTTTGCAAGAGTTTTTCTTACCTTAGATGAATCCTTTGGGCAGCTGTTGGTGGTTGCCAAATTCCTTCAAACTGCAAAAAATCCGTTGTTAGGATGCACTTTAGTGTTTTGTTTGGTGTGGTAGTAGGTAGGTAGACCCCTCTCTTTAGTTTGGAACAAGAAAAATGAAGCAAAACGGAAAAAAAGGTATTTATGCCCTTTTTGCAACCCATGCTGCCATGGCCAATGTTTTTGGCAGAAAATTGCAATTCACGACTCTTTGTGAATTTTTCAAAAAAAGGGTGAATTTTTTAAAATCACAATTTCCAATGCAGATTTCCTCGGTAAGGCCGAATCAGAATCGGAATTGGCAAAATTTGAGATTTTTTGCAGATTTTCTGAACTATACTGGTGACTATTGCAATTGAGAATGGAAAGCGAGTTAAGCAAACTGGTGCATTGGGCTCATGATGATGAGCGTATGAAGAAGTTTGCAGAAATTTATGAGATGCAACCATGGGAGCTAGGAGATAGCAGTAGCAATGTCAATTTGATGTTGGAAATCAGAAATCTGCTAGAAAGAACTCAAGTACTCTACTAATATCCACTGCAAGTGTACGTTGATGAAGGAAATATGGCACCTTATCCGAAACTTTCAGGTGTCAAGTATGTAAAGTTGGCACTTGAATTGGTGAAATCATATGCCAAGATGAACTTTTTGGTATATCCGATTCAGTGGTTAGCAACAGGATTAGAAACATTTTAGTAGATGGATTGTAACTTGAAGGAGTAAGAGCTAACTAACCAAGTGCAGATGGTCGAAGGTCAACGTTGGCAAGTGTAGTAGGATGCTAAAGTAGAACTAGTTGATCACTTAATAGGACAACTAAAGTCTGAATGTGCAGTAAGGGAGTCAAATGTAGAAGCGAAGATGAAGGAGCTTCTCCATAGGCATCAACTGATTGTGGAATGGGATGAGTAGCTGACAAAAGTTGCACAGAAGGAAGCAAAAGCAACATTGTGGGAGGTTGATTTAAGGGCTAGGCTGGCAGAGGTCAAGCAAAAGTTGCATTGCTATGGCTTCTAGTGGGCTCATTACCAGGCCTATGCCAAGAGGCTCAAGGGTGAGAATGAAGCTTTGAAGTTGTAGATCCAGGAACTTGGAGAAGTACCTGTTCCATCGCCTCAACCTCAACCGAGCTAGAGTTCCTAGGAGTAGCAACGATCAATGAGGACGTCGACCAATCTAGAGGGGAGGGCAAATGTGGGCACTAGTTTTGATGTGCCACCTCAACATTAGGAAATAAAGAGTTGGAAATAAATATGCATGGAAGTCAAATACGTATATAATAAAGTTTTGTAATTTGAATAAAATTGTAATGTTATAATAATGCATGGAAAAATGTAATTATGAGTCGAGTAATTGTCATGTGTAGATGAAGTCATGCAAGGGCAGTTGTCATCTAGTTTATCTTGTAGTTTAGTAGAAAATGAAAAGAAATGCAAGACAAATGTAATAAGTTAGAGGTGAGGTGACGGGGGTGGTAGTTGCCAATAACTACCTTCCCCCTACTTCAAATAGATTCGCTCATTCTTTTGAGCAGGTACATTCACACACACAGACATTGCATTGTATATGCCAGGAGGAGATATTGTGGAGTGCATTGGAGATATTCTGCATAGGAGCAGATGTATATGCAAGGAGATGTATGCTGTTTGATTGAATAGCCTCATCATTAATGCAATATCTTGTCCATACTTTTCCATCATTTAGATATTGTTCATTGTGTGATATTTGCATTGTTTTTATTGATTGATTGCTATAGTAGATATAGAATCAAACCCTGTTATCGTGTATTCTGTTTGCCATTTTTTTTTGTATAAGGCTGTTTGCGTAGATACAAGGCCCGTTTGATTGCATATACTAGGACGACAGGATTGAAGGCAAGTCGTCTGGACAAGTGTCAAGCCGTTTGGCTAGTGCCAACCATTTGAGGAAAGTGCAAGCCATCTAATTCTCATACTGGGCCATCTAGAATATTAAGCAAGGCCGTTAGAGATAGAAGATGATGTAGACCGTACCGTTGCATCTTGGAAAGTCTTGAACAATTAATCTGTCAACCTTACTTGTTCCTTCAAGAGTGGAATATCGCCCTTGTGCTACACAACAATATAAGGCGACAAAGGGAGTGATTTTAGCAAATGTATAGTAATTGTGGTTATACCAACATTGAGCCAAAGGAAGCCGCTTGGACCATTGTTGGGGTTTGATTGATACAAAACAACATAAGTAACCTTCTAAGCATTTGTTTACAATTTTTGTTTGACTGTTTGTTTGAGGGTGATATAGATAACTCATAGTTTGTGAAATGCTTGTTTGCCTATAGAGTCCTTTCCAAACATTACTAGTAAACAATGGGTCATGATTTTTCACCATCACCTTTGGAAATTTGTGAAGCCTATAAGCATTCTAGACAAATTCTTCTATTTTGGTTATGGAACAAGTTTGTTTCATCCTATGTTTCATGGGGTATACAAGACAAGGATGGCAAGATATTTTGGGCTATGTTTTTAGGATGACGAGATGCGTTTTTGAGATGTGTCTTCAAAATGTTGTGACATGTCTTTGGGATGACCTCTAGAGCTCAAGATTCGTCCCCATGGAACATAGGTTTCATCAAAATGAATGGGACATATTTGGTAAGGCAATCCAAAACCACAAAATTCTATTGTGACCATCCATATATAAAATCCATGGATGTTTCTTCTTGTTTTGTAAACTTTTCTTCCCATTTTTATGATTAAAAATCCATAAAACTTATAAAAATTCCAAACAAACTCCTTTACTACTTTTGGTAGGGACAAGTTTGTTAAAACTCGATGCCTCAATCATTTGTATTATGAGATGAATGATATTTAAATACAATAGTTGAACAAATATGGTATACCAAAATTTGACTAATCCTACACATACTCTTGTCCTTGTGTGGACCTTACAAACCGTAATGTCCCAAAATAATTTTTGCATTGTAAATATGGTTTTTTGTGTTTTGAGTGTGTTGGGTCGTCATTGAGGGTATTTTGTCATATTTTGGGGTTAAAATGAGGGTTATAAGGGTTAATAAATGTGTTTTGGCAAGTTCAAATGTTAGTATATGGGTTAGGAAAGTTATTTAAGTGTTTGGAGTGAGTTTTGGGTTAGAAAAAGGTATTAATTTATGCCTTTATGTGGAGTGACGAATTTGTAATATGTTTAAGTGACCTCAATGCAAGATTATATCCCAGTCATTGGATTATCTCAAATCTAAGGGTTAAGATCTATTCTTCTCTTATGGTTTGATTATAAAAGGAGGATAAGGGTTTCATTTGTGGGAGGTTGATTTGGAAATTGATTTGGACTTGGGAGAATTGTTGCTGAGGCAATATTCTTTGGCTCTTTGAGATTGCTGGATATATCTCTTGGAGATTAGGGTTTCTGGTGGATCTGCCATTGGAGGAGCTAGGCCAGCTAGCTTGAATATCTAGGGTTTGTACTTGTGCTGCAAATTGTGTGAAATTCGTATAAAAGGAGAAATCAGGTATTAGAAGGCCATAGAAGTGGAATTTTTGTTGTGTTGAAGGTGGAGAAGTCTCTCCAAGGGGAACGTCCAGTTTGAGGGAGTTCGTTCTGCTATTTTTGAGGGTTTTATTCCCTCTAGGTGGATCGCCCAGCCTAGGGAAGGCATTTTCTACGAATTGGAGGTGTAATTGGGCTCTTGGGAGCTAGATCCAGCCCTTGAGGGTTTGAAATAAATTCTGGAAATTTTGTGTGTGGAGATCTTGTCACTTGGCCCTCTTCTGCAGCAAGTAAATAGCCCTTTGGGGCATTTTCTGAATTGTAATCAGCTGGAATCAGGTGCACTTGTTTGTATTCATTCTAAGTTGTTTGTTGTTGAGGTTTGGCAATAAAATCAGAATTACTTTACTGCCATTTTGCTGTGTTTATTTCATTTTTTTGTAACTAGGGTTTTGAAGTTAGGTTTTAATAAAAGCAAAAAATTTCAGTTTCAGTTTCGTTCTTACTTTCTACAAATTTTAGTTGGTATACTTCAGTGGTATCAGAGCAGGTTTCCTGCCAGCCTGTGTAGTTGATGGTGGTGCAAACCAGGAGTCAGATTAGATTAGAAGAAGAAAATATGACGGGATCCGGATCTGAGGGGAGAAGACCTGAGAAATCTGTTGCAGAAAAAGAAGATGATGAAATGGAGGAACGGATGGCTAGAATAATAAAGACCAGCATTGTGGCTGGACTACAATCTAGCATGTCGGGCATCATTACTCAAGTTATTGCGTAGCTAGGGCAAGCCAAAATACCAACAAATCAGGGGCAACCCAATAATGCTGAAACTAGTGGTGCAAATCAAGGGGAATATTCCATTCAGGGAGGAAACCCTCGCCGCATTACTAGACCCCGTAGTACAAGGATTTGGCAACCTTCTACTCCCATGTTTGTTTAGCCCCAAGAAGTTGAGGTTGTGGCAGAAATGGAGGCAAATGAGATGCAAGCATTGTGGACTGAATTTCGTACAATGGCGGAAGATTTTCAGGAAACAGTGGGTTTTGAGGGTTTCATGAGGTACAAAGGAAAGGAACCAAAAGGCAGGTTTTACGGTGGAAAGAAGAATGATTTGGATCACAAAATTGGTAAGGTTGAACTCCCTCTTTTTGATGGTAGTGAAAGAATGACTGCTAGGGGTTGGTTGCAAAAGGTTCAATCTTATCTTGCCCTCAGACCTATGGTTGAGAGGGATGCTATACAGTTTGCTGCATTACATTTTGATGGTGTTGCCCATGATTGGTGGCATCATGGATTGGTCACTAGGGATCATGGAAAAATTGACTCTTTTGAAGTTTTCACTAATAGACTTTTGGACAGATTTGAAAGGCTTGATGAAAATGATTATTTTGATTAGTTGACCTCCATTAGACAAAGAACAAATGTGGTAAGTTATGTGGAAGAATTTCAGAAAATTTCCGTTATGGTTCCTGATGTACCTGAAGATAGAATAATCCACTTCTTTGTGAAGGGATTATTGGATCCTATTAGGGGTTGGGTGAAAGCATTTAAGCCCCAAACCCTAGATGAAGCTGTTAGTAGGGCTATGGACTTGGAATCATCACGAGGGAGCAGCAGATCCAAGTGGGGGTAGCCTACTAAATTTGAACAGCCGAATAAATTTGGACAGCAGTCCAAATTTGGGACTTCTAGACCATTCCAACAAGGTGGACAGCCTTGGAATAGGTCAAACCAACAGCAGAATAGGTCATATCAGCCACCTAAAAATCAAAATCAGCAAAGGCCTAGGCTTGATGAAGCAGCAAGAAAGGAGTTACAACGCAAGGGTTTATGTTTTTCATGCCATAAACCATGGGAACCTGGCCATCAATGTCAAGGCAAGGGGCAGAATTATCTTGTAGAATTTTATGTGCCCAATGATGATGAAATAGGAAGAAACGATGATGGTGAGCAATCTGAAAATGAATTTGAAGATGCTGAAGATGCTGAATATGCCGAGATGGAAATGGGTGAGCCTCCAACTCAAGCGGTGGATGAAGATGAAGTTGTTTTGGCTACTATTTTTGGTGAGACAAAATTTACTACTCTTAAAGTGTCTCGAAAAATTGGTGATAGTGATGTAGTTGTGTTGATTGATGGAGGAGCTTCTCACAACTTCATTGATGCATCTTTTGTGACTGAAAAGAATTTAACAGTTGAGAGTTTTGCTGGTTTTGGTGTAAAAGAAGCAAGTGGACACATTGCTACTTGTAATCAGGTGTGTAGGCAAGTTGAGATTAAGTTTGGAAAACATAAAATAGTTGAGGACAAATCAGAATTCTGTAGTCTTGCACTAGTGCCTAGTATTGAAGATTTTGGTGAAAAGTCACAGCTGAAAGGAATAAGGTAAATTCTGATTTTTATGACAGCAGCAATATGATAGCAACATGTGAAAATAATTTTCAGTTTATAGTTAAACCATTGTTTGAGATGGATGTGGAATTGTATGTTGAAAATCCAATTTTTGAGCTAGATACTATTGAAAATAGTAAAGAAGAAAACAACCATGGAGTTGTTATTGACCGGTATGAAGTCAATTCTTATTTTTATGACAGCAGTCTATTTACTTGTCATAGCATTGATAATGAGGTTCAAACGTTGCATGAGTTGGAGAATTTTGATTTAATGAAATTTTTGGGAAAGAATATGCATGATGATTTTTGTATGAGTGAAGAATTAGAAAGTGATGAATGCAGTAAGACAATCACCCATGAAGAGCACAATGCACATATTCAAAACAATCGGCTCTTGAGTCCATGGGATCTGGGTATTTTGGCCCCTGAATACGATGAGGATATGCAGGCATTAGTTGATTCTTGGGATGAGTTTAGGTCTGCCCTAGCATGGGACATCCACCTTTTTGGACGCCATTGGAGCCCTTTGAAGACCTTGAGTTGCCATGAGATCAATGATGGAAGGTATGAAATAAATTTTAATTTATTTATCCATTCTAACAACATTTGGTTTGAATGGCATAGATCTGAGAGACATGAAGATCATTGGACAAAACAAGCGATGATCACTGCTGTGAACAAGACACAAGTTGAACAACTCTTGATGTTAGAGACTGGACTTTGTTTGGAGACAAGAGCTGCTGTTGGCACATGGTTTGGAACAAAAGGAAGAGCACTTTTCATGCTAACAAAGACTGTTGTGGCTGAGATTAAGGCTGCAATAATGTCCGTGACTGTAAGGACATATTTGATGATTGTTTGGACTGATTTTGACGTAACCTTGGAGGCTGCTGTTCTTTTAAAGTCTGGAGTAACAGAGTTGAGAAATTTGGATGCATTCTACATGTTTTGGTTCATGCTTTGGACTGAGTTTTTAATAAAGTATAAGACTGCATTTTTATTTATGTTTGCCACCACATTACTAAAAATTTGGACAGCATACTTGATGATGAACACTGCTGTTTTTTTTGATAAGACTTGGGACTGTTTTGACCTTAGAATAAGCTACCACAGTTGCACTTGGGTGGACAGCTGATGTGGCATCTTTTGAGTGGATCTCTGTTGCATTTCCAAAACCATGGACAGCCCTTTTGATGGTGCTTATGACGATGTTATGGTTTGAGTTTGTTAATGTTCCTTGGAAGAGGATTTGTACTGTGAAAAGGGTGAAGGCTGCTGTTGTAATTTTGGTGTGTTGGGCAGCCAATTCAATCTTGCCTACTGCTGTTCTTACTTCTTTGGGGGTTGCTTTTGGGGCGTCTATGTTTGAGAATACTGCTGACTACAATTTGAGTCTACATGAGATGGTGATATGGATGATGATGGTTTTACTTGACATGAAGTCTGAGACAACTTTAGATGATGATGGTTTGGACAGTCTTGGCTGGGTTCTTGATGATGGAATGGACAACAGTATTGAAGACAGTTGGAGCTTCCAATGTAATTATTTCTAGGACCGATCTTACTTTGTTTTGGGCTGCAATTCCAATCAAGATTGTTGCTTTGTATTTGAACAAGATGACTGCTGTTAACACAGTTTTTTGGATGCTTGGGACAGCCTTTTCTGAGGCATTTGGGGCTGCACTTGAGCTGAAATCTGAGGCTGCAATGATGGAAAACTTAGCAGCTGTGTTTGGTGTGAAAATGTGGACTGTAGCAGCTGCATTTGCTATGGAAATAGAGGATGCACGCTTGCTGATTTCTGAGGCTGCATATGACATGATGTGTGGGATAGTTTTCCCAATTTTGACTGGGTTTGACAAGAGGTTTGAGATGGCACATTTTGGGATGATGTCTTTCATGAGGAATAGGACTGTTTTCCCTATAATAGTCAGAGTTGTATTTTTTGTGGGAAAAAAGATTGATAAGCATGTGTTGATAGATTTCACATATACTTCTTGGCAAGATATGGAAGATGACAATGATGTGATGAAGTTTGACTATAACAAGTATTTGTTTGGGCGTGTGTTGTATTCACATGAGCAGTTTCAGGTGTTACTTGCAGCATGTGTGGATCTTGCACCCCTGTTTATTCTTGCCAAGGAGAAAAGAGCACAAATTTGGTATGATGGATTCACAATTAGAGTTGCGCAGTGGAAACATGGCGGACCTACTCCTTTTACATCGACTTGGGACCCTAGGATCACAGTTGGTATCAGCATGGTGTACCATCTTGGAGATTGATTTGGGACCTTGAAATTATAGCTGATTATGATTATGGTTTGATTCAGTTAGGAAATGTTGAGGTTGTGCTAGCATTGCTTGAGGACAAGCAATTTTGGGAGGGGCGGACTTGTAATGTCCCAAAATAATTTTTGCATTGTAAATATGTTTTTTTGTGTTTTGAGTGTGTTGGGTCGTCATTGAGGGTATTTTGTTATATTTTGGGGTTAAAATGAGGGTTATAAGGGTTAGTAAATGTGTTTTGGCAAGTTCAAATGTTAGTATATGGGTTAGGAAAGTTATTTAAGTGTTTGGAGTGAGTTTTGGGTTAAAAAAAGGTATTAATTTATGCCTTTATGTGGAGTGACGAATTTGTAATATGTTTAAGTGACCTCAATGCAATATTATATCCCAATTGTTGGATTATCTCAAATCTAAGGGTTAAGATCTATTCTTCCCTTATGGTTTGATTATAAAAGGAGGATAAGGGTTTCATTTGTGGGAGGTTGATTTGGAAATTGATTTGGACTTGGGAGAATTGTTGCTGAGGCAATATTCTTTGGCTCTTTGAGATTGCTGGATATATCTCTTGGAGATTAGGGTTTCTGGTGGATCTGCCATTGGAGGAGCTAGGCCAGCTAGCTTGAATACCTTGCTTGTTGACAAATCCATCTAGGGTTTGTACTTGTGCTGCAAATTGTGTGAAATTCGTATAAAAGGAGAAATCAGGTATTAGAAGGCCATAGAAGTGGAATTTTTGCTGTGCTGAAGGTGGATAAGTCTCTCCAAGGGGGACGTCCAATTTGAGGGAGTTCGTTCTGCTATTTTTGAGGGTTTTATTCCCTCTAGGTGGATCGCCCAGCCTAGGGAAGGCATTTTCTACGAATTGGATGTGTAATTGGGCTCTTGGGAGCTAGATCCAGCCCTTGAGGGTTTGAAATAAATTCTGGAAATTTTCTGTGTGGAGATCTTGTCACTTGGCCCTTTTCTGCAGCCAAGTAAATAGCCCTTTGGGGCATTTTCTGAATTGTAATCAGCTGGAATCAGGTGCACTTGTTTGTATTCATTCTGGGCTGTTTGTTGTTGAGGTTTGGCAATAAAATCAGAATTACTTTATTGCCATTTTGCTGTGTTTATTTCAGTTTTCTGTAACTAGGGTTTTGAAGTTAGGGTTTTAATAAAAGCAGAAAAATTTCAGTTTTCTGTTTCGTTGTTACTTTCTACAAATTTTAGTTGGTATACTTCACAAACCATGTGTTGAGTGGTTACTTACTTTACATTCACATTGTTTATGATGTAATAACTCCTAATATTCCCCCCTTATTGCATCGTAGTATTGGAGAGAAAACTTCGGAATTCTTCAAATTTAATGCATCCAAGTGGTTTGGTGAAGATGTTTGCGCGTTGCTCCTAAGTAGGACAGAATTTGAGCTAAATGTTGTGTTGAACATGTTCACATATGAAATGACACTCCATGTCAATGTGCTTGGTCTGTTCGTGGAATACTAGACTACGAACAAGTTTCAATACTCCTTGGTTTTTGTAGTGCATGGTTGTATGTTTTATCTTGTGGTACACCTATATTTGTTAGCATATGTTTTAACCATATTGCTTCATAGATATCTCTTCTTGTTGCACGATATTTTGCTTTGGTAGAAGATCGAGAAACTGTTGTTTCTTGCTTCCTCATGATATAGGTGTAGACCCTAGAAAGAATACATAACCATGGGTAGATTTTTGGTCAGCAATGCATCCTACATAATTTGCATTTGTATAACCTGTTAAGAGGAACTAATCACTCCTCTTGAATACCAGACCGTACTTAGTAGTGCCTTGTATATATCTTAGAACTCCTTTGACTGCCTTCCAATGTGTCAATTTTGGTTTTTGCATGAATTGAGAAAGTGAATTCACTACAAAACTAGTATCTAGTCTTGTGTAAGTTAGGTAGCTGAGACTCCCAAGTAATTGGCAATAGAGTGTTGCATTTGCTGGAGGAGAGGAATCAAAACACGAGAATTGTGAAACTGATACTAGAGGAGTTGCCATAGGCTTACAATATTCCATTTAATATTTCTCAAGGAGATTCTTGGCATATTTGTTTTGTGAAACAAATATGTGATGATGGTTTTGCCTTACCTCCAATCCTAGACAATAGTGTAATAACCTGAGGTCGGTCATGTCAATTTTTATTTTTAAATCCCCCTTTGCTGCTAAAATTATTCTTTCAGAACTCCTTGTGATGACCAAATCATCTACATCTACATTGATGAATACAATTTCGCCTTCTTGCTCTATGATACAAATTTGGATCATACAAATCATACTTGAGAAAATCGGGATCGGCAAATGATTGAATCGGCAAAAATGGGGAATCGGCAAAAAATCGGGGAAAGAAAACGAAAATTTTCATTGGAAAAAGTTTTTTTCATGCATATTACAATGAATTAACATTATGCAAATCAAATATTGCAATAAAAGCAATAATTCATGTCAAGACATCATACAAGGCTCAAGCTTTAAGTACGCATGAAAGTGACAAAACACATCTTGTATTGCTTATAATATGATTAGGTACAAATTACAAAATGTGTCAAAATGTCTCAATAGGCCCACTATCTTGTATTGTTGATGTGTGCTTGTAGTTGCGAGCACCCCTTCTTGTGCTAATGCTTCTTGTTGGTCCTTGGCTGTTATCTCCTCGGCTAGGTTCTCATAGTTTTGTAAATCTTCCATGGTGAATAGAGGCTCTTCCTGTTGCTGCTGCTCTTGTGCTGCATATGTGATCCATTTAGATGATGGGTCAATGTCACTTAGGTCAATAGGATCAGTATTTGTTTTTTCAAAAGTTCTTTGGTGGAAACGAAGGTTGTAATACACAAACACAAGATCATTTAACTTTTCTTGTGTAAGTTTGTTGTGCCTCTTGGAGTGTATGTGCTCAAACATACTCCAATAGTGCTCACAACTTGAAGAGCTACATGGTTGAGATAAGATTCTAATGGCCATGTGTTGCAAATTGGGTGTAAAATCACCAAAGTCGTCCCACCATAAATCTAGAAAAAATAAAAAAATAAAAAATAATATTTTACATGTAATAGCTTAAAAGTTAAAAACAAAATCAAAAGACAATAAATAATAATTCGATGAGGGTTACCTGGCCTCAATGCCTCAACAACATTTATGCATTTCTTAGATGGGAATTGGCGGCCATGGCATTCCTTATAATCTTGTATCTCTGCACGCGTTTTATCGTGCAGTTGTTTACTAGCTGAGAACACGTGGTCAATGCAATCTTGAAGGCCAACCTTCACTTCATAATCAACACGAAATGTAGCAAAATAAAAGATTTTGGGGTTCAAATAGTAACCTGTTGCATGAAAGGGCTATGGATTTGTGATGTCCATTGGTTATTAATGATAGTCCAAATGGCATCATATTTGGTTAGGGCATATCCATAAAATGCAGCAATTGCCTATTTTGCCTTGTCCATAGCCTCATATACAAATCCCATTGGAAATTTTTCTCCATCAACAAGACGAAGAACCTTCACCAAAAGCTTTGAGACCTAAAGAAAAAAAGAAAAAATAATTTAAAGAAAAATATTTTACAAGATAAATAAAATAAAATAAATTAATAAGCGTAGTCTTGTATCTTGATGGCCTCATCCGTGGCTATCCAGAAGTCCTTCTCAAACAAATAAGTATAGACATTATGCCCCTCAGGTTACATTCGGTATCTTGTAGCTGCTTTAGAATTCCAATCATCATCCACAAACATTTGCTTCAATGACCCTCTTGCATTGTAAATGCTCTGCAATGTCCCCAAAGTTTGTGGCGAAGCATGTAATTCCAGGATTCACTAGCTTCCTCCCATTAGTAAATCGCCTTATGAGGCTAAGGATCCATGTATGGTTGTAAATGAATTTGTGATGGCCCTAGCCTTCCTTACAACCTCTGCCACCCAAGATAATTTCCCAATGCCTTCGACGAGCGATCATGGGTTGCACACGGGGTCCAAAAAATAGTGGGGAATCTCTCCTCCAAAATCCTCTTGGCTGCCTTATATGCTGCTGCGTTATCCGTGATGATTTGGACAACATTCTCCTCCCCAACCTCGAACACAACCTCCAATAAACCTGCAAGCATTTTGGCACTCTCAACATGTGCCGATGCATCTACTTACTTGAGGAATGCAGTTCCTCTTGCAGATGCAACCAAAAAATTAATCAGGTTTCTTCCTCTCCCATCCCTCCAACCATCAGACATTATAGTGCAACCCTTGTTCCTCCACACCCTACGTTGGTTGTCAAGCACAACCTGAAGTATAAAAAAAATTTAGTCATGCACATTGCATATTGATATTATCATATTAATATATATAAAAAAATTAGTCATGCCATATATATATATAAATATCAATTTAGTCAAGCACAATGCCACAACCTATGTTGTCCACAGATTGTCGAAGGAGAGGGCCCCTAAGGTCATCATAAGTTGGCACCTTAAATCCTGCGTCACAACTTGCGACGACATCTATCATGCACCGCCAGTATGGAGACCTTGCCACATTGAAGGGAATGTTAGAATAATACCAAAAAGTGGCAATGGTTGTCCTCGTTGCATTGTGCTTCTCTTGGTTCCACATGGCCATACCCTCAAGCATGGATTGTGCCTCTGGCACAGAATGGTCTACAAAATAGGACTCTCCCATCCCACTAGTTGCTTGTGCACTTTATGGACTCGAACTACTCTGTTGAAACGGACTAAA
Organism: Wollemia nobilis; assembly: GCA_028583015.1. Lineage (NCBI taxonomy): Eukaryota > Viridiplantae > Streptophyta > Pinopsida > Araucariales > Araucariaceae > Wollemia > Wollemia nobilis. The sequence goes on along the minus strand of JAQPPZ010002946.1, from coordinate 1,731,174 downwards.
GCTGTTGCCGGTATGAGGAATTTCGGGGGGGGGAGGGGATGAGATGGCATCGCTATGACTTCTTTTGAGACCAACTTTTTCCTTTGTCGCAGCGATAATGGCGTTTACTTTATTTTTAATTTCTTCTGGCACCTTAGGGCATATCTTGACATTTTTGTTAGATATCTGTGCCAAATGAAATTCGAGGCGATAAACACCTCCACTAAGATCTTTGCCACAAAAATTGCATTTAACATCCCCTTTTTTTGGCCTTGGCGTTCCATACACCCATGCTAGATCCAATGGTTTCTTTTTTTATATGCCTGCACATGGAAATAAGTTAGTAACAACAAAGTTACAATCACCTGTAAAAAAGGAAAAATAACCTAAATCCTAAACGCAAAGGCTAGGGTATAGGGTTTAAAATTGAAACATTGACAACTGAAAAATGGGCGTGCATACATAGTTATCACTTATCAGGCAGCAATATATAGTTAAAAAGAGGAGGAAAAAAAAAATCCTAAACCCAGAACCCTAGGGCCTAGACTAGGGTTTAGGGTTCAAACTTTAAGTTCAAAGTTAAAAGTTTCAAATTCAAACATTAACAGCTGAAAAATGGACTTGCATACATAGTTACCAGGCAGCAATATTTACTTAAAAAGAGGAGAGAAAAAAAAACTTTAAACAGGGTTTAGGGTTTAAACTTCAAAGTTAAAAGTTTTAAACATTAACAGCAGAAAAATGGGCTTGCATACATAGTTATCAGGCAACAATATTTACTTTAAAACAGGAGGGAAAAATAAACCCTAGACTAGGGTTTCGGGTTTAAACTTTAAACTTCGAAGTTCAAACATTAATAGTTAAAAATGGGCTTACATACATAGTTATCAAGCAGCCTCAAGCAATATTTAGTTATTTACTTGAAGGGAGAAAAAAAGAAAAAGAAAAAAGAAAACCTAAACCCAACTAGGGTTTTGGGTTTGAACTTTAAAGTTCAACAAATTATTGATAGCTAATAATCTGGCTTGCATATATCAATTTAGTATCTACTTAAAAGGAGGGGAAAAAAAACCCTAAACCCAAAACCCTAGACTAGGGTTTCAGGTTTTGGTTTTTGGATTTTAAATTTTAAAGTTCAAACACTATTTGCAAACAGCCCTAATCACAAAACTATTTGCAAACAACCCTAATCTAATTCTAAACCTTGTTTTAAGTTGGAGGGAAAAAAAAAGAGTTTTCAAAGAATTTCTTACCTTTGATGAATCTTTTGGGCAATTGTTGTTGGCTGCCAGATTCCTTCACACCGCAATTGCTCACTCCTAGGATGCCCTTGTGTGTTTGAATCGGGGTGGTAGCAGGTAGGCAGAGTGTTTTCTCTGTTTGGAAGAGCTGAGATAAAAAAATAAGGGGAAAAAAAAAGTTTGCCTGAAATCGGCCGCAGCCTCTACTCGTGCAGCTGCGGCTGATTTTTTGCCGATTTTTTTTAAAAAGTCAACGATTCTGATATTTTCAAAAAACAAAAAACAAAAAATCGCTGACTCAGAGATTCTTTGCCAATTGAATTGCTGATTTTCTCAACTATGATATGAATTTCTCTTAAAGCTATGCTTTCTAAAATGCTCATCTATTTTTTTATACAATGCTCGAAGAGCTTGTTTGAGACCATATAAAGATTTGATCAATTTACATACCTTTGTTTCTTGTCTAGGTATGACGAATCCTTCTGGTTGAGTCATATAGACCTCTTCTTTTAAGTCCCCATGGGGAAAGGCACTTTGCATATCCATTTGATGAATTCTCCATCCAAATTGTATAGCTAGAGCAGAATAATTCTAATGGATTTTATTTTTGCTATAGGGGTAAAAGTTTCTTCATAATCTATGCCGCCTTCTTGTACATACCCTTTTGCTATGAGTCATGCTTTTTGTTTATCAATACAACCATTTGATTTATATTTGATTTTGAAAAATCCATTTGCATCCAATAGCCTTTTTCTCTAGTGGAAGATCAACAAGATCCCAAGTCTTGTTTTTCAATAGTGCTTGATATTCAATGTTCATGGCATTTTTCCAAGCATTAGATTGAAGAGCTTCCTCTATTGTAGACAGCTCAACTATACTTCTTAGAGCCATATTTTGCCTATTGTGAGTCATACTTCTTGTTTTGGGTCTTGTAGAAGATATGTCTGGGATTCCATCTATCCATGATGCTCTCAATGTGCTAGTATACCACTTGGGTATTTTCCTTGTGTGCTGTGGAGTAGATTAATCCACTTCGTCATTGTTGTCCCTTAATATTTCTTCATTAGTAACTTCATCTTCGTCGCTTTCAAGCATTATTGGAACTTAATTAGATGAAGATTCCTATGGTGGTTGTGAGAGTGATTTTTCTTTGACATCATGACTGATATTTAATTTCTTTGTAGTTGGATCAAAAAATTTGTAGGCTTTTGATTCATGACTATAGCCTAGTAGAATGCATTGCCTAGATTTTTCATCCAGTTTATGTCTCTTCTTCTTTGGGATATGCATACATGCTATATAATTGTTGGTCACAAATATGCCACAGGAAAGGATTTTGTATGTGTATACACGCCCTAGACTTGGACCAACATTGAAAGGTCGGAGGGAAGAGATGCCCTCCGTGCCAATCTCCGGAGAAAGACCGGCTCCTTTACTAACTACTGGGTTTTTTAGCTAAGAGTGCATGAAAGAAATGAAAAGAGTGAGGGTGTAGGAAAGAGATAAAAAGTACAGAAAGAAATGGAAATAACTTGATATTACGGTGGGCAAGAACAAGCAACACGATCGCTAACCAATACCTTGAAGTAGCAGCAATAAATACAAAGAATGAAACATAAGTGAACACCACGCTAGCTTTCCTATGCATCCTCTGGAAGGGCTCCAGGATCCACCTATTTTCCTACGCCTAAATCCAGATTTCAGAATTACGACAATTAGGAAAATACATGAATATAGCAGAAACGCTAACCACAGGTAGCATACAAGGAAAATAACACAGCGTTTTCTCCCTTATGTATCCTCCAGGAGAATTCGAGGGTTCTGTCCCCAATCACACACCTAAATCCAGAATGCAGAATTACAGTATGCAAATGAAGAAGCAGAATAACAGAAATAATCACGGGAGGCAGCATATAAGAAAGAAATGAAGCCCAAAGTTCTTTAATATCGATTGCAAAAAAAATCAAGATACAATAGCTCTCAAGCAAATGTCTCCCCCCTTTTCTCATTACAATGCCTTGGTTTTTATAGAGGACCCGACCCTCTCAGCCATTAATGCACTGGGTTTACAAGGACGTTCTGGCAGACGAAAAAATCGCACTCGCCTTCTCATGCGAAAAGAAAACTCAAACCCCATTTCTATATTTGGTTACAGGGCTGCGTTTAACTTGGAAAGCAACATTAATGAGTCGTTGACCTGTCCTAGACTGTTCCGAGGTGGGGTGCTTGAGTGGCTCCACAAGTTGCTCTGGCCCTTCTCTGCAATTGATAATTCACATCGTATTGCTTCAAATGGATACCGGGTCTTTCGGGCAAAAAAAATGCATTTATGAAGCACTCGAATGCTTTGGACAAATACCTAGCCTAGGGCTGTGTGTTCCTTGAAGAAAGCGCCATCGTCATTCGAGCCCTGGAAAGAGCTTCGCCGGATTCTAAATCGGAGCGTCACTTCGTAGCGGGTTTGGGCCGAAGCAAGAGTGATGAGAAGGTGTTGATGGTTCGCCCGCAAGTGTCCCTGGAAATGGCTTCGCTAGGTGTTTTAGGCCAAAGTGGATGTTTCCTGTGATAGGCATGGCCTCTAGCTACATTGCTTCGCTCAGGAGGTGAGTAAAATACTACTTTGCTAAGGATTATGCCCGGAGTGGCGGATTGCTGGCGACGGGCTATGGAATTACTTCGCCACGAACCACCTGAAAGACGATAGTTCGGAAAGATTTCGGCCGAAGCTAGCCCTCTGCCTTAGGACATTTTCTTGGTTTTTTGGCGAAGCAAGTGTTTGGTTGGGGAGCTTCGCTGAGGGGATGGCCGAAGTAGAAGCTTCGCTGTGGTCTGGAGTGAAGTAGCTCCCGCCAGTGAGATGGTTCGCCAGATGAGGGGGCCGAAGTGAATGCTTCGCTAGTATTCTAGCGAAGTACCTCCGCTGACTTAGAAAATTTCGGCAACCCGCATCTGCAGCTTCGCCAGTTTTTTGCCCGAAGTAGATGCTTAGGCAGCTTCGCTAGCGAAGCTCCTTCCTCGCCTTAGAAAATTTTCGGGTTCGAACCTAGACTTTCCTGCTTCCTCTTTTGCGAAGCTGTTCTTCTCCTTTTTCTTCTTTTCTGTAATGCTTGAAGATACATTAAAAACAAAGGAAAAAATTCATGAAAACATAAGAAAATACTTTACAAATTTTTGATTTTTTTCTACCTCTTCAAGCAATGTGACACAATTGTCAACAATCCTGGCGCCTCGTGGGGTAACGAGCTCGCCTCGGTGCACGAACCCTCAACCTTGATCCAGTGGGCCAGATTTTCCTCCGGTCGCTTCTTCTCTCTGCTCTTCTTCTTTTGAGGGTGCTTCTGCAACTATCCTTTTTCCTTTTTCTTTCTCCTTTTCACCAGATGTCTGCTCCTGTTGAGGCGGCGGGGGAAGGCGATCACGGATGCGTTCCATAGTCCGGCGAACATGGGCCCATGCAACCTTCTGAAAGGGTTCGCGATCTTTCTGCGCCTTGACTAAAATATGGAACCGATCAATTTGTTCTATGTTAGCATGCTTGGCCCTTTTGCTCAAATCATTCAAGCAAGCCGCGATTTGACAATACTTAAGGATGAAATCCGTGATCTGCTTCTATGTAACTGGCTCCTTCCAGTTATCTATCTCTGAAACATCATTTTCAAACTGGAGCCACACTGGCTTGAGTTCTTCTTTGGTCAATAGGTTCCCATCATCATCAGTGAAGCTCAGGAAACCCAATCTTGAGAGATCTTGGAGATATCCCAGCGAAGTGCGCTGTTCCTGCTCAAACACGTCCATGAGCTGTTTTGCCTTCTGAGCTTTCCTCAATTTTGAGAAGAAGGCGCGAACCGTGGCCTGATTAGTGGATCAATCTCTTGTTGTCCGACTCATGGCAGCTACCTTTAAGTCCTGGTACTTGGTGCTTTGTACCTCAAAGGCCAAATTGAGTCGACTCCTTATCTCCTGTATTATCTCATCAACTATTGGTCCTTTTTGTGAAGTAGCACTCTGGGCTTTTGTGATGTATGATAGTACTGACAGGGCGTTGGAGGCCCGGAATCTGAAATTTTGCAGCAAGTGTGAACGGATGCTCTTAATCCTGTCCGTATCGAACTGCTCTAAATTTTCCTTTTCATACAACTGCAGTTGCATCTGCAAGATTCGCGCTTCGAATTCCTTAGCCTTCACTTCAGCCTCGGCTTGTATCTTGCTTTGACTTCCTGCCGCATCCTGCAGTTGAGCTATTTGCTGTTTTAGGGCATCCACTTCTTCCTTCATTTGCTCACACTGTTTTTGAGCATCCTCAAGCTGCGAGCGAGTTTTGACCAGTTCTTCTTCTAGATTAATGTTCGCATTTTCCGCTTCATAGCGGCGTTCATTGGCTATCTTCGCATGCGTGCGAACTGACTCTACCCTCACATGCATGGACTCAGATTCGTCATCTACATCCAAGTGCTCCAGGTCCTTGACCCTCTCCTGGTATTCATAATCTGCAGGGGTCATTTCGTCTATTGGCTTTTGGACCTTGGGCACTTTCTTCACTTTATATAGTTTATTATTTTTCAAATAAAAAATAGGGCACTTTCCTCCTTCGCCAGGGTCTGCCCTCTTTTCTTTCTGGCCTCCCTGAGAAGCTTGTCAGTGTTCTGTCTGGCTTGGAGCAGCTTCTCCGCCAGAGGGCACTCTTTGATCAATGCCAATTCATTTTCTAGTGAGGCCGGGTTACCAGCCAGAGGCGTGAAGGAATACAATGACTGCAGAGATGACGTTTCGCCAGTGGGGTTGATGATAGGCGTGGTGGGGGACCCAGTGGGTGAAGCGATAGGCTGTGCTACTGTAGCACGGGTGTCGATATTTGGGAGTGAAGTGTCACCCCCTGACTGTTTAGATGATATGGGGTTGGAGTGGATGGGCGGTGTCTCGCTGGTGGATGCGTCCGTGTGAATTGTTGGCTGTACAGTGGGAAGGGTACTTTCGGGGGATTTGCTTGAAGGGGCAGAAGACTCTGAGGGCCTTTCGGTCGGGGCTACTACAGATGCGATCTGGGATACAAGAGAGAGGGAAGGGGGGCGCGTACCTGCGTGCTCTGAAGATAGAGCAGTAGTAGTAAAATCCTGCGTGTCGGGCTCGCATCTACTTTCCTCTTCGATATCCTCTGCTTCCTTCTCCCCTGCATTTTCCTTTTCTTGGAGGTGTTCCTCCACATCAATAACATCAACTTCAATAATTTCTTTTTCTTTCTGCGACGGAGGTTCAGGTGCCGCTTCTCCAACATTCACCTCATCTGAGCCTGCTGCAAATTGGTCGCCAGAAGCACCAGAGGGTCTTGTGTGAGGTCGCTTTGGATGCGGGGGAGGCATCTGAACTCTATCGAGCTTCTTCCTCTTTTTCTTTTCCTCCTTTTCCTGCTATTGTGCCTCCTTCCCAGCATCCGGGTCAGAACTTTCAGCAGGCTCCTTCGGCAGCTCCTGCTGTGTTACCGCCGTCTCCTCTTCTTCTTCTTGCTCAGAGATATCTTCAATTCTCCTTGGGCTTTCGCCCGAGCCCGGGGCACTAGGAGGGACAAAGTCGAAGAAGGAGATGGGTTGCCAGGACCCAACATTGGCTTCATAAAAAATGCCGAAATCTGTATCCATCTGGAGGAGGCCGTGTGATTTTTGTTTTCGGCGGTGGATCCTCATTATCCACCATTCCCTCAGTTGTTCTTCTCGCCAACCCTTCAGTTATCCTTTCAAATCATCCTTCATATTTCTCCAAAATGCCGAGCCTGGCTCCGGAAAAGGGTGTCGGGTTAGGTCGAATTCGGCTTCAACAACATAAAAGTCATGCCACGGGGGCAACATTCGCATCCTCTCGACGTGCCACTCCAGAACTCTCTTGTTCGGGTTACGTTGTTCTACTATCTCCGGGTGAGGGCAAATTTGGAAGTTCTTAAATCAGAGGTGATCCCTCATCACTCCCAAAGGGTCATAGAACCACCGTTGTGGGATTCGTGCCGAAGTCGACGAGTTTCTCTTCCAGGTGAATGTACTGCTTGAGGGCGAAAACCTCAATGACTCCCATTTTGAAAGGGAAATCACAGGTCGGTGCCCATTTTCAACCATGGCCGTAGACTACATTAGTTATTGTCGCTCTGGCGAGCGACCTCCAGTGCAAATTGGTATTCAGAAGTGTAAAATAGTAACAGGAAAGGCTTTCCTGTAAACCCAAACAAACGAACGACAAGCCCCTGCGTTAGCTGGAAAACATCGCCCCTTCCTCTCAACGACGACCTTATCCCTAAGAATCACGGGCACCTGAAGACAGGAGCCTCGCATGAGCTGCATGGTGGGTCCCAAGAACTGTTGATTGAAAACATAATATGATTCTGACATCACCAGGAGAGAATTCCACTGGTATATAGGCTGGGGAGCTCCATATTTACCGATACAATTGACAACAATGTGGGGGAAATGCTCCTGAGTATGGTAGAAGAAGAGCCATAACAGGAAGGAGCATGGCCCGAAATACTGGTCTATCACAAAATTTTCTAAATTGGGCAGCCGCGTGTGTAGGGTGCAGGCCACCCACTCCGTCCAGTCAAAAAATACTGGGTTGGTGTTTGGCCTCAACGGATCTGGAGCATAGAACTCTACGCGAAATGCATTCCGCGAGTGCCACTTGCCAAGGGTGTACTGCAGCGTCAGTAGATAACCCCACCACCCATGCAAGGATGGATAAGATGTCTGGATACTTAAAATCATCAAGAGGATGAGGCATCTGCGACAATTTGCCTGAGGGGAGCCCATCCTTCAAATTATCGCTCAAAAACTTAATGATGTGGTCAGAGGGGGTGAATCTCCCCATCTGTTTGCTCAGGTTGACGTTGCGAACGGTATACCCCCTAGGTGGCCCTTGCCCGGGAGCGAAGGCATTTTGTACGTCCTCCGTGAAAATTGTAAATAGCTTGTTGCCTGCCGCGTCTAGGACCTTCCTAGTCGAGGGTTGGTAATTCTGTGCAATTGCATGGATAAATTCAGGGCAATGGTGCATCGACGGAGTCAAGTACCAGTATATGTGAGAATAATAAGCAGCGGCCGCTTATTTTCTGCAGAAAGCCGGTTTCTCATGAAGTCAATTATTTGTCGGAGCTCAACAATGCTCTTTGAAAGCTCGGTATCTCTGATGTGTTGCCACCCATCAATGGGCGGATCGACGGGCTGCTCTTCCTCAGAATCCTCCCCTTCTTCCACGACCTGCTTTTCAGGGCAGAGGTTGAGGTCGACCTTCTTAGGTTTATGCTTTCTTTCCTCCTTTGCTCTCTTGGTTTTCTTCGTACCCATCTCTTCAGGCCCCTTCTTCTCTTTCGAAGCTCTTTTGCCCATTTTAGTCCACAGAATGTAGCAGGGTTTTAAGGCAGAGTGGCGAGAACACAACAGGGCTCTGGTTAGGGTTCTTAAGGCTTCACGCTCTCGCTCGGAATTCTCTAGTAGGTAAATAGCCTTTTACTAATGGAGCTCGGCTTTTATAGATGGTAGTTGAAGCTGCTTCCATTAATGGCTCCTGCTAAAATTAAATGTGCGAATCGGGTCGGCAAGATCGCTTTGTCTTTCCATTGGTTCTGCGGCGCCGTTCACGAGGGTTATTGTACTTTGAAGATCTAACCCTGTCTCAAAAACTTAACTTCCTGTTACCTCGTACCTGGGCATGATCTTTTAGCATAACTAAAGTCTCTTGGGATGTGCTCCGCCACCTTTGCATTAACTTCGCACGTTTCAAACACTTTCCTATGCTGTTGATTGGCACGCGCTTCAAGGCATGTTTTAAATGCGCTCCCCCTTTTATTTTGTTGCTTCGCTGAGGTTGGGAGCGGTCTAGGAGTTCGACAAATCTTTTTTCTGAAGTCGATTTTACGCTTGAGGTTTAGCGAAGCAGATCCTTGCCAAACCAGTTTCAACTCCGTGTTTTCTTTTTTCAAATGGTACTTCGCTTAAATCCGGAGCGATTCATAGGTTCGCTATGTCTCGGGCCCGAAGCTTCTTCCTCCATTGTGTCGTGATCACCTTACCATTTTGATGAATGACTGCTTCGCGTGGAATCGGTCTCGAAGTGAAGGTTCGACTTCCTTTTGAGCGAAACATTTACTCCGCATGTTTCTTCAACCTTATTGTCTTTATGGGAACGGGGAGTGGTTCGCTAGATTGTCGCTGAAGTGTAGCTTCGCTAGGCCTTCCTAGCCGAAGTGCCGTTCGTGCCTTAGCCAATTTTAAGCTCGAAGGTGCCTTCTGCTTGTTTCTTTAGTGAAGCTGTTTCTGAGTGAAACCTTTCATCTCAGCCCTCTTTCTTCGGTCCTGGGCTATGTGAGCTGTCTCTTGACGTTGGCATGTTGACGAAGCATTGTACACATGCGTTGAGCCCTATTTTGACGCCGTTCTACTTCGAAGGAAATTTCTTGACGCTATCTCATCCGTTGACATTGAGGAGCTTCGCAGCGAACCTATTGGTGACGAATACTTCGTGTAAAAAATCCCTGAAGTGTTGGATAGACTCAGGTAAATAGGATTGCAGCAAAAGGCTGCGATCCTATTCTAAATCCATTTCTAATTCTAAAAGACTCTGAAGTAGAGTATATACAGGTGCAAACAACAAAATGCTATATACAAGGCAATTTTTTTTTTTATGGAGTACCTTTTAATGGTGAAAGGTCTTCAAATGAAGACCATTGACTGAAATCGGTAGGGTCTGGCCAGACGCATCCTTAAGGATAAAGGGGTTAGCCTGATTTACTTGCACAATTTCAAATGGCCCTCCCCAGAACGCGTCGAACTTATCGTGGTTGCCTGGTTTAGTCTTCCAGGAATCCCACTTCCACACTAGGTCTTCAACTTTGAAGGTGCGGACAAAAGACTTTCTTTTGAACCAGTCTTGGGTAATTTGTGCATGCCTTGCGAAGTCCTCATAAGCATTTTCTCGGTCCTCTAGCTGGAGCAATTGAGCTAGCCTAGCCTCCAAGGGATCAAATTCCCTTTTTTCATCATGTAGCATCCACAATGCAAGAATTTCTATATGAGTCGGCAAGACAACTTCTTTGCCGTAAACCAGGGCATAGGGTGAGGTCTTGATTGACTTTTTAATAGATATCCGATCAGCCCATAGTGCTTGATCTAAGAGGAGGTGCCAAGTCCTCTTGTTCTTCTCTACCAGCTTTCTCAGTGATTTCAATAGGTTTTTATTTGTTGATTCTGCTAATCCATTACCCTGTGGATAATAATCGGAAGTGGCTTTGAGATATATTCCATACTTATAGGCGAATTTATTGATCCTGGCGCCTATGAACCCGAGACCATTATTTGTCACTATTGCTTCCAGGGCGCAAAAATGGGTGATTAAACTTTCTAGGAACGCTATGATTGTTTCTTGATCGACGTTCTTTGTAGGTATTGCTTCAGCTCATATGGTGAAATAATCAGTTGCAGTCAAGATGAACTTGTGTCTTGCTGAAGAATTTGGAGATATAACCCCTACGAAATCTAACCCCCATTGTTGGAACGACGCTTCGACTTGTATTGGTTGGAGGGGCATAGGGGCGTTCCTGTTTCGGCCGACGAACTTCAGACATTGTTCGCACTTTTGGCAGACTGCAAAGGCATCGGCAAAGACTGTGGGCCAGTAATAGCCTGCCCTGATTATCCTTAAAGCCATCGGCCTCCCTGAAGAGTGACCTCTTGACATCCCGTAATGAAAATCGTTGAGGACTTTTTCTTTTTCGTCCTTTCTAATGCATTTTAGGAGAACACCATCAAGGTTTCTGAAAAATAGCCCTTCGGGGCGTAAGATATTTCGGAGGGACCGCATCTTGAAGCGCCTTCGCTACGAAGCATTCAAGTGCTGGGGGCACCACCCGGTGTTGAAATATTCGACTATTTCACTAACCCTTCATTAGCTGCCTAATTAGCGAAGCTCCATTTTGCTATTGGGTCATTCCACTGGCAGGCTGTTACTTCAGCAGTGATGCTTCTCGCAAGCTCCTGGCACAATGCGCGACCGCGAACCAGTTTTGTGGGCCGAATTTCAACATCAAACTCTTGTATTTTGTTCACCCAACCAACCCTCTTGCTGCCCATTTCACCCTGGATGATGAAACTTTGCATGTCCGGGTGGACAACGAATATCGTGATCCGGTTCTCGGAGACGAAGTGTCTGAACTTCCTTAGAGATTTCATGACCGCATGTACCTGACGCTCTATGAAATTGTATTTTTCTTCATGGGGCTGTATTACCTGACTTAGGAATGCGATGGGGCGCTCCTCGCCATCATCTCCCTTCTGTGTCAGGACCGCTGCGTAACTTCCAGGTTCCCCAACTACATAAAGACTGAAGTCTTTGCTGTAATCTGGGTTGACCAACACTGTGGCCTGGGAAATCCGAGCTTTGATCTCCTCGAACGCTCTTTTTCTTTCTTCTGTCCAGGCAAATTCAGCATCCTTTTTCAGGAGTTCGGACATCGGCTTGATGACTTGGGCGAAGTCTGGAATGAACTTCCTTACGAAATTGATTTGACCAAAGAATGACTGCAGCCCTTTCTTATTCATAGGGAGTGGAAGCTTAAGGAGGACGAGTCCCTTTTTCGATATGACATGTCCCAGTAGCTTCCCTTCTTTCACTGCGAAAATAGATATCTTCGGGTTGATCGAGATGCCGAATTCTCTGCACTTCTCAAATATCTTCTATAGATGCGAAGCGTGATCATCTCTTTTTCGAGAAAACACAGTCATGTCATCTAAATAGATGACGATGATTTTATTCAGCAGTTCGCTGAATGCTAAGTCCATAGCCCTTTGAAATGTGGCTCTCGCGTTTGAAAGGCCGAACGACATTCGCTGATAAGCGAACGTTCCCCACTTAGTGGTGAATATTATCTTGTGTTGGTCCTCATTTCTAACCCAGATCTGATTATACCCTGAGAAACCGTCGAGCAACGAAAAATGTTGGGCTCTAGCTACAGAATGCAAGATTTGATCGATCTGCGGGAGAGGGTAGTGGTCTTTGAATGAAGCCTGATTTAAGTTACGAAAATCCACACACAGGCGTATATCCCCATTTTTCTTCTTGACAAGGACGAGGTTCTCCACCCAAGAAGAATGCTTTATCGGATAAATGATTTTAGCTTCAAGCATTTTCAGAAGTTCGGCCTTCATGAGGACCTCGATCTTTGGGTTGACTGGCCTTTGCCTCTGTCTGAAAGGTTTGACCCCTTCTTGCAGCTCGATTGTATGTTGGATCATTTGCCGGTCGTAGCCTTTCAGATCTTGATAAGACCATGCCACTATGTCTGGATATCGTCTGCATAGAGATCGGATCTGTTCCAGTTCTACTGGAGTACAATTTGTCCCGACTTTTATCGCCTTCCCAGATTCGAGCTCTATTGATATTGCTCCACATCAACCTTGATTTTGTGGGAAATTGCCCTATCATTCTGGTCGAATAGGCTTTCTAGAGTGATCAACCCCTTTGGAACATGGTTGTTTTTTAGCTGAATTAACCCTTCATAATCTTCTCCTTCGGGATTTCTTCCCTCAACAATGGCCGCCTCTTGAACTAGAAAATTGATTATTTGTTCATCATTGTCGAATACTTGCCAATGAATATCCTTGTTTGGTACAAAGGGCCTGTAAATGGTCCTTACGGATTTAGGCTTGTGCACCATGTCATCGGCTGGAGAGTATCTGGCCCCAATAGAAGCCAAGATATCAACATGCCTATTTTTCTCCCGTGGGATGGACCACACATTAAGTGATTCAAATTGCTCGAACAGGTCCTATACCCTGTTGCGATATGCTTTGAGATAATGCTTTTTGGAAAGACATTTATTCGTGACCTGATTATATACCAGTTCAGAGTCCTCGAAAATCTGGAGATGTTTAATGCCTAACTTTTCGGCCTTCTTCAATCCTAGGCATAGAGCTTCGTATTCGGCTGCATTGTTAGTGCAGCTCCAAACCAGCGAATAGCAATATTCCTTCTATTCGCCAGATGGCGATACTAGGAGTATCCCTGCCCCAGCGCCGTTTCTACATCTAGCGCCATCAAAAAATAATTTCCATAATTTATCTCGGGAAACTCTTCTATTCTCCTGCATCGACCTCGTGGACTCTTCGGGTCTGGCGATGGAGTAGCATCCTATCTCCGTCTCTATCATTGCATTGAAGTCCGTTAGTGAGAATTCGTCTTCGGTACACAGCTTCTCTAAAGGCTCTTCCGCTAAGTCCACCTATTCCATCCCTTCAGCTATCGTGTGGACTGAATCATCATTTCCTTCTTCTTCAGTCATCTTTTCTACGAGAAACGTGGAGGGTTTCTTATTGTAAATTTTGACCTTTCTTCCCTTGAATGGGACTTCTAAGTATGCATAGTCCATGGAAAGATATCCGCCTAGCTTAGCCGTGAATTGCCTTGAGAGACACATGCTAAAATAGGGCTCAAGATCAACAACTACCACCTCTTGTATCACCACAATTTGGGGTACCTTGTGTAACTGGATGGGTATATCCTTGATGACACCGACGGTCTTTACAGGGGTACCGTCCAGCTGGAGCACGTCGTGACTGCTTCGCGTATACTCCATCCCTATCTCTTCGCAAATTGCCTTCGGCATGACTGTTGTTGCGGCATCGGAGTCAATCATGCAGTTGTGAACGATGTGTCCTTCCATTTGTAGGGACAGGTAGAACGGAGGAGGCTTGTTTTTTCTCGTGATGGAAGTAGATAGGGCTTGAACCAGAGCGGGCTGTGTTGATTTTCCCGCCTTTGCCGATTTCAGGGATTCTTGCAGCAAGTCCACTTGTCTTGGTAGTTGCAGGGCATCATAAAGGTTGATCTTGGCGGGGGTTTTCTTCAGCTCGTCCACGATGTTATATGCCGTGATAGCGGGTGCCTCTGGCTCCTTTGTCGCCTCATATTTGGTACGATATTGTTGCGTGGCTTCGACTCTTTGCCGCTTTGTTAGTGAAGGGAACTTTAGTTTTTCTCTAGCTTGCTCTTTAGTTTCGGCCTGAGGCGGGGCTGCGGCGGCCTATGGGGATTTCTCTTTTGCTGGCGGAGGAGGAGGAGCTTTGTTTGGAGCCTTAACAGGTTGTTGCTTCTTTTCGCGACGGGTATACACCTTTAAGGGGGCCATTTGAGCTACGTCTACCTCCATCGGTCTCTTTCCTTCCTTGGTAAGGACCGAAACATGTTCTTCTCCAGTGATCACCAGGTTGTGATGTGTTTGTCTTATCATATTAACTTGACCGTTGGAGGCGCTGCCATATAGCGTTTGCACATAATGCTGATGTAACATGCAAGTACCCTCTTCATGTGGGTCATTGCAGGTGGAGCACCAATGCACGTAATCAGAATTGCTTGGCTCCTCATCGATTGTGGAATTCCTTTCTGGAGGCCTGCCTGGTTGTGCTACCTGGTCCTTAGTGAGTGCTAGTGGAGGATACGATCTCCGTGGCAAGAATTCTTGGTGTGCCTGCTTCTTCTTCATGACAGCCATGTCATTAGACAAGGTTCGCACAGTAGAGTTCAAAGATGAAACCTCCTGTAATATTTTAGCCTGTATATTCGTGGCTGAAGGGGCCGATGCTGCTGGAGCTGGCAATGGGGCTATTGCTGGCACCGAGGGTAAAGCAGGGTATTGAGGTGGTGCTGATAAAGACGAAAACGGCGTAGGAATAGTGGGTTGTGGTGGCGAAGTTGTGGGGAAATGTATCTGTGGAGCGGAAAACGGGGATACTATAGGGTTGGGATTCCAAGGTGGAATTGGGCACATCTGAGATGTAGAAGTTTGTGAAGCAACGACATTGGGGTATTGTGTTTGTGGAAATTCTGGGAAAATGGGCATCGACATCCTTGGAGGGAGTTTACCGGTGGCAATCAAACCCATTTCCGCCTTTTGGGGCAACTCATATAATTCAGGGAAAGTATTAACATTTGAAAATCTTACCATCATACTAAAGTCGGCGTTAAAAGCCCTGAGGTAGTAATAGGCTGCAGCTTCGCTAGTTGGCCGAAGTCTAGTGGGTATGCCAGGTTCGGGCGAATCTCACATTGAAATCGGCCATCTCTTCTTGAGGGTGCCATTGGATTGTTGTGAACTGGTGCAGGAGGGAAGATGGATCGACAGATTTGTTGAACCCTCTCATCAGTTGTCCGGCTAACTGGTCCCATCTTGTTATTGTACTCGATGGTAGAGTTCTGTACCAGTATAGGAGTTTCCATAATTGCTTCCTCCGTGATATTATATATTGAGGCCAGTGAAGCGATGTCTTGGATATGATCGTAAGCTGTCTTCCCCGTGCCATTGAACGTGGGAATTTTCTTCATAGCAGCAAGCGGAACTTGCCCCTGTCCCGCTAGATTCAATGGTCCAGTAGAATTTCATGCCGAGAACAATCTGGGCGGCGGCGACGGCGGCGACAGCTATTGTTGTTGTTGCTGCTGCTGCTGCATTTGCTGTTGATGTTGTTGGTGTGCCATACTTGCGCTCTGATTTGGTTGGTTCGGTATAACCAAAACTCCCGGAGTTCCTGATTGGTGAATAGGTGGAACGGAGGCGCTCTGGTGATCTGGGGAGTTAGGAGGATTAGGGGGGAGACTGGCCACTGTGCTGTCCGAGGTTAGACCTTGTTCGTCAAAGACAGCCTCTTGCGAGGACCCTTCGCGTAAGAGTGATTCGGGTGTGACTAGTCTAGGGCATTCCCCGAAGGTGTTAATGTCGAGTTCAAAAAACTCGGTCTCTTCTCCACTATTCCTAACTCTCCATCTTGTATGCATGAAGGTTCAGATGATTAGTACCGGTCTCTAAGGCTTTGACATTTTTAGATTTGAACAGATTCGCCAGATGCTCGAGTCTTACAGTAATGAGATGAGCATCAACTCTCAATACCACTCATAAGGTGAGATTGACTAGGTCCCACCGAGCATGCCAGAAACTGTTGGTCACAAATCTGCCATAGGAAAGGATTTTGTATGTGTATACGCGCCCTAGACCTGGACCAATATTGAAAGGCCGGAGGGAAGAGATGCCCTCCGTGCCAATCTTCGGAGAAAGGTCGGCTCCTTTACTAACTATTGGGTTTTTTAGGTAAGAGTGCAAGAAAGAAATGAAAAGAGTGAGGGTGCAGGAAAGAGATAAAAAGTACAGAAACAAATGGAAATAACTTGATATTACGGTGGTTAAGAACAAGCAACACGATCGCTAACTAATACCTTGAAGTAGCAGCAATAAATACAAAGAATGAAACATAAGTGAACACCACGCTAGCTTCCCTAGTTATCCTCTGGAAGGGCTCCAGCATCCACCTATTTTCCTACGCCTAAATCTAGATTTTAGAATTACGGCAATTAGGAAAATACATTAATATAGCAGAAACGCTAACCACAGGCAACATACAAGGAAAATAACACAACGTTTTCTCCCTTATGTATTAAGGTTAGGGTTTGTTACCTTGATAGATGATAAATAGAAAGAGACGTGTTGCGGTTGAATCGTCAATTCGTTCTTCTAACTTATATTGCCTTTGTTGCATATAAGACTTTGCCCTCTCCGAGTGGCCAAGAGACTTTTCCCTCTTAGAGTGGCTTGGATTGTTTCTGAGATTTAGATCTAGATATGTGATATTTTACTGGATTTGTTGTTCTAGGTTATATGAATTTATTTCTATTGCAAATATTCTGGTGAATTTTGTGAAAGTTGTTTCATTACAAGCATTATCAAAAAGTGATAGTGAAACCATTAACATGCCAGCTTGAAAGCCTCTAAAGGAAAATAGATCCTTGTTGGAACCCTCGCAAGAGACCAATCTTATTTTGATTGTCTTGTTGAGCCGATCAAAATAAGAAATGTTAGAAAATATAGCAAAATTATGTGCAAGCGGAAAAAAAAAATAAGGCAGGGAAAAACAATAACTCAGATTTTACGTGGAAAACCTGCAATGTGCAAGAAAAACCACGAGGTAATGGCAGCTTGATATTTTATTGATTTTGGCAGAATTACATTCAATCAACATTTTTACATGCAAGGGGATCATTCCCATTTTATAAAAAAAACAAACTGTTCGTTTTCTCTTCCAAAGGAAGAGTCCAAAAAACTGTGTTTCCTCTTCCAAAGGAAGAGTCCAAAAAACTGTGCGTTTCCTCTCCCAAAGGAAGAGTCCAGAAAACTGTTTGTTTCCTCTCCATAAGTTGCACCACCATGCACCTCTCTGCTGAAGAACATTGGAGATTTGGATGTTGACTTCACCTCCTAACATTCTCCCACTTGAAGTTGATATACAGGAAAATTTTGCCTATGTTTTTCCATCCAATTGCCAACTGCCCAATGCTGCCCTTATCACATTTTTAGCAAGCCCAGAGAAGTTCTGCACCACTCAAACTTCTCTGTCTTGACCAGCTTAGTAAGCATATCTGCAGGATTCACTTCAGTGTTGATTTTCTGCAACAGGATCCTACCTTCTTCCACCACATTTATTATAAAGTGGTACTTGACATCAATGTGTTTCATGCGATCATGGAATGTTGGGTTCTTCACTAGCTGAATAGAACGCTGGCTATCACAATGCAACGTAATTTTCCCCTGCATTACCTTGAAGTCACCCAACAATCACTCTAGCCAAATTGCCTCTTTGCTGGCATGAGTCGCTGCAATATATTCTGCTTCAGTGGTTGATAAAGCCACCACAGACTGCAACTTAGAAGCCCAACTCACAGCTCCACTAGCAAGAGTAAAGTATATCCTATAGTAGACTTTCTCCCATCTCTATCTCCACCATAATTAGAATCCACAAAACTTTTAACTTGCAAACTATCTGATCCGTAGTAAATAACAACATCTGAAGTGGCTCTTAAATATCTGAATATCCACTTCACCACATTCCAATGCTCCTTACCAGGATTTGCCATGTACCGGCTGACTACTCCTACTGCTTGGGCAAATCCGGTCTAGTGCTCACCATGGCATACATGAGGCTTCCTATTGCTGATGAATACGGTACACGAGACATGCTTGTCTTCTCTGCTTTTGTTCTAGGACACTGGTTGGAAGACAACTTTAAGTGTGAAAGAAGTGGGGTACTAACTGGTTTTGCATTTTGCATATTGAAGCGCTGCAGAATCTTTTCTATATATGACTTTTGACTTAACCAGATCTTTCTTCCTTTTTTGTCCTTGTGTATCTTCATCCCTAAAATTTGGTTTGCTGCTCCTAAATCCTTCATTCTAAATGTCCTAGCCAACTGAGCCTTAAGATCAATGATTTTTTTCATGCTGGGGCCTGCAACCGGCATATCATCAACATACAACAACAAAATAATAAAACTGCCATCATCAAACCTCTTATAGTATCCACAATGGTCAGCTTCAGTCTTGCTCAAACCTTGGCTCTTCATGAAGGTGTCAAATTTCCTATACCACATCCTTGGCGCCTGTTTCAACCCGTACAGAGATTTCTTCAGTTTGCAAACCAAATGCTCTTTGCCTCTTTCCTCATAGCCCTCAGGCTGATCCATATAAATCTCCTCCTCGAGATCACCATGTAAGAAAGTAGTCTTTACATCAAGCTGCTCTAGTTCTAAATCTTGTGTAGCTACAAGTGCAAGTAGAACTCTAATAGTAGTCATCTTCACAACTGGAGAGAAAATTTTATTAAAGTCAATACTTGACTTCTGCACATAGCCTTTTGCCACCAAGCGAGTTTTATAGCGTTCCATCAACCCATCGTTGTTCTTCTTCACTTTGCACACCCACTTGTTTCCAACAGTCTTTCTTCCAGGTGGGAGATCCACAAGTTCCCACGTTTTATTCTTGCAAAGTGCCTCGATTTCCTCCTCCATGGATTTCCTCCACTTTTCTGCATTCTCAGACTCTTTAGCTTCCTGAAATGAACTAGGCTAACCATAATCAGTTAACAAAGCAAAAGAGGACTGATAAACATGAGAATACCTTTCCGGACACTTTTGTGGACGTGTAGATATTCTAACCCAATGATCTGTTGATTGTGGCTCTTGGTCTTGTGATTGTTGTGGTTGCTCTACTTGCTGTTCTGCATGCTGGTCAAAAAATTCAGCATGCTGATTTTCATTTTCATCTTCGTTCATGTCTACTTCAACTGGTACAACATTAGGTGTTTGTTGTACCTCCTTCCTTTGCATGGATTTTTCATCAAAAATAATATCTTGGCTAATAATTACCTTGTGGGCAGTAGGATCCCACAGTCTATACCCCTTTACTAAATCTCCATAGCCAAGAAAAACACATTTGCTGGACTTCGGGTCAAGTTTGGACCTTTTTTATTTAGGCACATGGGCAAATGCATCACAACCAAAGGTATGCAAATGAGAGTAATCAAATGGCTTACCACACCAAACCTCCTCTAGAATCTGTCCATCCAACGCAGCTGTAGGTGACCTGTTAATGAGGTAAACATCTGTATTAACAGCCTCTGCCCAGGACCTTTTATCCAACATGGATGCGCTGAGCATGCTTCTTGCACGTTCCATAATTGTGCGATTCATTCGCTCAGCCACACCATTTTGTTGTGGAGTATATGGTACAGTCTTCTGGTGCTTAATTCCTTCTTGCATACAAAATTTATCAAATTCCTTGGAGCAATATTCACCCCCATTATCTGACCTAAGACATAAAACAGGCTTGCCCAAACTTTTCTCTACTCGAGTTTTGAACTCTTTAAATTTCTGCAAAGCTTCCGACTTCTTCCTCAGAAAATAAACCCACACTCTCCTACAATAATCATCTATAAATGTCAGAAAATAGACGGCTCCATTTAAGGACTGAGTGGGGATTGGTCCAAATATATCCGAATGTATAAGTTGCAAAAAATCAGAACTCTTACCAGGGCTTGCAGTAAACCGAACCCTTTTTTTTATACCAAAAATACAGTGCTCACACAAGTCTAAATTGCAAGACTTAATCCTAGAAAGCATACCTCTGTCATGCAGAATTTTCAGACTTTTTTTCACTCATATGGCCTAGGTGTTGATGCCATAGCATTACTACATCCTGAACAGAAGTTGCTTCTGCTGCATGGTTTGTCACCGTATCATCGCATAAACTATATAGGGTCCCATAAGATTCTCCTTTTGCTACAATAGCACCTTTGGTAATTTTGCAATAGTTGTTACCAAAAGTGATAGAATACCCTAACTTATCCATCATCTTGATTGAGAGCAAATTCTTCCGCAAATCTGGCACATGTCGTACATCGCATAACATCCTTTCTCTACCATCGTCCAACCTGATCCTTATGTCCCCTCTTCCCACAATTTCTAAAGGGTGATCATCACCCAAGTAGACCTTCCCACCACTATATGGCTGATATTTGTCAAACCAATCTCTGTGAGGAGACATGTGGAAAGATGCACCCGAGTCCAAAACCCAAGTATATAAAACAGATCTGCTGTTGTTGATACAAAAAGCCTCACATGTTGCCGTCTCTCTAGAATTTGTTGTACTGGCTTCAATTGATGGCTGAAATTGCTTTTCACCATTTTTTTCTTTTTTTAATTGCCAACAATCCTTCTTTGAGTGCCCTGGCTTCCCACAATGTCATCACTTCCCTTTCAGTTTGCGTCCTTTAGACTTAGATCTGGACTGTGATCTACTTTGTTGACTTTTCTCGAAAGTTTGACCTCTCACAGCTAGGGCTTCATTCGTTGAGGGTTACAAAGACGTTTTCCACCTAAACTCTTCTGCCAACAAAGTGGCTACCACATCATCAAAAGTTAGAGCTCCTGATGATGAGTTGGTCATGGTCATCACCAAATGATCCCAAGTCTTCGGGAGGGAACAAAGTAGGGTGATAGCTCTGTCCTCATCCTCCATATTCACATTAACTGAAACCAGTTTACTGATAAGGGTATTAAATTCATTCAGGTGATCTGCCATAGATGAACACTCCTTCATCCTTAGGCTGTAAAGCTGTTTTTAAAAAAACCTTATTTGCTTCTTCCAAAGGGCTTCCGCGGTCTTTTCTTCAACAACATTGAACAAGACGGAGTCTGCTAGGCATAGATAGATTGTAGAAACTACCTTCCTATCCAGCGTTGCCCACTCATATTTCATGTTGCTTGGTTTACTCGCGACCCCTTTCAAGGCTAGGGCTTGGTCATTTTGAACCAACAAATCCTCCACCTTCATCTTCCATAGGGCGAAGTTCCTGCCATCAAACTTTTCAATCTCAAACTTGGTTATGCTTCCAGTCATTGTTGCAGCTCCCACTCGTAGAAAACCCTAGGCTCTGATACCAGATGTTAGAAAATATAGCAAAATTATGTGCAAGCAAATAAAACAATAACGCAGGGAAAAACAGTAACACAAATTTTACGTGGAAAACTTGCAATGTGCAGGAAAAACCACGGGGCAATGGCAGCTTGATATTTTATTGATTTCGGCATTACATTCAATCAACATTTTTACATGCAAGGGGGTCATTCCCCTTTTATAGAAAAAACAAACTGTTCGTTTCCTCTCCCAAAAGAAGAGTCCAAAAAACTGTTGTTTCCTCTTCCAAAGGAAGAGTCCAAAAAACTGTTCGTTTCCTCTCCCAAATGAAGACTCCAGAAAACAATTTGTTTCCTCTCCATAAGCTGCACCACCATGCACCTCTTTGCTGAAGAACATTGGAGATCTGGATATTGACTTCACCTCCTAACAAGAAATATCTCTCGTAACTTTTTTTAAGCAGTGCAAGCTGAATTTGCGCAACGCCATTTCATCAATTGTGCATATTTGGTCTATGGAATCAAGGCAAGCATCATAATGTCCTCCAGGTCATCAATAGTTTCGCCCTCACACTTGTTTAGCCCTTGCCACCATGAGTTCTTGCTACACCCTTCCTGTGGAGAATAACCTTTCAAACGAAGATGAGAATGTTCATCAGTACATTGTCTCAATACAATCCAGCTTGGATGACAAGATTGCAATTGAGGATAATAGTGTATCATTGGTTAACTAGAAGCTCAATAGATTGCAAAAGAATGTCAATGAAGTACAAAGTGAGCTGAGGACGATTTTTGTTATACTTGAAAAATGGCTAGAGTTTGAGATCTCTAGAACCGAACAAGAACGAAAGTGACTTCCAATTGGTTGCTTGGACACTAGAGGACACGAGGTTTCCTAAAACTGAGCGAGCACTCAAAGGGGACTTTCAACAGGTTGCTTTTGATTAGGATACAGGAAACTCCAATTTTTCTAAGGTACATACACATTCCTTGCTAGGTGATCATTCAAGGCATGTTGCTAATTGATAGGGTTTTTCTTTTGATTTGGGTAGTACAATTGATTGTGTGACTTATCCCCTAGAATGGCCTTAGGATGTTCCAGTCCCCTCGGATTACTATGCCATCATATTATGGAGAGGATCCTAGAGGGTGGTTTTCTAAAATGGAATCTCTTACATTTACATAGTGTGTTTGAAAAGGGAAGGGTCACATTCGCTGCTTTCCTGCTTGGTATCCATTCTTATTAATGGATTTTTTGGCAATTGGGGCACAAAGGCTATCCTCTCATTTCAACATAATTTAAGTAGATATTCTTCATGAAGTTCGATAAGGGACCCTCTTCCTCTTATGTGGGCAGGTTATTGCAAACTAAGCTAATAAGGATTGTTGATAAGTACTACACTGGATTCATGATCCTTCTCATCTACACATATCACTTGGGTCCCTCAATGGTCTTTTCAACATTCAAACATGGGCTCAAGGAAGAAATCCAACGAAAAGTTGACATGCATGATCTACACATCCTCTAAGATGCAATACATTTAGCCGGTGCAGTAGAAAATGAGCTCTAGGTGTCTTGATTCTAGTAGAAAGGGGACTTCAATCCCCACAAGACTTCAATAACTGTAATGATGGTCACCTTTAATCCTAATATATTTTTTGACTAGCAATTTAAAATTTCATGCAGGCTCATCATCCTTATCCACAACGCCAAAAATAGATGCATGGATTGGGGCGACGAGCATAGGGCTAAAAGCAAGGTGCCCTATTGAGCAGGGTGCTCCGGGAAGCAAGGCATATTGGTCAGGCTGAGTGGGGTGGTTTGAGTAGGGTAGTTTAAGCAGGGTGGTCCGAGAGTGGGGCAGTCTAAGTAGGGTTGTCCGAGTGGGGTGCTCCAAACGGGGCGGTCCAAGCAAGACACTCTAAACATAGGTGCTTCGAGCAAGACACTTTGGGGAGTAGGGTGCTTCAAGCTAAATGCTTCAAGGAGCAAGGTGCTTTGAACGGGGCACTCCAAACAAGCCACACCAAAGAGCGGGGCTCACTCGGATGGAGTTGAGTGCATTATTTCCAAACACTTAGCCAATTTTTGTTGATTTCTGCCCTGCTATGTCTTCTACCTAAGCTTGTGCGATGAATCTTTGTTCGAAGCGTGATGGTAGTAGTGAGGAGGCTAGAATTCACACTTCTTTCTTGCTTTCCTGTTTCCTCAAAAATACCTTTGTTTTGGATTTGGGACTGGATCTTTTCCATCTTCCTCTCAAGGTCCTCCTCTTGGAAACTATTTTTCAATCTCATTCTTGTTCTAGGCTTTCAGTTTAGCTTTGAGAAATTTCAATTACCCCATGAATTTGAACAGAATGAAGCCTTGTTGAAGTGATGCTAAATCTCACCACTTCTTGACCTTCTCATCAATGTTTTTGTTGTCGTACCACATATTCTATACCCTAACAAGACGTCATATAGGAGGGGCATCCTCCTCCATCGAAAGCGTTAATGGCCAATGGTCAAATCTTGGTTGGTTCTATATTTCTGTTTTGAGGCTGAAGCTCTCTCCCATCTAGTTTGGGCTTAATACAAACCAATATAGCCTTTTTGCTATATAACTCTTACCTATTTCTTCTATTGGACTAAGTGAAGCTGCCTCTCTTTAGTCTTATGTCCCATGCTTAAAATTTGTTTATAAAGTCTCTAAGAATACTTGTTTGTGAAGAGGTAATCTGAGATCCTCCCTTCCTATCTGAGGCATCAAGGATAACATTGAGATCTCCTATTATCCACTTTTGGTTACCAAGAGCTCTGGCCTCCTCTCCTATCTTGTCCTAGAAGAGAACTTTATTTTCCTTTATTAGGGATCCATAGATATAGGTGAGTATAAAGGATGACTATGATATTAGACATTTAACTTGAAAAAATAAGAAATTGTTATTCGTTTCAATGCCTATACACAAACTACACTGTGCGGGTTCCAACATAAAGCTAGTCCTCATGTTGATCCTTCTACAAAAGATCTTACTACCTATTGAACACAGAAATCATCTAGTGTGATTTGCATTGTTGATCGCAGTTCAACAAATTGATAGGAAGTGTTTTACTTTTCCCAACCTTTGGATCTTGGGCTGGTTCCCTTGACTTTGCTAAAAAATGTTAAAGAAAAACTAATTGAAGTGTGCAGAAATTGAAATCTAACCTAATTGCATGAAAAGTAAATCTAATCTACTTTGTTGGAAAAAAGAGTGCGAGAAAGAAAAGAAATATGGTTGAAGCCATAACGAATCTCTGAGTTGGGGCAATAAAAAAAAACTAGAAAGGACCGAATGACTTCAAGGTGATTGAATCTTCAAAGAAAGCAGCAATGTCAAGAAGAAAGGACTAATAGAGGGAAGCAAACGTACTAGTTCCATGCATCCATAAATCAAAAGTTGTAAATACCACTCTTGAATGTCAAGCACAATTCTTATGATCTCCAGAGAGTAGCTCTAGTATGCTAGGCAGCCAAAAGACCTTTACAATGAGAATCAATCTCTTATTTATACTTGAAAAGTAAAAACCTAATCTAATTTTGAATTAGTAGTTCACAATCTCATGCAGGCACAATACCCATAAACGAACGCACAATTGGAGCAAAGCGCTTTGGAAAGTCTCTTTGAGTGGGGTGTTATGGAATGTTGCTTCGAGCGGGGTGATGAGGGCATCAATTGTCATAGGATTAGATTTATTATTCCTAGGCATTGTTTTATTTCACTTGCTAATAATCCATGTGAGTTGTTATTCTCACGTAGGTATCTAGCTAGTCCTAGCTGGTAGATTGTTGTTAGGATTAGTTAGCGTCTTTTATTCTTTCCTCCCTATTTGTCCTCATGCACGATCTGGGCTTATGGTTATGTAAACTTGGCATTTCGATGTCTATTTAAGCATGGCAAATTAATAAATCATCAGCTTGGTTTTTGAAACCTTCTCATGGGGCGCTCTTGGGAAGTCGCTCCAAGCAGGCCACTCCAAGAAGTGGTGCGCACTTAAAGCTGATTGCATTATCTAGAACAAGGCACCTGTGAAGCTCTAACTCAGTGTCTCTTTTTCGTTCTCTCTACTTTTTGTGCAACGAATGTTTGTCTAGAGGTGATGGTAGTAGTTTACTACTACATTACCTTTGCTCCATCCCAAATCAATCTAGAAAAACCTTCTATTACTTCTATTGATATTTTAGAAGAGCATGATGCCCATTTCTAAACTATTAATTACATTTTTTAGCAGCCTTCTTAGATGTTTGCGAGCCAAAGTTGTTACTTTGATTACATTTTTTAGCAGCCTTCTTAGATGTTTGGGAGCCAAAGTTGTTACTTTGATTACATGATGCCCATTTTTTAGCTGGCAATTCCCTTATGTGCCACGAGATGATATTCATCATGTCAACAGATGTGCTTTTTGCTTCGTGAGAAATCCATCTAACTACGTTTAGGATGTTGATGCTATGTCAAGTAGTGGTTCTTTTCGTAGCTGGTCATGATTGTTGCTTCTGCCTCTTTTGCCCAAACCTATGTCTCCATTTATTGTGCTCCTTAATTGGGTGGTGGCCCTTGCGTGTTGCCTTGAATGTGGATCTTCTCCTTAAGTTTTCCCCTTTTGGGGGTTCCTGTTATAGGATGCTCTTCATCTTTCCATTGAAATCTCCATTCCATTCTATTTTGTGATTGCTCCCTCAGTCCCTTCCCTGCCTTAAAAGAATTTTATCTAATATCAGATTTAGAAATGTAATCTTCATTTTAGGTAAGCCATCCTCCTGAGGATTTGGATCAAACTACATTTTGGGTATTATATCCTTCCAAAGGTGCGAGTTCCTTGAATTTGTTCCCCTTTGGGTTTTCCTTTAGTTGAGAAGGCTCCCCATTTCTTGATATGACCCTATTCCTCCTTTTGGGTTTCTGGAAACTGATGCCTTCATCTTCCTTTTCTAATTTTCCTTCCATGAAAACTTGGGAGCGTTTGGACAATCCCTAAAGAGGTGATTGTATTCATGACAAAATCAACATTGGAAAGGCATATTTTCAAAGTTTACCTGTTGTCCCCAAGTTTGGCCCTCCGTATCTAAAGTGATTGTTTTGGTAATGATTTATCCAATCAAGATTCATACAAATCCTTGCAAGTTCCCCATTGTTCTAGTATAGGTGATTTCACCATATTTATGTAGGACCTGATGACATTAGCAGTTGTTTCAAAAGCATACACTGACCAATACTCCTATGGTGATTCGGAGAGATGAATCAATATCCCTAGATGGTAGTTGCAAGTTCCCCATTGTTCTAGTATAGGTGATTTCACCATATTTATTTAGGACCTGATGACATTAGCAGTTGTTTCAAAAGCATACACTGACCAATACTCCTATGGCGATTCAGAGAGATGAATCAATATCCCTAGATGGTAGTTCCTCTAATGGTTTAAAATTAGTGTGCTAAAATTTCATATGTATTCCAAAGTTTCAATAGAACCAGGGTTCCCCTTGAAAGATTGTCTCTTTCTCTTCCTCATTTGCAAAAGTGACTATGAAGTGACTTTTTGGGATGATGGTTATTTCATAAGGTGCTTTTGTGTTCCACCTCCGAGAGGCCCAATCATAGATATCTTGCAAGGATAGTTGAAAACCCAAAAATTAGAAAATGAGGGCTTCAGTTTCCAACCTCTAAATGTTCTCTAGTAGTTTCTGCTTGTCCAATCTCACGGTTGGGCTACCAGCAGTTGCCTCCATGCATGTTGATTTACCCAATGGAGGATTCAAGGAAGCTATCCAATTGTCAAGATCCCTTTGTTTCAGCCTTTCCTTTCATTATTTTGTTTTGTCTGTTTTTCAGTAGCACGTCTGTAATCAAGCCCCCTCTTCCTCTCTGCATTTCAATCAAAATTGCAGAAAACCAAAAGCAAACTAGAACAGAAGATTTGCTACGCAGATTTGGATGACTTACATGTATCATAGCTTAGCATAGAAGATCTTCAAACCTTAGCAGAGCTCTTCATCATATTCCCTTTATTGAATTTCCCATGATTTGCTATTTTGATTGGTTTGGATGTATGTGCTTATACATAGGAAGTTGCCTTCATAACTTTTATTGGGCATATTCTTTGTTGCCCTTGTCTAGAAGTAATTTTTTCCCAAAAGTGGGTTCAAGATCATGGAGAAGTATGTCTTTCAAGCCTCTTAGATTGGATTTGTTTATGTATTCGTTTTTGAGTGTGTGACAAGATATGACATTGTCCTTGGCTGGTTGCTGTGATTTTGTTGCAAGTTTTTGGTCAATTTAAAGCTGACTCTTAATGCTATGCTTGTGATGTGGTCTACCGGCAAGGACGCCACTTGCACTATCGGTGATGTGACCCGGGTTCAATCCCCACGGCAGATGTGTATAAGAAGTATTACTCAAAAAAAATAAAATAAAAGAATTTCGTCAATTTAAAGACTCTTAATACTATGCTTGTGATATTTGTCAGTATTGCGATCATAAGAGACATGATATGGGTATCAGTATTGACGTAATTGGATAAAAAGTTGGGAATTCATGAAAGTGATTTAGCAAAAGTTTCATTAAGAATTCAAGATTTCATACCTAAAAAATAACATAGATATTTTTGGGCAAGAACTCAGTGAGAAAATGAGACACTACAAATATGAGATCAATCCAATTTTGTCATCTACGAAGAACAAAATCACCTCCAAAGATACAGAATAGATATAGTAGCATCCAATTTAGACTAAGTTCTCATCAACTTGCAATTGAAATAGGAAGAGAGGAAAATATAAATTTAGAACTCTACAAGTAAGGAGAAGCTAAAGACGAGAAACATCTAAATTTACATTGTCCTGCATACCAACATCTAAGACAAAAGCACTTGTTGCAACATAATGACTTGAACAGCTTGTATAAGTTATTTAGCTTACCATTTGCAATAGTGTTAGCTCCAGATAAAAGGAAAACTTATTTTTTTAATTCATTTTTTCTTGTATAGGGTTTTCTGTGGGCGAAATTAAAATATATAATTCGCTTAGCATCTTAAGGTAATTTAAAGCAAATAAAATATATTTATTACCTACGGCTTTCTATGCACAGGGCTGGCATTTGAATTTCTCTGTATTAAGATTGATTATCATTTGTATCTTATATCTGCAAGAAGTTAACAGCCTTTGTCCCTTGCATCAAAGTGAAATATAGATGCAAGATAGTTTTATGCCCACTTATTTTATTTGCTAACAATATCTGTGCATAAAATGGTCTGAATACCTAATTGTTATCATCTGTGCATGCCAATTTTGTCCAAAAGAAAGTAATTCACTATTGCGATTTGTAATTCATTGTTCTCTGTTTCATTGTTTATTAGTTTCACTCACCGTTTGTTACTTGTCATTCCTTACTGTCACTTGTCACGGGATGTCATTTTACTCCAATCTGTAACAAGAACTTTTCTATGATGCTTCTAGTAACCTTGAAATATTATACTCCAATCTGTAACAAGAACTTTTCTATGATGCTTCTAGTAACCTTGAAATATTATATATAGTTTGATTGTTACATTTTTTTAAATTTTATGACAATGTGTAGTTTTTACATTTGTCATTTATTATAAATTTAAATTAAAAATTACAAAATGTGATCTTTGGAATTTATTTCTGAATAGAGATGATACTAAAAAATAGTGTGCATCTACAATCAATGTTAATTTTAAGTTTAACAAAATATTACTAAAATTAAATATCAAAATGATGGATTTATTCACCCATAACTGCTTGTATGTCTATGCAGATTAAAAGGAGTCAGGCTCTCAATGCACAAATGCCACAAGAATCTAAAAGCTTGAATTAAACTACATGATTTGGGCCCAAAGCAAGCATTCTGCGATATTAGACTTGTACATTAAAAAGTCATTAAACAATTGTATTTAATTGAAAATTCTATTAGATTTGTACATTCTATGTCTATGCAAAAGGCTACACTCAATAGATCTCTTTATTAGATCTTTCAAGATTGCTAAATGCATTCAATAGACGGAGGGATGAAATTTATCAAATCCATTTGTTAGACCAGATTGTCATGATTAAAATTTAGAAGGTTTTGTTTTATTTATTTATTTTAACTTCCACTCTATCTATGATCAACGTTTAGAGTATATGAATATTAATATATTGTCTAATATATATCTCTTCTTATTGATGACATAGAGGGGAAAGGTCTTGTTTTGGCAATGACACACCCTTTACAGGAACTTGATTCTTTATATTTGAATAAAGATCAAGTAAACTCAACTTTAATCAATTGTGCTCAATAATAAAAACTAGTTTGGTAAGACAAAGTATTGATGTTGAAGGATTTCTTCATTATATTCTTATAATATAAACAAATGTTTAATTTTTTTTACAAGAAAAAAATCATAATTTTATTTCAAGAATGAAAGAAAATTACATTTCTTAGGTGCCTTGGCACAATCAGAAACCCAGGTAAAAACAGATTACTGGGGATCAAATAGAAAATAAATATTACAATCGAACATATAAGAGGAAATAACCCCATCTTCCAATACAAAAATGGGAATTATCCTTACAAAACAATACATTGTCATCGAAATAACCTCCATGTCCATAACCAAAGATCACATTCAGCAGAGAAGAAAGTAGTGAATAAGGGGCAATTAAAAACTGCCATAATGCTCTAATCAAAGAATAAACCACAGTTAAAATCCAGAGCTAGGATAGAAACTAGGGATATGATATGTGAGTAAATGATGAAACTCCATCCTTTATCTCTTCCATTTCTAGTGAGCTTTCTGTAACTTCTTGATCTTTTGATAATCTATTTGCTTCATGATTTAAGTCCCTGTAAACATGTGAAAGACATTTAAAAAAAAGATGCTTTCAGTAATTCATCTCCAATCGATTTGAGATGATTATTTTGTAATTATGCCACTTCATTCATCCAGTTGATGACCAGTGTAGAATCACCAAAAATGTGCAATTTATCACATTTCTCTCTAAAGCACACTTCATTACTATTCTCAAGCTTGAAATTTTGCAAAATTGTTGGTACCCCTCCCAAGGCCTACTTTAAATTTTATATAATGAGTATTTGAGAAGTATAAGATGCCTCATGTGCTGCTAAGAGATGTCTGTCTTTGATTGGCCCCATCAAAAAAGCCTCATGGATGAGATTTTTCAATGAACAATTTTTCTACATGTCGAGGTTTCTTAATTTTGTAAGGCTCTTTGTAGCTTAAGACCAAAGTCTTGACCTAATAAATGACTTGAAATAGGGGTATAAACTTCTCTTCAAAGATAGAAGCATTCCGTGCCATGATTATTTTGTAATTGTGCCACTTTATTCATCCAGTTGATGACCAGTATAGAATCACCAAAAATGTGCAATTTTATCACATTTCTCTCTAAAGCACACTTCATTACTATTCTCAAGCTTGAAATTTTGCAAAATTGTTGGTACCCTCCTCTCAAGGCCTACTTTAAATTTTATATAATGAGTATCTGAGAAGTATAAGATGCCTCATGTGCTGCTGAGAGATGTCTGTCTTTGATTGGCCCCATAAAAAAAACCCCATGGATGAGTTTTTTCAATGATCAATTTTTCTACATGTCGAGGTTTCTTAATTTTGTAAGGCTCTCTGTAGCTTAAGACCAAAATCTTGACCTAATAAATGACTTGAAATAGGGGTATAAACTTCTCTTCAAAGATAGAAGCATTCTGTGCCAACCATATACCCCAACAAATAAGATAAGGTAAAAAAGATCTGTTTTAACTCTTTTTTCTGGACACAATGTCTTAAGCATGCTTCCATTGTTTCTCCTTCCCAAGAGTTTTTAACTCCAGTTATTTGTTCAGCTTCTAACCACACTTTGAGAAAAAGAGCATTTGATTAACAAATGTGTGATGTTTTCCACCTTTGATCGACAGAGTATACAAATGCTTGGTCCTTGTGTACTTCTCCTTTGTAGGACTTCCCAAGTCAAAGTCTCATTTCTCAGGGCTAACCACAAAAATGATTATATTTTTTGGGGCCGATAGTTTCCAAATTTGCTTCCACCACCAAACAGGTCCTTGGGCATCGGGGTCAAAGCTTGCTTTATAGTCAAGTCTGGCTGTGTATTGATTCCTAGATTTGTTGTATGCCCAAGCTAATGTATCTGGTTCAACTCTCAACTTAATATGACTCTTTTTAAGACCGTCGATATAAGCCTTCCACGAATCAGCCTGTTTATCAAAAAAACCCAATACCTGAGCTTATGGAAGGCAACGCCTTCTACTTATCCAAAGATGGAATTAATATTATTATTCAACCATACAACCAGATCAAAGTAAATCAATCGAATACGGAATGCGAGGAAATGAATGTAATTAATTAAAATCAATTGCCACTAGGAGGGCAGATCCCATCGTGAAGGCAAAGTGCGAATACGCGAGAGAATAAAAAGCAAAGATGAGATAAATGAATTAATTAAACAACTACCCTAATAAATATGAATTTATTATGCACTTGGAGAACCTAGCCGACGGCTAGGTTTGGTATGTAGCATGACTCCCCTCCTCGGAAAGCTTTGTCCTCAAAGCTGGAAATGTCTGGAAAATACTTTCGTGTTCCCATGTGGCATCTTCCTCTGGTAGGTCTTGCCATTTGATGAGAAAGTCTTGAATTCGGCGTGATCTTAGTCTTCGTATTCCGTGTTGTAATATATCTTCGGGTTGGAGATGTATGCGTCCTTCCTCATCGAGCACTGGTAATTCTATTGACTTTGCACTTTTTGACCAATTACCTTTTTGAGACATGAAACATGAAATACCGGGTGTATTCGTGATGATGAAGGTAGCTCTAACTGATAGGCTACTTCTCCAATGCGGCGCACAATTTTGTAAGGACCATAGAATCGTGGTGCCAACTTTTGACTGGTCTTTATCCTTAACGATGCTTGTTTGTAAGGTTGCAACCTTAGGAAAACCTTGTCACCGACATTAAAAGTTTGTTATGATCGGTGCAAGTCTTGTTGTTGTTTCATGCGATTTTGTGCTTGGAATAAATTCTCTTTGAGTATGGTGAGTGTAGACTGCCTTTGTTGAAACCAATCATCCACTTTGTCTACTTTGGATGAACCTGGGACGTAATCTGCTACAATTGGAGGCTTGGTTCCATACAATGCTTCAAAGGGAGACATCTTAATTGAATAATGGTAAGAAGTGTTGTACCACCATTCCGCCATTGCTAGCCATTGGCTCCATTGATATTGTTTATCTTGAACGAAACATCGTAAGTATGTACCCAAACATTTGTTAACTACTTCTGTTTGCCCATCTATCTAGGGATGGTAAGCTGAGGACATGTTCAATTTGGTACCACTAAGTCGAAATAATTCTCGCCAAAAGTTACTAGTGAAGATGGGATCTCTATCACTTACAATATTTTTTGGCATACCATGTAATTTGAAAATTGAATCCATAAATACCTTTGCCACCTTGCTTGCGGAAAATGGATGTTGTAAAGCATGAAAGTGAGCGTATTTGGATAACCGATCTACCACTACGAAGATTACTATCCTGCCTTCTGACTTTGGAAGACGTTCAATAAAATCCATGGATATATGTTCCCACTGACGTTCGGGGATGGGTAAGGGTTGTAATAACCCTGGTGATTTGATTGTTTCTCCTTTATTGCGCTGGCAAACTTCGCATTCTGCTACCCATTGTTTGACTTCGGCTTTTAATCCTTTCCAACAAAATGATTGTTTGATCCTTAAATATGTTTTCAAAAATCCTGAATGTCCCGCTGATGGAGAAGCGTGCGATTCGTCTAGGATCTTCGATTTGAGTTCTGAGTTGTGTGGAATGTAAATGCGGTTCTTCTTCCGGAGGATTTTATCTTCATAAGAGAACAAAGGGTGTTTAGAGGACCCAATAGATAATTCTTGAATTATCTGAGCGAGTTCGCTATTGGACAACCATTCATCTTGTAATTGATTCACCCATTGGGAGCAAGGACCTGAAATAGCGTTAATGACTACTTCGTCTTCATATTTCCTGGATAGCGCATCGGCGGCTACATTTTCCTTCCCCTTCTTGTATTCGATAACAAAATCATAACCCAATAGTTTGGTTAACCACTTATTTTGTTTCGGATAGGAAAACCTCTGCTCAAGAAAATGTTTGAGACTACTATGATCTGTTTTGATAATGAAGCGGCTACTGATTAGGTAGTGTCTCCATTTTTCTACTGCATGAAGAATAGCCAACATTTCTTTTTCGTATGTCGATCTTCCCAAATTTTTCTCGGAGAGTTGTTTACTTTCAAATGCCAACGGATGACCTTCTTGCATTAATATAGCCCCAATTCCTGTTCCTGACGCATCACATTCGATAATAAATGGTTTGTGAAAATTGGGGGTTGCTAATACTGGAGTTGTACACATGGCCTCCTTAAGAGCTTCGAAGGCTTGAGTAGCCTCTTCCGACCAACGAAAAGCATCCTTCTTTGTGAGTGCTTGTGAGAGGTCTTTGCAATCTTACCATAATTTTGTACAAACTTGCGATAGTAGCCCGTGAGACCCAAAAAACCATGAAGTTTCTTGATGGTTTTAGGTAAAGGCCACTCTTGAATTGCCTTAATCTTATTGGGATCAACTTTGACGCCCTCGTGTGAAACTATATGACCAAGATACTCGACTTCTTGGACACCAAATGAACATTTGGAACGTTTGACAAATAACTTTTCTTTGTGTAAAATGTGAAGGGCTT
The DNA here is from genome assembly GCA_028583015.1 of Wollemia nobilis. Taxonomy (NCBI): domain Eukaryota; kingdom Viridiplantae; phylum Streptophyta; class Pinopsida; order Araucariales; family Araucariaceae; genus Wollemia; species Wollemia nobilis. Next base: position 1,696,926 of record JAQPPZ010002946.1, on the reverse strand, counting down.
TATCCACATGATGTAAATGATCCTTCCATGTTTGGCTATATATGAGAATGTCATAAAAAAAAACTAACACAAACTTACGGAGGAATGGACGAAACACTTGGTTCATGAGACTTTGGAAAGTGGATGGTGCATTGGTGAGACCAAAAGGCATGACCAAAAATTCGTAATGACCTTCATGAGTACGAAAAGCAGTTTTGGGAATATCTTCTTCTCGGACACGGATTTGGTGAAATCCTGAGCGAAGGTCTAATTTTGTAAAAAAATTTGCACCATGCAGCTCATCTAGTAGGTCATCTATGACGGGGATAGGAAATTTGTCCTTGATAGTGAGTTTATTGAGAGAACGAAAATCGGGACACATACGCCAAGAGTTATCTTTTCGTCGAGCGAGAACTACGGGTGAGGAATAAGGGCTAGTGCTGTGACGAATGACTCCATGATCTAGCAGATCCTGAACGATCTGTTCGATTTCTGTCTTTTGTGGTTGAGGATAGCGGTAAGGACGGTTGTTAGGTGGGACACTCCCCGGAACCAAATGGATGGCATGGTCATGAGATCGTTTAGGTGGTAATCCTTTAGGTTCTTGGAAAACCTCTTCGTAATTTGTTACGATGTCACATAAATATGGAGCATAATATCCGAAGTTGCTCGAGATTGTTTTTCCAAACAATTAATTTGAGCTATAAATCCATATCCACCCTTTTTTAACATCTTCTCCATACTATGAGAGCTCACCATTTGTGATGGAGGAGTAGTAATGCCTTGTAAGCGAATGACTCGTCCGTTTTCCTTCCATTCCACAAATAATTTTTTGAAATTGAAGCTAACCGTGTCTAATGTTTCCAACCATTCAACTCCCAAAATGACATCGGAGTTCCCTAAATTCATGACGAAAAGGGATCCAAACCAGGTATAAGTACCCATTTTTATGGAAACTTGAGATGTTCGACCAACACATTGCGCGTTCACCCCGTTGGCCACTAGAACCTGGAATTTGTCTTTGTTGGAAGAGTTAATGAATAGATTCAAAGCTTTTGTTGTTTTGATGTCGATAAAATTGTGGGTACTGCCGGAATCAATTAGCACATTCACCTTTTTCTAGCGGAGAAATCCTGGTACCTTGATGGTATGGTGGGCGGTTAACCCCATGAGGGCATGTACGGAGATCGCCATTGTATCCTCTTCCTTCTCTTCTAGAGTAATTGGTAGTTCTTCTTGCATAGGTTCTTCTTGTTGGTAAGTTTCGTCCTCTTCTCCTTCATATTGATCGCACTCAATATGAAAGTTTTGTTTTTGGGCACATGCTTGTTCCCTGGGATGATGAGTGCGACATTTATAGCAAAAGTATCTTGATGGTTGATCATTTCTACGAAAGGAATTGTTGCGATATGAAGGACGACTATAAGTTTCACGTCGTGCATACAACTGAATTCTCTTCTCAGCCAGCTTGGCTATTCTTATACAATCGTTCAGAGCGGTTGGATTTTGAATGTCCACCTCCACCCTAATATTTTCTTTCAATCCATTGCGAAAAGCTCCCACCACTGTGTCGGGGCTGAGGTCTAATGTATATGGTAGTAAACTGGTGAATTCCGAAACAAACTCGCTAACCGAACCTTCTTGTTTAAGAGATAAGAGTCTTACTGTGTATGACGATGTAGCTCCTTCATCAAATCTTTCTAAAAAGTAAGTAGTGAATTTTTTCCAGTTAATAGTAGCTCCTTTCTCTCGCTTAAGCCATACGAACCATTGGTAGGCCTCAGTGCCTAATTTTGATGCAGCGAAAGGGACTTTATCAAATTCCTTAATTTGGTATAAGTCGAGAATGCCTTCCATTTTGGCTATCCAACCACGAGGATCATGACCCTCAAAAGTGGGCATATCAATGCGTGGAAAATTATTAGGGCCTCTCGGTTGGTGATAACCCATATCCCTTTCCTGATCTTGGTTATACCGTTGTCTATGATAGCGATCCCTGTAATTATCCGAATTGCCTCTTTGTTGTTCCCAATCGTCATCCTGAGTGTCATTTTCTTCATTCCTTTGGGCATGGGAGTGATTTTGGGGATTAGTATTGGGATTAAGCTGGTTTTGTGCGCTCACTAGGGTTTTTAGGTTGGCACTAATTTCGTGCATACCATCTATTAAGAGTCGAAGAGTTTCATCGTTGGAAATGGCCGAGTTACTTGAGTCTCCTTGTGTGATGTTGTCGTGAGTTGGGGGAGGGTTAGTAGCCATAGGATCTACCAGTGGATGATGTGGATTATAACTGCCAATTTTGAAAGGAGAAGGAGAATTTTTTGTACCTGGGCTTCGATGAGGTCTTCTTGTGTTGTTATTGGTCGTCTCCGAGCTTGATAGTCGACCATTAGATCCTTTGGTCCACCTTTTGCTCATGCACTTGTTAACATAACCTGCTTAGGATTCTTGCTTTGACTGCTTGCAAAATTTGGTTGAATTTAGCAAAAATTTGGATTTCGCTTCAACTGTCGCTCCAACTGCGACGCGGATTTGAATTTTATTGGCTCACCTCCTTAACAGCCACTTTTGACGACTTTCAGCAATTTTGATAATGTTGACAAGTTCTAGACGATTTGGACAACTTTGGACAATTGCTAATACCAACAACGACTAGACCAAACAAGAACAACTGACGTGACACGACGGAATGAGACACGGACACGACAGTGTCAAACTGAATATACGCGGACGACAGGATCAAACTGAAGACACGCGAAACGACAGGATCAAACTGAAGACACGAGACGCGAAACACACTCGGAACACAGGAGCAAACTGAAGACACAACACGCGGACGACAGGATCAAACTGAAGACACGTGGACGACAGGATCAACTGAAGACGCGAGACACGAAACACACTCGGAACACAGGAGCAAACTGAAGACACGACACGAGACAGCGAGACACACTCAGAACACCGACTGACAAACACGACAGCGACAGAAGGATAATGTTGATGAACACGACGCCAACCAATCGCGAGGGAGAAGCTCTATGTGACCTAAGTCACATCTAACTTAGTACACGTTCAGATTTATAAACCGTCGCTTGTCCGCTGTACAAGACGTGTGGGATAAAGATCCCAAAAGTAAATTAAAAATAAATTTGTACCTTAGTAACGCGATTAATTCACCGATATTCGCATGTTGTGATTGGACGATGTCGTTCGTTATAAACCTGGGTTTGCAGTGCACGAATTTGCTAGTTTTTCGATTTAATCAACCGCGATCGAAAGGATTTCTTTAATTTGCTTGGGGTTGGATTCTCCCCGCCCGGTAAGCTCGGACGGTATATCTGTCTCTGTGATGCTTGATATGGCAACTCTGTGTAAGTTGTTGGTGAAACGTCGTTTACCGAAGGCCAATAGTGGTTGCGCGGATTCTGATTAAGGAGACACGGACGTCGTTTACTCTTTACTGTGCATGTACGCGAAATTTGGCAGCAATGCTTCAACGAAAGGTCGACAATTGAAAACGCAGGATATGCATAAGTCTGCTGCACGGCTTCGGCGCACACTGTGTAATTTTTGTCGGTGTTTTCGCATGGATTCCGATCGTTTTTTATTGCTCAAAATGTCTGGGAGGGTGCCGAATAAATTGCTTGTTAAGACGCGAAATAAGTATGTTACTGCTGGCAGCATTTTCTCCCGATCGGACTACGTAAAAATGCGAATGCAACGATTTATTTTCGTCACGCCTCGGTTTTAACTCGGCTGTGGTTTACGAACTGGAACGAACCCACCCGCAAGCCCTGGCTGAACCGAAACCCGTCTTCCTGATACCACTTGGAAGGCAACGCCTTCTACTTATCCAGAGATAGAATTAATATTATTATTCAACCATACAACCAGATCAAAGTAAATCAATCGAATATGGAATGCGAGGAAATGAATGTAATTAATTAAAAATCAATTGCCACTAGGAGGGCAGATCCCGCCGTGAAGGCAAAGTGCGAATACGCAGATAATAAAAAGCGAAGATGAGATAAATGAATTAATTAAACAACTACCCTAATAAATATGAATTTATTATTCACTTGGAGAACCTAGCCGACGACTAGGTTTGGTATGTAGCAGCTTACCTCCAACCTTGGATCCAAAGACTTAAGAAATTGATTCCCCTACTTGATGAAGAAAGTGAAAACCTTGGTCTTGTAAAGAAGTTTTCATAGCTTCTCACAACACAATGTTTTCTCCACAACCCAAAATAGAATCAACCTTGATTTTGACTTGCTCACCATTGCCAACTTTCCAATCTAAGTATTTTCCAATGATTGAAAAAGTTTGTACTAGTGTCTTCCATTGAATAGAAACATTTTTTATGTTTTTTTGTGGATTTCTGATCCAATCCATAAAGGTCCCTAGACGAATATACTTATGTTCAATAATATTATTCCATAATCCTTCTCTTATCAGAATCCTCCACAAGCTATTTGCTGCCAAATAAGAACCAAAGAGATGAATATTTTTAAGTCCCCAACCACCATCCTACTTTGGTCTAGCAATACTTTGCCACTTAACTAAAGATATGCCCTCATGATCCTTACATCCAGTCCAAAGAAATCTGAAACATTGTTTTCTTATTTTCTCTAGGACTCATTTAGGAATGAAGGCCAAGGAATGCCAAAAAACAAGGATTGCATTAATGTCTTTACAAGTGTTAACCTCCCACCAATAGATAGCCATCTATTACACCAATGATGAATTTTTGATTCAATCTTCTCTAAAATCCATCCCCAATCTCTCTTCCTATAACTATTCGACTTTAGTACAAAACCCAAATACTTAAAGCCTTCCTAAAAATCTAAGAGATTAAAAGGAAAAAGTCTAATCAAAATCTGTTCAGTCTCTTGCTCTAGACCATTAAAGCAAATAGAGGATTTTTGTAGGTTTATCTCCATTCCAATAGCAAGACTAAAATATCCAAAATTTCCTTCAACTTTCTAGCTTCCCTTAAATTTCCATTGTTGAAAAGAATTACGTCATCAACAAAGAGTAAGTGATAAATGTAAGGCCCCCACTTTGATTCTAGACAAAGATCGTGTCCTCTTTGCATCCAAGATAGCTCTACTCAATCCTTCAACAACCAACAAGAAAAGTAAAGGGGATAAGGGGCATCCTTGTCTCAATCCTCTCAAGGGTTTAAAGAAATTGGAAGTTCATCCATTGATGAGAACATCAAAAGATGTAGAAGAGATGCATCCCATAATCCACTTTACTATTGCATAGCTGAAACCAACATGTAAGAGCATTAATCTGAGATATAACCAACTACTTCTATCATAAGCTTTAGATAGATCTAGTTTAAGAAACATTGCAAGAAGATTTTTCGTTTTAATAAGAGTGCAGGACCTCTTGAGTGGCCCATATGGCTTCAATGATTTGTCCATGCTATAAACCCAAATTGCTCCTGAGAAATAGATTCAACAAAAATCTTCTTCAATTTAAGAGCCAGAAGCTTAGCAATGATTTTATAGATACAGTTACACATGGAGATTGGTCTAAATTCATCAAAATTTTTAGGCTTCTCCTTTTTAGGAATCAAAGCTAAAAAGTAGAGTTAAAAGCCCTCAAAACCTGACCACTCAACCTGATTTCCTCCATAACTCTAAGAAGGTCTCCTCAAGAAGATCATAGAATACTACAAAGAACTCCACAGACCATCCATCAGGTCCTGGGCTTTTCTCCTTTTTGAGATAGGTCAGGGCAAATTTCAATTCTTATTTTGTGATCTCCTTCATAAGTAATTGATTATCCTCCTCTGTCACAAAACTAGGGAAGAAAGTGGTTAACTTTATATTTTTCCCAATGTTGGCTCTATTAGGTTCTTTGTAGATAGATTGAAAATGTTTTATTACCAAATCTGCTAAATCAGAGAAACTACTAATAGGGACCCCTTCATTTTGCATCTACCATATAGTATTTACCTTCTTTCTGTGATTAGCAAAATTATGAAAGAACTTAGTGTTTTCATCCCCTTTTTTAACCATACAACTCTACTTTTTATTCTCCATTCAGCCTCCCTCCACTGCAAGAGTTTGATCTTCTTAGCTTCAATTTCTAAAAGTTCAGATTTACCCTCTTTAAAAATACCGGCCTCATTATTTTTATGAATTTCTGATATTTCATTCTCCACCAACTTAATATCTCTGTGCTTGCTCTCCTTTTCAGCTGCAATCCAAGATGCTACAACTTTTTTTAATTTTTTTAAAGCATTAGCAAATTGGAGACTCAACGATAACCTGAAACTTGAGTCATAACCAATCCATTATTTTTTTATTCTTGTAATCGCTATTCCTCCAACCAAATTGGATTTAGCTTAAAAGGACTGGAAAGTTTTGCCTCATGATTTTCTAACTGAATAAGAATGGAAGAATGATTTGAGCCATCCCCACTCTCAACCCATGACCGTTTTGTATATTTCATTGTATAGCGATTCTGAGATCAAAAATCCATCCAATCTCTTTGAGATTCTAGCTTCTCCAACTCTGTTGTTTCTCCACGTAGGAAATAAATTTACTGGTTCCAACCCGCTTCTTCAATATTATACCTAAAATAATCTACAAGTCTGTCAAGTCTTGTAGTTTTTCCCCATGCTTCACTTCTGTTCAAGGTAAAGTTTAAGTCCCCATCAATGATAACTCTTTCGTCCTTGACACATCTTTGGGAAAAAAATCATCCCAAAAGACTTGTCTATCTTCATAGGGACCATAACAATTAATGACCGATAACCTCAAACCTAGGTCTTTAAAAAAGAATTGTCCACAAACATGAAGCCAATAAGGAAGAATTAATTACGGATACCGAGTTCTTCGAACCAATCAAAATGCCCCTTGAATTTCCAGTCACATCTAAGGCCAGGAACTTCCAATCTCTGAGAAGTTTACTTAGCCCTTCAAAGAATTTTGTACTCGATCCCATGGTTCCTTGAAGAAGGAATACAACCAGATTATGAATCTCTAGCAACCTGGCTAAGGCAAGTCTTTTAGAGGGATTGCCAAGACCTCAGATATTGATAGACAAAAAAATCATTTGACACTTTTAGATGGTTTTTGCCTTGATCTAAGGACCCCTTTAATAGATTTTTGTTTGCCTTGTTGAATTTCCTTCATAGCCTTCTCCTGTGCATGGAGCAGAAGAGATTTTCTACCTGCTGAGAAAGAGGAAAAATCCTTTATATGATCAAATACCTAACCCTAATCTTCCTGTAACTACACAAGACTGTGACTCGCTTTCCCGTTTCCTCGGAAGTAACAAATATTTACAAGAGGATCCAACCTCCAAACAATCCCCTGAATTAGAAATCTTTCGACTCGATTTCCCGTTTCCTCGGACGTAACAAATGTTTAATTAAATGAACCATATAATTGAAACCCGGTCTTTCACTCTTTAAGCAATTTTATAAAATCTCAAGTGCATTAAATCCTAGAGTAATCTACTTGGAAGTATAATTTTTATTTTATGTAGTGAGGGTATGCATATTGTAAAAAAGTCAAGAAGGTTCATCATCTCAATTGACTTACTACTATTTGATACTATTATAATGTTGAATCATTACCCAGTTGTTTTCTCTTTAGCATGAGAAAGTGGCTATGCCGGTAAAGAAGTTGCGATTTGGTATTTTATTGTTAAATTTTATAATTGCTTACATACAATAACACTTTAACATCCAAAGCATATGGTAAGGAAATCAAAATTTTCTCAAATCTAATTCTAAGACCGAGATTAAATAAAAATAGTTCAAATCTGTAAGCATGTAGGGTTTATGTGCTTATGGTTTTTTTAATGGTAGCATGATGTTTTTATCATAATAAGAAGTCTATAAGATGTGAACTAGGGTTAATGGATATAGTAATTTTCTAATATAATATGGTTGAAACGTTTCAAATCTTCATCATTCCAGTCAAGACCATTTAAAAAAGACAATACTAGCTAGGAAGACTTGATCACAATTATCTATTTTAGTACTCTTTTTCCTCATAAGAGATTGAGTGAGGGTATAGTTTGAAATTATTGGGGTTAAACCCTATGCCAAACTAATGTAGCTAGGCTTCTAATTAAAGGGGTTCTTTGATGCCTTGTTTATGAAGACCTAAACCCTTTTTTATGGTAACCCATATTAGCTAGCATTTGTTTTGGGATAGGATAAGAGTTAGACAAATCACATGAATCATATTATCAATGAGATGGTTATCAATTGCTACAAACAATCTTCTTATCCCAAATATTAGCTGGCATTTGTTTTGGGGTAGGATAAGAGTTAGACAAATCACATGAAGCATATTATCAATGAGCTGGTTATCAATTGCTACAAAAAATATTCTTATCATTGGCAATTTGACATAAATAAAAGAGTAACTTCTAGTCTGCATGAGCTTACCTTTATTCCTAATGCTTCACAAGGATGGGATACATTACATTCTAGGAGGAGGGAGTTTGTCTATGTCCACCCAAGGAGGATTATAGTTGGAATTTATTAGATTAGTAAGATTTGAACTAGAAGATAGTTGATCTATTAGAGTTGAATTATGATTATTAAAAAATTGAAGGGAGTTTAAGGTTTCTAATTGTTGATCTTTAGATGAAGATTTACTAGACTCTTCTACATGAGAAGTGGGTTTAAAAATCACGAGGATTCTCTCTATTAGGAACAAGGGTTGTAACCTTGTCTTCTATTAAATGAGAACACACATTAGGTTTTTGCATTTGTACTTCAACTACCTTGCAATACTTGAAGGGCTTAGGATTAGCAAGCATATTATAAGTCAGACCTTTGTAATTATATTTTAGACATTAGTGGAGTGTATATGGGACCACCTACATCTTGTGGATTTGAGCTCAACCTAAACAAATATTGTAAAATAGATCGCAAGGCAGTACATAAAATAGTGTTGAGAGTTCAAGGAACCTCTTTGATGGGAAAGAGAATTGTATAGCTAGCCATGCATTTCCCATTATTGAATGTTAGCTTTTGATGAATGAGCCTTGGGAGATAACAATCACAAGATGCAGAATAATATGAAAGAAAGTAAATCTTCTAGATGACTGAAGTATGCTGTAAATATAAATCATATAAAATATTACAATGTAGCTATGGAGGAAATGAGCACTCCATTAACAAAGCTACTGATCTACATTGTATCCATCACCAATGAATGGTGAGGCACACATAACTACACTATCCACTAAGCTACACTATCTGACTATGTCCCCCGACTCTATATCTATCTATCTAAGAGGCCATCCTTATATAGGAAAAATAGGATACTTGGCCAACACTCTATCTAGTTGTGCAAGGGACAACTTGCACATTGACACTTGTGCATTTATTACATTGCATGAAGTAACTAGATAACTTGCACAGAAAGTAATCTAGGTATGTATCTTGGAGGATACATTTACATAACCCAAATGATGGAATAGACTCTATTTCCAACACCCCCTGTATTACATTATTTGGGTATTGAAGACTTTAGTCTTCAATATGGATCTTCTTCATCATCTTCTACTTGATCTTATTTTGCATTCTTTGTATTCAGGTTCAGCAGGTAATCTGTGTCTTCATATGATGCAGAGTAGGTTGCATCTGGGCCTTCTTCTTTCATTGGATGATCTTTGGCATGTTCAGATTCATCTTCTATCCAACCACCTTTATAGTCCTCCTTGCAAGTACCTTCATTTGATTCTGATTGTTGATGAATGAGTAGGGCATGATGTAATTGTCCTCTCATATTTTTGTTTTTGATCCTTCTGTACTTACCTTTTTGATGTACTGGTTCTTCATTTTCTTCAACCTGTTCTTCTGCAAATAAGTTAGAAGCATTTTGTAACATCACAATATCTTGTGGGATTTCCATTGAGTCTAGGATATAGGTATTTTCATGGATTGAACCTATTGCTTTTATTCCATCTTGATTCATAATGAGACATGTATTGATCCCATTCATATATCCAAAGTTAATCATGTAGTTATTTTCTACTAGCTTGCTCATTGAGATGAGATTGAATGTTAATCCAGGAACATACAATACTTTTTGTAGTAGAAGATTTGGAAAATATTTACTGGGAGATACACATCCATATCCATGAATAGGATAAGTTTGGCTGTCTGCAATTCTTAATTTGTAACCTTTAGCAACCTCAAGATAGTCAAACCATTGTATATTTCCTATCATATGATGACTAGCTCCTGAATCAATAAACCACCTATGATTATGCTTTGTGAACTGGTTCCTATCGGAGCAAGTTTTACAATCATTGTATGACATTCCTTTACCCATTTGAAAGGTTGAACTTGAAGAATTGAGATAGAATTGTAGTCTATCTTATAGCTCTTTAGTGTTTTGAAGTATGATATAGTGCTTTTTGTAAAAATATAGTTCAATTTTGGTTGATTTTGTACAAGTTTTGTAAGAATCAAAAATCAACTTCTTAACACCTTATTACTCCTAATTGAACTAAGCACTTTTTCAATTTTTGAAGAGGTTTTGATGTTGGAATTCTTTTGTCCCTTTTTGAAGATTTGAGACAAGTAAAAATATATATTTATCCAACCTTAATAGAAACCCTAATAACCTCTTTTATATCCCTTGGATTATTTCTAATTTCCAATAAAATAAATTTGATGGAGTAATCCTTGTGGCTCCCAAGTTTGGAAAATTAGAAAAATGATAATAATATTTGCAAAATAATTTAATCCAAGTTGAATTCCTTATTCCTCCTAAGTAATATTGCAAATATTAAATTAATAAGATAAGTTACCCCTTTTGCTTTCAAAATCTAAGTTTTAACCTTAGTTTATAACCCTTATATCTCCAACTATGAAAGCAATAATAAATGGGATTAGACCTTACCTTTTTAGATGCAAAATCTCCTCACTGTTCGATGCTTTCTGTGGTTGAGTATAACAACAATGTAAGTGGTACCTTAGGTGCTTGAATCAATAGAGATTCCTTGGAGTAGTTGGTCTTAAATGTTGGTACGTAGGCACTGAAGGTTTGACCTTCAAAAATGGAGGAGCCTTTAATGCTCCTTCTTCCTATCTTCCATGCTGCACTTTAGATATTTTTGTTGTGCTTCACTCCTTCTTTGACTGTGCTTCACTCCCTCTTTGGATGTCTTTGACTGCGCTTCACTCACACATGTTGAACTTGGACTTCGAATACCTTTTAAGGATAATTGATCATGGACTTTGTGACATGTGTCACATCCATTACAAGTGAGCGCTCCCTTATTTTATGTAACACTCCAAGTCCTTTGTTCAATGCTCTTGAAGCAATCCAAAAATGTATGGGCACTCATGTGAAGCTGGTGGAGAATACCAAGTGTCACTGCTTCGCTTGTAACTCCTGCATGGGAGTTTCTAGAATGTTGAGAGAGGAATGATGTCTATAATGCCAAGTGTTATTTCTGCATGGAGTCCATTCTTGTAATATCTTCGAAGATGGAGATTATAACTCCTCAATTCCTTTGCTTTGCTACGTTGCTTGGGCAGCAAGCAAGCTATTTTTCTACAGGTGGATCGATGATGTGCTATGGAGCTTGGATGATGATTTGGAGCTTCCTTTGGTGGATGGTCTTCTCCAAGTTAGAGACCACGAATGTAACACCTTTGCCTCTTCCTTTTATACCTCCAATCATGTTGAATCCTTTGTATATTTTTGATATCTTTTAGAAATAGATGTGCACTCGCTTGTCTACATAAATGTAGCTCTAGAATGATCTAATATGAGCTTTGATTCTATAGGTACGTACGTCCAAGATGAGCCCTTGAGTGGCTCCTTCTAGCTTGGGAAGAAGAGTGCTGATGTCCGACCTTCGTTGGCTGATTTTCCCTATAGTAAATGTGCCCTTTTGTGGCACTTCCAAATCTGCTCTTTTGCTATCAAAACTAGATTAGAGTAGTGCAATATAATGTATTATAATGTTGTATAATAAGGCTTTTTAATATACCTTCTTTTGCACTCTATTTCCAGATCTAAAATTCTAGTTTTGTGGTAGATTTTTCCTGCAATACAAGGGTTTTGAGGTTGTCTTTTAAGAGTAGACACACCTTTCCTTTTTTCTTGGACACTTTGATAACAAATCCAAGCTTCAATAATAGTAGATAGAAGCTTTTCAATTGATGCAATTTTCTGCACTTTCTTTCCTTGCATTCAACTTTGTAATGCTTTTTGATTTGAGACTCACCAAGTCTCACTTTCTTAAGCTTCTATTTCTATTTTTGGTTAGTTAAGTTCTTCTCCAAATTTTGGAGGATTCTAACCCTTTTTGGTGGCTTCTATTGGCCACTACAAGTTGCAGATTTTTGTGCTTCAATAGTGTCTTTAGACACTTGATACAAATCAGATTTTGTGCCCTTCAAGAAACACAAAACTAATTTCTTTTTTAGAGTGGTATAATAGTACAAGTCCTTCACTTTTAATGCACTAATATTACACCTTATCACTCCAATCAACTCTCAAATTCATGCACTAATAATTTTCTGCAACTAATCAAGAATAACCTAAAATGAATCTTTAAGAGTTATTCTGCAATTTCACTACAATCAATGTTGTAGGACTTAGTCTTCTTTTTTTCAAAAGTAGATAATAGGTAGTTGATAGAAGCTAATCTGAAATCTAATCAACTCCTAATAAATGTGCAAATAAATCCTTAAAAAGAATCTATTTCCTTTTGCACTTTAGAAGACTGTAATCTAATTTTCTTCTTGCAACTTTAATCCAAATTCAGGTGCTCTAATAAATCTGATAAGTAATCCAATTAATGAATCTTCTTGCACCAAAATTTGCATACCTTTTTCTGTAGCTCTTCTCCTACCTTTGTAGAGGATGTAGACCTTGGTGTCTAAAAACACCAAGTTGCTGCTTCAAGTAGGATGTCCTGAATAACTCCTTCTTCACCAAATGATGGTCTCAAACTTTCTTTCATGAGCCTAGGATTTGGTGGCTTGTTCTCCTCTTGTGTTCTCCTCCTTCTGCTATAGATTTGGAGAAGTCTATGTCTCTAAAGTGGTGCCTTCTTGTTATGAGAGGTAATCTTCAAATCTCCAATATTTGGTGAGCTTCTTCTATCTTCAAGTCTTCTTGTCGAATTTTGACTTCAAGCAAGATCTTCTTCTAGGGTTTGGCACTCCTTGCCAAATTCTTCTTCATAGATTTGGCACTCCTTGCCAAATTCTTCTTCAGATTTGGCACTCCTTGCCAAATTCTCCTTCATAGATTTGGCACTCCTTGCCAAATTCTCCTCTTGGGCTTGTTGTCGGATGGTGACAATTGTCCCAAGTCCTTCACTATCAGGGACTTCACCTTGGTAGTGGATTTCTCCAATGAGTTCTCCAAAGAACTCTCTTGATCTTCAGCAAGGCTCTCCTAGCCTTTTCTGGATGCTCGATGAGACCTTCACAAGGTCTTTGATCTAGTAGCTTCTGATGGTCTTCCTTGAGACCTTTTCTTCAACCTTCTACTCCTAGAAGTGTTGGTGGTGAGATCTTCTCCTGGATCTTCTAATTTTGTTGCTCCTAGCTTTGAGTAGGACTCTCCTAGTCCTTCTTCTTCTTCCAAGATTGGAAGTTCTTCAATGAGATCTTCTCCTGATCTCTTCACTTTTGCTTCAGGGATGAGTTGATTCTGAAGAAGATACTCTTCCTAAATTTCTTGTAGGAAGTCTTCCAACTCATTGAATCTTCTGTTCCTACAACAAATATATTAGTACTAAAATATTTAGTCTACTTCTGAATCAGATATTCTTCTCGAATTCTTCTTCAGGATCAAGGCTTCTGTGGCCTATTTCAATATCAAGGCTCCTATGGCCTTTTTAGTATCAAGGCTTCTATGGCCTTTTCAGTATCAAGGCTTCTATGGCCTTTTCAGTATCAAGACTTCTGTGGCTTCTTCTTCAAGGCTTCTATGGCCTTTCTGTATCAAGGCTCCTATGGCCTATTCTTCAACTGTGGAATTCTACAATCCAGTAGTGGAGATATTCAGTCTCCTATCTTCACCATGATCCTTCACTAGAAGTCTTCTTCCACAGTATTCTCCTCTTGCACAATGAACTAACCTCTGCACTATGAGGGCACACCGACCTTCGAGCAACGAAGTTGGAGTCTCCTAGATTTCTATCGTAGGAGGAGTCCCAATCCTCTGAGAATTAATTTCCTACAACAAAAGAAACTTTAGGCACTAGTTAGTAAATTCTAGATAACCTGGATGATCTTCACTAGATGATTTGTCAATCTAGTGGATTGAATGTTGAGTCCTAGTCTTCACGAGTTTTCCTAACAACTCTGTGGAAAAGACTCTAGACAAAAATGATCTCAGTATTTTCTGAAACTGAGATTCCTTTCAGTCCTAACTTTGTGACTCTCCCAAAATCTACCACCTAGATTCTTCTGAGATCTTTTGATAGTGGTTGGTCCAACGGCGCGTCAGTTTGACAAAACTCTCAGGCTAACTGATAATGGTGGTTTCCCTATTGACCTACATAGACTAGATCTACCATGGCTCTGATACCACTGTTAGATTTTGATGAATGAGCCTTGGGAGATAACAATCACAAGATGCAGAATAACATGAAAGAAAGTAAATCTGCTAGATGACTGAAGTATGCTGTAAATATAAATCATATAAAATATTACAATGTAGCTATGGAGGAAATGAGCACTCCATTAACAAAGCTACTGATCTACATTGTATCCATCACCAATGAATGGTGAGGCACACAGAACTACACTATCCACTAAGCTACACTATCTGACTATGTCCCCCGACTCTATATCTATCTATCTATCTAAGAGGCCATCCTTATATAGGTAAAATAGGATACTTGGCCAACACTCTATCTAGTTGTGCAAGGGACAACTTGCACATGTACAACTTGCACATTGACACTTGTGCATTTATTACATTGCATGAAGTAACTAGATAACTTGCACAGAAAGTAATCTAAGTATGTATCTTGGAGGATACATTTACATAACCCAAATGATGGAATAGACTCTATTTCCAACATTGAAGGCCTTGATCATGAGATCTAATCTTTCAAGTTTAGTAAGACAAAATGGCTAATATGTTTTAGACTGCAAATCGCCAACTTAGAGCTATTGTTGACTAATATTATTTTCAAAAATTTATTGTTGATTTGAGCTATGATATAGATAGGAGGACCTTTTATTTAGGAAGTTTGATCACCTTCATAGAAATGTATGTTTATAGTCCTTATCAATCCAATGTGAGAGGTAAATTTATTTGAATCTAATTGTTGAAGAACTATTCCTAACCAAGATATCTTGATAAGGTGATAAAGTTATGAGGAGATCCAAAATAGAGATTTTTACTATGGTCTTTTCCATAATATTTAATAAATCATAAGCATATTTATATTTTTAGATTGAAATTATATTACAAGATTAGGTTTGTTTGGATGCATTGTTGAGGGTTGATCTCCTTGATTTTTTTGTTATTGTATTAAGACACACATATGCTGAGATATAGGGCTGATAGAATAAGATTGATTGATGTGACCCACACTCCTTGATTAGGAGGGGTACATTACTATAACTAATATTATTGCCAAAGGTGTTTTGTTTTTTACTTTCATGATTAGATAAATATTTTTGGAATATATCCAATTTTTTGTTTAGTGAAGGAGAGAAAAAATTGGAGCTATTATTGACAACAATTTGGCCATTGTCTATAAGGTATAGGAATACATGAAGACATGACCTTATGAAAAACACAATAGTAATCAGGTCGGAACCAAGAGACTATCTCCCTTCCTAGGTCAAGGGATTTTATTGTTGGTAACTCTATCATATTAGCTTTCAAGAGTTGATCTAGGGCACTCTAAAGGTTCATCTATTCTAGTGAATCGTCTTCTAGGTTTCCATGGTTTTTGTTGGTTGGAATTGTGAAGGATAATATTATGTAGATTTTTTGTGGCATTTAAATTGTTGGTTTTATTATGGAGTTAGTTATCCCATTGCCAACATGCTTATTCTTATATTGAGTTCTAACTTGCTATTTTAGGTGCTATAATGTTTTTTTCTTACTTCATCCTTTCCACTTTTGGTTTTTAGCTACTCGCTGAGATCCATCTATGGTGTGCTCAAAATAAGAGAAAGTTATTTATTCAAAGTAGAAGGCTAATTGTTCATGGAGGTTTGAAATAAATATATCCAATAGATATTTTTATGGAGGTATATATTGTTAGCTTTTAATACTATATATTTAATGAAAAGCAACCACAAGATCTAAAATGAGCATGCAATATTAAATATAAGATAATGGAAATATACTAAGCATGTAAAACTCATAAGAAACTTATGCAACTACTCATAAAACTGCCATTAATGAAAGCTCACTAAAATAGGATTTTCATAGAAAAATGATCTCAAATACTCCATGCTTCATACAAGCTCTACATTGTATCTAGCTTTTATCTATGTATCTATAATGTATCTCTAAAATATCTCTAAAAATTCATTCAAAAGTCCCTCAAAAGTCTCTCAAAAGTCTCTTAAAAGTCTCTATTCATATGCTCACACAAAGGCCTATATATAGTAGAATGTGACTCTTGGCCTTCCATATTCCTATGACTCTTCATCTACCTATTCTATGGACTTATGTGCATATGGACTAACATGCGCATTTACATTATTGAATACTTTGCACATTCTAATAATACTTGTGCATTTATTACATTGCATAAAGTAAATACTCAAATACTAACTTAAGAAACTTAATCTAATCTAACCATGTACCCATGGTGGTACATTGACATGCACCAAATAATGTAGTATTCTAAAACATATATTGTAACCTCTCTACTAGGTGATGAGGACCATCCTTGATGAATGTAATAGTCAGGATCATTTAGGTTTAATTATTCATGTTGTAGTTAGGTTTATATTATTTTATTAGGCCTATGATTGTATTGCATGAAGCTTATTACAACTTACAGTTGTTAGTTTGTTAGCTTAGTATGAGTTAGAAAATTGGATTTGTTAGCATAGTTAGATTTTTTTAGCATCTTAGCTTAACTATAGCTTATGGTTAAGCATATTCCAACTTTGGAGGATTATGGTTGTGTAATTTCTTATTTAAACATGGTGTTCAATGCAAAACCTAGCTTCTTTTTAATCCACATCAATTGATATCAGAGATTTCGATCAACTATGGGTTGGATTAGGTCTTCTTGGTTTAGATCTTGTCTTTTGGATTGCATTATTTAATGCAAGTATTAGAAGCTCACTTTTGTTGCTAACTTGAATTATCTTAAAATTTAGCTAAATTAGTCTTTATGTCATCTTTAGGATTGATATTTGGTTGCAAAATCATCTTTAGTTGTCTTTAAATCATCTTTTTCATGCCTTTTAGTGAATATTGAAGTTTTGCTTGCATTTGAAAGGATAAGGCTAAGGTTTGATTAAAAATAATATTAATAATAATATTAAATTAATATTGTTTGTGGGCGCACTCTGCTCGATTATTTGGTGGTCACCCTATTTCCTATTGATGGCTAGTTATAGTGACAATCAACAACACCTATGACCCGCCTTCAGTTGCCCTTCATCCACTAGCGGCATCGCCAATAGTCGTGCTTGAACAATGATGATCACCTCATGGTGGTTGTCACCCGACCATTTATCATCGATGATGTATTTGTCTTATCGAAGCTCTTTCCATCCCACTTGACCTCTCGATGAGGCCTATTTAGATCATCATCCTACTTGGCCTCCTGACGAGGTCTGCTCAAATCACCAACTATAGGAAAACCTTCTCTATCACCCATGCCATATCGTTTGTCATCTTGACTGATCTCGATCGAACTCCTACCTAGGACAGAGCTAGATTTTCGATTTTGATTCTCTTTTCCTTGATATTGCTCCATTTTGCATTATCGTTTATCAACCTTAACTAGATTTTTTGATACGATCCCATTAGATTTTTGATAGCTCTCAGGTGATAGCGACTCTTCCTGACAAATTTTAATGCAGTTATTGCAAAAAAAATAGTGGGTATTATCCCACATGTAGCGTGTCGAGGACTCCTCGATTTAAAGGTGTTTTTCCACCATGAAATAAATGATCAATGCAGTGGACTAGTCATAAGTATCTTGAGGCTTTGAAGTGGTTACCTAGAATTGATCGATTGTATAGCATTGGATTGCCACTTGATGCTATTGGGTTCAAAGATAAACAAAGTTTTATTTAATGATTTTTAGTTTTTATCACACATCTATAATGTGGGAGCACATAACGACATTCAAAAGGTATAGTGGACTAAAAGAGAAATAACCAGCCTCCATTACTGGTTTTGTCCTTCTTGACTATGGTTGTGGATGAAGGACTCACTGTTGATCTAGTTTGTTCTGACCTGTTGTTGACTTTGTAGTTTATTTTGATCTACTGACTTTGTTGTGATCTATGGTGGCCACTACTCAAATAAGAGCAATAATTTTCTTAGCAACAAATTTTAAAATAAATAATTTTTCAATTAAGAGCAATAATTTTTTTAGCAACAAATTATTAAATAAATAATTTTGTTTTTAAATTAATTACTTTATAAATTTTACCTTCTTACTTTTGATAAAAATTGGCAAAAGTTGCAAAGCTTGTGTCATTTTGAGAAAAAACATTATTTTGTAAAACATTGAATTATGAAGAAGAGATTTTTTGTAATTTGCAAAATTGTAAGCCTTAAAGATCTTGTTTTGATATTTTGAAGGCAATTGCTTGATAGGATCATAGTTGCATTTCTTTTTGGTCCTTAAGTATCCTTTTATTTTAGTCCATCTAGCTTATACTAGATCCCAAATGGCATCAGACTTAGCAAATCAGATGTTTGCTTTGGCCCAAATAGTTGGTATCTTGGCCAATAAAGTCCAAGACATCATACTCCAATATGCCCTTGATGTTAAGATCTCTAAAGATCTAAAGGCAAACAACAAAATGTGATGTCAAAACTTATGATGGGTCTAGGAATCTTGATGTCCTAGGTAGTTGGATAATGGACATGGAGACTTGGTTCTCCTATACTGAGGTTCCTATTGATGACCAAGTACCTTTTGCTAAACTCAAGTTGTCAGGGTTAGCAAAGCTTGTGATTATGGATAGACAAGAAGACCAAAATCCCATTACCATATGGGAAGAGTTGGTCCAAGCTTTGAAGGATACATTTTACCCTTCTAATTATGAACAAGAGTTAAATGTCAAATGGTATAGATTAAGATAATCTTACAATATGCCTGTTCAAGATTATGTCTTCTAATTCAACAGGTTACACATTTTGCTTCGTGTGAAGGATCCAACAGAAGCCTTGATCATCAAATTTACAAGTGGTCTTCTTGAACACTTGTATCGGGAGTTGAAATATACTCCCTTGGATACTTTAGATGCAACTTTCAACCATGCACAATTGGTGGAGGAGAAGCTTGCTAGCCAATCGAGAGGAGCTCGATCTTCAGGACCCACCAAGGCATCCAATCAACAACAACAAGTGAAGAAGACATCTTCCTCCTTTTCTTCTCCTTCCCCTTCTTCTTCTACATCCTCTTCTTCTTCTTCTTCTTACTCTCAAAAAGTTTGTACTTATTGTAAGAAGCAAGGACATCTTAGGAATCAATGTTTTCAATTGCAAAAGATGAAGCAGAAATCCTTAGTTGTAAAGCCTCCTAATGGGGACCCCAATGATGGCCCCATTGAGGCTAAGGGAGAAGGAAAAACATATCAAGAGTTAAAGGGTAAATTGAATAATTTAACCCTTATGCATCACAATTCTTCTGTAAGTGGCCATGACAAATTGTTCGTCACTAGGGCCCATTTGACTCATGAATTTTTCACAGATTGTATTATCGACAATGACTCATAGAAAAATCTAATTGCGAGTTTCATTGTCGACAAGTTGAAGCTTCCATTGAGCCCTCATCCTCATCCTTATTCTTTGGGATGGAAGGATAGTGAGAGTACTTCAGACATCACACACACTTGCACTATCTCTTTTGCATTTGGTCCAAAATTTATGGACAAGGTCACATGTGATGTCACCTCGATGGACTATTGTGGTTTGTTGCTAGGCAAACCCTATCAATATGATAGGGATGCCATTTATCATGCCATCCCAAACACTTATACTTTGCACTTGGATAACAAAGCATATCTAATTAGGTGCACTCAACCTACTACCAATTTGGTTTTAAGTTGTCGACAAGCACACAAAGTAGTAAATCAAGCACAGGAGTTGGCATTAATCTTCATAAGGCCTCAAAATGAAGACACTCAAGCATCACATCACAATTCTATCAGGAATGCTTCACTTAATAAAATTTTGCAATCTTATGCACAAGTGTTCAAGGAACCTTCTAGTCTTCCACCTATAAGAGAAATCAATCATAGCATAGATCTTATTCCTGGAGCATCTCTTCCTAATGCACCCATGTACAGACAATTAGTGCCTCAAATGGAAGAAGTAAAAAAGCAAATTCATGATTTGATAGCTAAAGGCTTCATTAAGCCAAGTACATCTCCTTGTGCTTCACCCATTTTGTTAGTACTTAAGAAAGATGGTACTTGGTGACTATGTATTGATTTTAGGGCCTTGAATAAAATCACCATCAAGAATAGGTATCCACTCCCTAGAATTGATGATCTTCTAGATCAGCTACAAGGGGTAAAGTTCTTTTCAAAGATAGATCTAAAAAGTGGGTATCATCAGGTCCAAGTATAGGTAGAGGATACATGGAAGACAACATTTAAGACCAAGTTGGGATTATTTGAGTGGCTTGTTATACCTTTTGGTCTTACCAATGCACCAGCTACATTCATGAGGCTTATGAATGAAGTGTTCAGGGATAACCTAGACAAATTTGTGATCATTTATCTTGATGACATTCTAGTTTTCTCACCCACTTGGAAGGCTCATCTAGCTCACCTAGAACAGGTTCTCCAAACCCTTCAAGAGAACCAATTGTATGCCAACCTTCCAAAGTGTTCTTTTGCTCAATCCTCCATCTCTTATCTTGGCTTTATCATCAATGATCAAGGCATTAAAGTGGATCCTGCCAAGGTCGAAGTCCTCCTCCATTGGCCCACTCCTTCTACTATCACTGAATTAAGGAGTTTTCTTGGACTTGCCAATTTCTACCGCAAGTTCATTCCTAGGTTTTCCACTATTGTCGCCCCATTGTATCATTTGACTAAGGCCAAAGTTATGTTTCAATGGACAAAGGACCATGTTCATGCCTTTGATACATTGAAACATAAACTATGTACAACCCCTATCCTAGTCCTTCTTGACCTTTCTCAACCTTTTGAGATAGAGATAGATGCCTCATAGTTTACCCTTGGAGTTGTATTGAAGCAAAATGGCCATCCAGTGGCCTATCATTCAAAGACATTTTCAACTACCAAACAAAACTATTCCACCTATGATAAAGAGTTATATGCTTTGGTGCAAGCTATTAAGTACTGGAGACATTACCTTCTTGGTAAAGAGACTATTGTACATATTGATCACTTACCCCTTAAGTTTCTCAATCTCAAAACAAGATTGAAGAAACACGCCACATGAAGTGGGCAACCTACTTGCAACAATTCCACTTAGTGATCAAGTACAAAAAGGAAGTAGTAACCATGTAGCAGATTGTTTGAGTCACCCTCTAACAACTTTCGCATTGATAGTGGTAACTACTTCTCACATTGGTTTCTAGACTTGGCTACCCTAGTATCCTCTTGATTCAGATTTTGGCACAATTTACCAACATCTTTTACATCCTTCTTCTAATCTAAGTCCTTTTCAAGATTATCATTTGAAGGATGGATTATTGTATAAGTTGGATAAACTTTGTGTACCTTAGGAGCATCGATTGTCTCTTCTCAAAGAGGCACATTCTACGCTCTATGGTGGACATTTTAGGAAACACAAGACTCTTCATCACTTGCAATGGTTCTTCTACTGGCCTCACATGCAACGAGATGTGTTGAAATTTTTGAGACAGTGTGTTGTTTGTTGCCGCTCCAAGCTAGGAAATAGGAAATTGGGCCTAAGTGTTCCTTTGCCCATTCCTTCTCATCCTTGGGAAAGCATTTCCATGGACTTGTTGAGTGGATTCCCAATGATTGTTAGGCAACATGATTGTGTATTTGTGGTTGTGGATCGATTCAGTAAGATGGCTAAGTTCATTCCATGTAGAAAGACCAGTTCAACACTGGACTTAGCTCAACTTTTCTTTGAGATAGTATGGCATTCCTTTGGTCTACCTACCAGCATTATATCTGACAGAGATTCATATTTTGTGGGTCATTTTTGGAGATCATTGTGGAATATTTTAGGAGTTTCTCTTAACTTCTCCATGGCTTTCCATCCACAGTCATATGGGTAGATTGAGGTAGTTAATCGTACTCTTGTTCAAAGTTTGAGGATTTATCATCACACTTCTCCAACGAAGTGGGATTTGAGTCTCACTCACATTGAGCATACCTACAATCGAGCCATTCACACATCCACTAGACATTCCCCCTTTGAGGTTTGCCTTGGGTTCCAACCCTTGGCACCATATGAGTTACCTTTATCTTTGCCTTCTTCCGCTACTGTTCACATTTAGAAGGAGCAAGATAAGGCAACATATTTCATCCAAAACTTGCAGTCTTTAGTCTAGAGTGGTTCAGATTTTGTAGAGGACTCAACAGCAATAGAAGCAAGCCATGGATAAGCACCGTGTTCCTCATCCATTTCAGGTTGGAGATAGAGTTTGGCTCTATTTGGACAAATGATATTTTTTAGAAAAGGCACATAGTAAAATCAAACCATTATGCTATGAGACTTACACCATTCTTTAGTAGGTTTTCAAGAATACCTTTTGCCTTGATCTTTCAACTTATTTAGGTATTCATGATGTCATTAATGTGGATCTTTTAAAGTTGTACCATGAGTTCACTTTGGAGATATATCTTATCATCAACCATATTGTTGATGTGGCTAAATAACACAAGCTTATACTAAGAGGGGGGGTGAACTATATAAGATAAAATTTTGCTTTTCTTTCCAAAATAATTTTATCAAATGTTATCAATTCCAATATATTTCCAAAGTAGTGTTAATAAATATCATCAATAGCAGTAGCAAAGCAATGCACATATCATCACACACAAGAGAGCCACAAATTTAATGTGGTTCACCCAATGTGGGTTACATCCATGCATAAAATATTTCTTCTAAATTTACTCAAAAAATATCTTGGGAACCAAATCCTTATAACAATGTTTATGGAACTCTATCCAAAGGAGACACCAATACCCTATGCTCAAGTTTGTGGATCTCTGTGCATAGGAGACCTATGTTCCCACTGCTCTAGTTTGTGAACCTCTACCCACAAGATACCTCTGTCCCCACTATTCTGGTTCATGGACCTCTATCCATAGGAGAACTCTATCCATTCAACTTTGGTTCATGGGCATCTATCCATAGGAGAACTCTATCCTCTCTTTCTATTTTGTGGACCTCTATCCACAAGATAACTCTATCCCCTCAATTCTGGTTCATGGACCTCTATCCATAGGAGAAATATATCCCCTCTCTGGTTTTTGGATCTCTATCCATAGGAGATACCTCTCCTCTCTGCTCTAATCAGCTCCAAATATAGCTCAAAACTCTGCTAAAAAATGCTCCAATATGCTCCAAGCCTTCACACAATGCGTGCTCAAATAAGCAACACAATTTTCTCAAATTACTACACAACTTTGCTCCAAGCCTTCACACGAGGCTTGCTCAAATCAACTACAAACTTGCTCTAAAATCTGCCCAAATCTACCTCAAGACTTCTCACAATAATTTCTTAAATTAGCTCATAAAATTACTCTCAAATCTGCCCAAATCAGCACCAAGCCTTCTCATAAGGCTTTCTCAAACCTGCTTAGAAATCTATCCAAATTTGCACCAAGTCTACTCACAAGGCTTTCTCAAATCAGCAACAAAACTACTCTCAAATTTGTTCAAATATGCACCAAGCTTTCTCACAAGGCTTGCTCAAACCTACTCAAAAATCTATCCAAATCTACACCAAGTCTACTCACAAGGCTTGCTCAAATCAACAATAAACCTGCTCTCAAATCTACCCAAATCTACACCAAGCCTTCTCACAAGGCTTGCTCAAACCTGCTCAAAAATCTATCCAAATATGCTTACACAACTTGCACAAATCTGCCTCAAAACCTGCTCACACAACCTGCTCAAAACTACCTCAATGCTGATAAAATCTACTCATAGAAAATGCTCAACCGATCCCAAATCTTGCACAAAAATGATGTTCAAAATAATGCTTGTATCTCTTTTAAAAATGTTTTCTTCAACTAGGCAATTTAGATATATTCTACCCTGAATTCTTTCAAGAACATATAGAGAATAATATGCAATGCTCAATATGTTCTCTTCCAAAGTTACTCAAAGCCAATGCATAAATTGCTTCACAAAACTGCCCTATAACCTTTGTAAATTTATCTCAATATCAATCAAAGCTAGTGCATAAATTTGCTTCACAAAATTGCCCTTCATTCCTTGCAAATTTACTCTTAAAGATCAACACAATAATGAATAAATTTGCTTTACAAAATTATTTTTTAAAACTTTCTCATTCACATTCAATGTCACTCAAACCAATGCTCAAATTCTTCACAAATTCATTCAAACAATGCTGCACAATTTATTCTCAAACCCTAACACAAATATTTCCAACTGATGCACCTTGTCGAAGCCATAACTTGTGAACCGTATGCCCGTTTGCCTTGAAATTTAACAGGTGGTTCCACATGCATGTTCTGCATCAGGACAATCTTTGATCCTCCTGAATCTCCAAAAATCATGTTTTCGAAACCTAACTCCGACATCTAGTGCCCCAAAATTAGCTTTTAGAATAGGTTCCCGAGTTTTTTGGGTTTTTTTGGTTGTTAGAAGTTTATTATATTTTGTTATACCTTAAGTTGAGACAAATATTTTAAATTAAGGTTCATTATTGTAAGAGAGATGTGTGCACCGAATTTTGGCGCAATCCGACTCATTTCTATTTTTAGCAGTTTTTAGGAAAAAGATCTATTTTTAGCAGTTTTAGAAAAAAGATATTTTTAGGGTTTCTTTGGTTTTCGGTTGCTATATGATAGATTGTAATATTTTGTAGAAGGGGTGTGAATTAAAGAATGAGAAGAATATCAATTGGCAGTTTTCTTCCATTATTGCATTTGTGTTATGTGATTGGAGTCCATTTTGTTGGTCTCTTGCAGCTAAGTTTACACCATTTGTTATCAGAGCGGATGTGATATCGCTAGTGAAGGGAAGATGCCACCTAGAAGATATACCCAGATGAATAGGTAGATCGAGGATCTAAATGTAGAAATAGCATAGTTGACTGGTGTGATTGATTGCATGGGAGAGAGACGTCCCGGGGCACGTGCAGATCAAGGATCTGATGATGAAAACATACCTGAGGAACATGGATCTGAGGTCCACACAGAAGTAGAACTAGAGGACCTAGAGGAAGAAGGGAAAAATTTTGAAAATTGATTGATACGAGCTCTAGAGGGGCTTAAGAGGAATCGAGATGGGATCAAGATCGAGGTTCCCGAGTATGCTGGTGGGTTGAAACCAGAGGATTTGATCAATTGGATCAATAGCCTAGAAAAATATTTTGAATGGAGTAACCTTGCTAAAGAGAAGAAGGTTAAGCTCGCATGCACAAAGTTGAAGGGACATGCATTGATTTGGTGGGATCATTTACATACTACACGACAGAGGAATGGAAAGGAAAATATTAGGGATTGGACAAAGATGAAGAAGTTACAAAAAAAATTTATACCTATAGACTACTCCCAAACCCTATTTCATAGATTTCAAAATCTTCGATAGAAGGATCAAAGCATTG
Organism: Wollemia nobilis; assembly: GCA_028583015.1. Taxonomy (NCBI): domain Eukaryota; kingdom Viridiplantae; phylum Streptophyta; class Pinopsida; order Araucariales; family Araucariaceae; genus Wollemia; species Wollemia nobilis. Next base: position 1,671,000 of record JAQPPZ010002946.1, on the reverse strand, counting down.
AGGACTATACTAATGAATTCTACAAGCTATCCATTTGAGTGGGGAACAATGAGACGGAGGACCAAAAGGCTTCCAGGTATGTAAATGACCTAAGTTTTGCTATTCAAGATGAGATGAGCATGCATCACACTCTTACAGTGGAGGATGCATATCAAATGTCCCTCAAGGTGGAGGAGAAATTGAAAAGGATTAATAGAAGAGGTAAGAAGGGATTCACACCCTCTTCAGGTCGGGGTCGAAGTGAATCTAATTTTCTCAAGGGAGAATTCTCAATACCTGCTAAACAAGAAGATGGGTAGAATCTGCGAGGAAGAGGATACCAACGAGGTAGAGGTTACGGTGGTGGATGAAATGGGAATGATCCGAGGAGGTCGTATACCTATTATGGATATGGTGAGGAGGGGCACAGAGCATTTGTGTGTCCCCAACATGATGTTCAAGAAAGGGGTCAAGGAGGACAAGAAAGGGTCAATCTGGTTGAGATGGAAGAGCAGGATGAGGATGAAGTTGTTGCTGACATGGGGAAGCACTTATGATAAGGAGGACGTTGATTGCTCCTGAGAAAGAGATGGTGCAGAGCAAAGCAAAGGGGCAGACCATAGTGGTATGAAACTAAATAGTGCGAAAGGAGGAATAATTTTTATATTGAATCACTTTTTGATTGTAAGGTAGAAAAACCCACAATAGACTTAATTAATATATTTGTTCGATGATGCCTTATTATCATATTTGGATTGCATTTAAATACCTAGTCTAATAGTTGTAATAGTGAAGGGTTGTGACCCTAGAATATAATTAATAAATAATATAAGTATTAGGACATGTTAGGAGGGTCCTAACATGCCACCCCCCTTAAAAGAGCTTTGTCCTCAAAGCTGGAAATTTGGAAATTGCTGCTGGATATCTTGAAAATTTTCCCACGTTGTGTCTTCTAAAGGTAGACCTTTCCAATGTATTAAAAATTTCATGATATCGTGAGTACAAAGGTGATGCAAGTGACAATCCAAGATAGCTCTTGGTTCGACTAGAAGTACTCCAGTATCGAAGAATTCAGGGAGAGTGGTTTGTGTCATGATATGGGATCCAACTGCGAGCTTAAGGCAAGATACATGAAATACGGGTTGAAGTTTAGAAGAGGGAGGAAGCTCTAGTTTGTAAGAAATGGTCCCAATACGTTGGAAAACTTTATATGGCCCATAAAATTTGGGTGCTAACTTCTGAGAACCTTTTTGTTTAAGAGAGGATTGACGGTAAGGTTGGAGACGTAAGAAAACCATATCACCCTCATGGAAACTACGTTCGATTCTATGTTGATCAGCTTGCTACTTCATGCGATGCTGGGTGGTGTGTAGGTTATATTTTAGGATCCGTAGTATGTCATCTCTATTAGCAAGTTCTGTTTCCATCGCATGGAATTTTGTAGTCCCTGGAATATAGGAAGTGAGGAATGGTGGTGTTTGACCATATAGTGCTTCATAAGGAGTCATTTTGATGGACGTATGGTATGAAGTGTTATACCACCATTCCGCTAGTGAAATACACTTTACCCAATGGAGTGGTTGAGTAGAAACAAAACATCGAAGGTATGTTTCCAAGAATTTATTTACAACTTCTGTTTGTCCATCGGTTTGAGGATGGTAAGCGGAGCTCATACGAAGTTGAGTACCTTGTAATTTGAACAATTCCTTCCAAAAGGTGCTAGTGAAAGTTGGGTTGCGGTCACTAACAATTGTGGAGGGCATACCATGTAATTTAAAGATGTTATCTAGGAAGAGGTGGGCTATAGTGCTAGCGGTATAAGGATGAGCCATGGAGCAAAAATGGGCATATTTAGATAAATGATCAACGACTACGAAAATGGTTGTTTTTCCTCCTGATTTTGGTAATCCTTCAATAAAGTCCATAGAAATATATGCCCATGTTTTGGTGGGTATAGGAAGAGGTTGAAGTAATCCTGGAATAGCGAGGGTCTCCCCCTTTTGTCTTTGGCAAACTTCACATTCTTTTACAAAGTTTTTGATGTAATTTTTCAGTCCTACCCAATAGAAGGAGGTAGTGGCTCTTTTATAGGTTTTTAAGAACCCTGAGTGGCCTGCAGTGGGTGAGGTATGTATCTCATGAAGAAGTTTTTCACGATAAGTTGAATTGGGGGTGAGGACCATCCTCCCTTTGTATCTTAATATATTGTCCTTCCAAGTGTATGGAGGTTTGCTACTAGGATTATGTTGAAGTTGTTGAATTAAGGTGTGAATAGTAGGATAATTTCTCCATTCTTCATGCACCTCATCTACCCATTTAGGAATAAGGGAGGAAAGAGCATGGAATTGAGGCATATCTTCAAATTTTCTAGAAAGTGCATCGGATGCCATGTTTTCCTGTCCATTTTTATATGTAATTTCATAATCATAGCCAAGAAGTTTAGTAACCCATTTTTGTTGTTTCGGGGTATTAGTCCTTTGTTCCAAAAAATACTTCAAGCTATGATGGTCGGTGCATATAATGAAATGTTGGCCAATAAGGTAAGGGCTCCAATGTTGAATAGCATGGACAATCGCCAACATCTCTTTTTCATACGTAGATCGAGCTAAATTCTTAGGAGAAAATGCTTTGCTTATAAAAGCTAGATGCCTTTCATCCTGCATGAGTACGGCTCCTATTCCTATTCCTGAAGCGTCACTTTCAATAACGAACGGTTTAGAAAAGTTGGGCATGTCTAGAATAGGGGTGGTACACATTACAGTTTTCAAGGTGATAAAGGCCTCATCCGCTTTATATGACCATTTGAAAGCATTTTTCTTAAGTAATGTTGTTAGAGGAGCAACGATTTTACCATAATTTTGGACAAATTTTCTATAATATCTCGTTAGTCCAAGAAACCCACGTAGAGCTTTTAAGGTTTTTGGAATAGGCCAAATTTTCACCTCCTCGATTTTGGAAGGATCTACCATAACTCCTTCCTTTGAGACAATATGCCCTAAGTATTCAATATCTTGTTTTCCAAAGGAACACTTTGATATTTTTGCATAAAGTTGATTTTCCTTCAAGATTTGGAACGCTTGTCTAACATGGTCCAAATGTTCTTCCCATGTTTTGCTATAAATCAAAATGTCATCAAAGAAAACTAATATAAATTTACAAAGAAAAGGGTGAAATACCTTATTCATTAGAATTTGAAAGGTAGAAGGAGCGTTGGTTAGGCCAAATGGCATCACCAAGAATTCGTAGTGCCCTTCGTGAGTGCGAAAGGCCGTCTTAGGAATATCCTTTTCATTGAATCGTATTTGGTGGTAGCCTGACCGTAAGTCTAACTTGGAAAAATAAGCTGCCCCGTGGAGTTCATCTAATAGCTCGTCTATGACCGGAATAGGAAATTTATCTTTGATGGTCATTTTATTATGCGCTCGAAAATCGATACATAAACACCACAAGCCATCCTTTTTTCTAACTAAAATAATTGGAGAGGAGTAAGGGCTTTTGCTAGGTCTAATGACTCCTGCCTTAAGAAGATCTTGTATTAATTTCTCTATTTCGGTCTTTTGGAGGTATTGATAATGATAAGGTCTAATATTAGGAGGTTGATGCCCTAGAAATAGTGGAATAGTGTGATTGTGACTTCGTTGTGGAGGTAGTCCTTTTGGGTCATTGAATACCGCCTTATGGTGGTCTAAAATATTTTGTAACTCTAGTGTCTCATCTTCTTTGTGACTAGGTTGAATTAAAAATAATTGGGCGACCATTTCATTGTTTCCTTTTCGGATAATTTTCTCCATTCTATGTGAGCTGACAATTTGGGAAGGTCCTGATTTCAGGCCTTGGATAATATAGGTTTGGTTCTTTGTTGTGAATTTCATCCATAGTTCATCAAATTCCCATTGGACTATGCCTAAGGTTCGTAACCATTGTACGCCTAGTACAATGTCGTACCCACCTAGGGGTAGGACGTACATGTCGCCTTTCATGTTATAAACCCCCATAGTTTTATATTTCTACATTTTCCTTTGCATGCAATTTTTCTGCCGTTTCCAATCATCACTTCGAAGTTATTGCAAGGGTATATAAAACAATTTGCTTGTTTAGCCACCTTTGGATCGATAAAATTGTGCGTGCTATCAAAATCTAGGAGCACGGTAAGGTTTTGTTTCTTAAAATACCATTTTACTCGCATTGTTTGAGGGGAAAAAAATCTAGCAAGGGCGTTGAAGGAAACCTTTGGTGCATTTTCTTCGTCACTTTCAAGTGTGTTGGATAATACCTCTTCTTCGAGTTCAGGTTCCTCTTCAGTAGAATTCCCTTCGTGTATGGCATCTAGAATATATAATTTCTGTGAGGCACATTAATGATTTTTGTCAAATTTCTCATCGCAATGGTAGCAAAGACCCTTAGCTTGTCTTTCCTTCATTTCCTCGAAACTCAGACACTTAATTGGTAGAGCAGGGTTAATTTTGGGGGCTGTGTAGGAGTTTTGGGTTCGTCCATTTTGCATTGGTTTAGGGTTGGTATAAGTGTTTGATGATTTCCCCCAAGTTGGTTTTGTGAACCGATTCCGTGCCTTGATTTTGTCCTCCACTAATTTCGCCAAGCCGATGGTCTCTAACATGTTTGTAGGGTTATACATTTGCATCTCTATTCAAATTTCTTCCTTTAATACGCTAACAAAACATTCTTGAAAGAATGCAGCGTCTAATATGGATGTTCGATTAGCTAGCCTTTCAAATTCTGCTTGGTATTTTCTTACCGAAGTGGTTTGGCATAATTTAGTGAGGGCCCCTATAAAGCTTTGAAACTTGCTAGGACCGAATCACACTAATAGATTCTGTGTAAAGTTTGACCACGTCGGAGTGCCGTTAGTTTTCTCGAACCATTGGTACCATTGGATGGCATCGTTTTCCAAGTGGAAGAAGGCAATATGCACTTTTTGCATTTTTAGAATTTGATTTAGTGAGAATTATTACTCTGCTCGGTAGATCCAATTTGTAGGGTCTCCTCCTTCAAATTTTGGGAAGTCTAATTTGGTCGTCCATGGTAGAATGGAAGTTTGTGGACCTCCTAACATTGCTCGGTTTGATGACCCGTTGTTGGTTGAATTTGCATGTGTTGTTGCCTAATTTTGATCGATGGCATCAAGTTTAACATCCATTGCAAATATTTTCTCGAAGAGTTCTCTTGTGTTACGGGTATTCTCCTCTCTTTCCTGTTGAACTTCTTCAATGAGCCTTTTGTGTTTCTCATGAATGGAATCCAGTGATCGTCGTCCTTCAGCCATTGCGGTTGGTGTAGGTAACGATCAATATGACTTGGTACAGATGAGCAAATTTTTTTTGTTTAACTTTATAAGTTGTTTTAGCAATTTTTTTTTTTTTCAAAATTTGTCAAAAATTTGGTGGGCAATGCCCTATCAAATTTTTGAATTTGTTGCTCTCTATTATTTAACAGGTAGCTTGTAGAGGCATCAGGTTCGAGGGCGCACAACGGTTGGCAGGATGACAGGCATAAGGCAGACTGATAGGGCGACAGGCAGGAAGGCAGACTAGCAGGGTGACACACAGATTTTTTTTTTTTAATGGTGAATTTGCTCCTTGATCTGGCTCTGATCCAGATGGTATGAAACTAAATAGTGTGGAAGGAGGAATCATTTTTATATTGAATCACTTTTTTATTGTAAGGTAGAAAAACCCACAATAGATTTAATTAATATATTTGTTCGATGATGCCTTATTATCATATTTGAATTGCATTTAAATACCTAGTCTAATAGTTGTAAGAGTGAAGGGTTGTGACCCTATAATATAATTAATAAAAAATATAAGTATTAGGACATGTTAGGAGGGTCCTAACACATAGATGGTGAATATTCTTGGCTGTGAATGAACATATTTTGAACAAGGTGTACATCAGGAGGGAAGGTATGTAACATTGTCATTGATGGTGGTAGTTGTGAGAATATGGTGTCAAATATCATGGTTGATAAAATGCACCTGAAATATGAAAAAAATCCTTATCCATATCACATATCATGGGTTAAGAAGGGGAATGAGGTAACAGTAGATCAAAGGTGTTTAATTAAATTTTCAATTGGGAGCACTTACAAGGATTAAGTGTGGTGTGATGTGATCTCGATGGATGCATGTCACATTCTATTGGGAAGACCTTGGCAGTATGACATGGATACTAACCATAATGGGATAAAGAATACTTACACATTCTGTAAGGATGGTGTAAAGGTAGTTCTTGTACCTTTGAAGGAGGATGGTCAAGTGAGAGCTTGTTGACGATGAAGGAGTTTCTTGCAGAGATTAGGGACGCTAGCTTCTGTTATGCCTTAATAACTACAAATCTAGAAATAGAGGAAGTGGTTATGCCTATAGCAACAACTAAGTTGCTAAGTGAATATAAAGATATAACACCATATGAGTTACCAAATGGGCTACCACCAAAAAGAGATATCCAACATCACATGGATTTGATTCCAGGATTAGCGCTCCCAAATTAGGTAGCTTATCGGTTGAACCCGATATAGAATGCAGAGTTGAGTAGGCAAGTGACAGAGTTGATAAATAAAGGATTAGTTAGGGAGAGTATGAGTCCATGTGCGACTCTAGCATTGCTGAACTCGAAGAAATATGGTGACTGGAAAATGTGTGTAGACAGTAGATCCATAAACAAAACCATAATAAAGTATCGGTATCCTATGCCGAGAGTGGATGACATGATGGATGGATTGGCTGGATCTAAATACTTCAATAAAATTGATTTGCAGAGTGGCTACTACTAGATCAGAATTCGAGAAGGGGATGAATGGAAGATAACTTTTAAGACAAAATATGGATTGTATGAGTGGATGGTGATGCCATTTGGGTTGTCTAATGCACCCAGTACATTTATGCCATTGATGAACAAAGTACTACAGGAATATAATGGTAAGTTTGTGGTTGTGTATTTTGATGATATTTTTATTTATAGTAAAAGTGAAGAAGACCATTTGTTACACCTGAAATTAGTGTTAGACGTGCTCAGGAAGGAGAAATTATATGTCAACTTGAAGAAATGTAGATTTCTTCAAGATAGTTTAGTATTTTTGGGATTTGTAATCTCGAGAGATGGTATGAGGATGGATGATGAGAAAGTGAAGGAAATTCTAGAATGGCCTCTTCCACGATCTATTACAGAAGTAAGGAGCTTTCATGGACTTGATATCTTTTACAGGAAGTTCATCAGGAACTTCAGTAGTATAGTTGCCCCTATAACTGAGTGCACGAAGAGAAAAGAGTTTGTATGGACTACGACATTAACAGAGAGTTTTGAACTCTTGAAGAAGGTGTTAGAAGCCCCTATTCTAGTGTTACTAGACTTTAGTAAGGTGTTTGAGGTTGATTGTGATGCCTCATTTGTTGGAATTGGTGGTGTCTTAAGTCAAGAGGGCTGACCTGTAGCATTTTTTACTGAGAAGCTGAATGATGCAAGGAAGAATTATTCTACATATGATGTGGAATTTTATGCAATTGTACAAGCATTGCAACATTGGAGGCACTACTTAATCTCAAAGGAGTTTGTGTTGTTTACTGATCATGAAGCATTGAAGTATGTCAATTCTCAGAAAAATTTAAATAGAAGGCATGCAAAATGGGTTTCATTTTTGCAACAATATACATTTGTCCTGAAACATAAGTCGGAAAACATAATAAGGTTGCTGATGCATTGAGTAGGAGAGTCTTGTTGTTGACCGCTATGGAGAATGAAGTGGTAGGATTTGAGGGGATTAAAGATCTGTATGAATCTAATGCGGATTTTGGAAATATTGTGCAACAATACAAAAGTGCGGTAGGGGGTGAGTCCCGTACTATTTTTGAATAGTATTTTTTACAAAATGGTTACTTGTTTAAGGGTAATCGATTATGCATTCCCAATGGCTCTATAAGAGAGAATATCTTGAGGTAATTACATAGTGGGGGTTTGGCTGGTCATTTTGGAGTTGCTAAAACTACCACTCTTGTAGAGGAGAAGTACTATTGGCCAAAAATGAAGAGAGATATAATCAAGTTTGTCTCTAGATGTAGAGTATGTCAAATGGCTAGGGGCCATGCACAAAATACAGGGTTGTATATGCCACTTCCAGTTCCTACAGGACCATGGACCGATCTGAGTATGGATTTCGTGTTGGGGTTGCCCAAGACACATAGGGGCAAGGATTCAGTTTTTATTGTGGTAGACATATTTTTAAAAATGGTGCATTTCATTGCTTGTCAAAAAACTAATGATGCAACTAGTACTGCAGTATTATTCTTTGATGATATTGTGCGGTTGCATGGTGTTCCAAAGACTATTACTTCTTATTGGGATACTAAGTTCTTGAGTCACTTTTGGAGGACATTATGGAAAAATTTGAATACTAGGTTGCAGTTTAGTAGTGCTTACCACCCACAGACCGATGGGCAAACAAAGGTAGTGAACAGAAGCTTGGGAAACCTCTTATGATGCATAGTTGGAGAAAAACCAAAACAATGGGATTTAGCCTTGTCACAAGCCAAATTTACATACAACAGTTCAGTGAACAGGTCAACAGGTAAATCTCCTTTTCAAATTATTTATGGTCAAAATCCTAGAGGTATATTAGATTTGGTTGAGTTACCAATTTTGAAACAAGTTAGTGATGATGTAGAAGCATTTGCTGAGTATATCCAGAAAGTGCAAGAGTCAGTAAGGGAAAAATTGTAGAGTAGTAATGCTCACTACAAATAATCTGCTAATGCACACAAAAGGGTGAAAGTGTTTGAAGAGGGTGATATGGTCATGGTTCATCTTAGGAAATAAATATTTCCTAAGGGGACGTATAACAAATTGAAACTTAAGAAAATTGGGCCATGCAAGATTTTGAAGATCAATGATAATGCCTATAAAGTGGAGCTGCCCAATGAATTTGACATTTCACCCACTTTTAATGTTTCTAATTTATTTCAGTATCTTGGTACTGCCTAGGATGGTGAATTATAGGAGATAGTAAATTGGGCACAGTATATGCCTAAGAAGAAAAAATATAGAGTTGCACAGGTGCTCGATAAGAAAGTGAACACCACCAAAAACGGAAGCTACAACAAATTCCTAGTTCAGTGGGAAGAATTACCACAGTCAGATAACACTTGGGTTTTAGAGTCAAATCTAAAGAAAATTGATAACTAGAAGCTACAATATTTCAATTCATCTAAACTCGTAGGATCTGAGTTATTTTTCACCAGAGGAGAATGATGCACCTTGTCGGAGCCATAACTTGTGAACCGTAGGCCCGTTTGACTTGAAATTTAACATGTGGTTCCATGTGCATGTTCTACATCAAGATGATCTTTGATCCTCCTGTTCCTCCAAAAATCATGTTTTTGGGACCTAACTCCAACATCTAGTGCCCCAAAATTAGCTTTTAGAATAGGTTCCTAGGTTTTTTGGGTTTTTTTGGCTATTAGAAGTTTATTATCTTTTGTTATACCTTAAGTTGAGACCTAATATTTTAAATTAAGGTTCATTATTGTAATAGGGATGTGTGCATCGAATTTTGGCGCAATCCGACTCATTTCTATTTTTAGCAGTTTTTAGGAAAAGATCTATTTTTAGCAGTTTTAGAAAAAAAACATTTTTAGGGTTTCTTTAGGGTTTATTTGGTTTTAGGTTGCTATATGATGGATTGTAATATTTTGTAGAAGGGATGTGAATTCAAGAATGAGAAGAATATCAATTGGCAGTTTTCTTCCATTATTGCATTTGTGTTATGTGATTGGAGTCCATTTTGTTGGTCTCTTGTAGTCGAGTTTACACCACCAACAATGCACATATATAATCCTTATTTCTCCACCTTATGATTCAGAAATATTTTCTCAACCAAACACCTTAAATAAGGAATAATATCACTATACCTCTCAACTTGCTTTGATGAAGATGTGCCCTCAAAACCTGTTCTCAAAAGAATTTCCCTTTCAAAGTGCCACTTTAAAACTGGTTAGTAGATCTCTCTTTCAAATCATCCACATTAAATTTTTCCTCAAAAATATGTGCTCAATAGAATTTGAAAATAATGCTCTATGACTCTCCTTTTGTTCTCAAAATATAAAGCATCAAAAACCCCTCAAATTTCTTTTCCACCACACAAAAATTATAATAAAAAATTGAACCACAATAACACCTTATAACTCCTTTCACAAGAAATAATTCTCAACACACCACAATATTTCTTATAGTATTTAACAACCCAAGGTACAATTTGCAATCATTTATATCAACCACATACACCTTATGCCTCCTACTTTCATAAAATAATTTTCAATACAATTACTAACACAAGGAACAAACTACAATATGAAATTACCACATATACCTTATACCTCCTTGAAATAACATGATTTTTAATGCACTCAAACTTTCAAGGTGTAAATCATAATATCAAATTTATCTCATGCACATTACACAACCAGAGATTTGAATTTAAAATTTCACGTTGTCCTTTTGACCTCTAATGATAAAGCAAAATTTTAACCTTATGACTCCCTAAAGCAAGCAAATGGAGCACATACCTTAGACCTTAGAAAATTTTAATTCAAAAATTTACCCTCACTATCGTAGCCATTGCGAATCGAACCTACCACTTCTTGTTGGCATGTGCCCTAGCTCAATGCTAGGCTACCGTCTTCAACAAAAACTTTGACCCTACCACACCTTGAACCTGTGACCTCCTCTTTGCCATGAATTAGCACAAGGACTTCTTGCCATCTATGTTAGCTGTCCAGATAAACTTGGGCCTCGTGCTCTCCCTCTTTGACTTGTGAAATTGGCTCTAAAACACGTGCACTTTGACCTTTCTTTCCTCTCTGCCTCCATGAACAAATTTTGAATTTCGAATGGCACATGCAACTTAACCTTAGCCTTGCAATAATTTATGCTCCTTATATACATGTTTCTTGCCCTTTGAATTTTTGACGTCGGCGCTTAGAAATGTGAAATAATAATTTATCATTTTGAACCTTTGCCGCCCAAACTTTTAAATATTTTATTTAATTATAATAATTTAAATCTTAAAATATTTAAATATTATAATTTAAACTTTTAACCTTTGGGCCTTTGCAAATTAAACCTTTTTCTAACCAAATGAAGTCTTGTCTTTTTCTTGCAAATACAACCATGGAGAATATTTTGCCTTGACAATTATTGTACCTTTGACATCAATTTTTTTGCCTCATGTACCCTTTGAAGATATGTGCCTTGCACTTTAATATTTCAATCTTGAAGATAATTCTCAACCATTTCACTTTTGACATCAATGACAACCAATGTACTCAATATTTACAACAATCTCGCCCTTTGTCATTGATGGCAACCCTTCTAAAATATTTCCTTTTACTACAACTGGATTCCAAATCTGCTCCCCTTGAGAAGCTGCTCCCCCTCACTTAATTATCTCCCCCTTACTGAAACTCTCCCCCTTTGACATCAATGGCAAAGGGTTCCTTTGGGGCTAAAAATAAGACTCTTAGCTCAACCCCCTCACCACCTCCTATCCTTGAGGTGCTTAATATTGGGATGGGAGTAAAGCTACTCCCAACTTACAATGCTCTTATTTTATTTCAATATTTTTTCGAACTTCTAAAGTCATAGTTCTTTGAACATTTTGACTATCCTTCTTCTTGCTTTTCTTTGAAAGTTTTAGAAATTTTGTTCTACACCACTTTGCTTTATGCCCAAAATTACTGTAGTTGTAACATCTGCTGTTGTAGTCTTTGGAAGGTGCAAATGATCTGAAATTTCTCTTGGTGAAGCCATAACCATTTCTATCATGAACCCTATAATGTATAGCTCTATGACCAAAGCTATTACATGAGTAGCAATGACCTTGAAAGAAATATCTATCTTCAAATGAATTGAAGTTCCTCTTAGTGAAGCCATAATTATCCTTTCCATGAACCCTGTAATGCACTGCTTTATGACCAAAATGATTGCATGAGAAACAATAACCTTGAAAGAAATAATCATCTTGTCTTGGAGGATATGGACCCATGGTTCTTTCTTTGCCTTTTCTGTGATAATCCCTGTACCTTGATTGTGCATTATTTTCTTCCACTTTGATGCTTCCATTTTTCAACACATTAGCATCGGTCTTAGGTTCTTCTTTAATCACTTTTGGTTCTTCTATTTCTTTTGACCTTGAGCTTGACTCCTCTTCTTGTTTCCCTTGTCCTTCTTCAAAACCAAGTCTAGTATTGATAAATGGAGATCTTTGTGCCTTGAGAATGTCATCCAAATATTTTGAGCTTTTCTCAAACCTATGTAGCTTATCATTAGAATATTTCACTTCCATCCTTAGAGAAACCACTTCATGTTCTAATGAACTCCATAATACAACAATTTCATAGAAAGTATAATGAAGAGACCCTTAAACAAACCCCAATCAAAGGATAAAAAAAGGCAACCCTAATCCTCACGATCTGAACGAGAGCTTCAAAAGCCCTAATAAGAGGATTGAAAAGGGAACCCAAATCCTTGCGATTGGAAAGATAAACCGAAACAACGGATTGAAAAAGATGAACCTTAATCCAAGGTTAGAAAGATAAACCCTAACCACAGGTTGAAAAAAAGGACCCTAACCCTAGGTCAAAACAAGATGTCAACATAAAATTTGATGCATCATAGATCAAAATAATTTTTTTTTTGTTATTCAAGGGAATCGACAATGTCTCCATCATTTTATTCTCTACCTATGGACACGGTTCAATTCCGAAAAACTACCACTTTACCCCTGCTCCACTTCGGTAAACGTTTACTTCAAATAAGAAGGACCTCGAAGAAGCTCGGTTGAAACCGTCAACCTTAAGCTGATAAACACTCAACAAAAACAAAAAGAATAAAAACTGAAAAATTATGCTCCTACTAGATCGGCATGAAAATAGCTTTCCGTACACTATAAATAAGGCTATATTAGGATCCGAAGAAAGCCTTGATTTGTGGGAAAAACGTAAGGTTGGGCAAAAAGAAAGAGGAGATGATATCCCTCCTAATGAAATGTTTATGGAATATTGCGCACTATTCCCTACAACAGGATTCTAAAATTATTCTTTAGAATATTAAAACTACTACACGCGCCTGCTTCGATTTTAAAGTTACATGTTACAATGGGAAAAAACAACATTTCGAAGGCTTAATTAACCCTTCGCTTATGCATGTTGGGTAATAAACAAAGATGGAAATTTTGTAAGAATCCATGTTATTTCCGACAATAGCGCCCTCAGAAGTTTAAATCATCCTGGAATTTCCACGCGTCAGAGCTAAGCTGTGACACCACTATTAGGAAACGTGCTGGAGTTGTGGAATGATGCAGGCTGCAAGCAGGGAAGGGATTTGGGTCTTAAAATCCTGCAACGTCAAGAGGTACATGGACAATATTATCCGCCAAATGGTGCCTAGGACCTGTGGATAGTATGCTCTAAGAGGAGAAAATGACCCATGAGAGATGTGTCTACCCCACTTATTAGGGTTCCCTAAGCATTGTTCTTCAATTTTTTTTTGTTTGGATTTAAATTATAGGAATTGCACTTGGGGATTCGTATCTCATGGTTCTTTGGCGCACTCAAAGGATTCAAATCAGACTACTACTTTACAAACATGCTGCTTCTGAGGTTTGAATCTGAGTGTCTTCTTAATAAATGTCTGGCCAAACAAACACTTAACGGTCCTGATTTTCATTGTTCTGCACCATTTCTCCATGGTAGAATGTGAGGCATGGAGTTAGCATGACTCCTTTATCTGGTTCTTTTTTATTACACAGGGGAGTTGGTTACAACCAAGTGCAGGGTTCAAACCATAGGGACTGCTCACAACAATCTTATTTGTGTCGTTGATTCAAAATAGACTACTACCTTTGTTAAGCTAGCAGCATACTTCCAAGGTTTAAGCATGGAGTTAGCATGACTCCTTTATCTGGTTCTTTTTTATTACATAGGGGAGTTGGTTACAACCAAGTGCAGGGTTCAAACCATAGGGACTGCTCACAACAATCTTATTTGTGTCGTTGATTCAAAATAGACTACTACCTTTGTTAAGCTAGCAGCGTGTTTCCAAGGTTTGAGCCTAAATCTTTTATTGGTAAGTACTTGGCCAAACATGCCTTTACCAATCCACCTAAACCTTTTGAGAGCAAAAGGGCTTATGGTAACCAATGTAATTTGTATCTAGTAAATAAACCTGTGGTACGAATCACATACCTCAGTTGACCGCCTCTCATCATCAACTCCGCTGCCACTCATCCGTCCTTTATCTCATTGAACAGCTTCACGAGCACAACCTTTGCCTTGTCGGGGTTGCAGATATGAGGTGACAGACTAGAGAGCTCAAGTGCAATCCGATTGGCCCCAACGTTCTAATTTGCAACCCCGTGTGACACCTTCACAACGTGTGTTCTTTGCAAAGTGCTATGCATTTATATATTTCGTTTAATGTCTTGATTTTTTATTAAATCCGTTGTGTCTTCCTTCTCGAAAAAATGTGGACGACAGGGATGCAGGATCGGGTTCCCGTTCAAGCTTGTGAAGAAACCTGCCTTTCATGGAGTAAATATTCTTAGAACCCGTCGTGCACTAGAGATAGTTCTCACTCTGAGTATACAAACCGCACGTTTCAGAAACCATCTAAATTTCTGCCCTGTTGTTCTGATTTTTATGTTTTATTATTAGCACTCTTGATTGTCGTTTTGAAGCATCCGTGAACTGAGACCTATTTTCAAAAAAAATTCAACGCCGATAAAACAAAACTGCAAACTAATTCTTATGTTGATAAAACCTTGTGACATTTTTTTTTAACAAATTTACAGTCGACCCATTTTACAAAAAAATGACACAAAGATATGGGTTACATTAGAAAATGTAACTTATCTTAACTTGCTCTAGGCGGCAGATTGACGTCTTCATAACTTGCTGCAACATGTAAGTATGTTTGCCTTTGCCTGTTGGCAGATATTCAATCCACGATAGGAATCTACATGCTCGGAGAATATCTTGTTCTCACTTATGTTATGCGTAGCAAGAACATCACTCTTATGTATTAGATTGCTGCAGCAAGAAACCTCAAGTGCATTTTCTAACATTAATTTTTTTGGGTTATATAAGAAGTTGGTTATAATCATATTATTTTTTTTGTAATAATGCAAGATTCAAATTATAAGGATTGTTCTTCTTTAAAGAGCCTTTTATAATAAATTATAATCACGCTATTTTTTTAGTAAAAACCCAAAATTCAAACTATAAGAAGATAGAAAAAAATGACTCTACCTCTACTAAATCTTGCTATAATAACTGCTTGAATGGTAAAAGTCAACTTACAACAACATCAACACAACCATTTGATTTAAAACCATAGCATACAATTTTTTAAATTTTACCAAATCATCTCCTCCATAAATATTGGAAAGATATATTACAGCAATTCGAAATGGAATATCATGGCACTTTTCGCATTACTTTTTCACCTTTACTGTACAGATATTTATATTTATTTTTCCTCAACCAGAAGAATCAAAGGAATTTATGTAGAAAATAAAAAATTAATAGATGTAAAATTTTCTTGACCGTTCAACAAATAAATTGTAGCATTCAAAAACGTATTACATTCACTAAGTTGATAGAAAGCTTTTACCCTTCATATCATTGAATAATGATATCTTCTGCAACAATTTTTTAGCCGTTTAAACGTTGAATGCTTTAAGAACTAATATGGTTTAACATAACTCACTGGACATTGGTTTATTTCTTTCAACAAATTTCCTTCTTGTTGGATGTATTCTAGCTTAACCTTTTTTTGGGATGTGCAAAGTTATTCTATGTGTATTTTTGCCTCTGTAGTATAATCTCCATCCCACATATATTTGCAGGTTGGTGTAATATTTTTCTTCCCCTTTTGTTAGAAAATTAAACAAGTATCATCTTACAAATTTTGTTGTACCCATATTTTCAGGTAGTTTGTTATTAGACTGCAGTTGTTCGGAAAGTCTTCTGGCATCAAGTTTGCATTTATTGTGTGTCAGTTTGTTGGTGAGCTTTTCCTGCCTTTCCCTCAAAACCCTGACTCTATAAATATGTGTCGCTGGCATTATTCTGTGAGAATAAAAAGTGTGGAGAAAAAGGAGAAATAGTGCGGAGTAGACGCAGAAGAAGAATGTCAGAAGAACCGAGGAGGTGAAGTTGCAGCTTTCAAACACTCGTGGTAGAGTATTGTGTAAAGCTTTAGGACAAAGAAGTGTCCAGTGAAAGGTTTTTCATTTAAGCATTGTAAAACTGTAGCCGTAGTATCTTTATATATTTGGTTAATATAAGAAATATATTTGTATATTTGAGCTTTTGCGTGATATTTTTATCTTTGTGCAATCTGTGATTTGAAAAGACCCTTGGTGGGCCCAAAATTCTCTTTCGACGAAACTTAGAACTAAGACGTACGACGGATATTTAGCTTTGAACCCGTCGTGTGGAATTTAGAAAATCCCCGTCCAAGTTTACGCCCACTCCTTGGGCGAACTTTTTAGAAGTTGACTTCGGGCGGACGTAAAGTATTTTACCTTCCAGTCGTCGGGTGGTACTTTCTAAGAACAAGTTGGGCAGATGTTAATTTAAAACACCGCCCACTTTACTTCCGCCTTCCGTCCTGAAAGCTTTTTCTGAACCTGTTCCTGTTTACTCTGTCGCCCTCCTGTTCTCCCGTCATTCTCACAAATTGGTATCCGCCCACTCCTCAGATGACCTTTTTAGAAGTTGATTTTGGGCGGACGTAAAGTATTTTACCGCCCAGTCGTTGGACTGTACTTTCTAAGACCAAGTTGGGCGGACGTTAATTTAAAACACCGTCCACTTTACTTTCGCCTTTCACCCCGCCTATTTACTTCGCCACGCTCCTATTCTCCTATCATTATCACAAATTGGTATTAGAGCCAGTGCCATTAGTGGATGATAAGAAGCAATAGCTTTCGATAGTAATTCTTTATAGTTGTAGATCCCACGGTTCACTGACAAGAATTATGATTACTAGAGTATTCAGATGAAAATACTATTTGGGTCTCAGGAGTTATGGGATCTGGTGGAGAATGGCTATCTAGAACCTGTAGATGCAACAATATTGAGCGCTCTCTCCGGAGAGGAGGACCTGTTAAAGGACAATCAGAAGAAAGACCAAAAGGTATTATTTTATAAAATGCAGGCAGTTGAGGAGACCATTTTTCCAAGAATTACAACAGTAACCAAATCAAAGGAGGCATGGGAAATTTTAGCCAGTTCCTTCCATGATACCAATAAAATAAAGTTGGTGAGGTTACAGATGCTAAGAAGGGAGTTTGAGAACTTGTAGATGAGTGAATTGGAGTCCATGAGTGACTCCTTTACCCACACTATGAGTATCATCAACCAGATGAGGTTGAATGTTGAGAATATTGAGAACCAGAGAATAGTGGAGAAGATACTAAGGATCCTACCATCCAGGTTTTGACTCAGTTGTGGTAGCAATTGAAGAGTCAAGGGATTTGACAACCCTTTATGTAGATGAGCTCATGTGTTCTTTGCAAACACATAAGCAGAGGTTGATTCGTTCATCTCAGTCCTCATTGGAACAAGCGTTCAATATGCAGGTCTCATTTTGAGACAACAAAAGAAGTGAATATGGGGAACAACATCAAGGTACCTATCATGGATAAAGAGAAAATAATTATCCACACCAAGCAAGGTGAAAGAAGGCACATCCCCTGATGTGTATTATGTGCCCTAATTTAAATGTAATTTTCTGAGTGTTGGACAACTTGTGTAGAGGGGGTACACTGTGTAGTTTAGAAAAGGAATCTGCATCATCAGAGATAAAGAGAACAGGCTTGTTGCAAATGTGTACATGAAAAATAACAAGATGTTTCCCTTGCAGATTTAACATGTACTGCTACTCTCATTTAGTGCAGTTTTGAAAGATGCTACATGGTTGTGGCATCTTAGATACTATCACCTGAGTTTTAGTGGCCTGAACCTGCTGCACAAGAAACAAATGGTGAAGGGACTACCTCCCATTGAGCAAACCAATCAATCATGTGAAGGTTGCCTAGTCAGTAAGCATCATAGGGATGCATTCCCTATCAAAAAGTCTTGGAGGGCTTCACAACCATTGGAGCTGGTGCATTCCAATATTTGCGATCCAATGTAAACCAACACATTTGCCAACAACAAGTACTACCTAACTTTTATAGATGATTTTAGTCGGAGGACATGGGTATATCCCATCAAGCAAAATTCAGAAGCTTTCGGTAAATTCAAGGATTTAAAGGCTTTGGTTGAAAAATAAAGTGGTTATTATGTGAAAACTCTCAGAACAAATGGAGGAGGTGAAAACATCTCCAATGAATTCCACAATTTTTGCAAAACAAATGGAATTTGAAGGCAGTTCACATCCAGATACACACCATAGTAGAATGGTGTTGCAAAGAGGAAGAACTAAACAATAATAGAGATGGCACAAAGTATGTTGAAGGCAAAGGGGTTGCCACATGAGTTTTGGATAGAAGCTGTAATCTGTGCAGTTTATCTTCTGAATATGTGTTCCATAAAGAGTGTAAAGGACAAGATTCCTTAAGAATCCTGGTGCAACCAGAAGCCGAGCGTCGCTTATTTAAGAGTTTTTAGGTGTAATCATATGCACATATTCCAGATGAGAAGAGAAAGAAGCTGGATGACAAGGCAAAAAAATATCTCTTAACTGGGTATAGTGAATAATAAAAGGCTTACAAGTTGTATAACCCTATTACAAAGAAGTTAATTATTAGCCATGATGTGAAGTTCTTGAAAGATGAAGCTTGGAACTAGAAATCCAAGATTAGTCAGTCCGAGCCAACAATTATTGAGTCTGAGAACTTGGATGGAAACATAGTGCATTCGCTTGTAGCTTCAAAAAATATTACCGGTACCATTAGTAGCACTGCCTCATCATCACATTTGCCTCCACTTGCAAGAAGGATATCTAACTTGAAGACACCAGCAAATACAAGGAGCTTGCAAGATATATATGAGGTAACTAGAAATGAAATTGAAGAAACATAATATTATGATTTTACTTTATTTTTTGAGTGTGATCCAATTTTATTTGAAGAAGTAATTCAGAATAGAAAATGAGTGAAAGCTATGGATGATGAGATAAAAGCCATAGAGAAAAATCAGACTTGGAAATTCACGGATCTTCCAGCAGACAAGAAGACCATTAGAGTAAAGTGGGTATATAAAACCAAGTTTAATGCCCAATGCGATGTTGATAGGCTTAAATCTAGATAAGTGGTAAAAGGCTACGAGCAGAATTCAAGGATTGACTATCATGAGGTATATGCACCTGTAGTGAGACTTGACATAGTCATAATGATTATGGCATTGGCAGCCCAAAAGGGGTGAAGTGTTTATCAGATGGATGTCAAGTCTGCCTTCCTCAATAGAGTGTTGTAAGAGGAGGTCTACATAGACCAACCACCAGACTAGAGTTAGAAGGGCAAGAAGACGAGGTCCTAAAACTAAATAAAACCCTGTATGGATTGAAGCAAGCACCTAAATCTTGGTATAGCCGCATTGATGCATACTTTTAGGAGAATGGGTTCATAAAATGCCCATATGAGCACACCCTCTACATGAATATAAATGCAGGAGGGGAGATGATAATAGTCTGCTTGTATATAGATGATTTGATTTATACTAGAAATAACAATATTCTATTTGAGCAGTTTAGAAATGCCATGAAGGAGTTTGAGATGACGGACTTAGGCCTAATGAAATATTTTCTTGGCATTGAAGTTATCCAATCTATGGATGGTATCTTCATATCTCAAGGCAAGTACGCAAAAGATGTCTTGAGGTTTAATTTGGAGGAAAACAAACCAAGAATTACACCAGTTGCAACAGGCCTGAAGCTGAGCAAAAATGAATGCAACAACAATGTTGATCCAACTTTCTACAAAAGGTTAATTGGAAGTCTCATGTATCTGATAGCAACCAGACTAGATTTAATGTTTACAATGAGTTTGATAAGCAGATTTATGGAAGCACTAAATAACACTCACTTGCTGGCAGGAAAAAGAATACTGCGATATGTCAATGGGACCAAAAACTATGGAATTTACTATGCCAAAAAAGATCAGTTTGAAATTGTTTGCTACACAGATAACGATTGGGCTGACAATATCGATGATATGAAGAGCACTTTCGGTTATGCATTCCATCCTGGATAAGGTGCAATTTCATGGTCATAAAAGAAGCAACCAATTGTTGCATTATCCACCACTAAGGTAGAGTATGTTACCGCCACTTCAACCGCATGCTAGGTAGTTTGACTCAAAAGAATTTTGGGGGAGCTAAATAATCCACTGAAAGGGGCAACAACTATATTTTGTGACAATAATTCTGCCATAGCACTATCAAAGGATCCAGTGTTTCATGGCTGGACCAAGCATATTGACATCCGGTACCATTTCATCAGAGAATTGGTGAAATCTAACAAAATCGAGTTATTGTTTTGCATTTCCAAAGAGCAGGTTGTAGATATTTTCACAAAACCTTTGAAGGAGGACTTTAACAGGCTATGGTAAATGCTCGGTGTCAAAGTTTTTATGAAATCTAGTTTAAAGGAGGATGTTAGAAAATTAAACTAGATTTGACATCATCTGACAAATTTTATCTTATGCATCAATCGCCAGATTTTTTGGTACCCATATTTATTACTAGTAGTCCGCAATTAGACTACAGTTGTTCGACAAGTCCTTTGGCATCAAGTTTGCACTTAATGCATGTCAATTTGTTGGTGAGAATTTCCTGCCTTTCCCTCAAAACCTCGATTCTATAAATATGAGTCGTTGGTATTATTTTGTGAGACTAAGAGAGCGTGGAGAAAAAGGAGAAATAATGCAGAGAAGATGTAGGAGAAGAAGAATACCATAAGAGCCGAGAAGGAGGTGAAGCTGTAGCTTTTAGACACTCCGAGTAGATTTTAACCTACAACAACGATTGCAGATGATTGTGTAGTGGGATTGCTGCTTGTTAATCTATAAAAAAATATAGATGTTCTCAAGTACATTTGGATAACATGAGACACTAACAAGAGCATACCATGAATATTTTGAGACCATATTTACAAGTTGTTCTCAAAAGAAAATAATGAACCAAAAATAAAGAGAACAATCTAAAAGAACATAATAAACCAAATATCATTTGTCTAGGAGCCATGAGTGAAGTAGTAGAAATTATATTTGGCTGAATTAGACAAACCTTGAATATTTTCCATTAGTTTTTAAAGATATCCAGTGCTAGAACACTTTCTCGATAAATGAGTTTTACATAAATAAAATTGTTTCATGCAGTAAAGAGTAGTTTCACTCATAAGAACAAAATGACATTCACAAACCTTATGCTCTAAAAAAAATATCCACATAAAATATTTAAGTGAGTCTTAACCAAGAAAAAGATAAGAAGGTTAGACAATTTTCTCTCTGAGATGTTTGCACTAGATGAGAAAAGCAAAATGTTACAACATTTAGTGATTGGTTGAATTTAATAAGCATCGATGTTCTCACCAAGGAATATGTTGCTCTATTTACAAATGTGATTGAATTCCTTGAAGAAAGATTATGGAATAAATCATAAAAAGAAGGCATTTTCTCCTTGTGCATGCTCAATGAGGAATATGTCAATGTACAAACCTTAGAAGAAATTGTTCTAAACAAGCACTAGAAGGAGGCAACATCAAGAAGCCTAGATATATTTACCAATTGAACATTAAAAGGTATACCGAACACCACATATTAGACATCATTCTCGATGAAATACAAAGCCTGAATAAATCATCGCTCAAATGCTCAAACAATTGTTTTTCAAAGAGCAAGGTGCATCAAAATCACTCGACTATCATCATAAGAATTCATGTTAGGGACATATAGAATCAAGTTTGATAAGTATCAACTATAAGAGCCTAAGACACGGTCAATTCATTAGCAAATTAGCACACTCAAAGCAAAAGAAAACTAATTGTATAACACTCTGTTCCAACATTAATAAGCTACTTTAAGTGATAAAACAACATAGCTAACATAGGTCCAAAATTATCCCATTGTACATCCTACCTAGAGGCCATCTAACAACTTGTATGAATGGCAAATCCTAAAGAAATGCTTTGACCCAGTTTATTTCATTTTCATCTACAAAAAGTTTGATATAAGAACATGCAGAACATTTGTTATTCACAAAGGCCTAGGGAACTAGAAATTGAGAAAATAGATGCAAAGGAGCATGAGGTACATAAGTTTTAGTTGTCAAAAGGCCTTTTAAATTATCCTACATGATTTGTAAATAGACTTATTATAGCCTATAAAAACAAGCTCACTCGTTTTTATTGGAAATATGAGCAAGTTTTGTTGTCATTGATGTCAAGAGGATGATGACCAAGTTTCATTGTCATCCATGCATTCATGTCAAAAGGTTGATGTCCAAGTTTTGATGTCATTAATATCTTCCAGTGGTTTTTCCAAAAGGCAAAGAAGCAGGTTTAAATGGAAATAATAATATTATAATATCCAATATTATAATATTCTGGGTTACAGGTTGGTTTGAAGAAAAATGAAGGCCAAGGAGTTAAAAAATTTTATTTGCTCCAAAAGACCCATGTGGCAGATTTTAAAAACTAAGTTTTAAATTATTTAAATTTAAATATTTTAACCATAAGGTTAAAATTTAAATTTAAATCAATTAAGGTGCCAAAGTTAAAATTTAATTTGAATTAAATTTGGATGTTCAATGTTTGCCGACATTTTTAATAATATGACACAGTATAAAAAGGGGACAAGTTTGATTTATTAAATCATCCATGGGAATGATTATTGCCCAAAGGAAATTGTGCGCTATGTTGGTAAAGAAAAGATTTGCATGTTTTTAAAATGGCTTAAGGCATACAGAGGAATAAAGGCAAGGGGAGCGCTAATAAAGTTTTAGAGACTTGAGTAGCATAGTTGGCAAACAAGGGCAACGTTAAGTCATTCGCAGGTGTGAGGTCATAGGTTTGATCCACGCGATCGCTGTTTTTCAAAGGGAGAAGTTTGTTTTGGTTTGCACCATAGGATAAGGGAGAAAATGAAGTCATGCACTCTTTCTATTATGTGAGGGTACGTAGCTCAGTTGGTGGGCATGCTTTGTGCAAAGACGCTTGGAGAGGCGAGATCAAGTGTTTGAAACTCGCCAAGGTTTTTGGTTGGTTTAATAAAAGGTATGCACTCACATTATTATTTGCCAAGGTTGTGTTAATCCAAAAATTGCATGGTGTGGAAATTAAAAAAAAAAAAATTTAATTTGCCCAAGGTTTTTGTTAAATCGGAAATTGCATAGTTGAAAAATTAAAAGGTGTTTATGAGTTATTGAGGGAGATAAAAGGGAAAATAAAGTTAAAATATTTTATTTTAATTTTGATTGTTAGAATTTATAAATGAGGAGAAATAAGGTGTAATTGAGATTTAATTTTTGTATGGTGAAATATTTTGAGGGAAATATTTGAATGGAAATTTTGAGAAGGTTTTTACTATCTAACCTTTGAGATTGGAAAAGAGGTTGATTATGGTTGAGATAGGTTTTGAGGTCAAAACTCCACCAAATAGAAGGTATGGGCACATATTCCTTGTGAGTGAAATATTGTTGGATTAAGTAAAGTTGGAGTGAAAAGGTTTGTTTGATAAGCATTGTTGAGTGAGTTTTCATATACATGATTGGTTGTGAGAGCAATTGAGTGTGAAATTGAGAACTATTTTGAATTAGGGTTTGTGAAAGAACATGCGTATCATTGTTATGTGAGATTGTTTAATAAGCATTATTGGAAATATTTGAGTAACCTTTCATGTGCTTGATTAGGGTTTGTAAAATATCATGAGTATAATTTTTATGTGAATTGATGAGGCAGAATATTGCCTCATACAAAGACTGCTTTTGATAACTTTTTAACTATTTTTAACCACTTATGATATGATTTTGTACTAATTTTAGTGATACTATGCATTATATGATGATGTTTGCATATTGGAATGATAAAGTGCATATGACATGTTTTGACTGTTTATCTATGTTTTATAATCTATTTCAGTTGTATTATTTAGTATATTTTGCATTAATTTAATGTTGTAATATTAAGGTGCTGCTATCTATTTGGTTTTGTGCTTCTTTCATAAGATTTCCTCACCGTTTAACCATTTTAAATAACCAAAATGTGCCAAAAATTTGTCAACAATTTGACTGTGCAGAAAACATGAACTTTTCCATACAAATTCCAGCCAGCTGTACATATACAGTATGACTTGGAATTTGTCCACTCCAGCTCATGCAAAAGATGAAATCAATATTCTGGGAACTTATGGAGACTATTTACACTGTCACAACTGTTCTCATGTGCTTCAATAGCATGAATTAATATAAACTTTGTTCTGCTGCCTGATATTCCAGAGTAGCTCCGAAATAAGTGCAAAAGCAATAGTTTGGGTCAAAAGTGCCTTTAATTGCAACAAAGGGAGGTAAACAGTGGTTGCAACTATTATAGGAACATCCCTACCCTTTCCAACACTTGTCCCTCACCAGATAAAGCTAGCAACTGGAATGGATAAGGTTTAATGGATCAAATCCCTACATTTTTGGGAAACACAGTCCTGTAATAGTTGTAATAGTCTTGTATTGAAGCACCAAACCTTATCACTGTTGTACCTTACTTGTATAAATAAAATAATCTTGTTTGGTTGAGCATATAGGAGAATATAGGATAAGAGGATATAGGGTTTAGGAGATAGAGCAATCCAAGTGTTGTAATTGTGTACTACAACATATCAGTAGTCTGCAAAACTTCCCCTGCACTACTGATATGCTGATAATGAAATAAAAGTGCAATATTTGTCATTCATGTTTTCTTCTAAGTTCAGTGTGAGTATTTAATAGTGTAGAGCAAGTTTATTTGCCCGCTTTTGGTTCAGGAAACAAGGGCCACTTCTAGGTGCAGAGGAAGGTTTTTACACGACAGAATTTTGTTATTTTTTGCTGTAGTAGGTCAGCAAAAATTTGACAGATTTTTGCATAGTTAATATTGAATTAAACGTCATCTAGCATGCGGTACATGAATGCATTATAGTTAAGTCATATAGAATAGATTTTATGGCATAACATTTTCTGTTTCAGCTTCAACATTTCTAGTCTGTATTTCTAGTTTGCATCAGAGAATTTCTTGATAATTCAGTCTGCTACAGATTTGCAATATTTGATTACCAAATTTTGAATTTCATCATTGTCTTAGGTTTCATTTTTTGCAGGTGTGAAGTTTTAATTTTTAAAAGTTTCATTGTTGTTATAGTTAATTCTATGATTTCAATTTTGTTATTTTAAATTTTGTCAATTAAATTCTATCATTTTCAATTATGCAATAGTTCAGATTTGCTTTTCCTACAACTGTGTGAATTTCAATTATGCAAGGATAAGTAGGCACTCAATTTTAGTTTCTAGGAGATTAAAAGGGACACCTCACACCCCAAAACACTAATTGTTCCATGAATAAGGCCATGATCTAGATGAACTAAAAATCAGTCTGTTAACCCCTGCTTTCGTATATAGCCTTGGACATTACCCTGGATTAACACATAATGATTAAATGATGAATATTTGATGACACTCATCATTTTTGGCACCATTTTTGGGGAACTTAGGTGTTGTTAGGAGAGGTCTAGTAGTCCAAAAATTGTCCTGTTTCAGGAAACTATTTTTGGAAACCTAAGGTTTAGTTTATTTAGTAAATAGGCATGAATGCATAGGCCAAGAGATGAAATAGGAAGGTTTATCAGAACTAGATCTTTTCCACAAAGGCATTCTTCACGATCAGGTGAAGATCTTCCTGTGTATGAACTTCTTGAAAGACTTAAAAGAGAATCATCTTCTTCATCAACTAAAATTGCAGGATCTTTGCAAGAAGAGATCTTAGAGGTACTTGCTTCTAGACATACCCATAGGGCTGATCCATTTGAACTAGTTGGAAAAATTAAAGCTAAGGAAGCACCTATGGCAGAAAAAGGAGAACATGATAGGGATATTGTTGGTCATGATGCTGACAATCCTCCTGTTAGAACTTTTGAATACCCTATTCATCTGAATCCTACTCAGAATGCTCCTATGAAAACAATTTCACCCTTAGTATTACCAATATTTAGGGGAGTTGTTTCTGAAGATCCTGATCAATTTTTGTTTGAATTCAAGGTCCTGTGTCAGACTTATGACTATGTTAATGATAACCAAAAACTGAAGTTATTTCCCTCTACACTCAAAGATGCAACCTTACGGTGGTTTATGAGCCTTGAACTAGATTCAATCCGTACTTGGGATCAAATGGAAACTACATTTTTGGATAAGTATCAGGAGTATTGTAGAGTGAAAAATAGGAAGGATGAGTTATTTCGGATAAGACAAGAAGAGGATTAGAAATTAGAGGATTATCTTGATCGATTTACCTTTATCCAAAAGAGATGTGGTCCTGTGGAAACTGAATTATTAAAAACTATATTTCTGAGAGGTTTGCAGGATGATTCTAGAGAAGTATTAGACTTAATGGGAAAAGGAGATATAAACCAACTTGATATTAATGATATTGTAGAGTTGTGTAGAAATTATTCTCACACTAGGCAAAGAAGAAGGAAAAGGAATCTTGGTAATACTGATATAAAATATTTTATGGAGGAAATGACTAATATGAAAACTGATATACTTGTTCAAATAAACACTAATTTAGGAGAAAGGAATACAAGAGCCAATTATTCACCACCCCTGTCTATATATTGTCCTAGGTGTAGAAATAAGCATGCTCTGCAAGATTGTCCTTTGGACAAGACCTCAATTTTAGCAATTTGTGGCATTTGCTCAAAGGATCATAAAACTGATAAATATCACCTTTTGCCCCATCTTCGGAGTGTTTTAGAAACCCAAGTTGAAGAACTTCATGCTATTGGGCAAAGGCCAGGAGGTAATTTCATACAAAACCAAAATACCCATTGCTTTTCTTCAAATTGGGGATAAAATCCTTGGAATATGCCATGGTCGTATACCGAACCTCCTCCCCAAACTTGGAATCAATATTGGGCAGCCCCTCAAGATTGGTCACATTCTGGTTGGAATCAGCTATGGCATTCAATTAATCCATATTGGGTACCAAATCAGTTAGGGCAAAGATGGGGGCCACAATACCCATCCTATCAAGGGTAGCTGAGGAATCAATCAGTAAATCAACACTTGCTGCTAGCGCCTAATCAAAATTTTTAGGCAAGAGTTCAACCACAGCAAAAACAACTAGTTAAGCAACCTCCACTTCCAGTTTAGCCTATAGCTAACCCCAATAACAACAGACAAGCAACCCCTGTTTATGGAGTTGAGTCTGAAGAGACTGCTGCAGTCCATGTCCTTGACTATAGTAACATCCATTTACATTCAAGGAAGGTTTTACCTGACCCTGCACCACCCACTATTGAAGAAATTGATGGAAAGCAAGAATTTTCAAGTCCAAAAAAACCACAAACAGAGCAAAAAGAGGAAAAAATAGAAAGTTTACAAGGAAAAATTGAACCTACCTCGGCAGACCTACCATATCCTGAAAGGTTTGACCACACTATCACTGCTCTTGAATTAGAATTAATCACAAAATTGAGGAAAATGTCTATCTCACTCCCTTTGTTGCAGGCAATAAAGGATGTACCTCTAATTAGGAAAACCATTCAGGAGCTGTGTATAAGGAAACCTGGTAGGAAGAAGAAAACCTTTCCTAAGACTGTACAAGTAGAAGGTAAGTTGGCTGACCTACTTTCTGGAAAACTAGTACCCCCTAAATATGGTGATCCAAAGAGTCCAGTAGTTATAATTACTATTAGGTTAGTTCAAATTCCAAATGTACTTATCGATTTAGGAGCTGCAATCAACGTGATGACTAAGGAAACCATGCAAAAATTGCAGCTCAATAACCTTAGTCCTACTACCACAATTTTGGAAATGGCAGATAGGTCAGTGGCTAAATCGAAAGGAATTTTGGAGGATGTTGCCATTGAAGTGTCTTCTTGGGAATACCCTGTAGATTTCTTAGTGTTGCAGCCTAGAAACTCAGCTAATGACTATCCTATTATTCTAGGATGACCTTGGCTTGCCACTGTAGCTACATTTATAGACTACAGGTCAGGTGAGATGACCATTTCAAATGGTGTAGACCTGAAAAATATTTCCTTGTATCCACCAGCCCAACCTTCAGCCAAAAATTATGGACAGATATAGTATCCTAAGTCTGATGAAGAACAGGAAACTATTGTCACCTTGGCCACCGTTGTAGTAAAATAACATATTGAAGAACTTAATTCACCAGAAAGAGAAATATTTGAACATGAAACAATTTTGGTGAAAACATTGCAAGAAGAAGGCCTTAGGGATGATCAAATTCTTGTCCATCATTTGTTATGGAAAGATAAAGAACAAACTGCTGAACATCTGTTATCTATTCCACTATAAGAAAGCTCTTTCACATTTCCACATGGATGGCAACATCATATTCTGACTTCTTTCACCTGTCCTATGCAAATGATCCCATCAGGTATCACATTTACACCAGAATCAAGAGTATTTCATACTCTACAACCACATCATTGTCCCTTAAATGCTTTAATAAGTAAATATGAGGCTGTCAACTCAGTTTATCCAGGGATTAAGCATATTGAGATACAACCAAGAAAATTTTTGAACATTAATAGCTAGATGACTAATGAGCAAAAAGCTAAATTATTTGCTGTTTTACAAAGACATGTTCAAGCTTTTGCTTGGAGTTATAAGGACATGACTGGCATTAACCCTGATGTGTGTACACATAGGATATACATTGAATATGTCAAACCAGTAAGACAACCACAAAGGCGTCTGAATCCCGCTCCCGAAGGATATTGTTAAGGAAGAAATAGAAAAACTATTGGATGTAGGATTCATTTATCCAATTTCAGATAGTAGGTGGGTTTCACCATTGGTCATTGTTCCAAAGAAAAATGGGAAGATGAGAGTATGTGTGGACTACAAAAAATTGAATAAGGTCACACATAAAGATCACTTTCCATTACCATTTATAGACCAAGTGTTGGACACCCTTGTTGGTAAGAAATTTTTATATTTCCTTGATGGTTTTAGTGGTTATAATCAGATCCAGGTTGCACCAGAAGACCAAGAAAAGACAACTTTCACATGTTCTTGGGGAACATTTGCTTACAAAGTGTTACCCTTCGGTTTGTGCAATGCACCAACAACATTTCAAAGAGCTGTTTTGGCTATCTTTTCTGATATAACAAATGAAAGTGTAGAGATTTATATGGATAACTTCACAGTGTTTGGAGATACATTTGAATATACTTTAGAACAACTTGAAATTTTTTTAATACGCTATGAAACATATCATTTGTCTCTGAATCCTGATAAATTTTTTTTAATGATGGAGAAAGGGATTGTCCTTGGTCATCATATATCCTCTTATGGGATCAAGGTTGATCCTAAAAAGGTGGAAGTCATCAAAAACCTTCCTCCTCCAAAAACTTAAACTGATGTGAGGATATTCTTGGGACACATTGGTTTCTACCGTAGATTTATTGCCAAATTCAGTACTATAGCCAATCCAATATTTGCATTACTAATGAAAAATTTTGAATTTTCTTGGTCTACTGAGTGTCAAAAGTCTTTTGAGGAATTAAAATAAAAGTTAACAACTCCCCCTGTATTGAGAGGACCTAATTGGGAATTGCCCTTCCATATTCAAACTGATGCTTCCAATACTACTATTGGAGCTGCATTAGGGTAAATTGACAATGGGGAGCATTATGCCATTTATTACATCAATAAAAACTTGACAGGAGCTGAAAAGAACTACACTACTACTGAGAAGGAATTCTTAGCTGTAGTATATGCTATTAATAAGATTTGACACTATATCATAGGATATCAGGTATTCGTTCATACAGATCATGTTGCCATTAAATACCTGATGAATAAACCTCTAGTTAGTGCAAGAATTATTCGTTGGTTAATACTATTGCAAGAATTTGATATCACTATAGTTAATAAACCAAGGAAAGCTAATGTAGTTGCAGATTTTCTGTCAAGATTGCCAAATGAAGATACGGGAGAGTTGGTTGAAGATGCATTTCCTGATGAAAAATTATTTGCTATTTCTGTGCAGTCTCCATGGATTGTAGATATAGCTAATTATTTGGCTATAGGAAAAATTCCTCTTAACTTTACTCCCAAACAAAGGAAACAGTTAATCAAGCAAAGTTCTTCTTTTGAATGGATAGGAGGTTTATTGTTTAAATGCGGTCCTGACCATATTTTGCATAGGTGCATCTGTAAGGATGAGGTATATGATATCCTATGGGCATGTCATGACTAACATTTAGGAGGAAACTATTCAATCAAGAGTACAATTTGAAAGATCTTGGGTACTGGTTATTACTGGCCATCTTTGCATAAAGATGTGAAAAATTATGTTAGACATTGTGATGCATGCCAAAGGATGGGAAAACCTACCTTCACTAGTGAAATGCCATTACAACCTCAATTAGGTATAGAACCATTTGAAAGGTGGGGGCTAGATTTTGTAGGACCCATTGATCCACCTTACCAAGGGAAAGTGCATATCTTGGTATGTAATTATTATGTAACCAAGTGGGTAGAAGCCCATGCTTTTAAGCATGCTCAAGAAGAGAAAGTTATTGATTTCCTATATTCCCAAAATTTTTTGTGATTTGGAGCCCCACATTCTATCACCACTGATCAAGGACCTCAGTTTACCTCAAAAGTTGTTGAAACCTTTACAAAGATGTATGAAATCAAACACTGAAAATCCTCACCTTACCATCTACAAGCCAATGGCCAAGTTGAAGTGAAAAATAGGGAATTAGAGAGGATATTAACCAAACTGTAGCAACCCATAGGAGGAATTGGGTGGAGAAGTTACCTGAAGCAATTTGGGCTTACAACACTACTTGAAAATCCACTATTGGATTCACACCATATGAATTGGTTTATGGTAAAAGCCTCTTTTGCCTATTGAATTTGAGTTATTGACTCTTCAAACTGCTTTGGATGTAGGTATTGATTTGCCATAGGCACAAACAGACTAAATTCTATAGCTTAATACATTGGATGAGCTACAAAGGGATGCATTGCACCAGACTGAGCCGATCCAAGAATAGTGGAAATTATGGCATGATAGTCACATTCAGCAAAGGAAGTTTCAGTAAGGCAACTAGGCTTTGTTGTTTGACTCATGTTATGAAGACTATCCTAGAAAATTGTAGACTAGGTGGCTTGGACCATATCAGATTGAGGAAGTGTTTGCAAATGGAGCTGTATGTGTTTCACCAATAGATGATTCAAGAAGGAAAATGATGGTTAACCATAATCGTCTTCGGATATATCATAAACCGTTAACCAAGGAGGAGTTTCTCAAGCAAGTAGGAAACTTGGATGTATTAGTATTGGAAGAAACCACTTCTTCCAAGATGGACTCAATAAAGTAACATGAACCAAAATATATAAAACAAAAATGAAAAAATAAAAAAAAAATATATATAAAGAAAATAATAATAATTCATAATATGAAAACCTCTTTGAGGTGCATCTGAATTGGACTTACATGAAAACCAGTTTTTTTGGCATGTTTGCCTCACGGACCCACCACCATTCCATTCATTCTCACCATTGTTTCACTATTTACCATTCCATTCATTCTCACCATTGTTTCACTATTTACCATTCCATTCATTTTCACCATTGTTTCACTATTTACCATTCCATTCATTCTCACCTCTGTTTCACCTATTTTCAGATTGCATCTATCTTAGTTAGTAGAGCAGCCAACAAAGAATCAGTAGAAAACAACATTTGTACAAAATGTAGATAGAATGATTTCTTCAGGTATGTTCCTTTTTCTATTTTAATATTGTAAATATTTATTATGTAGTGTATGATATCCCTAGTTAGTATAAAGCATACATAAGATCTGGTTCCAGAAAGTTATCAAGGTAGTCTAAGGCAGAAAAGGCTCTTCAAATGCTCTTGAAAGGTACTACTTTGTAATGAACCTGCTGCACATAACAAGTTTTCGAACGAAGAAGCTTTAGAATTAGTTTTAGAATGAAAAGGGTATATGCTTTGGAATGGACTATGCAATAAAACCGATTGGAATGAATTAAAAAAAAGGTTAATTCATTAATATCTAAAATCACATGGCTAAAAAGTCAAATAAATTAAAAATTTTGAAGGTTTTGCGCCAATTGGGTTGGAAATAGCATTTGGAACACTGGTTTCAAATGCTATTTCCAACCCAATTGGCGCAAGCATTTGGAACACAGGTTTCAAATTCGAGTTCCAAAGAAAATATTGAGGGGGCATGGAGTTTCAAAAATTGCCACATGTGACCAGTGTGGCACACAACTCAAAGCCTATTGAAAAGGAGGACTCTCGTAAAAATTTAATTATCCCATATCACTCTCAATAGCTGCAATTATATGATGACACGTAGTAACATCTGGTTGATGGTAACTTTCTGCATGCAATGAATTGCCACCACGTACCAAGTTCATGTTACCTAGCACGTTTGGAAGTTATTCTGGCACTGCGCTCATTTACTCTTCACCCTCGAGCATTACTCTTTACAAACTCAAGTATTCCAAAGCTGAGAAACACCTATAGTAAAATTTTCAGACCTAAGATACGCAGAACCCCAATCATTTATAATAGGACAAAATAATAAAATTGAGCTAGATAACATAGAATATATGCAAAAATATGGGGAATGCATGTAAATTTTTACTGAAGGAGGATTTTTGCCCTTCTTGCGCAAGTTCGATGGGTATTCAAAAGGGTTGGCTGCTGAGTTCGCACGTACCTTCTGCAACAACAAAATCCATATCAGCGGCATGACCATCCAGGTAAGCCCTGAAATTCTCAGCCAGGTTATTGAATTACCATTGCATGGGGTTCAAATTGGAAAATCAAGGAAAAATACTTTAGTTGAACTTGTAAATCAGTTCAGGGGAAATGAGGATAGGCCCACTAAGTTTGTATTAAGTAATAATATCTGCAAGGGCATCAAAAGAACAAGTTTATAGCTTCCTTGGGATGAAGTTGCAGTATGGATCATTAGGTTTTTGACATGCAATGGGCAATTCCCTGTCCTCTCAGGAAATCATATGCTAATTTTAACCCATCTTCGTCACGATCGCTCAAACCCTAAACTGAAGGTAAATCTGCCTCTGTACCTATACCAGGAGCTGGTAAATATGGCCAAAAAGTACCAAGCAAGAAAAGGGTCTCCCAAACACCATGGCCTAATCAAGATGATATGCATACATCACTTCAGGGGAAACCCTAGAATATTTGATAGGTTTTTTCATGCATGGAATGAGTTGATTGAGGAAGAGGCAGTTGAAAGCCCTGGATCTGAAGAAGAGATAAATTTTGAAGAACTTGAATCTGAAGCATAAATAGAAATTAAAAATTCTAAACATAAAATTGAAACTAAATCCTCTAAAAAAGAAATTCCCTCCTCACCACAGGGACCTCCATCCTATAGGACAAGGAAGCAAAGAGAGAAACATTCTAATATTGATCCTGTAGGTAAGAGGAGGAAGGTTACATTTTTTGAAAATGTAACTGTTTTTCCCACTCAGTCCACTGAGCAATTTGGAAGTTTAAGCAGGGAAGGACAGTTGGAGAAGGGAACACCTGAAGCAGACCCTGCCCTAGGATTGATAAGCCCTATTTCACAATCTAAAAAGAAATAAAAGCAATCAGCTTTGGAATTGAAAAGGTCTTCGAGACTTTAAAAATCCACCAACATAGGTGATATGGAAAAGGAAGAAGGAACTGCACATGTTGATACCCTGTAGGTGAAAGAAAATATGGAGAAAGTTGAAGATATAAGCACCAAGGGCACAAATAGTGCAACATATATGGTTATACCTACAATGTCCCTCAATTACCTACCAGATTCAGAAGATAGAACCATAACAGAAGAAGTAGAGGGAAACACCACTATTGCAAAAATATATGCACCACTTGTTTGAAGTGATTGAAGAAGTTTTTTGAAAGAGATTGAGTTGAGTTGTGTATGCAAGTTTTGCAATTGATTTGAGTAAGATTTTGTGAAAGCTTAAGGACAAATTTGTGTAAGCTTTTGTGGAATCTTACAAGAAGATTTGAGACAAGTCTTGGTGAAGACTTGAGAGCAGATTGGACAAGTTCTAGAGAGGACTTGTTGAGAATATTTGAGATAAGTCTTAGAGAAGACTTGAGAGTAGAATTGATTGATTGATTTGTTCAAGCTTTGTGTTAAGGCTTGGGGTAGATCTAGTAGAGTTGATTTGTGATTGGATCAAGCTTTATGTTAAGGCTTGAGAAAATATTTTAGGATAAAATTTCGTCCAGACTTGAGGACATATTTGTACCAGACCAGAGACAAAGATTGAGCAGATTTGTGCTAGACCGAAGGACTATGTTTAGTGCAGATTTGAGATAGAGATTGAGCAGATTTGTTCTAGACCAAAGGACTATGTTTAGTGTAGATTTGAGATAGATATTGAGCAGATTTGTGCTAGACCGAAGGATTGTGTTTAGTGCAGATTTGAGACAGAGATTGAGCAAATTTGTGCTAGACCAAAGGATTGTGTTTAGTATAGATTTGAGATAGAGATTAAGTAGAGCTGAGAGCAAGCTTTGGAGGTGATAGAGTAGAGGATAGTAGTCTCCAGTGGATAGATATCCATTAGCTAGGGTAGTGAGGACAAAATTCTTTTGAGTGAGGACATAGGTCTTCTATGGAGAGAGATCCACAAGCTAGTGCAGTGGAGGCAGTAGTCTTCTAGAAGATCACTAGCCAGAGTAGAGGAGGAGTTCTCCTATGGATAGAGATCCATGAACCAACTAGGATAAAGAGTGTCTCTTGTGGATAGAGATCCACAAACTTGATTAGGGGATTGGTATCTCCTTTGGACAGAGGTCCATAAACATTGTAATAGGGAAGGATTCCCAAGATATTTGTTGAGAAAATTTTAGTGAAATATTTTCTCCATGGAGTAGCCCACATTGGGTGAACCACGTTAAATTGGTGTCTCTATTGTGTGTGGTGATTTATGCATTGCTTTGATTACTATTGTTGATATTGCCATTGATATATTGGATAATATTGTTTACGAAAGAAAAATAAAAAGTGGTCTTATACTATTCACCCCCCCTCTCAGTATAAGATTGTGTTCTTCAATTGGTATCAGAGCGGGTTCCTTTGGAAGAGTTTAACAGCTTGAAGGAAAATCTCACAAGAACATAGATGGATTCTCAGAATGGATCTTCAGGGAATTCAGCACCATTGTTTGATGGGAATAATTATGCACTTTGGAGTATGAGAATGAAGATTCACCTAATGGCACTAGGGAATGAAATATGGCAAGCAGTTGAGGATGGATACATACCGCCAGCTACTCCACCTACAGATAAATATGGTAAGCTCCTACAACTAAATAATTCAAAGGCAATGAATGGAATTTTAAAGGGTTTACATGAAATAAAGTTTATAAAGGTTATGCATTGCACATCAACAAAGGAAATTTGGGATAAGTTGAAAGGTATATATGAGGGAGACAAAAAGGTCAAAAGGGAAAAGTTGCAAAATTACAAGAGAACATTTGAAGACCTAAATATGAAGGATGAGGAAAATATTGCTGCATACCTACTTCATGTGGATGAGGTTGTTAACTCCATGCAAGGACTTGGGCTTAAAGTTGAAGAAACAAATGTTTGTGATAAGATTTTAAGGTCACTCCCAAAAAGGTATAGTGAAAAGATTTCAGCTATAGAAGAGTCAAAATATATTGAACTTTTGACAAGGGATGAATTACATGGAATTCTCACATCTTTTGAGATGAGAATAAAAGAGGAACCTATTCCCCAAAAATAAGTAGCCTTCAAAGTTACTAAGAAGACAAAGGGTAAGAAGTTAGATTCAAGCAATGAGTTATCCAGTGATGAAGAAGCAAATTATGGTAGAAGGAACAAGGACTCAAGAAAGTATAAAGGTACGAAATCAGTTAAATATTTTAATTGTGGTAAATATGGTCACTATGCAACTGATTGTCTAGAAGCTAGAAATAGTAGTGAAGATGAGAAACAGGATCATAAGAATAGGAAAACAGGAAAACACAGGTATCAAAAGAAAAATAGGGATGGACAAAGCAAGCAAGGAAAGAAGTTTTTCCAAAGGCATAAGAAAAGTTTTTATGCAGACAAGGTAGGTAAGAGTTCAAGCGATAGTGATGGAAGCTCCTCAAATAATGATGAGGAAGAAATTCTATTTTTGGAAGAAGAAAAAGAAGTGGTTAGAAAAAGGACACCAATAATTCTCAAGTGTTTTAGATGTGGTAACTTTGGTCATCTTGAAGATAGTTGTACAAGGAATGGATTCAGTTTCAGTGAAGATGAATATGAAGATGCTCTTAGAGGAACAAGAAGAAGAAAGTCTACTTTTGGTAATAGAAGAAGAAGGAGATGCTCCTATTGAAGATGAATTAGAAAGGAATGAAGATGATCCCAAAGGTAAAGAAATAGAGGAAGAATCAGAGGAAGGAGAATTTGATCTTGAGGGTGAGCTTATTTCTGTTCTAAAGGAATTAAGGAAGGTAAGAAAGTAGAACTCAAAACTCAAGCTTCAATTTCAAGAATGTGATGAAGAGAAAGGAAAGCTTATAGAAGATCTAACCAACTCAATAGCTAAGACAAGGAGATTTAAAGAGAAGTTAGAGGTAAAGGTTCTAGAGTGTGAAAGGTTAGAACATGAAGTAGCTTCACTAAGGAAGGAAGTAAAAGAGTCTAAAGATAAGCTACACAGGTTTGGGAGAAGCTCAAAAACCTTGGATAATATTATCAAGGTACAAAGATCTTCATCAAACAAGATAGGACTTGGTTTTGAACATGAACAAAGAGAACAAGGAGAGGAGTCAATCTCAAGCTCCAAGGAAGAAGAAGCTTTAGAAGAAGAGAGTGTAAGAGAGAGTGAGACTTCTGAGGTTTAGTTGGACAATAGAAAGTTCAAAAAGGAAAGGAACAATGCACAAATGAGGAACAAATGGAACATGAAACAACACAGGGTAGAAGAGACTAAGAGACCAATGGGGTCAAGGCAAGGTTTCTTCAATGGATGATGCTTCTCATGTCACAGATTTGGGCACAAGGCTACATAGTGCAGGACACATGAAAGACAAAAATATGGAAATTTTAGAAATAGACAGCTCTTTCAAGGGTATTTCTACTCTTGTAATCAGTTTGGTCATAAGGTAATTAATTGTAGGGTTCATGACAGGAATGGATATGGCTTCACCAGGAGAAACTTCAAGATATTTGCACCTTCAAGGAACCACAACATTAAGTGTTATAAGTGTAATAATTTTGGGCATATAGCTAAGTGGTGTAGAGCAAAACTTCCAGAGACAAGCAAGAACAAGAATAGTCAGATGAATCAAAAGGATCAGTTGAGGAAGAAGGTGGACAAAGGTAAAGATCAATGTATGCTGGGAGTAGAGATACTCCCACCCCAAAATTAATCACCTCAAGAGAGGAGGTGGGGGAGGGGCTAAGCTAAGAGTCTCATTCTTAGCCCCAAGCCCCAAAGGTGGCCCTTTGCCATTGATGTCAAAGGGGGAGATATTTGAGTTAGGGGGAGAGCATTCAGTTCGAAGGGAGAAAAACTAAAAAAGGTAAAGGAATTGGTAAAAGGAAAATGGGTTGCCATCAATGACAAAGGGGGATATTGTTGGAAATATGAGCAAGTTTTGTTGTCATTGATGTCAAGAGGATGATGACCAAGTTTCATTGTCATCCATGCATTCATGTCAAAAGGTTGATGTCCAAGTTTCGGTGTCATTAATGTCTTCCAATGGTTTTTCCAAAAGGCAAAGAAGCAGGTTTAAATGGAAATAATAATATTATAATATCCAATATTATAATATTTTGGGTTACAGGTTGGTTTGAAGAAAAATGAAGGCCAAGGAGTTATAAAATTTTAATTCCTCCAAAAGACCCATGTGGCAGATTTTAAAGACTAAGGTTTAAATTATTTAAATTTAAATATTTTAACCATAAGGTTAAAATTTAAATTTAAATCAATTAAGGTGCCAAAGTTTAAATTAAATTTAAATTAAATTCGAATGTTCAAGGTTCACCGATGTTTTGAATAATATGGCACATAGTATAAAAAGGGGGCAAGTTTGATTTATTAAATCATCCATGCGAATGATTATTGCCCAAAGGAAATCGTGTGTTGTGTTGGTAAAGAAAATATTTGCATGTGTTTAAAAGGCTTAAGAGGGCAGACACAGGAATAAAGGCAAGGGGAGCGCCAACGAAGGTTCAAAGAGCTGAGTAGCACAGTTGGTAGCCAAGGGCTACATTAAGTCATTCGTAGGCACGAGGTCGCGGGTTCGATCCATGCGATCACCATTTTGCAAAGGGAGAAGTTTGTTTTGGTTTGCACCATCGGATAAGGGAGAAAATAAAGTCGTGCACTCTTTCTATTATGTGAGGGTACGTAGCCCAGTTGGTAGGTGTGATTTGTGTGGAGGTGCTTGGAGAGGCGATATCAGGTGTTCGAAACTCACCAAGGTTTTTGGTTGGTTTAATAAAAGGTATGCACTCACATTATTATTTGCCAAGGTTGTGTTAATCCAAAAATTGCATGGTGTGGAAATTAAAAAATATTTTTAATTTGCCCAAGGTTTTTGTTAAATCAGAAATTGCATAGTGGAAAAATTAAAAGGTGTTTATGAGTTATTGAGGGAGATAAAAGGGAAAATAAAGTTAAAATATTTTATTTTAATTTTGATGGTTAGAATTTATAAAGGAGGAGAAATAAGGTGTAATTGAGATTTAATGTTTTGTATGGTGAAATATTTTGAGGGAAATATTTGAATGAAAATTTTGAGAAGGTTTTTGCTATCTAACCTTTGAGATTGGCAAAGAGGTTGATTGTGGTTGAGATAGGTTTTGAGGTCAAAACTCCATCAAACAAAAGGTATGGGCACATCTTCCTTGTGAGTGAAATATTGTTGGATTGAGTAAAGTTGGAGTGAAAAGGTTTGTTTGATAAGCATTGTTGAGTGAGTTTTCATATACATGATTGGTGAATGGTTGTGAGAGCAATTGAGTGTGAAATTGAGAACTATCTTGAACTAGGGTTTGTGAAAGAACATGAGTATCATTGTTATGTGAGATTGTTTGATAAGCATTGTTGGAAATATTTGAGTAAGCTTTCATGTGCTTGATTAGGGTTTGTAAAAGATCATGAGTATCATTGTTATGTGAATTTGGAATCATCTTGAGTCAAGGTTGAGTTCCATAGTAAGAGTTGTTGGAAGCATTGTGAAACACTTGGTTAGGGT
This sequence comes from Wollemia nobilis, assembly GCA_028583015.1. Classification (NCBI taxonomy): domain Eukaryota; kingdom Viridiplantae; phylum Streptophyta; class Pinopsida; order Araucariales; family Araucariaceae; genus Wollemia; species Wollemia nobilis. The sequence goes on along the minus strand of JAQPPZ010002946.1, from coordinate 1,631,492 downwards.
TTGTAAGCAAGTTGTGTTTCATTGAGTGAATGGTTGAGTGAAATTGGATGAGCATTATTGATTGAAAGCATTGGAGTGGTAGTTCAAGTTCTATGAAACAAATTGTTCTCTATTCTAAATTGATTTGAAAAAGAGTTTGAAAGTGATAGAGTGATTTGTGAGAGTGAAACATATTGAGTCTCTTACCATTCTCTATATGTTTTTGTGGTTAAACAAAATTCTGAGTGAAATTTGTTTGTGTGATTAAAGAGGTTTTCTGAAAGAGATTAAGTTGAGTTTTGTGAGTGTGAAACATATTGAGTCTCTAACCATTCTCTATATGTTTTTGAGGTTAAACAATATTCTGAGTGAAACTTGTTTGAAGTGATTGAAGAAGTTTTTTGAAAGAGATTGAGTTGAGTTGTGTATGCAAGTTTTGCAATTGATTTGAGTAAGATTTTGTGAAAGCTTAAGGATAAATTTGTGTAAGATTTTGTGGAAGCTTACAAGAAGATTTGAGACAAGTCTTGGTGAAGACTTGTTGAGCAGATTGGACAAGTTCTAGAGAGGACTTGTTGAGCATATTTGAGACAAGTCTTTGAGAAGACTTGAGAGCATAATTGATTGATTGATTTGTTCAAGCTTTGAGTTAAGGCTTGGGGCAGATCTAGCAGAGTTGATTTGTGATTGGATCAAGCTTTGTGTTAAGGCTTGAGGATAAAGTTTGGTGCAAACTTGAGGATAAATTTGTACCAGACTAGAGACAAATATTGAGTAGATTTGTGCTAGACCGAAGGACTATGTTTAGTAAAAATTTGAGATAGAGATTGATCAGATTTGTGCTAGATCGAAGGACTATGTTTAGTGTAGATTTGAGATAGATATTGAGAAAATTTGTGCTAGACCGAAGGACTATGTTTAGTACAGATTTGAGATAGATATTGAGTATATTTATGCTATACTGAAGGACTATGTTTAGTATAGATTTGATACAAAGATTGAGCAGAACTGAGAGTAAGCTTTGGAGGTGATAAAGCAGAGGATAGTAGTCTCTAGTGGATAGAGATCCATTAGCTAGGGCTAGTGAGGATAGAGGTCTTCTGAGTGAGGACATAGGTCTTCTATGGAGAGAGATCCACAAGCTAGTGTAGTGGAGGCAGTAGTCTTCTAGAGGATCACCAGCCAGAGCAAGAGGAGAAGGAGTTCTCCTATGGATAGAGATCCACGAACCAACTAGGGGAAAGAGTTCTCCTATGGATAGGGATCCACGAACTTGATTAGGGGATTGGTATCTCCTTTGGATAGAGGTCCATAAATATTGTAATAGGGAAGGATTCCCAAGATATTTGTTGAGAAAATTATAGTAAAATATTTTCTCCATGGAGTAGCCCACATTGGGTGAACCACGTTAAATTGGTGTCTCTATTGTGTGTGGTGATTTGTGCATTGATTTGATTACTGCTATTGATATTGCCATTGATTATATTGGATAATATTGTTTGGGAAAGAAAAGTAAAAAGTGGTCTTATAATGTTCACCCCCCCTCTTAGTATAAGCTTGTGTTCTTCACTTTTGGTTAATGCAAGTAAAAAGGATAAGCATATAAATTTTAAAAGAATAAAAATATTACTTAGAGGAAGAATATATCTTCTATTTATGTTGCTTGACGAGACACTATTTTCTCATAATTTAAGGCATAAATTAAATCATGAGTATATGCTTATATATACTCATTGGAAAAAAATGAGGATGATTCAATGAGATTTTTTTTTAAGTTTTGTGAAAATTGATATGGCTAGTGGAGCACTAAAGTTCTTGTTGCTTTATTCTTGAGTACTAAGAGAAAATAACTATATTTCCTAGAAGACCAAACATAGAACACAACTAGAGTTTAAAGAAGTATGGGAAGTTGTAGATAGCACCATTACGTATCCAAATGCAAAAGGAGAAAAACAAACCAAATTCAACAAGGTAGATAGAAAATCATGATTGATCATCATGTTTGGAGTAGTTGATAAAGTACAACCATACATTCAAGATTATCCCACAATAAAATATGCTATGGAGAAACTTCAAATAGTATTCAAGGAAATGAACGAGAATCAAATTCTATTTCTACAAAGTAAGCTACATTACTTGAAGATGAAGAGTGGAGAATGACTTGAATCTTTCATGAAGAGAATTGTTGAATTATGAGCATCACTACAAGAATTGGGAGAAAAGGTATTTTATGAGACACTTGTACCTATAATTTTAATATCTCTCCCTTATTAATATAATTTATTTACGACAATACTAAATATCACTAAGAAAACACCAACATTTGAAAATTTGGTGAACCTACTTAAAAAGTAGAGTCCTCACATTCAATACAAGAAGGAGAACAAGTACTTATTATGAATAGAAAAAGGAAATAAACATTCAAATTAGGTATAATACCTCAAAAATGCTTTTAGCAATAGAAAAATATTTCTCACATGCAATTATATCAACAACAAAGAAATGATTCTCACATGCAAGGATATTAAAAGCGAAGAAATATTTTTCACACACAAAAAATGTGTGAAATTTGTGTTAAAAGTGGCCACATAGTGAAGGATTGTTGACATAGTCCATTCATAAATGGACCAGCTTCATGAGAGATGCATCAACACCAAGATAAATTATCATTAGATAAGAAAAATTAGATTTGAAAAAGAGTGCAACAAAATAATATAGTAGAAGAGAACCAAATTAAAGAAGACAAAAAAAAATCATACAAAAGAAGAATAAAATCATCATGTACAGGAGGAAGAGGAATATGTATTTATTGTACAAGCACAACTAAGACAACAAAATAATTTTTGGTATGAATCTAAAGCAAGAAAACATATAAACCATCATGACATTTGATTTCATCCAAGTCATATAGGAAATAATGTCTCTAATGAATTCAAAAGTTCAGTTGATTATTCTAAGCAATTGGAATACCAATAGGAGATCAAAACTAGATTTAAAATACATCAAACAACAAAGAAGACCACCAAGATACAAACAAGTCAAAGCCATGGGATATCCCTGAGAAGTAAAGAAATTTGATACTTCCTAGAATAGAGATAGATTGTTCAAGGTCAACTTATTTATTACACTCTTTCCCCATTATAGAAGAAAACATTTACAAAGTGCATGGCTTATTGTGACGTGTTCTTTGAAGAAGCATGATATAATTGGAAAAGTTAATCTTATGAAGAAAATAATTTTTATTTTTACAACTTGAAAAACTAAGGATCCTTTCATCATTATCAAAGCCTTAGATATTATAAATCGTTTGTTAAGGAGTGTACCAACATCACAAGAAATCAAGATATTAGATTTTGATATGCAATGTGATATCATCAAAATTAACAACATAATAAAAAATAAAGGGAGATTTGTTAGAAACTGATAGTAGCTATTGGGCCCTAATTTTTCAATGATAAAAGCTATTAAGCACCTAACAAGATACTACATTTATGTTCAAGGAAAAACAATAGAAGTTATAGGATCATTTAAGGGAATAAAACAAGTATGCAAAATTACTAAATATTATTTTCAAATCATACATCATATCTATCATATCAAAGTATGTAAAGTAGAAGAAGATGAAGCAAAAAAATCCTTACACAATTTTTTCCCATCTTATTCAAAATAAATATTGGTGATTTGGTCAATTCAATAACTAACACAAGATGCATCATAGTTGTAGACACCAAACATTGACCCACTTTTCATCAATTTTCATCAATGCACCCTCACACATTGATCCTCTAACCAACCAAGCCAAATTTGCCTTATGGAGACCTAAAATTGAGCATTTATTGCTTCAAAAAGCAATGTCATATTTGAGCCAAATTTTACCCTAAAAAATCTTCTCCAAATTTCTCAAACCACCAAAATTAGATTAGGCTAATTTTTTTTTTGACAAATATAGATTTTCCTATGTTTTGATGTTGTTTGATGCCTCAAAATACAAAAATCTTGCACATGGGTTGAGTTGTCGCAATATCATACCCTGAATTTCTAGGGTATGAAATTTCAAAATTTTAATTTTTTCTTCTCCCACTTAATCAACCCATAACAATCAAATTAATGATATCACGGTGTTCATCACTCGATTTTAAAATTGCCCTGTTAAGTTAAAATATCAATGTCATATTTCTCCACCTTCCTCGAGCCTTGTGTCATTGATGGCACATTAGGCAACAACTATTTCACAAATACCAAAGATTCAAAATCCTCCATCAAATGCCCATGCAATATTTCTAATCCTCAAGCAATCTCACCAAGATCTATCCATTTTGACCTCATTTTCAAATTCAATCTCTTTTCCCTCTCTCACAAGACCATGACAAATCTATAAATGGTATCTTGGGATATCATTTTCATCAAGCATTCTCCAGCACCAAAACTCTACAAGATATCCTCCAAGCTCTCAAGTTTCTCTTAGCATTTGGTGAGTATTCAAGTTCTAAAGAAAAGTTCAAGATGGCATCATCATCACCAATATTCAAGCATCCAAGCATACAAAGGAGACCACCATCATCAAGATCCCACCACGGGGGAGGCAACTCTTCTTCAAGGGTTCTACAAATTTATGATTGGTCTTTCTAGGGTGAAAAATTAATTTTGAAGTCAGGATTTATAGAGTGTGAAATCAATACAACCACCAGTTGAGGGGGATTTATTTGTGAATTTTAATAGCATTTGTGTTTAAATATTTTTTGTTGTTGATTTTGCTCTCCATTTTCACAAAAATATCAAAAAGGGTAAAATAACCTCTTTTCTTATTTTGTTCTAGGTAATAAATCATAAAATAAAAGTGCAATCAAATAACATAGGCTTATCTTTGATTTGTTTATTTCTTTTCAATATTTAGGTATTTGAAATCCTAATTGCATGTAGACTTGCATTAGGTTAAATTTGTTTGTGCATTATCTTGACCCCTTTATTTAACAAAAATAATTTTACACTCTTGCAAATTTAGGGATAGTGATCATTCAAAATATAAGAACCATTCTAGGATAGTTTTTGTCCTTTTGCATATCTTGTTTGTTATATCTTAGTTAACTAGCATTTACAATCAATTAGTCTATCTCTTAGAAAATCAAAACTTAGGTATTTTCTAAAATACCCATCAAAATGAAAGTATTTGGAGTGAATTCTTAAAAAACTCATAGTGAACATCTCAAACCCTTAACCAAACACACCAGTTGAGGTGAGGACCCCATGGGGATTTTAGCCCTTGTAGATCCACTAGGATTTTTGCAAGACCTCCTCACAATAGCACATGATAAAAATCCTCCAGATGAAGACATTAGAGGAGGCAAATATCTTACAATGAATTTATAAGTATTAAATATTAAATAAGCATTTATAACAAGTGTGTTTTTTGAGTGCATGATTAGTAGAACCTAACACTCCTAATTATTATAGTACAAAGCCTATATTAAGGGGGAATTTCTCTCTTTCCAACATCACCTTAGAACATATCATTAAGTTAAAATCCAAAAGCCAAAGTCAAAAGCTAAGAGTGAGAGTCAAAGCCAAGAGTGAGAGCCAAAGCTAGATCTAAAGATAGAGCTAGAGCTAAGACTATGTTGTAATAAGGGGGAGTATGTTAGGAACTATTACATCATATCTCATGTGACATGAGTGTGGCATAACCACCCATCACATGGACTATACATTTACTAGAAGACAAGGGTAGTTGCAAGTTTAGTTAGAGGTTTGTTATGTAAAAATGATCATCTAATGTATTCAAATATCCATAGTTTCATAATAAAAATTATTAAAGTAGTTTCTAACAACTTTTTTATAGTGAAATTGAGAAAATGTTGAGAAAGTACATAGCATATATCAATAACTATAACATTCACTACGTATCCCTTGTTACAATGACTATTTGAATATTTATAAAAGCCATTCCAATGTACACTTATAAAATTAAAAAAGGAATAATCACATTGCAAAAAAATATATTGATCTCATACACTTTTTGTATAAAAAAGACAAAATTCAAACTAAACTTCCAAATTAAAATTAGAAATAATCTTCCCAAAAATTGTAAACTAGATTTATGTGTCATCATATAGATCCATAAAATTTGAAATCATCACACTCATTTTGGCTAGGTCATTAAATTCATTCATTTTATTGAGATACAACCAATTCAAATAGTTACATGCCATGTGGACTTAGTCAACACCAAATCTGAACAAATATTTTTGGTATTTAGTCACATGGGTTCTTTGATGAGTTGGGTGATGCACCATACACAGGGAAAACCACCATCTTATAAGTACTTAGTTACCTTAATAATTGACATTGTTGCTACAAGACATAGTTCTCTACCATAAACAATAGTTAAAATAAATATACATCATTCATTTAACCAACTACTTTCCATAGAAGATCATGTAGACCAAGTAGAAAATATGATGACTCTACCAATTCAATAAAACTAACTATTATCTTATGTAAGAAAATGAAACCTAAACCATTCATATACACATTAGATTTTTGGAATATATTATATTATTTGGTACTTGCCAATGTACCATCATGGGTACATCTATAAATTTGGAAAGAGTCTTAGATTAAGATTTACTTTACGCAATATAATGCACAAGTGTGCAATGATATTTTGGTAATGTAAATGTGCATAGTTATCCCTATGTACATGTGTCAATAGAGTAGGAATATGAATTATCATAGGAAGATTGAGGCCCAAGAAACCTCCATATGAAGAGTCACATTCCATTCTATATATATGGATGTATTGATGTAAAAGATATGGCAAAGGAGAAAGAGTCACCCATGTAAGCAATGGAAGGTGATGTAATATGATGTATTTTGATCTCTTCATTCAATAAATATTTTTGAGTATTTGGCATTAGCATTCTTTGAGTTATTATATAGTATATTCTGAGTTTATATGCTTGATTGATCAACATTATTATATTTTTCATATTGCAATTATATTATTGATCTTTAGGAAATATTATTTTTAGTATTCATTCATCAAAACCTAACATAGATAAAATAGAAAAATACTATTGTATTATTTTGATTCAAAGATACAATAAAGGTAAACATAGGCTCAAAATAGGTTAATATAGAGTGAAAAATAGGCTATTTTCAATGCCCATCATTGTGCTTGTTTGAAATATATTATTATGTTAAAAGGGGAGCATGTGAAATCTCATAACCCAACATGCCTTCACATATATATTAGAATTAGTACCATATATATTTTAATAATACATGGCATCCATATCACCTTATATAAAATAATATACAAAATATTCAAATGAATATTGTCTCAGCAACAAGGGGGGTACTAGGATCATTGTATTTGTGTGTCCAATTGAAAATCTAGACTCAAGGGGAATGACTACTAATTGGAAGTATGTATGCTCACATAATACAACATAATAAAATTACACAACACCGAAAAATATCAAATGATAACTATCCTACATTGGTTTTAATGAGGCTTCATAATGCCTTATTGCATATATCCAAGTAAAATCTTTTTGCCTATTTTGTATGACTAACACATGTGTATACAATGTATTAAATTGTAGTTTATGTCAATATTAATATTGAAAATAGTAAATAGAAGACATGTTTTACTTATCTATTTAAGACAATTTCATGTGTTACTAAAGGTCTAATTGCATTTTGATATCACTTGAGAAATGGTTAGGCAATTGATCGCTTGTAGGTCTAAATGCCAAGAAAAATAGATCATGAATAGACTACCTTAAAGAATAACAAAGTAGTCACTAAAATTATATGCCAAAACTATTCCAGTGTGTTTGTGCACCAAAATACTTGTGTACCAAAATTATTTTAAAGTATTTGTGCACCAGAATACATGTGCACTAGAACTATTCCAGAGTGTTTGTGCACTAGAACTATTCTAGAATACATGTGCATTAGAGATATATGTGATAAAATTGAAGTTTTCAATAATTTGATAAGAGAAATGCTAGAATCACCTATTACCTATAATGAAAAAAGTACTTATAACGAGCAATACCAAAATTGCTCGATACATGTAGCGCTAAAATCACCTATTATGTACAATGCTATAATTATTGTTATACACATGTAGCAAAGAAAGTTGCATGTCAAATATGGTGGGGAGGAAAGCACTAGGATTTTTAGGAGTTGTTGTGATCAATTAAGTAGATCATATAATAAAAGATATTTTAGTTCTTTTTAATTGGGTGTATGCCCACTTATCTTATCCAAAACATTTGTTAGATATTATTCTTTGGAAAAGTCAACAACTCAAGATTGTCTTGATTTGTCCAACCAAGAAGATGGCTTGGCTTACGTAAATCCATCAACTGTTTTGGATTATTAATTGGATTAGGCACTTGACAAGTATCTTAGTTGGTAATTAGTCTATATATGACAATGTAAGTCGAAAGGAAGATGATTAGAATTCGGTATGTTCCTTCCATTTTTAGACATTTATTTATCTTGCCATACAAAAAGAGAGATCTAATTAGTCTAACTAGATAGTCATCTACTTATATCTGATCATACAAACCCCCTAAATATAATTCTAATCGTCTTTTTATTTTTTTGTGGGCATTGCTATGATAACACTAGAAATCTATGATAACGCCAGGGGAGTGCTTTTGCTAAAATTAAATACTTCTGCATAGAATTTAGAATGAGGTGTTCTAGTTTCTAGTTTCTACTTTTTGGGTTTTTGTTGCTTGATTTTTATTTTTTTGCCTCTACAACTATACTTTGTTTTTAGTTAATTAACAATTTCATCATAAAATAAAGTAGTAAGTTATATAAATTTGTTTTATCAAATCATTTTGGGCAAGAAACTGTAACAACATATAGTTGCATCTAGGCTAGTTTTTGTATGCTTGCATAATTTATTATCTACCCTTGAAAGGAAAAGACTCTTTACATTCTTTGTAATCATTGGAATTGAAAGAACATAGAACTTTGATCCCTTGTTTATTGTATATATTTTTTCTTGAATCATTTACCTTTTTATTTTAGATTTTATATTCGTTCTTAATAGGATTAGAGTTATATTTTGAGCCTTAGGTATTTTGTAAAATTTACACATACAAAATTTGCTCAAAAGTTGTATATATAAAATAAAAAATATTGAAATATACCAACCCATGTGATTTAGGTCCCCTTTGGGAAGGGATTCTAGGACTTAATCCATGCATGGCTTGTTATCTATATATTGGAGAACCTAATGTGAAGAACATATAGCCTAAATAAAAGTTAAAATAATTTAAAATTAAGTAAGACCAAAGTAAATTATTTGATTAGATTAGATCATAATAATTAAGATTAATAATTTTTTCCTTTTTACTAGTGTGCAAATATCAACATTGAATCATGAATCTAGGTGTGGTTGACCCTTGTATTATTCCTAGTCCATATACCTCAAGGTTTGTCCTCACATATGGTCATGTATATTGGTGGAACTGAGCCTCTTCCATATATTATCATGTATCTTTAGAGGACATGTATTGTGGGACACCAAAAATATATACAAGGGTGCTAGTCCTAAGTGTGTTCCTTATGGGGCCATCCACACTTGGGCTAGAGAGAGTTGTTGCTAACCCATATTTGTGATAGTATTTTGGGTGCAATGTTATCTTTGGTGGGAGATATTCAGGTTCACCAAGGGATTTATAGATTCCCTAATCTAGTTTGATATGTTAAATTTAATAAACAACTAGGTTTTGTTCTATCCTAGAAATTAATATGCAAGATGAGGATGCAATGCAACACGAAAATAAAAGTGCATAAGATAAAGTGCTATTCTACATGCAAGTTTGATTAAATGAATCCTAACTAAGATATAGGTTACAATTTTTTTTAATCTTTTCTTTTATTTTATTGAGAGCAAAGGTGCAAGATAGATGTAAACACACAAATTAGCCTAATGCAATGCTATATGCAATATTTATTTTGGATGCTTAAGAAAGAGATATAAAATGTTAAACTAAGCTATAGACTCTTTTTTATTCTCTTTTATTTATATGCTAAAAAGGTAAATAGCAAAATAGATAAGGATCATACAATCTATACTACAAATTGAAAGTTGGATGATCAAGAATACTTACCCGTTTCAGTGTCTAATTCAAATATACCATCTAGAATTGAATATGATTTCTATGCAAATACATTGGTTGAAAGTATTTTAGCTGGTGGATTCATGAAAACATCCAAAATGGATAGAAATAGAGGGATATTCTAATTTTGGGGCCTGCAAAATAGCAAGAAGATCACTTCTTCCTAGTTTGCATAGTTAGGCCCTTTGTTTATATAAAAAATGAGGTTACCTTTCCTTGGATGTGGATGTTGAGTAATATATGGTGAATATGCTAGCTAAAAATGTTCTAGCTAATGGATTTACAAATACTACTATAGTAATTAAATAATAGTAGACTAAAATAAAGATATAAAATACACTATTAAAGTGGGTACAAGGGTGAGTCTGATTAAACTAGATGTTGAAATGACTACGAATCTAAATCTTCTCAAATGTATGGCAATACATTGTTTTTCATAGTTATAGTTGATGTATTCACTCATGGGACTTAAAATGGACAATATATGTTAATTTGGTGAAGATGAAGGTTTGGCCACTCTATGCAAATATATTACCTAAAATTAGTCTAGCTAGCAAATTCACTTAATTTGTTAGTGAAATGACTAATCCGATTATGGGGTAGGTATGGGTATCTTCTGGTGGTGTGGTAGGGATTTTTGCTACTATTTTATTTCTTATAAAAGTCTCTTAATATGGCTATGGACTTAAATAGGAGAACTAATAGATAAATGGTGGTTAAATTTGAAAACAAATTATATAAGAGTGCATGATATGAATTATGATTAAAAACACTAATGGTAATTAACATGAAATCACAATGTGAAAAAATATCATTGAGAAATCAAGTGCAAGATGCAACCTTTCTTTCCTTTGTAGCCAAATCATCATTGACTTTATGGAATATTTTGGCAGCACTTCGTTATACTCAAATGAGTTTTGATTTTGATAAATTTTTGCTACTAAAATGCTTATCCTTGAATGCTACCCCAAGGTGCCAATTTATAGAAATTGGTCCTCTTGGCATTTTCCAAGTGGGAGAGGTGAGGTGGATAGCATACAAGTTGATTTGGCTAGTTGGTAGGGTAGATTGGCCACTGATTGCAGTTTATAATTAGTTGCCCTTTAATTTAAGATCATTTTGAGACAACTTGAAAAAGGGGAAGGAAATACATTGCTTTCCTCCTCTATATATAGATCATCTATGCCTATAGAAAGGTATTCAAATAAGGTTGTGTCTTGGAAAGCCACTATAGGCACAATTTTGAATTTTTTTTACATCTATGAATATGCCATCTAAACAAATATGTTGGTGAGCATATTCATAATTAGGTATATTCATGCATCTTACCATTAGGGGTCAAATTTGGTAGGGGAAGAGGAATTTGAATTATCTGTGAATATGTGAGTTTGAAAGTGTATTCAATCCCTAAAAAATTCACTCTAAGGTGATAGATTCATCACTATTGGATTTTGTTTGCAATTCTTGGGGTTGGCTTAATTTTTATGGTTAACTTATTCCTTTTATCGATTTGCTTTGAATATTGATGTAAAATTGGTGATTTGATTTTAGGTATCTACATTTGCTACCTTTTTATGCATTTAAAATTTTAATAAATGCATCAAAAATAACTATAGATACCTAAAATTTCTAGGGAATCATGATGATTGGGATTCACTTAATTAGTATGGAGCAAAATGTATCAAGAAATTGTTTACAGAAGAAGCAAATAATTTTCTAATATTTTACTAGATAATTTTACTGTCATGGCTGATGAAAGGCTTTTAAATTGGTTCTTACCCGTAACTTGAGTGTCCCCTCAAAATTTTTATGGATAATGAGTGTCACAAAGGAAAGCAAATAGGCTAGATGAGAAACCAGTAAAGAAAAAAATGAGCTAATTTAGGGTAAAATAAGGCAAAAGGTCATGGTTAAAAGTTATTTTCATCTCATGAGAGAGAAAGTGATTTGGAGAAAAATATAGGGTTTGTATAATGGATCAACAAAGACGCCCAATCCATAGACTAGATAGAGTATGAGGTGGAGTAGGCCCAAGTGGGACCCCAGTATATGCATGGGCTTTTTCCACCTATTTTGTTTTTATTTTGTCTTTTTGTGTTTAGGACGTTGCGATCAACATACTCTTCCCATGGAAATAAATAAATCATATATAATATGTTAAGAGGGTGGCATATTCATGATTTTTGTGGGGTGGATATATTATTTTCTTGAAAAATTTGCTACTCAAAAAATTTGCATTAGTCAACAAATTTATTAGAAGATAGATATTTGAAGCTTGATTTATTTTTGTGAGGAAATCTAATTATTATTGTTTTCCTTTATTGGGTGTAGGTGTTAGATATTATAGAGTGCTAAGAGTGATTCCCTTGCACTTTATAATCTATAGTTACAACAATGACACCAACAAACCAAAATATATTAGATATAGTTGGTCTAGTTCATTTAGCGATGATGCCCACCATTGAGATAGATCATGCCCTCTTGATTGCTCTTGCAGGAAGGTGGTATTCAAAGTATGGCATGTTTATTTTGTTGATGAGGGAGAAACAATGATCTTGTAGGATGTATGGAGGATCCTTTGGGTACCTATTTGAGGTGTCAATATACAAATGAGTTGTAATCAAGCTCAAGACATATCCAAGTTGACTCATGGCCTATAGTTTGAGTTGAAGCACTATGAAATTGATATCAATGCCATGTTTCAATTAGGGTGATTAGACCAATTAAACATATTAATATGCATTATAGTTTCAAGTTTTCTATTTAGATATACTAGCAAAAGGTTGTTGCACTAGGGGTAATTTGAGATCATCACTCAAATGAGAGATGAGTAAGTATGATTTTACTGGGGACCATTCATATTATACAAGCTCTATCAAATTATTTTTCTTATGGTCTATAAGAAGGTGAAGAGCTTAGTTTGTTGCACCATCCTACAAATTTGGGTAGGGGAGCACATAGCTATCAGGCATTTGATTGGATTTCTTGTGGTTTCAATGGATTTGAATGTACCAACTAGTTTTAGATGGGATTGTTCTCACAGGATAGGAAGGAGAGTTTGTAGAGGGGTAATGATGGAAACTCAAAGGGCATTTATGACCTCCAACCCAACCAGATAGTGTGGCATCCCTAAAGGTATCACGCAAGGTGGGTTAATAATGGATTTCAAATAGACAAGGTTTAGAGGATTAGAAAGCTATAAGGACCATATGAAGAGTTTGAATTCTATTGTCCATATAGGTTTCAAAGAAAGTTTGGCTTGGTTTAGGGTATCTCAATAATAGGGGGTATTAGTTCTAATAGGTCATGTTGTGGCTATTGCACAACACATCCCAATTTTAGGGACCCACCTAAAATTTTGAGGATTAATGAAAAAACCTTGGTTTACATTGAGTGATTTGTCGATTTTATCATGGTTTTAGCATTGGATTTTTTTTGTGATCAATCTCATTTGCTCTCAGGTGATTGAACTCATAATTGTACCAATAGCATCATATCATTTTGAGCCCATATTTATTATGTTATTAAGATTTTTCTAGTGGCATTTCGGTGCTTTATAAGCCTTGGTTCAATGTTTCATGCTGAATCATCCTTGAATCCAGTTCATTGGCTATCCAAGGATAAATGAAAATATAATAAAGTAAAAATAAAAGCAAAAAAAAAAAAAAATGAAAAAAAAAAATCATTTTTATTGTTTTCATTGCACTTTAATGTTCCTTTGATATTAGGGGTTTAAAAATAATTATAATAATAATAAATATATATCTATATATATATATATATATATATATTTATTGAAAGAAAGCCATCAATTCTTCCTTTAGTATTTATCTTTATTGTTAGTTTTAGTTTTATAGTTTTAATTGTTTTAAAATTGTTAGTTTTAGGTTTTGGAATTAAACCAATTCGAATATTTAAAATTAATTTAAAAGGTGTTGTTTAAATGTTTGCAGGGTTCACAATAGGTGGTATGAATTTCAAGGCATCTATCGGTGACACGTGGTATGATTTTTGAGGTAGAGGGAAAGCCGGACTAGTGAACACAATGCCAAAGCACAATTAACGTGACGACACAGTCAATGTGGGCACAAATTCTGAGAGGCCACCTAGTGGCTTAGCTGATTCGAATGACATTATGCTCATTGGTGTTAATAAAGCCCTACCTTGTCATTCCTGGATACGTGTGGGACTAAAGCATGTTGTGGTCAGTGTATCGGATGGACAGTTGTGATGGCGTAGCAAATGGGTGGTGTATTGTGAAGATAAGTGGAAATAGGTGCCATTGTAGCAACGTTCTCATAAATAGTCACTACCACCTTTACCGAAATTGTAGTTATATAAAACATTGTCATTGCTATTGCAATCTTAGATGACTATCATTGTTAGCTTTATCTGAAATCATTAGTTTGGGTTTGTGCAATCAAAAATGTGGTGTTAGAATTTCTTATTGTAATACTACACTTGGACAACAACATGTATATAGCAGCATCAACCAAATCATCCAGAATGTGTACATATCACATCACATGACTTTTTATAGTAAAACAATAGTGGTAGGAATGATGAATGACAACCATGATGACATGGGCCTACAATTTGTTTTTTGTCAAATATAATTATTTAGACGCGCATGTTTGTGTTGAGCGACAACTTGAAGATAACTTACAATCTGTAATAATGGTCATTGGTGTACACCAACCTCTAAGAACACTGTTGCATACTTTCCAAGAAGGATTTTTCTTAGTGGAGAATTTCACAATTTAGCACGAATTTTCGGATTTCCAAAATGTCAATTTTGCAATTTTTGGGACCATAGAGGTCGGCCCGTTCACCCAAAAATTTTGGGATCATTTTTTTTTTAGGGTAAATTTGCCCTGTTTTCATAAGGTTTCCTGCCCAGTTTTTGCTCTAAATTTATTTAAAATAAGAAATATCCCACCCAAATCACCCCTTGTACCCCATTATATATAGCTAACCCTGACAACAACTCCCATACAATTACAATATTTTTTTCAGATAGCGAGCAATACAAAGCAGAGTACTGATAAAACCAGAGTCCACAACTGCTATAAGGTGACTTGCAGAAGGTGACTGACAAAAGGTGACTGATTGAAGGCAACTAGCAGAAGGTGACTGATAGAAAGCGACTGGCAGAAGGCGATTGACAAAAGGTGACTAGAAGAAGGCGACCGAAGAAGGCGATTGGAAGAAGGTGACTTGGAGAAGGCAACTGACAAAAGGCGACTGGCATAAGGTGACTGGAAGAAGGCGACTGGTATAAGGAAACTAGTAGAAGATGACTAATTGAAGGTGACTGACAGAAGGTGACTTCCAAAAGGTGACTACTAGAAGGTTACTAATAGAAGGTGACCGGGAGAAGGCAACTAACTAAAGGCGACTGACTGAAGGTGACTAGTAGAAGGCGACTGACAGAAGGCGATTGACAGAAGGTGACTGGTAGAAGGTGACTAACAGAAGATGACTGACAGAAAGTGACTGATAGTAGGCAACTAGAAGAAGGCGAATGGAAGAAGGCGACTGGTAGAAGGTTACCGACAGAAGGTGACTGACAGAAGGCGACTGGCAGAAGGTGACTAAATTTATCCTTATGCTTATTTTACCATTAAATTTTATTTTTCATTTTATTAATGGACACTCAATAAGGAGGTTTATTCTACTTGCAAATAATATTCATGGGACAATCATAGATTTTGTTGTCTCTAGCAGTAGTTCTCTTTTATACCTATTATTTTCATATTTAAAAATGATGTTCTTTGTTCATGTTATTCTTTTGTTCATACAGGTAAAAATGTCAACTACGACAATGGAAAGAAGGGAGGAGAGTCTTCTAATAAAAGTATTATCCTCAAATACTTTCCTAATATTTCAAAACCTGGTCTGCCATCAACATATGCACAAACTGAAGGTATGAACACCTTTACTCACTAGTTATTTTTTTTACTTTGTTAATTTTAAATATAATATCCTCAATTCATAAAGAAGTGTGTTTTTTGGTTGATGGCTTTGTTAACTTTTATCTGTAGAAAATACTAGTATGCTTTTAAATGCCATAGTGATAATAAATCTACTATTGACACTAGAATTATCTCTAAAAATTAACCTTGGTATTCCTCCACTTCCACATATCCATGATAATCAACAATCCACACACGAATATAATATCAATCAAATCAAACAACAACATGAAGAGATTCCTGAATCTGACACACCAAGTGGAAAAGAAACTAATAGTTCTTATGCAGTCCCTACTTTCAAAGAATCTTCATCTAAAAAAATAAACGCACAAGGTTATCTAGGTGGACAATTAATAGATCATTTCAACCTGATTGGATATCAAAATTTCCATTTATTGAGCCAGTGCTACCAAAGAATAGTAGTGATTTAAGATGCGTAATTTGTAGTTGGAAACACGGAAAGGAGCATAGATTGCAACTTAAGAAAGATACAGTAGAAAAACATTGTGGAAAGGTTTATATCAAAACAAAAGAAGGTGATAGAGCAACACTAAAAACTTATAGGTGGAAGGATGCATCAGAGTGTGCACATATGAGATATGTGGAAGAATATGATAAATAAATGAAACAAAAACAAACATTGGTAGAGAAAGGTGCAACGATTCAAGCCCAATTTCAAAAAATGAATAAGTTAACTTTAGCTTCAAAAAGTTTGCAGTTTTTTGTTGTATTTTCTATTCTTAAGAAGGGTATAACTATGTATGATTTCATATATTATAAATCTCTATTTCGACTAGCTAATGTGCAGAACTTTCCCAACGCTCATTGGTTAGATTGAAGTGGTTGGGAAATGGTAAAATGTTTGTCATTGGTTGAGCAGAATGACCTTAGAGAGAGTAAAAAATGCAAAATTCATTTCACTTTA
Organism: Wollemia nobilis; assembly: GCA_028583015.1. Lineage (NCBI taxonomy): Eukaryota > Viridiplantae > Streptophyta > Pinopsida > Araucariales > Araucariaceae > Wollemia > Wollemia nobilis. The sequence goes on along the minus strand of JAQPPZ010002946.1, from coordinate 1,614,462 downwards.
AATTGATGAGGTGACTGCAGTTGATAATACATATTGGATTTGCATTCATGTTTACACATTGGAAAATCATTCAAGGCAACCTCATTTACTAGGAATACGCAAAATGGTGGAAAATTATAATGCAGAAAATATTTACAATGTTGTTGTAACTAGTTTAAAATAAGAAGTAGGAATGAATGAAATTGAAATAGCCACTAAGTTAATATGTGTAGGAGATGATGGTGCTGCTACAATGCAAGGACACAAGAATGGTCTTTGTGTTAGACTACAAACATCGGTTGCCCCATATTTGATCCCTATTCATTGCATGGCTCACAAAATGAATCTTGCATACAAAATTGTGGATACATTTACAAATGTTTCCAGAGTGGAAGAGCTTATCCGTGAAATTCATGAATATTTTTCACGTAGTCCAAAAATATTTTTAGAGTTTCAATAGTTTGCACTAGGAGTTATTGAAGGTAAAAAATTGTTGAAAGATGTGGATATTAGGTGGATTTCGATGTATCTACCGACATTAAGAGTTTTCAAAGAATATCAATCCTTGATAGGGATTATGTATGCAAATCGTAGGGCGGTTGATAAGGCTAAAGATTTAATTTTTTGAATGAGTGACTTTGAAACTCTTCTCACATTGTGTGGAATTCTTCCAATGTTGGAAAAAATGAATACTTTGATCAAAATTGCACAAGAAAGATCGATTTATATTGTGGATTTCATCAGGGCGAGAATACAAATTTGCATGCATATTGATATGATGTATGCATCTGGTCAAAATTTTATGGATCCTTTGTTTGAGATTTGGAGAGCATTAACAAGTGTGAATAGTACTTAGAGCTTTTTGAAGTTCAATATTAAAGATCATTTGTGTATTAATGTTCACAAAAATAAAATACCTTTATATTGTTATGGTGTGCAATTGGATATAGCTACAAATGAAGTTGAGAAAATACCCATAACCTACAATAGATTTCATGTGGTTGTGGATGATACAAAACTTAAACTAAAACAAATAGCAGAATCATTGACAAAAGAAATTAGAGACCTTTTTCAAAGAGATGAATTGCTAGAGGCTATAGGTGTGGTAAATCCAATATTGTGGGATCCTTGTAATGAATACCAGATTATAAATTCTTTGTTCCTCAAATACATGGGCAGAATTGCTGGCCATTTTAGTCAAAGTGTTGTTGTCAATGGCATTGAAATCAATGGCATCCTAAACAAAGATCTTTTGACACAACAATCCAACTGTTTTGGAACAACAATGTCTGCTCAAGTTTCACAACTCTCTAACCGTCATGAAGCAGGTTCTATTTGATGTTTGTGGAGAATATTACAACCAAGTACTGTCTTAAAACATACTATGAGTGAATATTTTCATTTATATGAATTATGTCAAACGATGATTTTGGGATCCGTGGAAGATGAAAGGGTGTTCAGTGAACTTTCATATATAAAATCTAAAGTTCAAAATAGGTTGGACAAAAATTTGGAGAATTGCTTGAGATTATATGTGTCGACCTATGAGGTGGAGTAGTTTCCTTATGAAAGAGCATTGTCACATTGGAGTTCTTTGGAAGAGAGAAGAGGTGTAACAAATATTGAAAATGATGAGGATGATGGTAACACTGGTCATATTGTGACGACATAAATTTTGGGAATGAGTGCAAAATATTTTGTACAATCTAAAAAGAGTTTGTTCCAAATTATAGCATTATGATGCAAGGATGCATTCATTTTATTTTATTTCACATATCATGATTTTATTTGATTTTACATATCAGAATGAGAGGAAGCTATCATTTGATTTGATTTCACATATCAGAATGAAAGAATGTTTTCATTTGATTTAATTTGAGTTCACATGTTATTATTTGATTTGATTTCACATATTTGAATGAAATGATGCTATCATTTGATTTGATTTCACATATCAGAATGAAAGGATGCTATCATTTATTTTTATTTCACATATCAGAATGAAATGATGTTATCATTTGTTTTGATTTGGGTTCACATGTTATTATTTGATTTGATTTCACATATTATCATTTGATTTGATTTCACATATCAGAATGAAAGGATGTTTTCATTTGATTTAATTTGAGTTCACATGTTATTATTTTATTTGATTTCACATATCTGAATGAAAGGATGCTATCATTTGATTTGATTTCACATGTTACATTATTTTTCTTGTAATATTTGTTATTCGTGAAAGTAATTGCCTATGCTATATTTTTTGACATTTCAAATTAATTCATATAACATAAAAGAACATCTTACTACATTCACATAATTCAATATTACTTAATATATCAACACAAACAATCAAAGCATAACAACATTCAAAACAAAGTTTTAAAAAGATAACACATATTAAACATTATTTCTTCCACTTCAAATTAAGAACAACAAAATTTTACATCATCATAAATAATAAAAACATACTCTCTTTCATTGAATTCAATATTTAAATAAGATACTAGTCATTTGTTATTTACAATACATATCAAACATTATTTCTTCCACTTAAAATTTCCAATAGATAACATATTTTTCGAAAATAGTCATTCATTGTTTCAATTCTCAAAAAGGATACCATTCATTTAAAATTTACAATATATATCAAACATTATTCTTTCGGTTCAAATTACTTAATACATCAACACATATAATCCTAACATAACAACATTCAAAACAAAATTTCCAATAGATAACATATTTTTCGAAAATAGTCTCATTCATTGTTTCAATTCTCAAAAATGATACCATTCATTTGCAATTTATAAAACATATCAAACAATATTTCTTCCACTTAAAATTACTTAATGCATCAACACATAATCATAACATGGCAACATTCAAAACAAAATTGCAAATAGATAACATATTTTTTAGAAATAGTCTTATTCATTGTTTCAATTCTAAAAAATGATACCATTCATTTGCAATTTACAAAGCATATCAAACATTATTTCTTCCACTTCAAATTACTTAATACATCAACACATATTTTTTTTGATAAGTAAATTATTTTTATATCAAACGGGTTTTTCAGGTTGACCCAAAACATTTGAATAAAAATAGCATAAATCTAAACACCAAAACTAGAGACCAGCAAAGGATCCTTGACCTTCTAACATAACCAGCCAACCACGGCTTACAACAAAAACAACAGGAAGCCTCAAAACAGGAAGACCAAAAACAAAGAAGATAACCGCAAGAAGCTAGCGAAAAAACCCCAGGGATCATGAACAACAGGTCTTCTGATCAGCTCGCCTCAAAAATGGCCTGGGAGGATCCACATCACTCCTCCTATGCATCCTCATCATTCTGATCCTTGTCGTTCTCCTGGTCATCGACGTATTTGATCGCTTCCTTAGCGCTATGGAAGCCCTCATTGAAGAAGACTTTGGTGAGGGCATCAAGGATCTCTTCGGTCTACTTGGCCATAGTCGCTAAGGAGGTCAGAACAAAGTGTTTGAGGACCATGATGTTGATGTCAGGCCCCTCATCCTCCGAGTCAATGCTGATGGCTTTAGAGCTTCCCGAAGCAAGCTTGTTCCTTAACCTAGCAGAGGATCTAGTGGATCCTCTGCTAGGTTAAGTAACAAGGATCCTTCTAGCTCGTCAATCTTCAGCCTCTTTCTGGTCGGGCCGCCTCTGGTGGCTGCTTCAAAGTCATGTTTCTTAGTAGGGGACCTTGAGTAGGCCTTGGGAAAACTGACCCTAGTGCAGGGGGTCTCGGAGGGCGGAAGGGCCAGAGGTTCAAGATGGGGTGAAGTAGCAAGGACAAAATTGTAGATAACCTTAAAAAGGCTCTGGTGCAATGGCATTTTTGAACCTTTCTTACTATGGCATGAATTAATAGTGTAATTCATGGAGTTCAGGAGGAATTGAGGTATGCTGATAGGGTTAATGTCATGAAAAAAATTAATGAAAGCGTAGTAAAAACTTAGGACTTTACCAGGATCCTCTGTCGTAATGAACTCCATGACATTTTTCATCACGGAATTCTAGGGGGCAGGAATATCAACCCTTGTTAAGTCATTCTTTGCCTCCTTGAATATCTTTTGATTGTCCTTGAATTCGTGCAGCTTGACCTCCCAGTTGTGCTTCTGCCTGTGGATCAAACGACCCTTTACCGTCTGCCCTGTAATGGTCACCAACAAATTAATGTCGACTGTGATTTCTTGCCCGTGGACCACAAAATACATCAACACATATAATATTAACATAACAACATTGAAAACAAAATTTCCAATAGATAAAACATTTTTTGACAATAGTCTCATTCATTGATTTTTGACAATAGTCTCATTCATTGATTTCAATTCTCAAAAAGGATATCAAACATATCAAATAAAACATATCAAACATTATTTATTCCACTTCAAATTAAAACATAACAATAATTAAAAACAAAACTTCAAAATGATAATATGAATTTTTCAAAAATTGCCTCTAACATTGATTTCAATTTAAAAAAAAATACCAGTCTTAAATATTTATAAAAATATAAAGATATAAAGAGTTTTTGTTTCACTTGAAACCCAACACAACAAAGATCTATTGTTTTTTAATGTTTCTTGAAGGTCCACCCACATCTACCTCAATATCATTTTCTTCTAATGCCCCAACCCTAACCAAAATTTTTGCTATAGTGTTGATCCTTGATAACAAGGCACTTTCTTCCTTCGTTGGATCTTCTCTGAAAGGTGCATTCAACTCCTTCTCATTTTCTTTCAGTTTAGCCTCGACATCCAAGCCCCCATCTTTGATAACCTTCTTTAGGTAATTATTTTCTCTAACCGGCTGTTGTAACCTCTTCTTCAATTCAATAGCATTATTAATGCTAATTTTGGCAGTCTTGATCAAAAATTTCATGGCACTAACTTTTTGCTTTAGGTGCTGGAAATTGGAGTACAAAATAGATATAAAAAAAGGTTAATATTTATAAACAAAACATATTTAACAAAAAAAAATATTTTTTAGTTACATGTAGAACTTACATCAACTGTAAGTCGTGATGTTTCTGCAACTGCTTCTTTGTTCTGATCAAGTGCCCATTCATTAAAATATGCTTGGGCTTCTACATTGAGGTTTTCCAAATGATTCATAACAACGACAAGAATTTCATCTCTATATGTAGACTCGGCCTCCATAGTGCCAGATTCAGCTTTATGTAGCAAGGCATCGAGCTTTTGGGGCTCATTCTCCATCTTGAAAAACAACTTTTTTATTTTTGAAAAATTCTTATATCAGCCACTGATGGCTTTAATCAAAACCTTGGCACGATATTCCCATTCCTTCAATTTATCAATATATGAAATAAGAGTATTATGAACTACAACTTTACATGCATCGACTAATAACACATTTTCAAAAACATTTAGGATATCATCTTCTGTAACAGTATGGGCGATGACTTGTTGTGTGGTGGAGGGGGAAACTTCGGCGACATCTACATTGACATCATCTTCTTCTCCATCAATTCCCTCTTCATCCTTAAGAATATCACTTGCCTTTAAAGGGAAATTTTCAAGATTCATACCCTGATAAAGAAAGTCACAATCAAGAGTTCTCGAGGGCATTTGAGATGCACTCTCAACATTTGAAAAATTCTCCAAGGTTAATATCGGTACAATAGAAATATTAGATGATGACACATTTTGTGTCTTTGTAGCACTTCTTGCATTGTAAGGTGGTAGTGTGAGGAACGTTTTACCATGCATGCGTGATTGGTTCCTCGTAGGTGGAATCTGAAGTGGATGGACCTAAACTTGCTTTGGGTGGACCTAAACCTACTGTGGTTGTGGCTATGGCTGTGGTTGTGGTTGTGGTCATGGAGGGTCAGATGGTGGAGCCATCATTTTTTTCAGCCTTTTGAATCTATGAGGTCCCTCTGTTAAATTTCACACAAGAACATAAAATAAATCATTTGTAAATAACAATAGCATTAAAAAAGATTTATTCAAAATATACATACCTGACTCAGACTCTACAACCATTTGCAATTTTTTTGAAAAATACGTAAATCACCTTAAAAAAACATAATTTTAAGTCAAAAAAATAAATCATTTAAAAAAACATTTTTGAACAATGCAGAGTAAGGTTACCTTGTGGGTTGGAGGTAACCTCTTCTACGTCGACTATAACTATTTCTCCAGTAAAAGGTGTTGCAGGTGTATGCTGAATTCGACCATCATCAAACCTCACACGTTTGTTGGGAGTCATTGGTGATGACTATGATTGCGTGTCAGAATCAGCAGATACTTCCAGAATCCTAAATGCAACATCCCTCTTACTTGAATACTAAGATGCTCTTTTTTGTTTTCAAAACAAAATTAGAGAATAAAAAGATAAAATTGAAAAAAAAAATAAAGATATTTCAACAAATATTTTTACCTGTATCTCACCATCAAACATGCCAATAGACAACAAACTGGGGTGCAATGCAATGGGAGGACTGCTCTGTTGAAGGTTGAAATAAGCTTCCTAGAATAAATAAAGAATAAAATTGCTGGTAGTCACTATGTAAGTAGATGCTTGAATTTTTTGGGCACTCAAAAGGTCATGCTTCAGGGGATTGGAAATGTGAGTGCACCAGTCAAATTTACCACCATCAATACAACTAAGCAATAAAGAAAGTACCCAAAAAAGCATTTCTATAGGTCGCCCCTACAGAATAAGCCTTGCCTAAAAAAATTCAATGCAAGCATATAGAAATTTGTTTCCAACATTCAAAATGTTTAAGCCCCTTTTGGACTTAGAAGAATTGACTAAAAAAAGAGAACATTATTAGAAAAGAAAAAATAAAACAAGAACATTTTTAGAGAAATGAAACTATAGCAGAACAATATTTAATGTTAAATAAAAAATAAATTTTCAAATTATACCTTTTAGATTGTCAAGATTTATCATCGTCGGTTAAGGTGTACTGGTTGTTCACCAGTACACCATCCAAAAATGGCAGCCCTATTAGTCGTTGCACATCGGAGGGTTTAACCAAAAAAACAATTTCATTGTTATCCACACGGATTGAAACAGTGTACATGTCATGGTTGTAACAAGAAATGATCCGTTGCATCAACTGAACATTAATGTTCAACTGAGGCATCTTCAACACACCAAAAAGTCTAGCGATGTAAATCCACTAGGAATCTCTATCAAAAGTTTTGAAAATGCTCTTGATATTGAGACAAACGGTGTACTTGAAATAAAATTTGGATGGAAGAGGGGAGGAACAACTAGCCATCTTTGAAAAATAGGAAAACATTGGCAAAACCTTATAAAAATGATGCCAAAATGCTACCAAAATGCTCTAAAAATACTGCCAAAATGCACTAAAATTGCTTGGAAACGCTCTAAAAATGCTCTAAAACCGCTGTGGAAAACACCCTAAAAATGTTGGAAAAAGGTTTTAAAGTTGCTCTAGGAAAAGCTGCAAATGACCCTACAAATGAATTTATAGATTTTCCACACGATAGGAGTTAACACATGAACAACACGTGGTAGAAGGGAGGACACATGGTGCCATATTATTTACGATTATGGCAGTCACCTTGTTACACTCACCATCTGCCAGTCGCCTTGTGTCACTCACCATCTGTCAATCACCTTGCACCACTCACCATCTATTAGTTGCCTTGCACCACTTACCATTTTTCAGTCACCATGTGCCACTCACCTTCTGCTAGTCACCTAGTGCCACTCACCTTTTGCCACTCACCATGTGCCAGTTGCCATGTGCCACTCACCATTTGTCAGTCGCCATGTGCCAGTCGCCTTCTGCTAGTCACCTTGTGTCAGTCGCCTTCTGCCAGTTGCCTTCTACTAGTCACCTTCTACCAGTTGCCTTGTGACAGTACCCTTGTGTTAGATGCCTTCTGCCAATCGCATTTTTTCCAGTTGCCTTGTGATAGTCACCTTCGGCCAGTCACTTTCTACCATTCACATTCTGCCAGTTGCCTTGTGTCAGTCACTTTCTGCCAGTCACCTTCTACCAGTCACCTTTTGTCAGTCACCTTGTGTCAGTCACATTTTGCTAGTCACCTTTTGTAGTCACCTTATGTCAGTCACCTTTTGCTAGTTGTCTTGTTTCAGTCGCCTTCTACCAGTCGCCTTGTGTCAGTCGCCTTCTTCCAGTCACCTTCTACCCGTTGCCTTGTGTCAGTCACCTTCTGTCAATCACCTTATGCAAGTCACCTTTTGTCAATCGCATTCTATCAGTTGCCTTCTACCAGTTGCCTTCTGCTAGTTGCCTTCTGATAATTTTGTTGATACTTGTAGTTGAAAAAAAAATCACCATGTTTTGAAAAATTTTCTTCAAAAATTAAAAAAATTCACCCCATAGTTTATACAGTTTTCACGTTGATTCACCCCGATTTGATAAATACTTTTTCGGTACTACACCTTATGCATAACCATGTTTCCAAGCATTATGTGAATGTATATGAGATCACAAAATGGGAAAGATATAGTCTAAATATGGAGATAGTTATTAGTAAGTGAAAAATGAATATAAATTATTGGAGGATTAGCAAAGTGTGTGGCTACAAAAGGAATAAAGGAGATGTAAACACTATGCATGCTTTTGTGGCAATATTTTAATCGAAATCAGAGGTTTCAAAATGAAGCAGTAGCTGTAGTTTGGCCAAAATATATTAGTAGCAGTGAGATTCCTCATTCTTTGGTGGAAGAACTCATTGGAGTACTAAGTTCATATATACGTAATGAATCTCCAATAATGAGACAACTTTGTGTAAGTGGTTTGGTGAAGATTTCTAGTTCAATGATGATTCAATATAGTTTACAATTTTTAAGTGTCATAGCGGCCCTATTAGAGGATCCTGATGAAGAAGTTGCTTACACTACAATGGAGGGATTGATCTCAATTCTAGAATTAGCAACTAAAGATGCAATATCTACAATTTTGTTGAACCTTTGTGCATGACCTTGCCCTCTTCAAGTACACCTCAACTATTGTATGCATCGTGCTTCATTTTTAGCAATAGGAGCATTTGCCAAGTTTGGAGTGGGAGAATTAGGTAATTTTGGAATGGGAGCACCACATGAAGCTTTTCTAGAACAAGTCCATGCCAGTCGATCGCACTTGATTTTCCATGTACCAAAAGAATGCTCTAGTGGGTTCACACCAATTATCTCATACATGATTATTGCAAGGATTTTGCATGGAAATTCTATTGAAGGCCAAATACACCAATATTAATATATTTGGAGATAATTTTGAAATAAGTTCGTGAGATGAGAAAAGCTGTAGAGCTATCATATCATCTCATCACTTACTACAACACAGTGGAAATGTCTACAAGGGAAAGGATTCAATTTGAGACCTATTATGCCAGTTGTAGTCAAAGTATTTTATTAAGCACTTGAGGGAGGAGGAGTAGTTATGGTCTATGCCTCGATTGGGGTGTAGGTCATTTGAATCTCTCAATGACCAAAACAGAATATATAACCACTTCTACGTAGAGGAAGACCATGTGGTGCTAGAGGAAAAGAGCAAGACATCGTTAAACTCTTTGTTATGAATATAGATCCAAAGTATCATTTGTTAATGGATGCTTAAATAAGTATGTACAGAGTTGGTGCAAGAACAACAAAACGAAACATTGGAAAGAACAACATTACACCTATATTTATAAAAATTGTAACGCCAAAAATTGAAGAGGAAGGATAATGCATCGTTGGAAAGCCGTTACAATTTAGGGAAGAAAGAAGACAAAAATAAAAGAATTTGGAAGCCAAACGAAGGAGGGAAAAGAAAGGAAGAGTTTATTCTAAAATTTTAAATAGTCATAAAAAAAAAGAAAATGGGTCAGAGATTCTTTTGGCAGGATTGTAGGTTGTAAACCAGTTGTGTGGAAGATAAATTTCTCCTCCCAAGTTGTTGGACTGCACCATTTCACCATTGGAAACCATTGGAACATGGTATTCCACACTGTATTTCATTTTGAAAATCTTTCTTTTGCCAATATATTGGAAATTTTAGTGAGTTTTATGAATTCTAATAGTATACTTGTCTATTATTTTTAATATATTTCACCTTTTCCCCTTAGAAGATTGCACTATTGGAAATGTTGGACTACGTGAAGATGGGTCACACTAATGTTGGTTTGATGTAGGATATTTGATGTTTGCAGGGTCGGTTTGAAATTTTAAAGTTATGATAACTTGTCTTTTTATTGTTTATTTTTTCTAACCCTAGCCATTTTTTCATTTTTTAATCTCATCAATTATAAAATACAAATAAATAAATAATTAAATATATAATTTAAAACCCCAAAAATAAATACGACAGTTCCAAAATTAAATTTCAGATTTTCATGTTTATGCAAGTTCACATTTTTAATAGAAATTTTAAATTTTAAATTTGGCACATTTTTCAAGCAATCAAATTAATTTTATTTTATGAAAAATTGAAATTTTAATAAATTTAAACTCTTCATTAAAATGAAAAATTAATATGACACTTCAAAGTTTCAAATCGCAAAGTTAGATTCAATCATTATTATTTTTATTTTCAAGCAAAGTGGTTAATAAAGGAAGAATGGAAATTCTAAAATTACATTTCCAATTCTAATTTTGCACAGGTTCACATTTTAAAGGAAATTCTAAATTCCAAATTTCACACAAGTTCACATTTTTAAAGGAAATTTGCAATTTCAAGTTTCACACAAATTCACATTTTTAAAGGAAATTCTAAATTTCAAACTTTGCACATTTTTCAAACAATCAAATTAATTTCATTTTATGTAAAAATGGAAATTTTAATAAATTCCAAATTTTCATTAAAATGAATAATTAAGGTGATATTCCAAAGCTCCTACATTGCAAAGTTAGATTTTAGTCATTTTCTTTCATGCTCAAACAAATCTTAACAAAGGAAGATAAAATTTGTTAACAAAAGAAGATAAAATCTGCTTAACAAAGGAAGATAAAATTTGTTAACAAAAGAAGATAAAATTGTTAACAAAGGAAGATAAAATTTGTTAACAAAAGAAGATAAAATTGTTAACAAAAGAAGATAAAATTTGTTAACAAAAGAAGATAAAATTTGTTAACAAAAGAAGATAAATTATTAACAATTTGAGATAAAATGGATTAAATCACCGTTCAAGGATTGTCATTTCAAAGTAGATAGTTGATCAATAAAGTCACATTTTCACAAATTTCATGAACAACAAAGAACATTGCAAATCAAATCAATACCAAACCATAGGCCCCTTGTTAACAGTTACTTGCACCTCTAAGGTATTCAACACATTTTCATATTTTCACAAGCAATCAAGCACATTTTAAGTAATTAAGCAAACAAGAACCTTGGAGAAGTTTTAAATTTCTTTGCAAGAGAGGGTTTTCTGATAATACCTTGACTGTGATGGTGATTTTGCAATTGGGTAAAATTATCACTCAACAGAATTGGCGCTAGAAGGAGGGCCTAATTGAAGGTATTGGATTTGACTAACAAGTTTTGTTGAAGGTTGTTCACATTTATTGATTGGAAAGTTCTCTAATTGATGATGCATTGATGCTAACCTTTTACAAATTTGAGAATGTTCCTTATTGTTATGATTTGATTGATGCCTTATAATGCACATGATGATTTATTAGTTAAATTTTTGAAATTGGAAGTTATTTCATTTCAAGAGTACTAAGCACTTGTTGTTTCATTGTTAAGGTTGGAACCAAAATTCATAATCACAAGATCTAAGGTTTTTGAAGAGACCATTTTCCATAGCATTTCTCCTACAAGGAGAATCAAAAGGTCTAAGAGTCAGACGATTGTTATTCCATCCAGTAGTGATTCATCGCTACCCATCATCCCATTTGTTCCTCCACTTGTAATTCCAATGGCATGAGCTGCAGGAGTCACAGCTTGGTTAGGTGCTCATAGTAGTCCTTTAAACATTGTTGGAGTAGCCCATGACATTCCCAAAAATATGAAAAGGTATTTACCTAAATATAAACATGATGGAATTAGAATTGTTGAAGAGCATATTCAAGCTTACAAGGATGCGATGATTAGATTACAAGTTGAACATGAGGATGTCGCTTGCAGAATGTTTCCTCTCACCTTAGATGAAATGGCATATGATTGGTACATTAGTTTTCCAGCCAATTCCATTACGTCTTGGGCTCAGTTGAAAATAACTTTTGTGAATCAATTTAGGCTACCCATAGATCCTGCTATAATCTATCATCAATTTGCGTCATCCAGGAGAGAGCCTAATGAACCTTTGAGACTATTCAATACTCATTTCCATAAGTTGTATAATAGGTTAGTTGCTCCTTATACTCTTTAGGCAGATGCTGCCATACATATGTACTTTAGGGCATTGGACCCTTTGACATCTATGTTTGTAAGGAGAACTCCTCAAATCACTACGCTTCCCATGGCATACAGTGAGGCTTTGATTGTAGAACAATAATTGATGCCACAAGGTTTTGGGGTAGGATAGTTGCCTTCCATAGGACAACCAAGGGCTTACAATCAAGTGCCTATGATCAATCAAGCTTTGTCTCAACAAATGCCTATGTTGAATGCCATGCCATTCAATAATTTCAATTTTCCATACAATCCACCTATCATGCCCACTTATCCTACCACTCCATTGCTTTTAGAGAATCAATTCGCCACCCATAGAGCCATAGAAATGAATGCTCAGGCCTTGCCTACATTCTTAAACCCAACACCCACATAGAGTTTGAATCCATTTCAAAATCTAAATTTTCAAACTCAAAGCAATGCAACATTTCCACAAGTGGTCCAAAATCAAAATTTGCCAAGTTTTCTAAATCCCACTACCACTACAAGCAACACAACCAATCAACCTACTGTAGGACAAAATGATGAACCTAATTCTGAGGTAAAATACCTACAGAGGGTTTTCCAGAAGCTAAGTAGTGATATGGTTCAGTTACAAAAATAGGTACCACAAAACTCACAATAAAACAGAAACTATAGTTTTTAGAGGAAACAGTGGAACACACGACCAAACAATGGGGGTGTACCTACCCATGTGGTTAATCAGAATAATGCATCTACTAGTTCAAGTCAAACTAATACAATTGTTAATATTTCAGATTTGGCTATGAAAAATTGGTGTAGGGTGCATTCCACTAAAGAGCACAATGAAAATGAATGTCCAAAGTTTAAGATGACCTTAGATATTTTGTAGAAAGAGATGGATGATTTGGAATTAGTACCTAATGAGGAATCTTCTCATCAAGCTAGTTCAAGCAAAGGTAAGGGAACTGCTTTAGTTGTTGAAAATTTTGATTCAATAGATGATGAAGAAGAGGAAGATGATGATCCCATAGAAGAAGAAGTTCAGGCCTTTAGGCAGTTTAAAAAGGGAAATCACAACTACTAGTTGAGAAGTAAGAGTAAGATCCCAAATACTTCTTCTACTCCTCCAAATAATTCCATTATTCCACTAGATACTAAGGTAAATAACAATCCTACACCTCCATCTCGGGTTGATTCATCCAAACCACCATAAAAAGTGCAAAACCTTGATAAAATTACTTATAATATTGTTGAATATTTAAAGAAAATGAAAGCTAACATCACTTTGTTTGAAGTTGCACAACTAACAAACCAACAAGATTCTTTGATTAAGGCTTTGGGTGGACCAAGTAAAACTGATGTTAAGAAAACTACAGAGGCACATTTGGTATTGCGAAAGGATAAAGGAGAAGCTCCTCCTTTCCTGTTAACCATCATAATTGCAGGAAGGAATTTACACAATTGCCTCATGGATTCAGGCACATCAGGTAATGTAATGCCTCATGGTGTTTGTCAGAGATTGGATTTGAAGCCCATTCCTTCAAATAGAATTATGGTACAATTGGATAAGTCTGAGGTAAATATCGTAGGCATGCTTGAAAATATTCATATTCAACTTGCATCGGAACCTAGAATTCAACAGTACATTGATATTCATGTTGTTGATATTCTTGATAGATATGGTATGTTGTTGAGTAGGGACTGGAGTAGAAACTTGAACGGCTATATGGCCATGAAATTTTCGCACATGTGGTTACCTTGGAAAGGGGTAGCCAATCAAATTCGAATTGAAAGAGAACCCAGACTCAAGGATTTGATCACAGAATATAACAAAACAAATGAAATCCTTTATAATGAGTCTGAGTTGGGAGTTTATACATTGGACACTAAGTTGGTTACAAATAGATCTAATACTGAAATTCCATCTTGTAGCCCACTTAATGATGACAATCTTGTTTGGATACTTAAATTTGATGGATCTAAATCCAAACAGGGTAGTGGAGCTAGGGTTGAACTCATCAGCCCTAAAGGTAGGTCTTCTCTTGCTGCATTTAGATTACAATTTCCATGTACATGTAATACAACGGAGTATGAAGCATTAATTCTTGGATTACAATTAGCTTTGAATAAGAACATTAAATGTTTGAAAGTTTTAGGGGATTCAGAGTTAGTTGTTAGGCAAGTAAAGGGGAAATACACATGTCATGACAAAAGGCTAATTCACTACAAAAATAGAGTTAGAGACTTAATAGATGAATTTGAAGCCTTTAACATTTCTCTAATTTCTAGAAAGAGTAATCACGTGGCAGATTCTTTGGCAATCACAACAGGTACGTTAAATCCCATCGATAGCAGAAAATTGAAAAAGTTTTCAATAGAATTGATTCCTTGTCCTTCTATACCTAACAATGTCAAAAATTTATAGGTATTTGAAAGTGATAGACACATCTTCGACTTTGTAACTAACTCGGGTGTTTTTGAAAACTAGGTGATTGATGAGGACCAACGGTTACAAGAGGATGAAGATGAAGAAAATGAGGTAACAAAGAAAACTAATGCTATCCCAAAAGGTATTGTCTCACTCGAAAAGCTTTTTGATATTGACTACCAAAGCAAAAGGTGTGACAAAATCTCACTTCCAAATGATGCATATGATGTAGTTAATATTGGAAATAACGAAGATCCACATAACGTACTTATTGGGAAAGCATGCACACATCATGAAAAAGAAGGAATAATACATGCACTTAAATATTATATGGATTGTATTGCATGGAATTATGAAGATCTAAAAACTTACAATCAAAACATTATCATGCATACTATTCCTTTGAAACCTGATTCTAAACCATTCAGACAAAAACAATGACCAGTCAACCTATTGTTAGAACCTCTCATAGAGAAGGAAGTTAAAAAGCTATTAGATACAAAACTTATATTTCCTATCCGACATTCCACATGGGTTGCAAACATAGTCCCTGTTCAAAAGAAAACTGGAGAGATTCGGTTATGCATTGATTTCAGGAACCTTAATAAAGCTTCGCAGAAAGATAACTACCCTCTTCCTTCTATCGATCACATTTTACAAATGGTTAATGGATCTGAAATGATGTCTTTTCTTGATGGATATTCTAAATATAATCAGATTCTTATTGACCCACGTGATAGAATGAAGACTACATTTACTACTAAATGGGGAATGTTTGCTTACAAGAGAATACCTTTTGGTTTGCTTAATGCAGGTGCTACATTTTAGCATGCCATGGACTATGCTTTCAGAGACCTCATTGGTAAATGCATAGTCATTTATGTAGATGATATCCCCATCTTCTCAAAGAATAGAGTTGACCATATCAATGATTTGAGAAAAGTTCTTCAAAGATGTAGAGAACATGGCATTTCACTAAATCCTAAAAAGTGCATTTTTGGAGTAACTGAGGGGAAATTGTTAGGACATGTAATATCAAAAAATGGCATTTCTATAGATCCTACAAGAATAGAGGCAATTCAAAAGATTCCTCTTCTAGGTAGTAAGAAAGAGCTTAGATCATTCTTTGGAAAAATTAATTTTGTTAGGAAATTCATTTCTGGATTTGTTGAAATTGTTAAACCATTGAATGATATGTTAAAAAAGGATGTTAATATTAGCTGGACATGTGAGGCTAGGACTGCTTTTCAGAGTGTTAAATATGCCATTTCTAATGCACCTATTTTGGTAAGTCCTGATTACAAGAAACCATTCTTCATTTATACTTTTGCATCTGATCATTCATTTTCCAGCGTGTTAACTTAGAAAAGTGAAGGTAATTCTGAAAACCCTATTGCTTTTATGAGTTCACCTTTGAAATATGCATAGTTAAGATATACCATTTTGGATAAACAAGTGTATGCCTTGTTCAAAACTATCAAAAATTTTAGGCATTACATTTTGCACAGTAGAGTTTTTGCCATTGTACCTGACCCTGCTATGAAAACTATGTTGATGCAGAATGAACTAGGTAAAAAATGAGGAAAGTGGATGTCTACCTTACAGGAGTTTGATCTTGAGATCCATCCAATGAAGCTAGTTTAGGGACAAGGCTTGACAAAAACACTTGCAAAGATTGATCCTCAGATTTCTTGTCAATAGTATAATGTAGAGGATATCACGCAAGATGAATGGTATATTGATATTATTTATTTTCTTTTGAATGGTAAGTGTCCTTCACATTTTAATTCCATGCAAAGAAGAGCTCTTCATTTAAATTCTATGAACTTTATGATTAAAGTTGGTGTGTTGTATAGGAAAAACCACGAAGGAATTTTTCTTCGTTGCTTGAATAAGGAGGAAGCCACTCAGATCTTACACGAGTTTCATGGTAAGTATGGGATGGGGTATGGTTCTGCAAATGCCACTACACACCAGATCTTGAGATCTGGTTACTATTGGCCACACATATTTAAAGATACCCATTCCCATGTACGTTCTTGCCATATTTGTCAGCTTGCAGCTAATAGGGAGAGACATGCATCTATGCCATTACAACCTGTAGTTGAGATGAGACCTTTTGCTCAGTGGGGCTTAGATTTTGTAGGGGTCATAAACCCTAATTCCTCAGCTTCCCATAAGTTCATTCTTACCACCACTGACTACTGTACTAGATGGACAGAAGCTATTCCCACTAAGAATTGCACTACTGAGGTTGTTATTCAATTTTTGGAAGAACACATTGTGACTAGATTTGGAATGCCATATTCAATTGTTTGTGATAATGGTCCTACTTTTACTTCACTCCATTTTGCAGAATGGGCATATGACAACAAGGTGAGCATCAAATTCTCTTCTAATTATTATCCACAAGGTAATGGTTTAGTAGAATCATCTAATAAGAACTTGTCAATTATTAAGAAATTGCTTGAACATAATCCTCGGGATTGGCATAATAAGTTGAAATTTGCATTATGGGTAGATAGAACAAGAATTAAAGAATCCATAGGAACATCACCCTATCATTTAGTTTATGGTTAGGATCCAATTTTTCCTTCAAATCTTAAATTGTAAACTTTACAATTCATGAAGGAATACCTTGAAATAGATGATAAAATTGAAGCTCATCTTACTCACCTTATGCATTTAGATGAAAAATGAGAGGATGCTTTACTTCATTTTAGTAAACATCAGGATATTGTTAAAAGGTGGTTCGACAAATGAGCTAAGATTAAGGTATTTAGGATCTCTGATTTGGTTTTATTATGGGATAAGGCACATGAGAAAAAGGGTGAGCATAATAAATTTGACTATCTTTGGCTTGGTCCTTATCAAATTTCAGAAATTCTTGGAGAAAACACTTTTCGATTGAAAACTTTGAGTGGGGAGGACATTCATTTGTGTGTTAATGGGCATTTTATCAAGCATTATTTTCACCAATGAAACAACTAAATTCTTGCATCATTTGTACTTTACTTGTATATTCTTGTATATAACCTTTTGGTTTTCATGCTTTTGTATTTAACTTTTTTTTTTTGCACTTTTGTACATAATCTCTTGTTTCACAAGATTTTTCTATTTGCTTTCTTGTCAGTGTTTTCAGGTTTAGGGAGCAGGTTCTCACTTGCTTATCAGTTTTTTGCAATTTTGGTTTGCTTCCATTTTGAATTTTTTCCTTTTGACATTTTCACACTTTTGGGTTGGTTCCTCTGATTGAGGTAGTGTTTGGTGATAGCTACTAACTTCTGGTCTCTTTGTTGATAGTTGTTCCTTTGTCATGTAGGATGGATTGCCTAGTTTGGAATCGGGTGAAATTGAGGAAAAGGAAATGAAATTGTTTAGTAATCATTCTTAGATTTTGGACTAAGATAGTGGATTTTGGAACAATGAAACATTTCGTTGAAGCTCCACATGTAGCTCACTATATTAAAGGGTATTATTTGAAACCTTGAAGGATAAAGTCATTATGGTTTGCAGATTAAGGCAAAAATATAATACACTCCATATTTAGCCTTAAGTGGTCTCTAACCCAAGGGGTACATACAATATTTGCAAAGCAATCAAATGCTTATAAAAAAAGAGAAATAAATGCAAATCAATCTAGTGCCCGGGTGATTCAGATAATCTCTATCGGGGCTATAGATGTCTGGATGGTGATAGAGCAAGGTCTAGAAGAGATCAAGGTCATCTCCACCGGGGCTATAGATGCTTGGCTGGTAGTGGAGCAATGCAGAGGCACATCTTTATGAGTGACATTTTATAGCCTAAATGCAAAACAAATGATGGAATCTGGATTGTTTCAAGAATGCAAAATGAATCACAGTTCACACACTGAGCAAAAGCAAATGGTTCATTTGTTTTCATTTGAAGTTATTTACCCCACTTTCTCTAGATATTGCTAGATGATGTTTATTTCTCTGATCTTTGGTTTTCTTGGTTTCAGATCAGGTTCTTCATCCAAAATGCTCAGGAGCATTTCCTAGTAGAGTCACCATTTGTTGTGGCTATCGCACAACACACCCCAATTTTGGGGACCCACCTGAAATTTTGAGGTTTAATGAAAAAGCCTTGGTTTACATTGAATGATTTGTTGATTTTATCATGGTATTAACATTGGAAATTTTTGTGATCAATCTCATTTTTTCTCAGGTGATTGACCTCATAATTTTACCAATAGCATAATCTCATTTTGAACCCACATTGCTTATGTCCTTAAGATTTGTCTAGTGGCATTTTTGAAGCAGAGTTGCATAAAAGAAAACACATACAATCCACTGAAAACCAGAAATGCTAAAAGGAGCCAAAGCTTTCCATTAATTTCATGATAAAAATGAGGATCCCAAAAGAAGAGCCCTTTTACAATTTCGAAAATTCCCACTTATGCCCTATTTTCCCACCTAAAACTTGAAATTTCAAAAATGAAATTTGGGGCAACTTGTAGAGGTCATAACTTCGCGCTCGTTGACCCGATTGACTATTACAACATATTTTCAAAAATGGCATGAAACGAGCTAAGCCAAAAATCCTCAAATTTGACCTCTAAGACCTTTAAAAATCTCCTACAAGAAAAACTAGTTTTACTAGTTTTTACAAAATTAAACAATTACAATTTTTTTTGGGTGATGCAAGATCACTTTTACACCATTGGATGCTCCTGCATCACTTTCGGTGCTTTATAAGCACTGGTTCAATGTTTCATGCCTAATAATCCTTGAATCCAGTTCATTGGCTATCCAGGGATCAATAAAAATATAATAAAGTAAAAATAAAAGCAAATAAAAGATAATAAAAAATGAAAAATAAATAAAATAAAATAAATAATTAATTAAAACAAAATAAAAAATTTATTTTTATTATTTTCATTCCACTCTAATGTTCCTTTTATATTAGGGGTTTATAGAAAAAAACTAACAATTTTAAAACAATTAAAACTATAAAACTAAAACCAACAATAAAGCTAAAGACTAAAGGAAGCATCCTTTAGTCTTTAGCTTTATTGAAATAAAGCTAAAGACTAAAGGATGCTTCCTTTAGTCTTTAGCTTTATTGTTGGTTTTAGTTTTATAGTTTTAATTGTTAGTTTTATCTTTTGGAGTTAAACCAATTCAACTATTTAAAATTAATTTAAAAGGTGTTGTTTTAATGTCTACAGGGTTCAATAGGTGGTGCTAATTTCAAGGCATATAACGGTGACACATGGCATGATTTTTGAGGTAAAGGTTGTGCTAGACCAACAGATGCAGCGTTGAAGTTCGGTCAATGCAGTGGCACAATCAAAGTGGGCATGAATTCTAAGAGGCCACCCAGTGGCTTAGATGAGTTGAATGACATTAGGTTCATTGGTGTTAATAAAGTCTTGCCTTATCATTCTCAGATTCATGTGGAACTAAAGTATGATGTGGTCGGTGTATCGGGTGGATGGTTGAGATGGTATAGCAAATGGGTGGTGTATTGTGAAGACAAGTGGAAATAGGTACCATTGTAGCAATGTTCTCATAAAAAATAACTACTGCCTTTATCAAAACTGTAGTTATATCAAACACTGCCACTGCTATCGTAGTCTTAGATGACTGTCATTGTTAGCTTTATCCAAAATCATTAGTTTGGATTTGTGTGGTCAAAAGATGACGTTGGGATTTCTTACTGTAATACTACACTTGGACAAAATGTACCTAGCAGCATCAACCAAAGCATCCATAATGTGTACATTTCACACCACACAACTTTTGATAGTAAAAAATAGTAGTACGAGCGGCGAATGGCAGCCATGACGACGTGGGCCTATAATATATATATATATATATATATATATATATTTATATATTTAAATATAAATTTTTAGATGCACATGTTTGTGTTGAGTGACGGCTTGAAGATAACTTACGAGCTATAATAATGGTCATTGGTGTACACCAACCTCTAAGAACACTATTGCATACTTTCCAAGAATTTTGTGAATGTATAGGAGATAATAGAAGGGAAAATATATAGTTTAAATATGGAGAGCAGTTATTAGTAAGTGAAAAATAAATAGAAATTATTGAAGGATTAGAAAAGTGTGTGGCTAAAAAAGGACTAAAGGAGGTGGAAAAACTATGCATGCTTTTGTGGCAATATTTTAATCAAAATTAGAGGTTTCAACATGAAGCAACATCTGCAGTCTGGTCATAATATATTTGTAGCAGTAAGATTCCTAATTTTTTGTTGGAAGAACTCTTTAGAATATTAAGTTCATATATACGTAATGAATCTCCAACAATGAGATGACTTTGTGTAAGTGGTTTGGTGCAGATTTCCAGTTCAGTATGATTTAGTATAGTTCACTAGTTTTAAGTGTCATAGCGACCTTATTAGAGGATCCTAATGAAGAAGTTGCTTACACTGCAATGGAGGGATTGATCTCAGTTATAGAATTAGCAACTAAAGATATAGTATCTCCAGTTTTGTTGAACCTTTGTGTACGACTACACCCTCTTCAAGTACACCTCAACCCTTGTATGCATCATGCTTCATTTTTAGTAATGGGACCATTCACCAAGTTTGGAATGAGATTATTATGTAAGTTTGGAATGAGAGTACCACGTGAAGATTTTCTAGAATAGGTCCATGCCAATCGACCTCGTTTGATTTTCCATGTATTGGAAGAATGATCTAGTGGGTTCACACCAATTATATCATACATGATTACTGCAATGATTTCATATGAAAATTCTATCAAAGGCCAACTACGTCAAAGTTAATGTGTTTGGAGATAAGTTTGAAATGATTTTGTGAGATGAGAAAAGCCATGGAGCTGTCATGCCATCTCATCACTTACTGCAGCACACGATGGAAATGTCTACAAGATAAGGGAGTTAATTTGAGCCCTATTAAGCTAGTTGTAGTTAAATTATTTGATTAAACACTTGAGGGAGGAGGAGTAGTTATGGTATACACCTCAATTAGGGTATGGGTCATATGAATCGCTCAATGACCAAAATAGAATGGATTACCACTTTTTCATAGAGGAAAAGAGCAAGACACAATTAAACTCTTTGTCATGAATATAGAGACAAAATGTTATTTGTTAATATATTTTTAAATAAATATGTACAAAGTTGGTGCAAGAACAACAAAACGAAGCATGTGGTAGCCGTAATAGAGGACGATTATATTACACCTATATTTATGAAAGTTGTAATGCCAAAAATTGAAGAGAAAGGAGAATGCATTATTGAAAAGGCATTACAAATTGGGGGAAGAAAGAAGACAAAAATGAAAGCATTTGGAGCCAAACGAAGGAGGAAAAAGAAACAAAGAGTATCTTCTAAAATTTTAATTAGTCGTCGAAACAGAAAAAATGGGTCAAAGATTTTTTGGCAGGATTGCAGGTTGGAAACCAGTTTTGTGAAAGATAACTTTCTTCTCCCAAGTTGCTGGACTGTATCATTTCACCATTGGAAACCATTGGAACATGGTATTCTGCACTCTATTTCATTTTGAAAATCTTTCTTTTGTCAACATATTGGAAATTTTAGTGATTTTTATGAATGCTAATGGTAAAATTGTCTATTATTTTTAATATATTTCACCATTTTCCCTTAGAAGATTGCTCTGCGTTAATGTTGTACTGCGTGAAGATGGGTCACACTAATGCTGGTTTAATGCAGGATGCTTGATGTTTGCAAGGTCGGTTTGAAATTTTAAATTTACGACAACTTGTCTTTTTATTGTTTATTTTCTAAACCTAACTCTTTTTTCATTTTTTTTAATCTCATCAATTATAAAATACAAAAAAAAAATAAATAAAAAATTTAAAACCCTAAAAATAAATATGGCAGTTCCAAAATTAAATTTTAGATTTTCATGTTTATGCAAGTTCACATTTTTAACAAAAATTTTAAATTTTAAATTTGGCACATTTTTCAAGCAATCAAATTAATTTCATTTTATGAAAATTTGAAATTTTAATAAATTCCAACTCTTCATTAAAATGAACAATTAATATGACACTCCAAAGTTTCAAATGACAAAGTTAGATTCAATCATTTTATTTTTATTTTCAAGCAAAGTGGTTAATAAAGGAAGCATGGCAATTCTAAATTACATTTCCAATTCTAATTTTGCACAAGTTCACATTTTAAAAGAAATTCCAAATTCTAAATTCCAAATTTCACACGAATTTACATTTTTAAAGGAAATTTGCAATTTTAAGTTTCACACAAGTTCACCTTTTTAAAGGGAATTCTAAATTTTAAACTTTGCACATTTTTCAAACAATCAAATTAATTTCATTTGATGTAAAAATGGAAATTTTAATAAATTCTAAATTTGCATTAAAATGAATAGTTAAGGTGATATTCCAAAGCTCCTACATTGCAAAGTTATATTTTAGTCATTTTCTTTCATGCTCAAACAAAGCTTAACAAAGGAATATAAAATTTGTTAAAAAAAGAAGATAAAATCTGCTTAACAAAGGAAAATAAATAACAAAAGAAGATAAAATCTGCTTAACAAAGGAAGATAAAATTTGTTAACAAAAGAAGATAAAATTTGTTAACAACAAAAGATAAAATCTGCTTAACAAAAGAAGATAAAATAAATTAAACCACCATTCAAGGATTGTCATTTCAAAGTAGATAGTTGATCAATAAATTCATGTTTCACAAATGTCATAAACAACAAAGAATATTGCAAATCAAATCAATACTAAAGTACACGCCCCTTGTTAACAATTACTTGCAACTCTAAGGTATTAAGCACATTTTCATATTTTCACAAGCAATCAAACACATTTTAAGTAATTAAGCAAAAAAGAATCTTGAAGAAGTTTTAAATTTCTTTGCAAGATAGGGTTTTCTGATAATACCCTAACTGTAATGGTGATTTTGCAATTGGGCAAAATTATCACTCAACATGTCACTCAAGAGAGATATAAATACTTCAATAATATTCCAAAACCTAAGGGTTTTGTTGAGGAGGATATGGATGATCCTCCTATTATGGATCTTGGGGTGGATGATGAAAGAGTTACTCCAAGGTAACTTTAGTGGTGCCACTAGATTTATCTTGCTCAAGTCATGATAGTTATTAGGAAAATACATATGGGACCAAGGTTGCGCAAGATGTTTTTCCATGTCTAGATTGTACAACAGTAATTACAGTGTAGACCGAGGTATGGATTGATTTCATATCAAGACTTGATTGTGCCTCCTCTAGATATAGCTTATGATATTAAGGCTAGTACTACTAGGACTATAGAAGAGGCATACCAGTAGAAGAGGGAGGCCATGATGAGGATGATGGAGCTACTACATAGGTAACTGGATTAGAAATTTAGCAACATGGGACACAACACTGATGGAGAGAGACCAAGTCATACTAGAGAGAGTAGGTATAGGTAGAGAAGGATCAATTGAGAGCTAAGCATTATGATTTCAAAGTGGGAGAAACTATAATTAGGGCTGGAAGTAATAATGCAACTATTAGAGGTTTATTTAACTAGATAGCTAGACTACAGGCTTAATACACTACAAAGGTAGAGAGGAGTGCGCACTAAAGGTCATCCTATTACAAGGATATTCTTATAGAGTAGAGGCAAACATCTCCCTCTAGAAATTAGTCTCGTTCTCACTTGAGGATAAAAAATGTGACTCAAAACTCTTAGCAGTCTATTTAGTTTCCTCCTTGACCTGTCAAGGTCAGTTCAGAGACATCTTTAGTGTATATTATTTTTGTCATTTATGAGTGTTGTGAGAGTATCAATTTTTTACGAGATCCCTCAAACAACTAATAGGATTAAAGTGTGCCAATTTTGATAGATTATGGTACAATAGATCAATTTTAGACCGAGATGATATATATATATATATATATATATATATATATATATATATATATAAACAATTTATTTGTTGATTTGTGATTATGTTTATGTGATGTTGAGTTGACATGGTATAGGATAATTTTGAAAGATAATTGATATGTGAAACTAGTTTTTGGAGTAGTTAAGGTAATCATATTAACATGATTGGTTTGAAATAAATTCATTAAAATTGAAAGATGATTTAATTTCCAAAATTCAAGTAAGAGGAAGAAGAAGTATTTTTCACAAATTTATTTTATTTGCAAAAATGAAATATTAAAAACCAACATCTAGTCATAAGCTTTAAAACAAGGGGTTTATTAGAGACTAACTATTGTATATTATACATATCAATTTGGAAGGCTAATTGAATAGCACTTTACAAATTGATTTATTCATATCATGAATAGACCCTGTGTGATGACCTTTTAGATTGATTCATAGCACATAGGTGACTATGACTGATAGAATTTTTAGGCAGTCTATTCCACAGGACAATTTATGTCCTATAAAATATTTTATTTATTGCTAAGCAGTGACTTTTCTAGATTGATTAATAGACAAATGTTGAGATAAGTTATTACATTGTGTATGTATTTAATCCCCCTTTTTATGTTTATATAATCATTGTCCTAAATGGTATGCTGCTTATGAACAAATAATGTTCATATGATAAAATACTAAGGATAGTTAATATCCATATGATACATGTTATGGCACTTTTGCTTTCTTGGACAATATTTATCCATATGATATAGTGTTAGGGATAGTCAATGCCCATATGATATGGTGCTTTCATTTTCATTGGATCTAGACAACATATGTCCTTATTGCTAAACTTTTAATACCCCCAATTTCAAGGTTTATTTAGATGATTAGCGATGTGACAAGATATTAATAGGATATATTTCCATTAGTAGTATTGATGACATACGATTTTTGTCATTTAGAATATTTTTTAAATATTTAAATATGTCAAATCATCCTCTCAAATGAGTTGTTTAGGGTGATAAGATCCATTTGTCATAAGATTAATCATTTGAGACCTTTATTAGGGCTTATAAGAAAATAAGATATTGCATAATTTATCTCTTGGTAGACATGAATAAGAGGGCTCAAAATAAGAATATTTATGAACTAAATTAATCTTTTATAATATATGATATAGCTATGCATACCTATGACTTGATGATTATCTATAAAACCAAGAAATGCATAATGTGTATAATATTATTTATGATTAGAAAGATGCACAACCAATACATGTTATATTTGTGTTAGAGAGATTGATGATATATAGGATTGTTAATGATTACGCTTTATATATTTCCTTGATTTAGAAACATAATGTGGTTATATGATAATTCTGATAAAGGTTTATACTAGGATAGGATTTCTTATTTAGTTATCCAATATCATTTGATATTTGTAACATTTTGTTGGTAATGGATAATTGTACTTCATTATCCACTTTAGGTATATTTTATAAATCTTCTCATTAAAATCAACATATACATAATAATATTGCAGTAAAACATAAATGCATGAAACAAAATATAAGTGCATAAATGAAATAGTCTCACAAAGTAACACAAGATCGTAGACCACTTTGAGGGTTAAACTCCTTCAATACTTTCAATTATGCAAAAATATACATTCATTCCTACTCCTTGCAACTTTAAATACTTCATCTCTCTACCTAATTCTCAAAATTGGCTTACATGCAAAATGCCACCCGAGCTAGAATCTTCTACCAATAAAATAGTTACATTCTTGATAACAGTTACATATAATCGCATCACTTGTCTAGGTGCTTCGAATACCACAAACTTTTATAATATATTATAATGGATGTCACTCATGTTAAGCAAGGATTATTACAACATAGTGTTAGTATTGGGTCCTAACATTTTCTTCCCCTTTGAAAATATTTGTTCTCAAAGTTGAAGATGAGGAAACTGTTGCTAAAGTTGTAGAAGTGGTTCCCACGTAGCATCTTTAGGTTGTAAGCTATGTCATTGGATAAGAGCATCAATGATGATAGGTCAATTAAGGGTACATGATTTGTGGTCTAGAATACATTCATGTTCAAAAATAATGGAGCCTTCATCATCCAACTTTGGGAGTGTGGACTACACCTAGACCTTACTATCGATAACTTGCTTAAGAGAAGAAACATGGAAGATTGGATGAATTATGGAAGTAGTTGGAAGGGCTAGTTTGTAGGTTGTTGATTGATATTTTATAATACCTAATAGGGACCACAATATTTTACAACAAGTTTCTAACACCCATGGATCTAGAGAGAGGACTGTTTGTATGGCTATAAGCAAAGAAGAACCATAGAGCTAGAGAGAGGATTATTTGTATAGTTGTAAGCAAAGAAAAACCATATTCCCAACTTTACAACTATGTTTAGTGTGGTGGTTATCAACTTGTTATTTTATATGGTTTTGATTTAAGTCCAAATTTATCTTGAGTTGTCATAGAATGGAATCATGCTAGAAAATAGTGGAATCCACAAATTGAACCTTGGAACCACCTAGAATGTAAGAATATGGTGTTGATGGATGTTGACCACAAACTACTTCAAATGGTCTCACCTTACTAGTAGCGTGATATGTTGTATTATACCATCATTCGACCAAAGGATACCATTTGGCCCATTGTCTAGGATATTTAGAGGTTAAGCAACAAAGGTATTATTCCAAGCATTTATTCACAATTTTAGTTTAGCCATTAGTGTGAGGATGATAGAATAAACTCATCTTGAGCTAGGTTCCCTGCAACTTGAATAATTCCTACCAAATATGAGTAGTGAAGGTAGGATACTTATTAGAAAAAATGGATTGAGGCATTCCATGGAGATAAATACAGAGTCTAGGAAAATTTGAATAATAACGTAGATGGTGTAAGGGTGGGATAGGGAACAAAAATGAGCATACTTCATAAAATATCTCCCAATGACATATGATCACCAATGACTTACAACATGTAAAATGGAAAGAATTTTCTTCTCATAAGTAGACTTACCCAAATTCTTGCTTCAAAGTGCTCAACTCATGAAAACCAAAGATCTACCTTCTTGCATTAAAACTACCCCAATGCCATTTCTAGATGCATCACTTTCAACGAAAAAATATTTAGAGAAATATGGTATTGCTAATAGGGGAGTAGTGGTCATAGCATGCTTTAAATCTATAAATGCCTTCTCTACAGGTTTTTTCCACGTAAAGGAATTCTTCCTTAGCATATTTGTTAAGGGGTTTCTATCTTTCCATAATTATTCACAATTTTATTGTAATATCCAATGAGTCCCAAAAATTCGTGAATCCCCTTTATGGTATGAGTCTTAGGCCAATCTTGAAAAACCTAAATCTTCTTGGAATCAATGTGAACTCCATACTTAGTGATAACATAACCTAAGTATTTTTTGTACAAAAGAACATTTGTACCAAATTTTAAGAAGTTGATTGGCAGACAAAATTACATTGCTTGATCCAAGTGTTGGAGATGTTCTTCCCATGGATGACTGTAAATCAATATATCATCAAAAAAGACAAATGAATTTGTGAAGGAAAGGTCAAAAATAGAGTTCATAAAACTCTGGAAGGTAGAAGGTGCATTGGTTGATCCAAATGGCATAGAATTCATAATGCCCTTCATGAGTTCTAAAATTTATTTTGGTAATATCCTCATCCTTGATTCAAATTTGATGATACCTTTATCATAAATCCAACTTGGAAAAGTATTAAGTCCCATGCAACTCATCAAGTAATTCATCAATAACTAGACTAGGGAAATTATCTTTAATAGCAATCTTATTGATGTTTCAATAATCCATACATGAGTGTCATGTTCCATCATTTTTTGTTCTAATAACATAGGAGAAGAGGAGGGACTAACACTATAATGAATAACACTAACAACATAAAGCTCTTAAAATATTTTCTCAGTTTTATATTTTTGAGCATAAGGATACCTGTAGGGATGAACATTTGGGGGAATACTATTAGGAAATAATTGAATTACATGGCCATGAGAGGGATGAGGAGGTAGTCCCTTGGGTTCCTAAAAAATTTGAGCATATTTATTCAATAAACCTTGTAATTGCACTAGATGGTCCCTTTCCCCTTCCTCAAAAACATCAATAGAAAACATTTGTGGCACCACTCCATGAGAGGAATTTTTAAATAAATTTTCCATCTTATGAGTAGAAATATATTGAGTTGCACAAAATTTCATGCCACATAAAGTATATTTGGTACCCTCTTGACTAAAATTCATCCACAACTCAAAAAAATCCCATAAAACTAGACCTAACATCCGCAACCATTGTGCTCCCAAAACTATATCACACCCACCTAATGGTAGGGAAAACATGTCTATCTTGAGATTATATTCCCCAATTTGGAGTTTGAAATTATGAAATGTTTATTTGCATGGTAGGGTTCATCCATTAGCAATCACTACTTCAAAGGAATTGCACATAGTAATGTAATAATTTCCCTGTTTGGCCACACATGGGTCAATAATGTTGTGTACTGCTAGAGTCAATAAGAATGATGATCCTTTGTCCTTTGAATTAGTTGATTACTTTCATTATTTGATGATTTGATACTCATGCTAAAGCATGCAATGCTATTTTTGATTGGGATTCTTTTAGAACTTAGGTCTATTCTGTGGTTTTTACCTCTTGAGGATCCTCTTCTTCCTCTAAATATTTTGTAGTTGGTGTCTCATCCATATCCAACAGATACATTTTTATCAAATAACATTTTCCCCTAGGAAATACTTTTCATCACAATTATAGCATAGCCCTTGGGCCCTTTAGTCCAAATCTTTGCGATTCAATTTTTTATAGTTGGAGATTTCATGGTAGGACTTGTCATAGGCTTGGACGGAAAAGGTGGCCAAGATTGAGTAAATTTAGAGGTGTGTCCCTGAGCCTTGAATTTTTCTTCTTTCAATCTAACCAAATTTATTGCTTGTTGTAATGTTTGGGGTCTCAACATTTTAATGTTAGCGGTAAAGTCATCCTTCAAACCACTCATAAAACAACTTTGAAAAAAATTGACATTTAAACCAGTAGTATGATTGGCAAGTCTTTCAAATTGAGTTTTATACTCTTGAAAAATTGAAGTTTGTCTAAGATTGTAAAAAGCTCCTAATATTCAAACTCACTAGGACCAAAGCAAGTGAGTGGATGTTGCTCAAATTCCTACCAAGAAAGATAGGTTTGACCTTCCTAAGCCACTGAAACCAATGTAGTACATTTGATTCAAAATTGAAAGAGGTGATTGTTAAACGCATGTAGCATGGGACATTGTGAAGACTAAAATATTGTTTTACCTTATAGATCCACCCCTTAATATCTTTTCCATAAAAATTTTGAAAGTCTAATTTAGGCAACTTAAATCCATTGTTATTTTGTATTTTTTGCTAGTGGTGACTTGAATTTGTATCCTGTTGATCCTGATGATCCAATCTATCATGTGTGAGAGAATTAGTAGAGATGAATATCCAATTCTACCTTCGTTTCACTTTGTTTCTTGGTGATCAAATTCATAGATTCCTAAAAAAAATTGAGTTATATCTTTAACTGTTCTAATTTGGTGCCTAATTGGACCCATAATTGTTTTTTCAAATAATGCACCTACCTATCAATTTATGCCTATAATTCTTGTTGCATTTATTGCTATCGAGTATTTGAAGCCATTTTATAAGAGTTATAACCTATTGGTAATGCTTACTAAAAATAGAAATTTAATTTTAGGGGTTACTATTTTTAGTAAGGATCCCAAAAAGGGATTTGGGTGCTATATATCATAATGATCATTTCAAAAAGGTGATTGTAATGGACTAGGTCCCATGATGATTTTTTTTAGCACACCTAAAAAGTGCATGGAGGATATATACCAAACTGATTAGCTTGACGATATGGTCGCAATGAGCTATATACCACAACAATGGTTTTGGACATCCTAGACTTGGTTACAACGGTGATGTCTTTGAGTGTTGTTTATTTTCCTCTTGGAGGCTCTGTTCTCTCAAAATATTGGTTTTTTGTTGGCCAACCTCTTATGATACTTTGTTCTATTTTTTTTTACTACTAACACTATTCAATCAACCCTAACTTTATGTTATTAACTATCTCATCTAACTCTATTATGACTTGACATTGTCAACCAATATTCATATTTTTATATCAACTATCTAGTCTAACTTTATCATGGGCTATTCCTTGTCTATTTTAAATTCTAACTATCACATGTAATTGTTACTAACACTGACAATTGATAAACCTATGTTTTTTGTTACTAACTGAATATCCTGATTGTTACTAACACTAACCACCCTGTTTCCACTTTCTTTTTACTCTAAAAAATTCTATCCTAACTGTTATGTTTCTCTGTAATTTATTTTGTTTGATTTCATACAATAATTCTAGAATAGGGATGTCTTATTTGTATGCTCAATTTCTATTGTAGGGTTATGGTTATAGTTTAAGTATTCATAGAACAAGAATTTTGTTGTAGGATTTATTGTCAACACAATAGGGTACTCCAAGCCAAGGTGTATGTACTACCCATATGCCCTATATTATATCATAGTGATGATGAATAGTGCTCAGACCAATATTTAAATTTACTACTCAAGAAGGATTCCATGCACACCCTTGAGAATCCTACCTACCTCTCTGTTAGTATGATAAGGTGATATTTCTAGATGTTGTATCCTGTGCTAAAAATATTCCTAAGGGGTAAAGGCTTATTCCAGTCCTAGGGGGTCTCTTGATATACCTGAAGATATATGGGAGCTCAATTTCATAGATGGGTGTTGTCTATGGTTTGTGTATTGGAGCTAGATTGCCCCTCATTTCAATAGATACTTGTTGGCATTTTTGCCACATTTATTGTTATTATTAATTATTAATGCTTAAATTGTTGGCCCAAAGCAGTTTTGTGAGTTTCGAGGAGGTTTTTTCGATTTTCAAAGATTAAATGCTGCCCCGAATTAAATGCTTTGCGGATTTTCAATGCGGTCAAGGTCGAAGAGCACCCATGCCACCAAAATTAAAGATTTTCTTGGTTCGAAACTGCTGGTCGTGGATCAGTTTAACGGTTTTTCATGCACATGTTTAAATTTTTTTTTTAATGAAGGTGGTTCTTCGAAGCTGACATGTACATTGCATTCAATTTTGTGGGTCTCCAAGGCTGCAATTAAGGGGATCGTGTGCATAATTTCCAATGCATAATTGTAGATCACAAGGAAGTCGGTTTCAAATATTTAATGCTTCAAAGAGGACGACCCTCTATAAAAACCAATGTAAGCTTCATTTGAAAGGGTGGTTGGAGAGTTCTCTGCTAGAAACTGGAATTGTATCTGCAGGAATAAAAGTATTGGCTTCAGATTTTCAGCAACGGTTGTATGAGTGATTTTCTTTTCTGTCAGGTTGCATTTCTTATAGTATTCGTATTTCTTAATGGTTGTTGTATTTAAATTCTGCATCTTGGATTTAAGTGCTACCGTGAGAGTATGATTTCTAGAGTGTAATATTGGAGAGATTTGCTACATACAGTTGTGTGAGAATTGAGCTGACATCTTATGTTACTTGCTGTTGTCACATTTTTAAGTTTCCTGCTGTTATCTTCCGATCCCATCACTTCGGCCTGTGGCTATATTTCCCATTCCTTTATGCAACTTTTGATTTCTTTCCAGCAACCCTTATCTTTAACCAAAAATTTAGAATAGTAAAGGGAACCAGCCCACTCTGGAGATTGGTCTGGAAGCCATTTCTTGCTTCCAGCCTTTCAATGTTGGCCGGGTCTAGGGTGCAATTGTAAAAATCCTTTCCTGTGGTAGATTTCGGACCAACAATACTTTACAAGCAATCTAGCTTAGCCAATAATGATAACTCCTCCATGATATTTTAAAACCCCTAGTACATGGTTTATAACCAAATAAACTAATGTAGAAAACAAAAGGTTGGATTTTTTTTAATAAGGAAATTGGGAAAAAACAAAAAATATAAAATATAAAATTTTATACCTAATAGTAAAAATGGTAGAAATTATCATAGTCGCAAAAAAACATGGCCCTAGAAAGTGCTTTGATACCACTTGTTAGAAACCTTCTCATTAAAATCAGCACATTCACAAAAATATTGCAATAAAACATAAATGGATGAAACAAAATATATTGCAATACGAAATATAAGTGCAAAAATAAAACAATCTCACAAAGTAACATATGACCATAGGCCACTCGAGAGGGTAATATCCTTTAATGCTTTTATTTAATTATGCAAAAATATACATTCATTCCTTTCCCTCATAGTTTTAAATACTTTATCTCTCTACCTAACGCTCAAAATTTTCTTACATGCAAAATGCTACCCGAGCTAGAATCTTCTACCAACAAAATAGTTACATATAATGGCTCCACTTATCTATGCACTTTTAATACCATTAACTATTACAAAATATTATCATGGATATTCCCTATGTAAAGCAAGGGTTATTACAACATAGTGTTAGGTTGGGGTCCTAACAATATAATTATAAATTCGATAATTGATAAAAGTTAAATTTTGTGATAGACTCATATCGAGGCTTGATATAATTATTCCTCACTTGTTGGGTGTATAGGAATGCTAACACTTACCAAGTGGTGTATAATTCTATCTAACCTTTTATCTAGATATAAAAATGAATCACAAATTGATTGGTTTTATGATGAATAGGTTTGACACATTGAAGATGTTTATTTTGGTCATTATTTTTAGATTTATAATGGACCCTTGTATTGAGGAAGAATGTTTGATAGAGTCATTCCTTGTTTTTTAGGTGCATATGAATGCTAATGCTTCCATTGCAATGAATAATTATACCCCACCTTCTTTCTAGATATAAGAGTGAATCATAAATTGATCAAAGTTTGGTATGTTGATAACATTATGTTTGTTATTTTTGAAGTACAATAAACCCCTCTATCAAGGAAGAATGTTTGATATAATCATTCCTCGTTCATTCAACATATAGGAATTTCTAATTTTTACCAAGTGGTGAATAATTCTACCAAATTTTATCTTTGGCTATAAAGGTGAATCATAACTTTATGAAAATGATGTTTGAAAAAATAATTTGAAATATTGATGGAATTGAGATTTTTAATAGATCCTTACATAGAGAAAAAATATTTGACAAAATTATCCCATGTTGTTGGACGCTTTCTAATATTTTTGAGCACTTTCTAGTCATCAAATAATCCTATGACCTACACTTTCTAAATGTAAAAATAAATAAAAATTCTGATGATAAAAGATATTGTAGGAGAGAGGGGAAGACTTTTTTCTTAGGTAAACATTTGTTAGCTCAGAATTTCCCTTTATATGCCACCCTTAAATTGGCATTATATCATTAACATCATCATTTAATGCTAACAAGTTTAGAGGAAGGATACAATAAGAAGAGATGAGATAAAGAATATATTTGAAGAAATGATCAGTTTTCCATCCAAATGAGTCATAAAAAAGATTCACCATCTTTGCTACCTAACTAAGATATAAATCTATAATGCAATCTATACTAATTAGGATCATCACTGGACAAAAAAATCATATTCATGCAAATAACAAGCATATGAAAACATGTGAAATTGCCATTCAATTATGAAAAAAGCAAACACATGATCAAGTCCATGCATGTAAGTTGTTTAGAAATTTTAGATTCTAGAAAGAGAAGCCAAGGGATCAAGTTGTGGTCAAGTCGTAACTGGTGATCGTTATATGCCATCAAAATTTTAGTTTCCTTTAAAATGTCCAAAAGATCCAAATGACTAGAAAGATTTCATGAAATTCATTAAAGGATCCCACTAGCTTAGTGATCTACTATAAGTGCAATGCAAGTGCTACTATTTGCTAGCTAGAATCATCATAACCTCATTGCAAGATGCCTCCTCATGACTTTATGGGATGAATAGGTAGACATAAGCAAACATGCAATTCAAGCATATGAATGCAAGAACAAATGTATTGAAAGGTACTCATGCATACCATTAATTCATGCAATCAAGCACATGAGTAGGGAACCATGTAGATTCAAACATAATATCTTTTTAAATGCATTATATTGATGGGTTTTTTTTATGTTCGTTAGCATCTAATGTTACCAAGAAATATATGTCTGACCCATATTTGGACATTATGATGAAGGGACCTAACTAGTTGAGCTTAAATATACCCTTGAGGTCTTCCTTTTCATTATTATTTTTCTAGTTTTCCTTAAATTTTTAATTTCCCTAATTTTTTTTAGCCTCCCATCTCTCTAATTAAGGCCTAACCCCCCTTATTAATCCCTAACCAAATCCTAAGTAGAACGCACAATGAAATTTAAATTCTAAACAAATCCCCAATTCAGCCCTCAATCCCTAGGAAATCCCATGGAAATTTCCCCCATTTAATTCTTAAATACTCCTACACTCTCCCATGCACTTCCCTAGGAATTTAAAATTCCCCTAAATACCCAAAGTCAAAGCCCTCCATAAATTCTCAAGTCCTCTCCAACCTCCATTGCATTTTTTTGTGAATTTTTAATTTAGCCACATCCCCCCATGCACCCCTTTAAGTATTTAAAATTCTTACACATACCCGCAAGCCTTCAACATATCCATGCCCATTTATGGCACTTGGATGGGTGAGTATTATCCTCACCCAAGACCATTTATGGAGGTGGGTGAACTATCCTTCGCATGAGATTTTCTAACCACCCACCTACCCTTATCACCTAGTTTCCAAGTCACTTCCATGTTATCCCCTTTCCCTTGGCTAAAATTCTATAAATTCCCCCTCTTCTTTCCTCATTTCATGAACACATTATCTAACATACCAAAATGCTACTAAAATTTCTCTAGGATATCCTTATGCTTTGTGAGTAAAGGCTTGAGTGTGCTTTTAACTTGTTGTAAGTTATGATATATTATCTTAGCTTTTCATCAATGATTTTTATCCATGAGCGGTCCCTTCCTCTATCTATTTATGGTTTTCTCGATGAGAAGTCCCCTCCTTGTGGCCTCCCATGGGCCACTCCACAAGCAGGCCCTCCCTGTGTCTTGTTGTGGAGTTTCCACAACCACCCCAAAATTCTTGGGGACCCACTTGTCATATTTTGATATGAAAGGTTTTTGGTTTTCTTTGGTTTGTAAGAATAGGTATGTTTGATCATTTTGTTTTAATGATTTTAATTGCTTTGGTTATTTGATATTTAATGATTAATTAATCTAGACATTAATGCTTAGATTAATTAAAATCCATTTTGATGAGTAGGACTTTAATTTTCTTCATACTATTTAAGGTGATGGAATGTGTTTAATAAAGCAAGGCCTGACCTAAAACAAAAAGAGGATACAAAAGGTACAAATAGATTGAGATAGAAGCCAATATGCTATAATCTATCTAATATAATTGCATTAACTATATTATGTACATAATAGTAATATTTTTAAGATTATGTTATAAGGTTCTAAAATGTTATCATTATAATAATATTATTATGATTATATTATAATGTTATTATTATAATAATATTATTATATTGTATATAATAATATTATTATAATGTACTTTATAAAAGACGTGATAATAATATTTATGATAAGGTAAAATTTAATGTTGTTTCATTTGATTGTAGATAAGGCGATGGTGGCTATTCAAAAATATTCAAAGACATGAGTGGCTAGTCCAAGAACGTTAAACGCTATGGCAACGAAGCTTCGCGGAGCAACACCGAAAAAGAAGAGGTGGTACAAGATGGCGTTAGGGTTTCAGAAGAACAACATGAAAGACGCCAAAGTTTTCAATGAAATGGCCGAGAGGTAGAGGCATGCCATCGAACAAAGAAGGAAGAAGCGTTATTAGGGCAACCTATGACACCAATTGATGAAGATAAAAGATGGCCTTGAAGAGCATGGAAGGTTTTAGTGTTGCATCTATTTCATTACGCTATGGCAACGCGAGTGTGAGAGTAGGGAGTTGAACAACGCCATGGCTGTGAAGGTTTGACAACACCACGATGTTGATGGCAGCATCGATGGCTGCATAGGTTTGGTAGCACCATGACAATGATGGCAACACTATGGCTGCATAGTCTTGGTAGTGCCATGGCTGCGTAGGTTTGGCAGCGCCACAACATCAATGGCATTGCTATGGCTACGTAGTCTTGGTAGCGCCATGGTTGTATAGGTTTGTAAACACCATGACAATGATGGCAGCACTATGGCTATGTGGTCTTGGCAGCGCCATGGCTACGAAGGTTTAGTAGTGCCATGATATTGATGGCAGTGCTATGGCTGTGTAGTCTTAGCAGCACCATGGATGCATCGTTGGCAGTGCTATGACTACGTAAGTTGGACAGTACCATGGATGCATAGGTAGTGTGATGGTTTCATTTGGTTACATGGAAACCAAAGTGCCCAAGATGGGGGAATGCCATCCTAGTCCTTGGGCACATTGGTATGGCTTAGGAGAAATACCATCGGGTCTCGACCTCAAAAAGTGACAACGAAAGTTTCGCTGAATAAGATTGGCCTGTATTATTTTAGTTAATGTGAATGTGGTTTGATCACGTTCAATGTTTTAAAGGAGGTCTAAAATCGTAGGGGTTATAAGGTATAGTTAATGATTTTATCATTCGTTTGATGGATGTAAAGGGGTATTCTTGGGTAGAATGCTTATAAGAGAAAGGGGAGATATAGGAGTCATGCAGGGTTATGTTTTTGTTGTTAATTTTTTAAAAATAAATAACATTTAGAAGTGTTATGTTTATTAAATCATAGAAAATGATGATGGATTATTTTGGTTGTGAGAGAATATGAAGCGAAAGAACTTCTAAGCATTATTTATACCTTGCTATCCTACCTTTTTCAAGGGGGGCTAGAAATGATGTAACATTATGAGAAAGCAATAAAGAAAGAGCATTTTTAAGATTTTGAGAGGGTAGCAAACTTCTATGAGAAAAATCAAAAGGAGGGTTTTTATCATAAAACTAACGTTTTTAGTGTCTTATCATTTCTGCATTTTAGTGACTTCTAGCCATTGTCTTATGCCATGAAATGGGTTGCAATAGGCGAAGGTCAAGATTGTGCAGTTTATTTATGTTTCCTTTGAGTCTTGCACTTGATTTAATGGTATTGTGCTTATGTTGCAGGTCCATTGATTCAAGTTGTTTTATGATTACCTCATAACTTGGGATTTTGCAGGGAGGAGCTTGCTAAACTAATTCAAAATTTGACTTTTTTAGCTAACCAAATTTACATGTTTATTTCATTTACTGTTCTCAAAGTTTATTTTATTTCAATCATTCAAGCATTCCATTCTGGTCCATCCATAATTTTAGTTTCTTTCATTTCCATTTTGGTCCTTTTCCAGAATTTTTGTTAATTTCCTTTTAGTTTCATTTTTTCTGGTCCATTTCTAGAATTGTTAAGCTTTCAAGTTATTTCCATTCTGGTCATTTTCTAGAATTTTTGCACCTCCAAGTTTCATTAATCTAAAGCTTTCAGATAAAACACATGGTTTAGGAGGGATACTAACCTACTATTTCACATTAAACTAAGATAAGAAATGAAAGCTAACTTTGCTAACTTTGCTAACATTGCTAACATGCTAACTTCTACTAACCACTATTAGGGTAGGGGCATCAACATAAGGAAGATAAAATGAACCCAACTATCTAAAATTTACTTCATCTTAAAGGCATGAGCATTAAAATAAGGTGGAAAATTCCACATTTTGTCATTTGAAACCTTTTAAATGAAGATAAAATACTCTACTAATAGGGATTTAGGGTAGCACCAATTTAAAAAAACCTTAAAAAGATTTTTTTTATTTTTAGTTAGATCTTTCAAATTACTAAGCATTGTTTAGAACCAGTAAAGGCCCCTTGTTTATGGTCACATGTATTATTGAAATATTTCTTGCACTATTTTAATCTTTTAGATATTTTACCAGAACCTTGGAGAAGTTGAATGTTTGTCATTTGGTTTTTTTCAAGAGAGAGTTTTCTATTCAATACTTTGCATGTGGTGGTATTTTGCAATTGGGAAAAATATACACTCAACATATTTGGCGCTAGAAAGAGGGCCTTCCTTTATGATTTGTGATTTAGTTTTTTGTTAATGCTAACGTGGTCAGTTTTGGTTCAACAGTATTGTGTTTGTAGGTGCAACATTTTACTCTTGATTAGTTTGTGAGAAGCCTTAATAAATTTGAGTTTTCCCAAGCTAGACCCACCCAAACGCATTGCTACTAGGTCTAAAACCACTGAGGAAACCATTTTTCAAAGTATTTCTCCCAAAACTAGGAAATCAAGGTACAAAATCCAGGAGATTAAAATCCCGTCCGAGCTTTCTGATACGTTAGGTTTAGAGATGCTTTGCCAAGATTTGGAAAGGCTAGCTCTCAGACCTCTGAATCTAAATACCTTCAGTGGATGTGCACCCATTAGTTCCACTACAAGAGCTACATCAAGTGTACCCATATTCGTCATCCCGAGTGTATCAAATGCTTTAGTAGGATCATTACCTTTGGTTAATATGGCCCAACAACAGTAGCAACAACAACTAGTTCCCTATTTTGGTAACCAAAGTTCTCCGTTAATTATACCTGGGGATTTCCATGACATACCTAGGCACCTTGAGAGTTCTATCCCTAAGTTTATCCATGATGGTCCCATTTAAGCTAAAGATAACATTCAAATTTACAAGGACCATATGATTAGGCAGGGAGTCAGTCATGAAGACATTGCTTGTCAACTCTTCCCTAATAGCTTTGACCAAATGGCTCATGAATGGTACATAAATATTTCTATAGGGTCCATTACATCTTGGGCCCAGTTGGAAGCTGCCTTTTTTAATCAATTTAAGTCATTTCTAGATCCTACCATCATGTATAACCAATTCGTGTCATGCAAGAGGTATCCTAATGAACCTATCAAAACATTTAATGCTATATTTCAAAAGCTTTACACAAATGTGACTCGTAACTTTGCAATAGACGCTATTGTGGTGTTGCAATTATACCTCGCAGCCTTATATCTAATGACAACCATGTTTACCAGGAGAAATCCTCAAGTTACAATGCTGAACTTAGCCTATGCTGAAGCCATGACTATTGAGCAACAAATGACATCGCAAGGTGGCACAATGCCTCAATTTCCCATGTTAGGGCAATATGGCCCTTACAATCAATTTGCTATGATGAATCAAGTTGTGACACCTTAGATTCCCATTATTAATGCTTTGCCATATCATCAGTCATACCCATTCGCTCCCACGCTTCCATATTTTTTGACATACCCTAGTGTTGCCATTCTGCCCACTCTGAAAGCGATTGCTGCTAATCCGATAACATTGCCAATATTTGAGGTGAGTAGTACTCAAGCCTAAAATACCTATCCCATGGTTGTGCCTCTTCAGGCCAAGGGTCCATGGTGGACCCAAAACACCCAGAGTCAAACCTTAGTGCCTAATCCAGAGGTTGCTAATGTCAAAAATATTAGTGGATCTGGGGATATCATGCCCTAGCCACAAGGACCCAATTATGAGCTAGAAGAGCTTGATGAGACCTAGAAATGCCTCATTATTAGACTATGGTTGACATATAAAAACTACCATAATATTAAATACGACAAAGTTAAAGTGCCAAATAGTGATTAGAATATGTTATTTGTTACATGTTTGCATGATTTTATGTTTGGAACATTATACCTCTGTTTTGACTATTTTTCAACATTTTATGCACTATTTCAGTTGATTAGGTAGTAAATAAAACATGTATTGCAATTACATTCTGATGGCATGAATAGATTCCTCTCATCAAGAACTACAACTTTGTTTTTTGAAGCAAGTCAATCCGAGCTGTAGATAAAAAGTTATGAATGTTACATCATTCTTGCGCTCATTGTTCATTCCTGCACTCATTGTTCATTCTTGCGCTCATTGTTCATGTCTTTTCTGGAGTTGTTAACAGGTGCAAATCTGCGTTAAAGGGAACATTGGTAGATCTACTGGGAATGATCTAGAGTGAGTTAAGGTACCAAATTCATACCAATGGTACTTCATAATATAGAGAAAATATGACCCAAATTTTAAGGCATATGGACAAGTAACTTGGAAGTTATGAGGCCTGTAAAATGGTTGTTTCACACTTTTTGACAGCTGAAAATGTTGATAAAAATCTGTGTTAAAGGCCAACTTGACAACGATGCAGGGAGTAATTTCTGAGGAATTAAGAGTTGAAAATTGAACCCAATGTTGTTCATATAACCAAGAACACATGGACATAATTTGGTAAAAAATGGAGTTACGATGAACAAGTTATGAGCACTCTAAAAGGGCATCTGGGCATGTTTTGGCAGCTGGAAACAGCAGGTCATAGTCCATACAAATTCCAGCCACCTATCACTTTGAAGGAAGGCATGGAATTTGTCAAATAAAGAAGAGGTAAATGCTTGGAAACAGTTGAGAGAGAATAGGCATGACTCTTTCTCCACCTGACAACACTACCATGTGATGCAAATGGAAGCAACAAGTCAAAAGGGTGAAATGCAAAAAATTTGGTAAAAGTAGGACACAGTCATGCAAATTCCAGCCAGTTGTATATATACAGCAGGGCTTGGAATCAGTCACTCCAGCATGTTCCACCAATGCAGAAGGGTGTACA
Organism: Wollemia nobilis; assembly: GCA_028583015.1. Classification (NCBI taxonomy): domain Eukaryota; kingdom Viridiplantae; phylum Streptophyta; class Pinopsida; order Araucariales; family Araucariaceae; genus Wollemia; species Wollemia nobilis. The sequence goes on along the minus strand of JAQPPZ010002946.1, from coordinate 1,573,112 downwards.
AGATAAGGGAAAACAATCCAAATGGTCAACAACTTCCTCCCTATGCGTTTGGAGTGCAGATAAGCAATGAATTGTCACCTACCTGTTATTTTGGCATAGGAATAGGGAATAGCGCAGGAACAACCGAAAGTGGTCAAAAAGTGACAAATCGGTGGAGAAAATTATTTGCAATTGACCAGGAGGTTGAACCAACTCATCTTAATGTGATTTCCTCAACAAATGCTGCCCAACAAGGATGAATGGATAAAGTTTTGACAAAGCAAATTCCTGCATTCTAGGAAACAATTATGCAATCAGTTGTAAATCCCTACAAATCAGTAACCAAGCATATCAACATTATATTATAAATAATAAAGCTCCTATATAGGATATATATAGATAGATATATAGAGGAATAGGAGAGAGTTATTAATAGAAGATAAAAGTCTTTGTAGCATTATAGTAAACTATAGATTTTTCCTACAATACTGTAATGTAGTTTCAGATGGAATAAAAGGTGCATTCTTTAGATTTTATTGACATTTTATGGTTGATAGTGCACATTTAATTTACCTGGTATAATTCTTCACCCTCTTCTGGTTTTGGAAGCAAGGGCCACTTGCAAGATCAGAGGAAGGGCAGCATAGTGACAAAAAAAAATTTGCTGCAGCAAATTAGTAGAATTCTATCAACATTTATTTACAGAATTTGTTTCATTTCAGAAGTGCACCATAGTATTAGAACATGTTTGGAATAGTGCTTAGAATTTAATAGGATTTGACAGCATTTTCCATAATTCACTACAATTTCTAGACTTCTGTCATTTCACGACAATTTCCAGATTTGTGTTATTCTCCAGTTTTGCAATAGATGTTAATTTGATTTTCCAGATTTAGAACATTCTCAAATAATTGTGAACTTTGTAATTAGTTGACTTTTTTGCAAATTTGTGTGTTTTCAATTCTACAATTTACTTTTCTATCACTTTCAATTTAGCAACATTTCACTTCTTGTTATTTTAGATTCTATAATTTTCATTTCTTGCAATTTTAATTCAGTTTCAGCTTCTGCAATTTGATTTCCAATTCTAGGAGTTACAGGTCACACAAAACCCCCAAACACTAACTGATCCATCAATAAAGCTTGTTTTTTGAATGAACTAATCTTTAACCTGTTGGACCCTTCTTTCGTATATAGCCTTGGACACCGCCCTAGATTGACACATAATTATTAAAAGATGAATGAACAACGACACTCATAATTTTTGGTGTCGTTGCTAGGGATAGGTGTTGTTAGAAAAGGAAAGCAGTCCAATAATTGTTAGTGTGCTAAGTTGTGAACTTCAAAGTGAAATCTGAATGTAATAACTGGCATAATTAATAGTTGTTGGTAAATTCCATTTCAGTTCATTTAGAGAACAAACAAGTATGAATAGGTTAAAGGATGTGAAAGCACGATGTCAAAGTATGAAAAATCCTTTGCCTAACATAGGAAGAAAAATTTCACAAGATGTTGAAAGTATGTCAAAGTTGTCCAAATTTATGATTTCCAAAACTTTTGGAACTTTCAAAGAATTACAATCATCTATGTCCAGAACTGTAGGATCCTTTGAGAAATCATCACAAGGAGGAACAATCAATAGTTCAACACCTTTTTTTCTTGGCAAATCCATACAATCAGGACAATTTATGAGGATATCTAATTGTGATTGGGAACCTATAAGGGTAGGCTCACAAGAGAATCTAGGGAGAGCCAGTAATGTGCTCCAACCTAGTGCAACTAGTACACCTACCAAAACTTTTCAAAACCCCATCAAATTAGATCCTAATAAAAATGCTCCCATGAAGGTCATTTCACCTTCTGTGTTATCGAATTTTAAGGGAGTTACATCTGAAGACCCTGATTTGTTTTTGTTTGAGTTTAAAATTATGTGTCAAGCTCATGATTACGCTAATGACAATCAAAAGCTCAAATTGTTTCCTTCCACTCTTAAAGAGTCAGCTCTACGATGGTTTATCACCTTAGCACCTGATTCAATTAGAACCTGGAATGAGATGAAAAATATATTTTTGGAGAGATACCAAGAATATTGTCAAGTCAAGAATCAAAACAATGAATTGCTTGAAATGAAACAAAAAGAAAATGAAATCTTAGAAGATTATGTAGACAAATTTTCTTTTGTTCATAAGAGATGTGGTAGTGTTGAACCTGAAATGTGCAAAATTATATTCTTAAGGGGACTACAAGATGAATTTTGGGATGCATTGGATATTTTAGGAAGAGGCGATGCAAATGCACTTGAAATCCAAGAAATCATTAAACTTTGCAAAAATTATTCTCATTCAAGGCATAGAAAACATAGAATTGGTAATGATAAACATGATTTGAAAGAATGCATGAAAGAGTTTGCTAAAGATGATATTGTTGTACATATTGATAAAACAATAGATAAAAAGAGTAAATCTACTGAACCTTCAGTTATCTATTGTTCAAGATGTGAGCAACAACACTCTGTTCATGACTGTCCTTTGAAAAAAACATTTATACCATCTACATGTAGCATTTTTCAAAAAGGACATTCCACAAATCAATGTAGTTTATTTCCAGAACTCAAAAGTGTCTTTGAAAAACAGCCTCAACCTATGAAAATACTTAATTTTGTAGGACAAGGACAAGGAGATAATTTTCTTAAGTTTCCATATCATAATGCTTCTCAATTTCCTATACATTGGGGAAATAATCCTTGGTATATGCCATGGTATGCTTCAAGTCCACTTCAACAATGTTGGAGTCAACCACCATGGGCATATTCCCAAGAGTAGTCTCAACATGGATGGATGAAACAACAATGGAATCAACCACATCCACCATGGTTGCAGCCAAAACTACAAGGATATCAATGGGGACAACAACAAAAATTACACAAAGGGCAGCAACATTATCAAACACAGAAATCAAATTTATTGCCCACTCATACCCATAGTTTCTCTCATGGACAACAACAACAAAATGAAAAACAACCTCTATTTTCAGCTCAACTTGTGGTCAGTCCAAACAATGTTAAACAGGTAACCCCTTTCTCTATGGCTAAATAAAAAAATACAGCCATAATAAATGCTGGTGACTGTCATAAAAATAAGTTATGTTTAGGAAAACCACTTCTTGAACATATTCCACTTACCAGTGTAGAAATAGGAGCTAAAATAAATGCACATAAAAACAAATCTGCACTAAAACAAGAAGAAGAAAAAGAAAATCTCCCACAAAAAGAATCATATCTTGAACAGTTTGAAATATCAAAACTAACATATTTGAAATCAGATTTGATAAGGGAATTAAAACATTTAAATGTTATAGTCCCTTTAATTCAAGCTATTAAAGGTGTGCCAATCATTAATACAATTGTTCAAGAAATATGTTTTAAAAAACCAAGAAAAAAGAAGAAAATATATCCTAAAAACATACAAGTCGGTGGTAAAAGAGTAAACTTGCTTGCAGGAAACCTTAGTCCACCTAAGTATGATTGTCTAGGATGCCCATGGTTTCGTGAAACATATAAGGAAAATGAAACGGACATTTCAATTTTGGCCTCCATCGTTGTAAAGGATAATGTAGAAGAGATGGATTCATCCAAATAGTCTTGCTTTTGATGAAAATGTTCGGAATGCAGATTTTAAAGATGAACCAATCACTGTTCAACAATTATTATGGAATGATGAAAAACAAAATTCTAAAAATTTGTCATCCATTCCAATACAAAACAATTTTCTTCACTTGTTACATGGATGTCATCATTTTTTCTCATATTTTCCTTTCCATTTATCAAAGTTAATTCTTTTAAGAATTTGTTTTGGTAAACATACACAGATTTTCCATTCTTGTCCACCATATCATTATTTTCTTAATTCATTAATGCATCATTCTCCAAGAACCAATTTGAAACATCTTGGTACAAAACAAACTGAAATGCAGCCAAAACAACCTTTGAACAACAATAGTTGGTTGACTAAAAACTAGGAGGTAAATTTGTTTGATGTATTGATCCAACATCCTAATGCTCTACTAACACTTTATGCATCTTTAGCAGTTGGCATTGAGTTGTTGCAGGTGCAAAAAAAATAGATTTCGTAGTTGAATGTAGTTAATGAACTTTGGTTGGAAGCACTTCACCAAATAGAGTTCATTCAACAAAAATGGAAAATGTGGCATGATGAGCACATTAAGAGCAACAAAGATGAACCAGAAGAGTTTGATAATGGAGTTGTTCAACTTTCTTCAGTTGATGATTCAAGGACATTAGTGGTGAATGGACATATTTTACAGTTGTACCATAAACCACTCACAAAGAAGGAATTTGCTCAATATTTCACACAGTCACATTTGCATATGATAGAAGAGGATTCCTCTTCTGATAAGGTTTCCAAATGATCATATTTTTTTAGCCTTGAAAAAAAAATACGAAAAAAAAGGAAGGAAATAATCTTGTTTGTGAAATTCCTTCACGGGCACAATTTCAAGAAAATTGTGAAATTCCTTCATGGGCACAAGCAAGACAAAAAAAAAAAACAGAAGTTGGTTGAAAACCAGAAATGGCAGCCTCTTCTGATTAAAAAAAAAAATGAAAAAAAAGAAAAAAAAAGAAAAAAAATGAATAATTCAGTAGTGAAAACCTTCTCGGAGGCGCTGCTGAGTTGGCTTGCATGAAAACCAGTTTTTCAGCATGCATTGCCTTGTTGATCCACCCATCATTGTTCTACCATTGTACAAATCTCACCTCATCGCACCTATGTTGTTCTTATTTCAAAAAACAAAAATCATCATCAGAAGCAGCTTGTAAGGTGAATGATAAATTTTTAGGACAGTAAGGTATGTGTTTCTTGCATTTAGTCATGGTAAGCATTTAACATTTAGTATATGATAATCAATATTTGGCATAAACTATTGGCAAGTTAAAAAAAAAAATGGAACATGTTGTTCAAAATGTCAAGAAACACCCCCCTTCTGCCCTTAGTTGCATGGGAAATTCAAAATTGTGAAAAACCTGATTTTGGGATAGATATGACAACCATTTTATCTTTATTAGTAGGGCAGATTTCAGAATAAAATGTCCCACCAATACCTCATAAATCTGAGAAGGACGAAATGCACCTGAAAATTCTGTTTTACTACTACTGCAATAAAACAACAAAAAAAAAATAGCATGGAAAAAGAAATTTTAATGTTATACTCTAAATATGGGCCCACACTAGAATCTGCAGCTAAATTTTGCATAGGAAGCCATTTCAGCATGTTTTTGACACATCTTCGGAATGACAGTCTCATTCCAAAGCAAGTTTGGAACAACAGTCTCATTCCAGAGCAAGCTTCAAAACGAGACAAATTATGCCAGAAATTCTTGAAAATGTTGCAGAATAGTAGGGCACATTAGATATTAAGTTTCTTAAAGTTCTACCACAAGTACAAAGGAAGAAAAAAAAAAAGAAAAAAAAAAATTGTAGGAACTACAATGCTTGGTGTAGTGCAGTAAGAAGAACTTTCTCGGGTAGTAGGTGCCAAAGTATGTTCTTCATCTTACTAGGGCCTACTAGGATGCATGAGGGCATGCATCATTTCAAGCTGGGGGGAATGATGAGGCCTAGAAATACCTCATTATTACACTATGGTTGACATATAAAAACTGCCATAATATTAAATATGACAAAGTTAAAGTGCCAAATAGTGATTAGAATATGTTATTTGTTACATGTTTGTATGATTTTGTGTTTGGAACATTATACCTCTGTTTTGACTATTTTTAGCATTTTATGCACTATTTTAGTTGATTAGGTAGTAAATAAAACATGTATTGCAATTACATTCTGATGGCATGAATAGATTCCTCTCATCAAGAACTACAACTTTGCTTTTTGAAGCAAGTCAATCCGAGTTGTAGATAAAAAGTTATGAAGGTTACATCATTCTTGCACTCATTGTTCATTCCTACACTCATTGTTCATTCCTGCGCTCATTGTTCATGCCTTAGTCTTTTCTGGAGTTGTTAACAGGTGCAAATCTGCGTTAAAGGGAACATTGGCGGATCTACCGGGAATGATCCAGAGTGAGTTAAGGTACCAAATTCATACCAATGGTACTTCATAATATAGAGAAAATATACCCAAATTTTAAGGCATATGGACAAGTAACCTGGAAGTTATGAGGCCTGCAAAATGGTAGTTTCACACTTTTTGACAGCTGAAAATGTTGGTAAAAATCTGTGTTAAAGGCCAACTTGACAACGATGTAGGGAGTAGTTTCTGAGGAATTAAGAGTTGAAAATTTAACCCAATGTTGTTCATATAACCAAGAACACGTGGACATAATTTGGTAAAAAATGGAGTTACGATGAACAAGTTATGATCACTCCAAAAGGGCATCTGGGCATGTTTTGGCAGGTGGAAACAACAGGTCACAGTCCATACCTCTTTAGTTTTGCAATAGATGTTAATTTGATTTTCCAGATTTCAAACATGCTCAGATAATTGTGAACTCTGTAATTAGTTGATTTTTTTGCAATTGTGTGTGTGTTTTCAATTCTGCAATTTACTTTTCTTTCACTTTCAATTTAACAACATTTCATTTCCTATTATTTCAGATTCTGTAATTTTCATTTCTTGCAATTTTAATTCAGTTTCAGCTTTTGCAATTTTATTTCCAATTCTAGGAGTTAGAGGTCACACCAAACCCCCAAACACTAACTGATCCATCAATAAATCTTGTTTTATGAATGAACTAATCTTTAACCTATTAGAGCCTGCTTTCGTATATAGCCTTGGACACTGCCTTGGATCGACACATATAATTATTAAATGATAAATGAACAACGACACTCATCAGAGCTCAAGAGAATGATCATAAAATAGGGCAATGACATCATTTAGTTATAGAAACAAGTTACCCAAAATCACATGCCCAATTGAAACCATGACCATAGGAGAATAGGACTGTACAATATGTAGTCTAATAATGGACGTGTACCTAATCCAGTAGCTAATCAAGCTGATGCGTTAGGAGACTATGATGATTCAGAGTCATGTGATGAGGAAATGCATCACTGTTGCCATAGAAAGTCAGACTATTTGGTGTTTTAAGTCATTCATTATTTAGAAAATCATGAGATGGAGGAAGATATGAATGTGTTAGGAGAGTAAGAAGGTGAAGCTTTGGAAGCCCAGATCGCTAAACATTTTGGGAAAGCTAATCACAAGTATTTTACTAGGAGTTCTAAGGATCCCAAAACCTCCTCTACTCCCTTAAACAACCCTTTAGTTCCTCCTGATACAAAAGGTGATATGAATCCACCACCTCCATTTTTAGAAGCACCTAGGACAATGCCAAAAGTGTCAAATCTTGGAACATCCACTTATGACTTGGAAGAAGATATGAAAAGGACCAAGGCCAATATTTCAATGTATGAGGTCTCTCTATTGTTGGGGCAGGATAAAAGCATGGGGAAGATATTAAATTCCCCAAGTCAATCTCATGAGGTTAAATCTGTAGAACCCCAACTTACTATGATGAAAGAGAAACTAGAGGTACCTCATTTTCTCATAATTGTTAGGATCACAAACAAGAATTTACACAACTGTTTGATTGATTTTGGTGCATCGGCCAACATCATGCCTCTTGAGATAAGCCAAATGCTAGGACTTAAGCCTGTTCATTCAAATAGCAACGTGATACAATTAGACAGATCTATGGTGGATGTAATAGGTGTTGTAAAAGATGTCCTAGTTCAGATCAACTTAGAGCCTAGGGTCAAACATTACACGGATATTCTTGTGCTAAATATTGCTGCCAAGTATGGCATGGTGTTGGGTAGGGATTGGAGCAAAAATATCAATGGTTATGTGGTGACTGATTCCTCCCATATGTGGTTGCCATGGAGAGGAGTTGAAAACCAAATTCGGGTAGATAGAGATCCCAGACTTAGGAAAATGATTACAAAATATAATAAACCCAATGAGATTCAATTTACTGAAATAGAATTAGGGGTTTACAATTTTGACATAGAGGGCATAACTGAAGGGTCCCAAAATGATAATCTTTACCATTTTACTTCAGAAGAAAATAAGAGGGTGTGGACCCTAAAGTTTGATGGGTCCAAATATAAACAAGGTGTGGAAGCTGGGGTAGAGATCACATGTCCTGGTAGTAATACTTTGCTTGCTACCTACAGATTACAGTTCTCGACCACCAATAATGTGGCGAAGTATGAATCCCTAATTTTTGGACTTTAGTTGGCCCTAAGAGAAAAGGTAAAATACCTTAAGGCATCGGGAGACTCATATTTAGTAGTCAAATAGGTCAAGGAGAAATATACCTGTAGATACAAGAGGTTGAAACTCTATAAAACTAGAATTAATTAATGAGTTTGATGCTTTTAATATTTCCCTCATCTCAAGAAAAATAATAAAATGGTTGATTCGTTAGCCATAGTGGCCAGCATGCTTTCACCTGTCGACCATAAAAAATGTAAAATATTTTCCATTGATTTAGTGCCTTGCTCCTCCATACCAGATAATGTCACAAACTTACAGGTCTTTTATAGTGATAAACACATTTTTAGTTTTTTCACTAATTCTGGTATATTTAAAAATCAGGTTATAGATGAAGAAGATAGGAGGCAAGTAGAAGTAGGAACAACCAAATTATGGAATGAGATGCCAAGTGATAGGGACTCTCTAGAAAATTTGTTTGATATTGGATATCAAAAGAAAAAAGAAAGAAAAATACCATCCCCCAAGGAATCATGCAATTCAATCAATTTGGGGAGTGCAGTAGATCCACGTGAAGTGTTCATTACAAAGGCATACACACAACGAGAGAAGGAATCAATAGCTTAGGTTTTAATATAATACATTGATTGCATGGCTTGGAGCTATGAAGATCTGAAAACTTATGATCCGAATGTAATCATGCATACTATTCCTCTGAAGCCTGATTCCAAGCCTTTTAGATAGAGGTAAAGAACGGTTAACCCAATCCTAGAGCCCCTGATAGAGAAGGAAGTGAAGAGGTTCCAGGAAGCAAAAATAATATTCCCTGTTAGGTATTCCACATGGGTGGCTAATCTTGTCCCTATTGGGAAGAAGAGTGGAGAGATTCGGTTGTGCATATATTTTAGAAATCTGAACAAATCTTGCCAACAAGACAATTACCCATTACCCACAATTGACGAGATACTCCAAAAGGTAAATGGGTCTAAAATGATGTCATTCTTGGACAGATACTTGGGATATAATCAAATTCTCATACATCCAAATGATAGGATGAATACGACCTTCACCACAAAGTGGGGAACATTTGCCTACCAGAGGATGTCGTTTGGTTTGTTGAACTTTGGAGCCACTTTCCAAAGAGCCATGGATTTTGCATTCAAGGGGCTCAGTGGTAAGTGCATTATTGTCTATGTGGATGATATTCCTATCTTCTCCAAGAAGAGGGAAGATCATGTTAGAGACTTGAGTAAAGTGCTCCAAAGGTGCAAGGAACATGGAATTTTCCTAAATACGAAAAGTGCATCTTTGGGGTAACAGAGGGTAAGCTGTTAGGACATGTCATTTCAAAATATGGGATTGCTATAGACCTAGAGCAGATAACCACTATCCAAGATATTCCTCATCCCAATAGCAAAAATGATATTAGGTCCTTTTTCGGTAAGATTAAATTTGTGAGAAAATTCATTTTAGGTTTTGTTGAAATCGCCAAGCCCCTAAATAACATGCTGAAAAAATATGTTCAAATAAATTGGACCAGTGAGAATAGAGATGCCTTCACAAGCATCAAGGATGCTATTTCCAAAGTCCCTATTCTCATTAGTCCAGACTATGATAAGCCCTTTTATATTTACACATTCACTTCAGATCATTCTTTTGCAAGTGTGTTAACTCAGAAAAGTGAAGACAACATTGAAAATCCTATAGCATTTCTGAGTTCTCCTTTGAAGGACGTGAAACTGAGGTATTCTATACTAGACAAGAAAATGGATGCCTTGTTTAAAACAATAAAAAAATTCAGGCATTAAATTGTGCATAGTAAAGTTTTTTCTATAGTTCCTGACTCGAAAGTAAAATTCATGTTCTTACAGAGTGAACTAGGTGAAAGAAGGGGGAAATGGCTTTCCACCCTTCAAGAATTTCACTTAGAGATAAAGCCGATGAAGATAGTGCGTGGACAAGGTTTGGTCAAGGCTATCGCAGAAATTGACCCTTTAATAACGTGCCAAAACTATGAGGTTAATGATATCACTACAAAGGAATGGTACGTAGATATTGTATATTTTTTGTTGCATGGTAAGTGCCCTTCTCATTTGAATTCCACTCAGTGCAGGGCACTGCGTTTAAAATTAGCTATATTTTTTATTAAATCTGGTATGTTTTATAGGAAGAATCACGAAGGAATTTTTCTTTGTTGCATTACTCAAGAGGAAGCAACCCAAATACTTAAAGACTTCCATGGTAAGTATGGAATTTGACATGGGTCAACAAATGTGACAACACACCAAATTATTAGAGCTGGATATTATTGGCCCCACTTGTTTAAAGATGCACATGCACATGTAAGAACATGTCACATATGCCAAGTGGCAGCCAACAGAGAGTAGAATGCAACAATGTCATTGCAGTCAGTGGTAGAGACAAGACTATTTGCATAATGGGGATTAAAATTTCTTGGGGTGATAAATCCTAACTCGTTCTATTCCCATAATTTTATCCTCACCACTACTAATTACTGCACAAGGTGGATAGAGGCTATACCTACTAAGAATGCCACCTCCGAGGTTGTGATTATATTTCTAGAGGAAAACATAGTCACTCGTTTTGGAATGCCTAACTCCATAGTAAGTGACAATGGTTCTACATTTTCCTCTTTAAAATTTACAAATTGGGCGTATGACAATAAGGTGAGTCTAAAATTCTCTTCCAATTATTACCCTCAAGGCAATGGTTTGGCAGAATCATCAAATAAAAATTTATTATGCATAATCAAAAAATTACTTTAAAATAACCCTAGATATTGGCATAGTAAGTTAAAATTTTCCCTTTGGGCAGATAGGACCAGAAGTAATGAGTCAACTGGGACATCTCCTTATCACTTAGTCTATGGGCAAGACCCTATTTTTCCTACTAATATGAAATTGCAAACTTTACATTATATAAAAGACTATGTTGGGATTGATGATAAACTTGAAACCAGATTAACCCAATTAATGCATCTTGATGAGAAAAGGGAGGAAGCCATGCTTCATTTCAACAAACATCAAGACATAATCAAAAGGTTGTTTGATAAACGATCCAAAATTAGGGTCTTTAAAGTTTCAGATTTAGTTTTGTTGTGGGATAAAAGGCATGAAAAAAAAGAACATGAAAAGTTTGATTGCTTGTGGTTGGGACACTATCTAATATCCAAAGTCCTAGGTGAAAATCGTTTCAGATTAAAAACCTTGGATGGAAAATATTTGGCCTTACCCATAAATGGCCTTCATTTAAAGCATTATTTTCAGGCCTAAGGGTAGAGTCATTGTATTATATGTACACTAATCAACTTGCTTAATTGTTTGTATTATCAGTTTTATTTCCTATTTATTTGATCTTGTTTCTTTGATTTTAGAAGTCTTTAGTATTTCAAAGTGGTCAAATTTTGGATTTGATTGTAGGAGTAAGAGGTCAGCCTATGTGTATATGAATGTCAACCAAGACTAAAAGGATGTGAAAAATTAGAATCATATGGCAAAAGGCTTGAACATGTGAAATATTGTTTGCAACTCATGAAGCATGAAGTTGTTGATCTTGCATATCATCCACCCATGTCTCAAAGGCACATTCTTATTACATAAACATCATATGCTAAACCCAAACATTGAAAGTGATGTCCAATTATCTTGGGATCAAAGGCACAAATAACACTAAGAAGATCTTAGGTTTGGAAGCTGTTGTCGAAGTTGTTGTAGGTCTATCACATTTCTGTCCATGTCCAACATCTTGGGTAAAATAATATGAAACCATACTTGGATGGGGATGTGAGGCAAAAAGATAATTCTGGTCTATCCCACCCTACACATAGTCCATAAAACAATGGTTTTTACCACTTTCGCAATACTTGAAATCCCAAAATCAGAGTAGTAAGTATAGGGTCAAATTCTCATCATGCTTAGGTTGAGAATCTAATTCACCAAAGATTTGATTTTGCCTCCATCACACCATGGATCATTGGGTTGTAAGTATCATACTACGTGTCCCTTAGAAGGATGGGTAGTCATCCAAAGATTCAATAAATCCAAAGCAAAATGTTCACCACTCCGCTTACATCACACCATCGACTATTGGGTTGTAAAGATTCAATAAATCCCAAGATTCAAGAAGTCAAGAGAAAAATCATGGACTATGGAGTTAACCTCCACCAGGGCTATAGACACTTGACTGGCAGTGGAGTACACTCATGCCTGGTGACATGACTCCCGTAAGGTTGAGAGTTATGGTCACCATGAGGATAGATTAGTCTGATGACCTCATCCATAACTAGTTTAATTATTTTGGTCAAATATGAGAGCAGTAAAGGATAGGGCTATATTCTCATCACACCTTGGTTGATAATTCGATTCCCAAAAGCTCTAAGGTACACTTGTACACACTAGTCCTTGATGATGACTGCTCATAACCAATCCCTAGATCTAGTCAATGAATTCATCGCACACATAGTTGATCCTAAGATGGTTAGACATTTTTGAGGTGTTTGTTCAAGCCACCATAGAATGTGCTACTCATGCTATAAAAATTTTTACCCTCAAAGCTCGCCATATCCATTGCGATAATTCTAGTAAGGTAAAATTGATGATGCAATACAAAAAAGTTACAAAAAAAATAAGGTGTGGAGTGCTACACACACCTAAAGCTAATATTGCATGATTCTAATATTTTACTATTCTTTTAAGTCTATTGACATTATTCATGCATTTGTTGATGCTTGCTGCTTTCTATTTTGGAGTGTGTTTTCAGATTTTCTTTTTGGGTTCTCATCGAAATGCTCAGGAGCATTTCCCAATAGAGTCACCATTTGTTGTGGATTTTCCACAACCACCCCAAAATTCTTGGGGACCCACTTGTCATATTTTGATATGAAAGGTTTTTGGTTTTCTTTGGTTTGTAAGAATAGGGATGTTTGATTGTTTTGTTTTAATGATTTTAATTGCTTTGGTTATTTGATATTTAATGATTAATTAATCTAGGCATTAATGATTAGATTAATTAAAAACCATTTTGATCAATAGGAGTTTAATGTTCTTCATACTATCTAAGGTGATGGAATGTATTTAAAAAAGCAAGGCCTGAACTGAAACAAAAAGAGGATACAAAAGGTACAAATAAATTGAGATAGAAGCCAATATGCTATTATCTACCTAATATAATTGCATTAACTATATTATGTACATAATAGTAATATTTTTAATATTATGTTATAAGGTTCTAAAATGTTATCATTATAATAATATTATTATGATTATATTATAATGTTATTATTATAATAATATTTTTGTGATTATATTCTTCTAAAATATTATTATTATAATAATAATATTATATTGTATATAATATTATTATTATAATGTACTTTATAAAAGACGTGATAATAATATTTATGACAAGGTAAAGTTTAACGTCGTTTCATTTGATTGCAGATAAGGTGATGGTGGCTATTCGAAAACATTCGAAGACATGAGTGGCTAGTCCAAGAACATTCAGTGCTATGGCAGTGAAGCTTCACAAAGCAATGTTGGCAAAGAAGATGCAGTCCAAGATGGCATTAGGGTTTTAGAAGAACAACATGAAAGGTGTAGGAGTTGTTAGTGAAACGGTCGAGAGGTAGAGGAATGCCATCGAACAAGGAAGGAAGAAGCGTTATTAGGGCAACCTATGATGCCAATTGATGAAGTTAAAGGCTGGCCTTGAAGAGCATAGAAGGTTTTAGTGTTGCATCTATTTTATTATGCTATGGCAACGTGAGTGTGAGAGTAGGGAGTTGAATAGCACCATGGCTGCATAGGTTTGGCAACACCACGATGTTGATGGCAGCATCGATGGCTATGTAGGTTTGGTAGTTCCATGACGATGATGGCAGCGCTATGGTTGCGTAGTCTTGGTAGCACCATGGCTACGTAGGTTTGGCAGTGCCACGACATTGATGGTAGCGCTATGGCTATGTAGTTCTTGGCAATTCCATGGTTGTGTAGGTTTGGCAGCACCACGATGACGATGGCAATGCTGTGGCTACATAGTCTTTGCAACGCCATGGCTGCATAGGTTTGGCAGCACCATGACATCGATGGTAGCGCTATGGCTGTGTAGTCTTGGTAGTGTCATGGCTGCATCGTTGGTAGTGCTATGGCTGTGTAAGTTGGATAGTGCCATGGCTATGTAGGCAGTGTGATGGTTTTGTTTGGTTACGTGGAAACCAAAGTGCCCAGGATGGGGGAATGCCATCCCAGTCCTTGGGCACATTGGTATGGCTTAGGAGAAATACCATCGGGTCTCGGCATCAAAAAGTGACAATGAAAGTTTTGCTGAATAAGATGGGTCTGTATTATTTTAGTTAATGTGAATGTGGTTTGATCACGTTAAATGTTTTAAAGGAGGTCTAAAATCATAGGGGTTATAAGGTATAGTTAATGATTTTATCATTCATTTGATGGATGTAAAGGGGTATTCTTGGGTAGAATGCTTATAAGAGAAAGGGGAGATATAAGAGTCATGCAAGGTTATGTTTTTGTTGTTAGTTTTTTAAAAATAAATAACATTTAGAAGTGTTATGTTTATTAAATCACAAAAAATGATGATAGATTATTTTCTTATATCCATTCATTATTTTGGTTGTGAGAGAAGATGAAGCGAAAGGACTTCTAAGCATTATTTATACCTTGCTATCCTAACTTTTTCAAGGGCGGCTGGAAATGATGTAACATTTCGAAAAAGCAATAAAGAAAGAGCATTTTTTAGATTTTTAGAGGGTAGAAAAATTCTGTGAGAAAAATCAAAAGGAGGGTTTTTATCATAAAACTAACATTTTTAGTGTCTTATCATTTCTTCATTTTAGTGAATTCTAGCCATTGTCTTATGCCATGAAATGGGTTGCAATAGGTGAAGGTCAAGATTATGCAGTTTCTTTATGTTTCCTTTGAGTCTCGCACTTGATTTAATGGTATTGTGCTTATGTTGCAGGTCCATTGATTCAGGTTGTTTTATGATTACCTCATAACTTGGGATTTTGCAGGGAGGAGCTTGCTAAACTAATTCCAAATTTGACTTTTTCAACTAACAAAATTTACATGTTTATTTCATTTACTATTCTCAAAGTTTATTTTATTTCAAGAATTCAAGCATTCCATTTTGGTCCATCCAGAATTTTAGTTTCTTTCATTTCCATTCTGGTCCTTTTCCAGAATTTTTGCTAATTTCCTTTTAGTTTCATTTTTTTCTGGTCCATTTCTAGAATTGTTAAGCTTTCAAGTTATTTCCATTCTGGTCATTTTCTAGAATTTTTGCACCTCCAAGTTTCATTAATCTAAAGCTTTCAAATAAAACACATGGTTTAGGAGGGATACTAACCTACTATTTCACATTAAACTAATATAAGAAATGAAAGCTAAATTTGCTAAATTTGCTAACATTCCTAACATGCTAACTTATACTAACCACTATTAGGGTAGGGGCATCAACATAAGGAAGATAAAATGAACCCAACTATCTAAAATTTACTTCATCTTAAAGACACAGACATTAAAATGAAGTGGACAATTCCACATTTTGTCATTTGAAACATTTTAAATGAAGATAAAATACTCTACTGACAGGTATTCAGGGTAGCACCAATTTAAAAAAACCCTAAAAAGAACTACTTTTATTTTTAGTTAGATCTTTCAAATCACTAAGCATTGTTTAGAACCAGTAAAGGCCCCTTGTTTATGGTCACATGCATTATTGAATTATTTTTGGCACTATTTTAATCTTTTAGATATTTTACCAGAAGCTTGGAGAAGTTTAATGTTTGTCATTTGGTTTCTTTTCAAGAGAGAGTTTTCTATTCAATACTATTCATGTGGTGGTATTTTGCAATTGGGAAAAATATACACTCAACATGTCCCTTCATGGGCCACTCCATGAGCGACCCCCTCTCTTTGTCCCTTCATGGGCTACTCCATTAGTGGTCCCCTTCGTTGTGGTCTCTTGAGGGTCACTCCATAGGTGGTCCCTCTCTCTATACCTTCATAGGCCACTCCATGAGTATCCTTCCACAAGCCACTCCATAAGTGGTCCCTCCTTATCTCTCAAGGGTCGCACCATGAGTGGCCCTTCCCTCTATCCCTTCTCCTCCTTGTATTCCAAGGGTTGCTCCACCATGAGTAGCCCCTCCCTCTATCCCTTGATCGATTGCTCCATGAGTGGCCCCTCCCTTTATCCCTTCATGGGTCATGCACCCTCACGTGAACCCTACCCCTATGTCCTTGTGGTTCATGTACCACTATGTAACCCCAACTCCCTACATCCCTCATGGGCCACCCTAATCCCATGTCCCTTCATATGTCATCCTAAGATCACACCCCTCATGGGCTACCTTGAGATTGCTTTCCCTTAGGATGCCTAGAGCCCTATCCTTATCCATCTCTCATGGCCCCACCATTATGCTACCCTTGAGCCACCCCTACATAATTTACCCATATGGAATCCTCTAGGCCTGCACGATCATGCACAAATATATGGCCCTTCTCTATTGTAGGCCATATATCCCCCCATTCTCTTTGAGCCTTGTATCGTCTCTACCTCTCCCTATAGCCTCCTCTTGAATAATGCTCTCAATGAGCAAACCTCTCCCTAAACACCCCAATCGCAACCTCCCTAAGCATTAAGCAACACCACTGTGTGTGGCCCCTACATTAACCCTCATATGCAACCCCTACATCCAAACCCACATAATGATACAAACAAAAAATAAAAACACACACATATATCAAAAATAAATTTCAACAAACTAACAGAACAACAAAAGGAGTGTGCTAAATTTTTCTTTAAAAAATTAAAGGCAAATAAAGATCTAAAAAGTCGAACTCAACATATTTTTATAAAAATAAAAATATTATCATATTTGAAAGACAACTCATTTTGACTTTTGTTGCACTCACACTTGTTTTACCATAAATTTCACCTTAGGCATCGTATTTCAGATCTAAAACTTGCATTGTGGATCTAAATTCGAGCTCTTTTCAACAATTGGATACAAGACATCATTTTTCCACAATGTAAGCCATAATTTTGTATTCTAAGTAGTCATTCTATCCAAAAAACCCCACCATGCACCATCTCAAGCTTTATTATTTCACCATCTCATCCATTCTTCTCTCGTCCATTCTAATTTTTTCAAGTGTTTCATTGTTATCGTCTATGCCCTCCTCCATCGACTCGTCACTTGAGGGGGTAGATAATATCCACAAAATTTTATCCCTTATTAGTTTAATACCTAACACCCAATTTTGGATTCGCAAATGTCCAAGACTATTTACTTAAGGTTATCATTAAACCCCTTCTATTGGGACAAATAGCAAAACTTCTCTCCTTTAATCAAAACTCCAATTGAACCAATTTAGTATGTGTCATGCCAATGCCCATATAGTTTCTACATGCCTATGCTACATCAAGGTGGAAACACATAAGACCAATTACAATAGATGGAAACATCATGAGGACACCAACCATATGGTTGGTTAGCATGCCATATCAAATGATCTCATAAATTTTTTAAATTTAAATATTCAAAGGCATCTATCCATTCCATGATTGAGGCATCCTACATTATCTTTTATTTGGAGTAATCATATAATCCTTCTCCTTAAGCTAAAAATAGTTTTCATCAATCATCCATCCATCATTATCCACCATCAATCCAGCAACTAGTGTCATTTATTTTTGCACCATAGTATGTTCACACACAAAATGACCTAAAAGGGGTATTTGTAGACACCAAAAATATGTCATTTTGTATGCCCTAAAATTATTTTAATCAATTTTGATAAATTCTCTAAAAATTTTTAACTCCTAGTTAATTTCTTCAATTTCTTCTAATGTCTTAGTTTCTCTTAATTTTCCTCCAAATAGATCTAATTCTCTCTAATTATTTTCTAATTTCTTCAATTTCTTCTAAGATCTCCTTAAGCCTTCCAATTCTCCTTTAACTTATTTTCATTTCCTATAATTTTCCTAATTCCTCTAATTTTCTCCTTATCTCCCTAATTTCTCCCTAATCCTATTCAATTCTTCTAATTCCCTCTTAGCCTTTCTGATCCTGTAATTTCAATCTAATCCCTCATTTATTCCACCCAATTTCCTCATAGTTTCCATAATCTAGCTTACCCCTCTAATCCTCCTTATCTAGCCCCTCATAAATCTTTAATCCCATATTAAGCCATTTCCAATCCCTAGGAGATTTGTATTATTAATTTAAAAATCCTAACCAAATCCCTAGACATTCCTATGTACTCCTCCTAATTCTATTTAAATTCCCATATAACTTCCCATCTCCCTAATTAATCCCTTCATTTAGCCCTAATCCCCATTTTTAATCCCTAACCAAATCCCAAGGGGCATACACAATGAATTTTAAATTCTAAACAAATCCCCAACAATGTCCTACCCTCTTCCTAAATCCCCACCAAAATATTCTAGAGAATTCCCTCCAGTTAATTTTGAAATCCTCCTACACTCTCTCATGCACTCCCTTAGGAATTAAATATTCTCTAAAAAGCCCCAAGTAAAATCAAATCTAATAGGCACAATAAATTGGTAAATCATTTTTTACTCCTTGGCATATTTTACAAATTTTAAATTCTATCAACATCACCCTATGCACCCCACACATCCTCCTAGGACAATTTATGGTACTTGGGCGGGTGAGGATTCACCCCATCCAAGGATAGTGAATATAGAGGATGCACTTTCCTTCATGTGTCCTCTATATATTTTTCTTGGACTTCTCACATGCCACTTGGATGCCAAATCACCTCCATATCACCTCCACGTCCCCCGCCCTTCCTCTCACCAAAATTCTATAAATCCCCCCATCCTTTTCTCATTTAAATAATTCATGTTTTCCATACCCTTATGCTTCTAAAATTTCTAAAGGTTTTAGTGTGCTTTTAACTTGTTCTAATTTATGTTTAATATATTAGCTTAGATTTTTATAAATGTTTTTTATTATGTAAGCAGGTGCTACTAAAGCATTTTTTGGTGGTCTTGTGTGTAGGTACTTGGAGTAGCTCAAGGCCATGGGTGGTCACTAAAAACCCATCCACAATTATTTGTAGCAAGAGGAAGCTTGGAGAACATAATTTTTTTATGTATTATTTTGTATAAAAATAATACTCTTGTTGTAAGCCCCTTTTGTGGGCATATTGTAAAAGCAAAATCAAGATTTTGAAATAAAATTTTCTTTTTTCGTTTATGTATGGTGTTTTTTTTTTATGTTACAAAATGGGCATCATATTTCAGATTTTAAACTTGCATTATAGAGTTGACACCGAGACCTTTTCAAAAATTGGCTACAATATGTCATTTCACCAAATTGTAAGTAGTAATTTTGCATTCTAAGTAGACGATCTAACCAAAAAAAGAAAGAAAGAAGCATCCCTAGGATTAATCTTTGCTCTTAATTTTGCATTAGATATTTTAGTATTGCTTTTAATTTTGCATTAGGCATTTGCACAACTTAAAAACACAAAACAACAAAAAATAAACTTTGCACACACCTTTGCACAATTTTGCTATAATATTTTTGCGAGGAAAACCTCTAAGTGAGTTGGATTTCACCACCAACAATCGGTTGAGCTTGTAGAAACCCTAGTTAGTATGCATAGTTTCCTGGATTTCATCATCGAGAAACTAGTTACCCTTGGGACTACTCAGGGTAATCTTGAGGTTAGATGCCCTTTGACCACGGGGCTTAATAATTAGTGGAATTGTAGCTATCATCATTTTCCCTTAGGTAGGGAAAGTAGAGGGACTTAGACAACGCAACCTCTCTTGGGAGGTATATTTGTCCCCTTAGGCTACCCAGAGCCAAATCCTCTACCCTAGGATGTCTTTTAACCATTTGTGTTCCATTCCTCATGAGAGTGATGGGCATAAACATACATTAGTAGACTTAATTCCGCCCACTACTTTGTAGTTTCTAGGGTTAGGGTGCATCAAACACACAAAACCCCACATAAAAAAATAAATAAATAAATAAAGAAAATAAAAAGAAATAAATAAACAAAAATAATCCACAAACCCCCATATTTTGGCTAAAACATCCCAAAACATCAACACAACACATCAAAAAACATTTATTATTTGTTTGGTTTCTTGGTTGTAGTTTTGTTTGTATATATAGCATATTCCCTTCTACAAAAACCACCTAACCGATCACCAAAATATTCCAAACTTTCCCAAAACCCACCTTTGTCTCTCCCTTCCACCAATTCCATCCCCTCCATTCCATTGTATCCCAGTTATATCCACTTTTGAATGACTCTCCATGGATCCTTCTGACAATATCCCCCTCCCTCATTCAATCCTCTAGCCCATTTGGGGTAGATGCCTAATACTTCACCTAGTACCTCTCCCACCATCCACCCTATCCCCCATCCAACTATCGAGCGTTGTCCTTACCCATCCCAATTTTATCCATGCCTATTACGTTATCCAACCTACTTGGGAGAGATACCTCACATGTTGCCTCATCCCTTCCCTATTATTTGTTGTACCCCATGCATGTCTACCATGGTCCATCATCAACTACCTCATCTTAATCTATACCCAGCATCACAAGCCACCCTAACTCAAACCCCTCCCATGCAATACCCTTCGCCCTCCTTGCACCTCTCAACCTTGTATACTCCACCTATTCTTTCAATTCCATATCTCCCACATATACCTTCAACACAACTAATTCAACCTCTTCTCTCAACACCCCATCCTTCACCTCATGCCCCTCATATGATCCAAAACCAACACCCCTATCACCCCTCCTATGCTCTTCCTCTACTTTTGCCTTCTTCATATTCTTATCCTTGCCAACCTAACCCTCATCATGTTGTTAAACCATCTCCATGTATCTTGCCTATTCCGACTCCACCTCTAAATGATCTCCAACAAATCTTGGATCAACTCACAAACCTGGCTCTCAAACTAAGTCATTAAGAAATATTTTCCTCCATACCCCCTTCTTCATCTTGACCTTCCAATCAACCTCAACATTATCACCACCCAGCACATCCTTGGACACCTCTATTAGAGCTATTTTTAAGTATTTTTCAAAGATTATATGACGCAAAAGTTATCTCGTTACCTAAAATTTATCCAAAGCAAACCAATAGGAAAAAATACAAATGGTACAAAGTAGATCACTATTGTGTCTATCATCATCAAAATGGTCATGATATCGAGGAATGTTGATAGTTCCAACATCTAGTGCAAGATCTCCTAGATAGCGAGAAATTAACTATCTCATCCACATGACCCTCTTCCAATGACTCCTTTCTTCTTCCATTTCCCTTCTCTCTTCCTTTGTATTTCCGACACCACTCCTAGTTGTGTAATTACACTTCAAGCAACTACATACCATGGATTGGTGTGTTCCTATTTTCTTCTTTCTCTTTTCCTCCTTATTCTCACTCTTTTTCTTATGCCTTTTCTTCTCTTATTTTTTTCTTTATCCTTCTCCTACCTTCCCCTTGGTCTGGGATAGTTCTAATCCTTCTAATTTTGTCATGTCACATAACTCCTAACTACTCATATAATTTATTCATTTTCACCCAATCATTCCTCGACATTATTCAGTGTCTTCCTCACATATTGCGTCGTCTCTTTCCTTTGTCATTCTTAATTCTCATCCAACCATTCCTCAATATCCTTCATCCAACCTTGATTCATTTCTACTATCCTATTTATCACTATTTTTCCTTTAGTTGGGGTATTCACACCTCCTTCCATCCAATTTTATGCCTAACAGAGCTCACTCCCCTCATGACATCCATATAATCACATTACATATATTCATTGCATTATATCTATCCATCCTATTCATACATTATAGTCCTACATTAAGCATTAGTGTGTCATGTTGATATCCTTTTGGATTCATGCATATGTGTTCTTGCATCCTTATTAGAGTAATTAATCAATGACATTAAACAGTTCTATATATTACATCCATTCCTATTTCTTGTGTTTTATTTATTTCCTCTATGTCCATTATGTCATGTTTTTGCATGCATCATGTTGTCTTACCCACTATCTTGTGCACACATTATCTCTCTCTCCTTTGTTTGTCACATACCCTACTTATTTCCATTGTCCCAATGTCTTAGGTTGCTTAAACCTAGCGATTGTTTCGGTTACTCAGTCATACCTAGTGCTACAATCAACTTCTATTAATTGTTGTCATGTCTTAAGGATATTTTTGGCCTCCCTTGGCTAAGTCGAGTTCATTCTTGGACCATGCACATATATCACATCTTAATCACATTTTGAGTTTATGTAAGATGAAGCCATGCATAGATCTTGTCATAAAGAAAACAATTTCCCCTGCTCATCCTATCATGCGCTTAATCCAAATCCAAGGATATATATGATTAAAAAAAGAAGAAAAAATCCATAATACTATTTTATCATGGATCCTTAGGTATTTTAGACATCTCCATCGGGGCTATAGGTTCATAGCTAGCAATGGATCAACGTCGAAGGATTATGGGGATATCTCCACCAAGGCTATAGAAGCTTGACTGGTAGTGGAGTATACCCTCCACATGGCGATATGTTTATCACATTAGTGAAATTACTTTGTACAGACCTATATATGATTATGGATGATCTAGCTTGCAATGGCTTGAGTTACAAGTGGTCAATTCACCCTCACTCAAAATTAGAAATGAATTTCACTACACATACATGGTTCTAGAGTGGCTTAATTTCTCTAGGATGGTCTTAGTCTCCCATAGAAATTGACTAGCATGCAGATGAGTTTGATTGGTACTACTAGGGTATTTGAGTTTCTTGAAACACTTCTAGGATCTGAAAAACCTAAGATGTGTGGTGCAACACCCCATGTTAGTTCCACACCATTTGTTTGACATATCTTAATTTATCTTATGGTTCATACATTGTCTGTCACCATTTACCCAATTCACATATCACTATCCTTGTCTTTATATGTTCTATCCATTGTGATTATAATGTCTTTATTATGTGTCCTCATGATGACTACTTTATCATTGATTAATTACACACTTTGAATAGGAGATGCATATATGCTTATGCAAAATATGGTCAACTATGCAGTTATACATCACTACACATCAGTATCCATAATATTTGTATATCAAATACATGTCATCTATCATGTCCTATTTACCCAACCACATGCATCCATAAAGCACCACAATTTAACCACCCTAAACACATATCTTATACCGTTCCTCACCTACCCACTTAAATTTATCATCCTCATCTCTCTCCAAAGAAAAAAATGAAAAAAAAATTGAAGTGATGAAAATGACTACAAAATGAAGACCCCTTAGGCCTCAACCACAAAATATCATTTTTGTTGCTATCCCCCAATTTTCCCACCACTCTCCTCCTTTCCACCATATCTACCATTAAACATTGACCTATTTTGCTCCATTAAATCATCAAATATCACACTAATCCATCTAGTCCATCATATTTTATCTCTATCCCACAATGACATCTGTGTCGGGCCATCATATTCATATCACCATCAATCATAAAATAACTTGCGGGTGCTCAAGGTATTGCTCCTTCTCTCACCGATCAATCGAATCCCTCATCAATCAACTTGGGGATGCTCAAGGTATCACACATTCCCCACCCACCAATAAATTAATCAACCTGGGGGAATTCAAGGTATCACACCTTCCCCTCAAGACAATCAATCAACTTGGTGGCACTCAATGTATCACATATTCCCTACCAATAAATTAAATAAATAAATCAAACCAATCATCCCCAATCAAATCAATCAAATTATTTAATTGATCAATCAAATCATGCATTAAATTATATTTCTTTTCCTGAATTGGATTAGATTTCCTTCCCTGTTTTCTTATATTATGTTACTTTCCTACCTTAGATTAGATTTCCTTCATTGTTTCCCTAGATTATATTTTCTTTCTCATTTCTCTAGATCATATTTCCTTTCCCATTTTCTTCCATTAGATTTTCTTTACTGTTTTCTTAGATTATATTTCATTTCATATTTTTGTAGATTAGATTTTCCTTCCTATTTCATAGATTAGATATACCTTCCCATATATAGATTAGATTTAGATTAGATTTTCCTTTCCTATTTTACCAGATTAGATTTCCTTGATTTCCTTTCCTATTTTCTCATATTAGGTTTACTTTCTTGTTTCCCTAAATTACATTCAATTTCCCACATTAAATTAGGATTTATTTTCTTATCTTAGATTAACTTTAGCTTTATATTTTCTTTCCTCTTTTCTTATATTAGGTTTACTTTCCTGTTTTCTTGTATTAGGTTTATTTTCCTACATTAGATTTATTTCTTTCCCTATTTTCTTAGATTGTGTTTACTTTCCTGCCTTAGATTAGATTTCCTTCATTGTTGCCCTATATTATATTTCCTTTCATGTTTTCCTCGATTAGATTTCCTTTCCTATTTTATTATATTATATTTATTTTCCTAAATTTGTATATTAGATTTACTTTCCTATTTTGTATATTAGATATACCTTCTTGTTTGTAGATCAGTTTTAGATTAGATTTTTCTTCTATGTTTTTTTAGATTATATTTTCCTTTCCTAGATTGATGATGGATGGCATTTATTGGATGATTGATGAAGATGACATTTGGCTTGAGAAGGGGATGTAATATTACCCTAAATCAAGAACAATGTAAGATACCCTAACTATGAAATGGACATATATCCTTAAATATTTACCTTCGACAAATTGATGAGCTCTCTTTGATATGGTACACTAACCAACCATATGGTCAGTGTCCTCATGATGTTTTCATTGATTGTAAGTGGTCTTACATGGTGTCATCTTAGTGTAGCATAGACATGTAGACCCCTATAGTCATAGGTGTGGCTCCTACCAAATTGGTTAAATTGGAATTTTGATAAGGAGAGAAGTTCTATTATTTTGTCCCAACATAAGTGGTTTTAATGATAGCCTCAATCGAATATTCTTAGACACATGTGATTCCAAAATTAGGTGTTTGAGCAATGAATTAATTTGAGATAAAATTTTGTGGATATTATCTACCCCCTCAAGTGAAGAGTTGATGGAGGAAGGAATGTATGACAATGATAAATCACTTGACAAAAAGGAAAATGGGTGAGAGAATAATGGATGAGATGGTGAAAGAAGAATTCTTGGGATGTGTTGTGGGGTGTTTGTTTTGTTTGTGTTGTTTTTTTTATACGAGTGTCCTTATGGTATTCTACTCATAATCCTAGATCGTAACTGTTATGTATCTAAATTAGATTATTGGGTACGAGGATCACTTAAAAGGGTAACAAATGTGTTTTATAGTATTGATAAAATGATACAAAAGTAAATATAAGGCACAAACATGAAATTAAATCTATTCTATGAACAGAAAAGAAAATCTAATTTATGAATAAGAAATTTAATCCCAAGTGAAATCTAATCTAATACACAAGAAAGAAAATCTAATATAATTCACAAAAAGGAAAATTTAATCTAATTATTTGGCTTTTATGAGTATCCTTACGGTAATCTACCCAGCCTACCAGATTGAATGGATAACCAGTTGTTGCAACTACCAAGTGTCTAAAGTATATTACTGGATACAAGGCTTAATTAGGTATTTAGTATAATTGATCTAGGATAAGAAAGTAAACCCTAATCTAAAGCTAATATCAGATATAAAATGAAATTCTAAGATAAAGCTAATCCAATGTGTAGGAAATGAAATCTAATCTAAGAAAAACAAGAAATGAAATCTAATCTAAGACTGGAAAGTAATTCTAATCTAATGTGAGAAAGTAAATTTAATCTAGGGAAACAAGAAAGTAAAACTAATATAAGAAATTAGGAAAGGAAATATAATCTAAGAAAATAAGAAAGGAAATCTAATCTAAGAAAATAAGAAAGGAAATCTAATCTAGGAAAATAGAAAAGGAAAATCTAATATAAGAAAACAAGAAAGAAAAATATAATCTAAATTTGATCGAGAGATAGAAAGGTATATCTAATCTACAAAATAAGAAAGTAAATCTAATCTATGAATATAGAAAAGGAAATATCATATAAGAAAATAGAAAAGGAAATATAATCAAGGGAAATAGGAAAGGAAATCTAATTTAGAGAAACAAGAAAGAAAATCTAATATAGGAAAACAATGAAGGAGATCTAATCTAAGGTAGGAAAGTAAACATAATCTAAGAAAATAAGGAAGGAGATCTAATCTAATGTAGGAAAATAAACCTAATCTAAGAAAACAGGAAAGTAAACCTAATCTAAGAAAAGAGGAAATAAAATCCAAAGCTAAAGCTAATCTAAGACAAGAAATTAAATCATAAGCTAATGCATAAAAGTAAATCTAATCTAGGGAAATAGGAAAGTAATCCTAATCTAAGAAAACAGGAAAGGAAATATAATATAAAAATACAAGAAAGGAAATCTAATCTAGGAAAACATGAAAGAAAAATCTAATATAAAGTTGATCTATAGACATGAAGGTATATTTAATCTACAAAACAAGAAAGTAAATATAATCTACAAAAACATGAAAGGAAATATGATCTAATAAAATAGAAAAGGAAATCTAATCAAGGGAAACGAGAATGGAAATATAATCTAGAGAAATAGGAAAGGAAATATAATATAGGAAAACAATGAAGGAAATATAATCTAAGGCAAGAAAGTAAACGTAATATAAAATATAGGGAAGGAAATCTAATCTAATCCAGGAAAATAAATATAATATAATATAGGATTTGATTGATAAATTGATTAAATTGATTGATTTGATAGGGAATGATTGGTTTGATTGATTGATTGGTGGGTGGGTGGGTGAGGATTCTAAAAATAATTCATTGCACATAATTTCTCTAAAATATGTTTTTTCGTCCCTTAGGCACTTGTCTTATATTAGGCTATTAGGCTATTTCCTATGAATGAAATAAATTATTGTACATGTTTTTAGGTATACCTTGTATTTTAGTGCTTATCCTTTGCTAGGCCCTTGGGCCGCCACTTAGAGGTGCAATGATAATTTGTATATACTCCTATAATTTTTAGTGCTTATCCATAATTAGGTATATAGGCCACCGCTCAAACATAAATCAAGTTTTGAGTATTTTTGGACATGATTTTCCATATTCTAGATCAAAATATTTTATAACATCACATGTAAACATCCTCTACTCCAAGATTTTCTTGGTTAGGTTTTGCAAATATGGTATAATTGACATCATCTTTTGGAAAATAATCTAGATTAGAAACTCCCCCAAAACTTATCTTGAGTTGATTGACGAAATCAAAACACTCTTATAGTAGGAAACCCTTCACTTAACCAAACTATCACACTATCTAATCCAATTTATGGAACTCCCACTCTCCATAAACATTGGTCAACCATCAAATTATTCTCACCCAATAAATCTCTCATTGGTCCTCCACATAGCTAGAATAACCTCTCCACAATTGGCTAGGTTGCTTGATTTGCTTTCAAATCATCTACAACCTGACAAGCAGTCTATAATATCCATTTACCTACTCATTGCATGACACTCCATATATAAGCTATAGGTCCATCATGATCATATGCCTACCCATGGTATATAGGTGATCTCTTTATGGCTAGGTTATCTCATACCCAAACCTATAGCAGTGTGCAACAAACTAGACCCTACCCACACTAGTATACCATCCTATGCATAGTCTAATACAATCTCTCAAATTATTGGACAAAAAAAAAAGACAATCTAATGATCATGCATCAAAGCAATCACCTTAGCCCATTCCCACCACAAGACTTGTTATTTAGTGTTTACCATAAATATTCCATATACTAGTGAACATAGTGGTGCAGTCATGTGATCTAAGTGGCCTTCACAATAAGCATGATTAATTTTGAGATTGGATCACACCATAGAAAAAATATTATCCCCTATCAAGAGCTCCATACACCATTGCTCATAACTCCCAATATGAATAGAATATCCTCAAATCAATACCTTAATTATCTACCATGCATCCTCTAAGGTAACCATCATCTTCTTCATTGAAAATTAAAAGGTATTCATCTTCAAATACCATCTCTTAGCCAAGGTAGACAATAATGCCCTATCAAAATCAATCTTGGTCATGAATGCTACATACAAGTCTATCACCACTAAAATCCCCACATTAGTATCATTTAACACATCTAAAATTCTATCCAATATTTGTGGTCACCTATCATAACAATCTAGCACTCCAAGCCCCTAAAAATAACAAAAATAGGTCAATTCATAATCCCATCAACTCTAATATACTTACACTCTTTTTCTCCCTTCAAACACCTACTCCTTTTCCCTATTGGTGCTTGAATACAATCCACACTATGTATTAGTCTCCTCTATTGAGCCATCAAGTTCTCATCCTCTAAACATACACTCAAAACTCTACAAATCCTAACAATGAGCAGTAAAAGTGATTTTATTTTTACTCTTTTTCCTTTTCAACCTCCCAACCCTCTCAGATAATTTTATTTTTTCTCACAATTATTTCTTCCATTTGTTGTGTATAATTTCTCACATAATTGAGTTTCCTCATGAAAACATGGTTTCCCTTAAAAATTTGAGGGATAAGCCCTGGGGAATGCATGCATTAATAACACTAAAAATGTCAATTTTTACAATAGCCATTTTTGCAACCATTACCTAAAAATAATAACTGTGGGTACCAAGAAGCATTTCAATCACAAAATTGGACTTCTACGACATATTTTTTATGCATTTTTTATACCATAAATGAACCAAAAATAGGTAAAACACAAACATCTAATTTGACATGTTTGACCAGCTCTCACTTCAATCATGACACCTAACAACTGATATTTGGTCAACCAAGCTTGCCCAAGCAAAATCCTACCCATTTTTGGCTTAGAGCAAAAGCACTACTATTTTGCAATAGTGCTACACCAACACTATTGAAAAAACATGGTGTTATCATATTTTGACCCATTTAAAGTAGTTTGACCCTCTAGTGATTACAAAATATCTAAAATACTAATCCAAATAAAAAACATTACACCATGGCTATTGTGTAAACATAGCACATTTGCTAGCATGAGTGGAATCCATGTAACACATGCCTTTAGTAGGAGAATTCGTTCTATCATTCTCTAGCCTAATCATGGATTCCAGATCTCATCCCCTGATCCTGTAAAATTTGAATTCTATTCCTTATCCTACAAGCATATTTGTTCCCCCCTTCCCTCCAATAATGTCTTCTCCAAAAGCTATATGTTGGACATTTTGAGTCATTAAGTCAAGTTGTCATTGATGTCAAGGAATGAAGTCATCATTAATGTCAAGGAATTTATCAAGAAACAAAGTTGTCATTGATATCCAGGAATAAGCCACCGATGATGTCAAAGGTCAAGAGGAACACTGCAAATTTTAAATACAAAAAGGCTTCATAATATTTTTAATATTATGTGGAAGCATAAGTTAAAATATTTTTTCATAAAAACCCAAGGAAGCTTATTGGAAAGGTAAAGGAAGGTTTAATATTTATTTTATAAAATATTTAAATTCAAACTGAATTTAAATTTTATAAATAAATATTATTTATACAAAGTTGTGCAATGAGAGAAGGCCTTAATAAACCAAAGGGTTTTAAAGAATTAATTTATAAAATTTAAATTCAAATGAATTTAAATAATTTATAAATTAATAAGTTTAGAGGAAAATAAAAAGCGTCGACGTCTAAAAGTTAGAAGGTAATTCGAGCGTCGACGTATATGCATGAGGAGGAAATCAATATATAAATCTATGCCTTAGAGGCATTAATATTTATCCTTTTGCTCGATCGAATTAATGCGTGCAATTTAGTTATCCAATATCATTTGATATTTGCAAAATTTTGTTGGTAATGGATAATTGTACTTCATTATCCACTTTAGTTATATTTTATAAACCTTCTCATTAAAATCAACATATACATAATAATATTGCAGTAAAACATAAATGCATGAAACAAAATATTTTACAATACAAAATATAAGTGCATAAATGAAATAGTCTCACAAAGTAACACAAGATCGTAGAACACTTTGAGGGTTAAACTCCTTCAATACTTTCAATTATGAAAAAATATACATTCATTCCTACCCCTTGCAACTTTAAATACTTCATCTCTCCAGATAATTATCAAAATTGGCTTACATGCAAAATGCCACCCAAGCTAGAATCTTCTACCAATAAAATAGTTACATTCTTGATAACAATTACATACAATGGCACCACTTGTCTAGGTGCTTCGAATACCACAAACTTTTATAACATATTATAATGGATTTCTCTCATGTTAAGCAAGGATTATTACAACATAGTGTTAGGATGGGGTCCTAACATGCTCTTCCTCTTTGAAAAGATTTTTTCTCAAAGTTGAAGATGAGGAAACTATTGCTAAAGTTGTAGAAGTTGTTCCCACATAGCATCTTTAGGTTGTAAGCTATGTCATTGGATAAGAGCATCAATGATGACAATTCAATTAAGGGTACATGATTTATGGTCTAGAATACATTAAAGTTTAAAAATTACGGAGCCTTCATCATCCAACTCTGGTAATGTGGACTACACCTAGACCTTACTATCGATAACTTGCTTGAGAGAAGAAACATGGAAGACTGGATAAATTCTGGAAGTAGTTGGAAGGGCCAGTTTGTAGGTTGTTGATTGATCTTTTATAATACCTAATAGGGACCACAATATTTTACAACAAGTTTCTAACACCCATGGAGCTAGAGAGAGGATTGTTTGTATGGCTATAAGCAAAGAATAACCATGAAGCTAGAGAGAGGATTGTTTGTATGGTTGTAAGAAAAGAAAAAACATGTTCCCAAATTTACAACTATGTTTAGTGTGGTGGTTATAAACTTGTTATTTTATATGGTTTCAATTTAATTCCAAATTGATATTGAGTTGTCATAGAATGGAATCATTCTAGCAAAGAGTGGAATCCACAAATTGAACCTTGGAATTGCCTAGAATGTAAGAAGATGGTGTTGATGGAGGTTGACCACAGACTACTTCAAAAGGGCTCACCTTACTAGTAGTGTGATATGTTGTATTATACCATCATTCGACCAAAGGATACCACTTGACCCATTGTCTAGGATATTCAGAGGTTAAGCAACAAAGGTATTATTACAAGCATTTATTTACAATTTTAGTTTAGCCATTAGTTTGAGGATGATACGCTAAAATCATATTGAGCTAGGTTCCCTGAAACTTGAACAATTCCTATCAAATATGAGTAGTGAAGGTAGGATACCTATTATAAAAAATGAATTGAGGTATTCCATGGAGATGAAAGATGGAGTCTAGGAAAATTTGAGTAACAACGTAGATGGTGTAAGGGTGGGATAGGGAACAAAAATAAGCATACTTCATAAAAAACCACTACCACTAGATAACCAATTTTTCTCTAAATTTAGGTAACCTTTCAATGAAATACATAGAGATATCTATCTAGACTTGTTTAGGAATTGATAATGGTTGAAGGGTATGAGGGGAACACACAATTTCATCTTTTGTATATTGACAATGATCACATTCAGCCATAAAAGTATGAATTTTATTTTTCATTCCTTTCCAAAAAAAAGTATTTTTTATCCTTGTATAGGTTTTGAGAAACCCTAAATGGCTAGACATTGGGGAAGCATGCATATATTGTAGGATGACATCCTTTCTTTGTGAATATTGGGGCATAAAAAAATATTCATGATACTATAAATCTTGATCAACCCAAGTATAGCCAGGGTATGAATAAGGATCGACTTAGATTTTATGGACTAAAATTTGTAAAGAGGAGTCCTTGATCAGTTCTTCCCAGATATGATGAATACATTATGGAAGAGATGTAGATATAGCATGAAGTATTCTATGTTCTTCATGGAGTCAGGACAAGGCATCCACCATAACATTCTCCTTACCCTTCTTATAGGTGTTGTCATAGTCATAACACAACAATTTAGATACTAATTTTTGATGTTATGGGGTGGCCACCCTTTGTTTTAATAAGTAATTGAAACTATGATAATCAATCTTGATGGAAAAATATCTCCCAATGACATATGATCACCAATGACTTACAACATGTAAAATGGAAAGATTTTTTTTCTTATAAGTAGACTTACCCAAATTCTTGCTTCAGAGTGTTCAACTCATGAAAACCAAATATCTACCTTCTTGCATTAAAACTACCCCAATGTCATTTCTAGATGCATCACTTTCAATGAAAAAATATTTATAGAAATATGGTATTGCTAATAGGGGAGTAGTGGTCATAGCATGCTTTAACTCTATAAATGCCTTCTCTACAGGTTTTGTCCACATAAAGGAATTCTTCCATAGCATAGTTGTTAAGGGATTTCTATATTTCCATAATTATTCACAAATTTCTTATAATATCCAATGAGTCCCAAAAATTCATGAAGTCCCTTTATGGTATGAGGCTTAGGCTAATATTGAACAACCTAAATCTTCTTGGAATCAATGTGAACTCCATCCTTAATGATAATATGACCAAAGTATTTGTTGTACAAAAGAAAATTTGTACCAATTTTTATTGAGTTGATTGGCATACAAAAGTACATTGCTTGATCCAATTGTTGGGGATGTTCTTCCCATGAATGATTGTAAATCAATATATCATAAAAAAAGACAAATGAATTTGTGAAGGAAAGGTAAAAAATAGAGTTCATCAAACTCTGGAAGGTAGAAGGTGCATTGGTTTATCCAAATGGCATAGAATTCATAATGCCATTCATGAGTTATAAAAGTTGTTTTGGTAATATCTCATTCTTAATTCAAATTCGATGATACCTTTATCATAAATCCAACTTGGAAAAGTATTAAGTCCCATGCAACTCATCAAGTAATTCATCAATCACGAGAATAGGGACGTTATCTTTAATAGAAATATTATTAATGTCTCAATAATCCATACATGAGTGTCATGTTCCATCCTTTTTTGTACTAATAACATAAGAGAAGAATGGGGAATAACACTATAATTAATAATCCTAACAACATAAAGCTCTTGAACTATTTTCTCAATTTTGTATTTTTGAGCATAAGGATACCTGTAGGGATGAACATTTGGGAGAATACTATTAGGAAAAAATTGAATTACATGGTCATGAGAGGGATGAGGAGGTAGTCCCTTGGGTTCCTAAAAAATTTGAGCATATTTATTCAATAAACCTTGTAATTGCACTAGATGGTCCCTTTCCCCTTCCTCAAAAACATCAATAGAAAACATTTGTGGCACCACTCCATGAGAGGAATTTTTAAATAAATTTTCCATATTATGAGTAGAAATATATTGAGCTGCACCAAATTTCATGCCACATAAATTATATTCGGTTCCATATTTACTAAAATTCATCCACAACTCAAAAAATTCCCATAAAAGTAGACCTAACATCCACAACTATTGTGCTCCCAAAACTATATCACACCCACCTAATGGTAGGGAAAACATGTCTGTATTGAGATTATATTCCCCAATTTGGAGTTTGACATTATGAAATTTTTCTTTGCATGGTAGGGTGCCTCCATTAGCAATCATGACTTCAAAGGAATTGCACATAGTAATGTAATAATTTCCCTGTTTGGCCACACATAGGTCAATAAAGTTGTGTACTACTAGAGTCAATAAGAATGATGATCATTTTTCCTTTTAATTATTTGATTAATTTCATTATTTGAGGATTTGATACTCCTGATAAAGCATGCAATGCTATTTTTTATTGGTATTCTTCTAGAATTTAGGTCTATTTTGTGGTTTTTACATCTTGAGGATCCTCTTCTTCCTCTAAATATTTTACAGTTGGTGTCTCATCCATATCCAAAAGATAAATTTTTATCACATAAATTTTTTTCCTAGGAAATACTTTCATCACAATTATAGCATATCCCTTGGGCCCTTTAGTTCTCCAATTCTTTTCGATTCAATTTTTGATAGTTGGATATTTAGTGGTAGGACTTGTCATAGGCTTGGAAAACAAAGGTGGCCAAGATTGAGTAAATTTAGAGGTATGTACTTGAGCCTTGAATTTTTCTTCTTTCATTGTAGCCAAATTTATTGCTGCTTGTAATTTTTGGGGTCTCAAAATTTTAATGTTAGTGGTAATGTCATCCTTCAAACCACTCATAAAACAAATTTGAAAAAATTGACATTTAAACCAGTAGTATGATTGGCAAGTCTTTCAAATTGAGTTTTATACTCTTGAAAAATTGAAGTTTGTCTAAGTTTGTAAAAAGCTCCTAATATTCAAACTCACTAGGACCAAAGCAAGTGAGTGGATGTTGCTCAAATTCCTACCAAGAAAGATAGGTTCGACCTTCCTAAGCTACTGAAACCAATGTAGTACATTTGATTCAAAATTGAAAGAGGTGATTGTTAAACACATGCAGCATGGGACTTTGTGAAGACTAAAATATTGTTTTACCTTATAGATCCACCCCTTAAGATATTTTACATAAAAAAATTTAAAGTCTAATTTAGGCAACTTAAATCCATTGTTATTTTGTATGTTTTGCTAGTGGTGACTTGAATTTGTATCATGTTGATCCTGATGACCCAATCTATCATGTGAGAGAGAATTAGTAGAGATGAATATCCAATTCTACCTTCATTTCCCTTTGTGTCTTGGTGATCAAATTCATAGATTCTTAAAAATATTTGAGTTCTATCTTTAACTATTCTAAGTTGGTTCCTAATTGGACCCATAATTTTTTTTTCCAAATAATGCACCTACCTAGCAATTTATGCCTATAATTCTTGTTGCATTTATTGTTATTGAGTATTTGAAGCCATGTTCTAAGAGTTATAACCTATTGGTAATGCTTACTAAAAATATAAATTTGATTTTAGGGGTTACTATTTTTAGTAAGGATCCCAAAAAGGGATTTGGGTGCTATATATCATAATGATCATCTCAAAAAGGTGATTGTAATGGACTAGGTCCCATGATTATTTTTTTTAGCACACCTAAAAAGTGCATGGAGGATATATACAAAACTGATTAGCTTGACGATATGGTCGCAATGAGCTATATACCACAACAATGGTTTTGGACACCCTCGACTTGGTTACAGGGGTGATGTATTTGAGTGTTGTTTATTTTCCTCTTGGAGGCTTGGTTCTCTCAAAATATTGGTTTTTTGTTGGCCAACCTCTTATGATACTTTGTACTATTTTTTTTACTACTAACACTATTCAATCAACCCTAACTTTATGTTGTTAACTATCTCATCTAACTCTACTATGGCTATTGATATTGTCAACCAATATTCACATTTTTATATCAACTATCTAGTATAAATTTATCACGGTCTATTCCTTCTCTATTTTAAATTCTAACTATCACATGTAATTGTTACTAACACCGACAACTCATAAACCTATATTTTTTGTTACTAACTGAATATCCTAATTGTAACTAACACTAACCACCTTGTTTCCACTATTTTTTACTCTAACAATTTCTATCCTAACTGTTATGTTCCTCTGTAATTTATTTTGTTTGTTTTCATACAATAATTCTAGAATAGGGATGTCTTATTTGTATGCTCAATTTCTATGGTAGGGTTATGGTTATAGGTTTAGTATTCATAGAACAAGAATTTTGTTGTAGGCTTTATTGTCAAAACAATAGGGTACTCTAAGCCAAGGTGTATGTACTACCCATAGGCCCTATATTATACCGTAGTGATGATTGATAGTGCTCAAACCAATATTTAAATTTACTACTCAAGGAGGATTCCATGCATACCTTTAAGAACCCTACCTACCTCTCTGTTAGTATGATAAGGTGATATTTCTAGATGTTGTATCCAGTTCTAAAAATATTTCTAAGGGCTAAAGGTTTATTCCAGTCCTAGGGGGTCTCTTGATATACCTGAAGATATGTGAGAGCTCAATTTCATAGATGGGTGTTGTCTATGGTTTGTGTATTGGAGCCAGATTGCCCCTAACTTCACTAGATACTTTACAAGAAATATAGCTTAGCCAATAATGATAACTCCTCCATGATATTTTAAAACCCCTAGTACATGGTTTCTAACCAAATAAAATAATGTAGAAAACAAAAGGCTAGATTTTTTTTAATAAGGAAATTGGAAAAAAACAAAAAATATAAAATATAAAATATTATACCTAATAGTCAAAATGGTAGAAATTTTCATAGTCGCAACAAAACATGGCCCTATAAAGTGCTTTGATACCAATTTTTAGGAACCTTCTCATTAAAATCAACACATTCACAAAAATATTGCAATAAAACATAAATGCATGAAACAAAAGATATTGCAATACGAAATATAAGTGCAAAAATGAAACAATCTCACAAAGTAACATAGGACCACAGACCACTCGAGAGGGTAATCTCATTCAACACTTTTATTTAATTATGCAAAAATATACATTCATTCCTTTCCCTCATAGTTTTAAAGACTTCATCTCTCTACCTAACACTCAAAATTGGCTTACATGCAAAATGCTACCCGAGCTAGAATCTTCTACCAACAAAATAGTTACATGTAATGGCTTCACTTATCTATGCACTTTTAATGCCATTTACTATTACAAAATATTATCATGGATATTACCTATGTTAAGCAAGGGTTATTACAACATAGTGTTAGGTTTGTAGTATAATTATAAATTTGATAATTATAAAAATTAAAATTTGTGATAGACTTATATCGAGGCTTGATATAATTATTCCTCACTTTTTGGGTGTATAGGAATGCTAACACTTACCAAGTGGTGTATAATTATATCTAGCCTTTTATCTAGATATAAAAATGAATCACAAATTGATTGGTTTTATGACGAATAGGTTTGACACATTGAAGATGTTTATTTTGGTCATTATTTTTAGATTTATAATGGACCCTTCTATTGAGGAAGAAGGTTTGATAGAGTCATTCCTTGTTTTTTAGGTGCATATGAATTCTAATGCTTGCACTGCAATGAATAATTGTACCCCACCTTCTTTCTAGATATAAGAGTGAATCATAAATTGATCAAAGGTTGTTATGTTGATAACATTATGTTTGTTATTTTTGGAGTACAATAGACCCCTCTATCAAGGAAGAATGTTTTATATAATCATTCCTCGTTCATTGTACATATAGGAATTTCTAGTGGTGAATGATTCTACCAAAGTTTATCTTTGGATATAAGGGTGAATCATAACTTGATGAAAATGATGTTTGAAAAAATATTTTGAAATATTGATGAAATTGAGATTTTTAATAGATCCTTACATAGAGAAAAAATATTTCACAAAATTATCCCATGTTGTTGGATGCTTTCTAATATTTTTGAGCATTTTATAGTCATCAAATAATCCTATGACCTACACTTTCTAAATGTAAATATAAATAAAAATGGTGATGATAAAAGATATTGTAGGCGAGAGGGGAAGACTGTTTTCTTAGGTAAACATTTGTTAGATCAAAATTTCCATTTATATGCCACCCTTAAATTGGCATTTTATCATCAACATCATCATTTAATGCTAACAAGTTTAGAGGAAGGATACAATAAGAAGAGATGAGATAAAGAATATATTTGAAGAAATGATCAGTTTTCCATCCAAATGACTCATAAAAAAATTCACCATCTTAGCTACCTAACTAAGATATAAATCTATAATGCAATATATACTAATTAGGATCATCACTGGACATGAAAATCATATTGAACCCATATGCAAATAAGAAGCATATGAAAACATGTGAAATTTCCATTAAATTATGAAAAAGCAAACACATGATCAAGTCCATGCATGTAAGTTTTTTAGAAATTTTAGATTCTAGAAAGAGAAGCCAAGGGATCAAGTTGTAGTCAAGTCATAACTAGCGATCGTTATATGACATCAAAATTTTAGTTTCCTTTAAAATGTCCAAAAGATCCAAAGGACTAGAAAGACTTCATGAAAGTCATTAAGGGAGCCCACTAGCTTAGTGATCTAATATAAGTGCAATGCAAGTGCTACTATTTGCTAGCTAGGATCATCATAACCTCATTGCAATATGCCTCCTCATGACTTTATGGGATGAATAGGTAGACATAAGAAAACATGCAATTCAAGCATATGAATGCAAATACAAATGTATTGAAAGGTACTCATGCATACCATTAATTCATGCAATCAAGCACATGAGTAGGGAAACATGTATATTCAAACATAATATATTTTTAAATGCTTTATATTGATGGGTTTTTTTATGTTCATTACCATCTAATGTTACCAAGAAATATGTGTTTGACCCATATTTGGATATTGTGATGAAGGGACCTAACTAGTTGAGCTCAAATATACCCTTGAGGTCTTCCTTTGCATTATTGTTTTTCTAGTTTTCCTTAAATTTTTAATTTCCCTAATTTTGTTTAGCCTCCCATCTCTCTAATTAAGGCCTAACCCCCCTTATTAATACCTAACCAAATCCTAAGCATAAAGCACAATGAAATTTAAATTCTAAACAAATCCCCAAATAAGCCCTCAATCCCTAGGAAATCCCATGGAAATTTTCCCCATTTAATTCTTAAATACTCCTACACTCTCCCATGCATTTCCATAGGAATTTAAAATTCCCCTAAATACCCAAATTCAAAGCCCTCCATAAAAATGATCAAGTTCTCTCCAACCTCCATTGCACTTTTTTGTGAATTTTTAATTTAGTCACATCCCCCCATGCACCCATTTAAGTATTTAAAATTATTACACATACCCGCAAGCCTTCCACATCCCCATGCCCATTTATAGCACTTGGTTTGGTGAGTATTATCCTCACCCAATACCATTTATGGAGGTGGGTGCACTATCCTTCGCATGATATTTTCTAAATTTTCCCACCCACCTACCCGTATCACCCAGATTTCACCTAGTTTCCAAGTCACTTCCATGTCATCCCCTTCACCTTGGTTAAAATTCTATAAATTCATCTTCTTTCCTTATTTCATGAGCACATGATCTAACATACCAAAATGCTACTAAAATTTCTCTAGGATCTCCTTATGCTTTGTGAGTAAAGGCTTGAGTGTGCTTTTAACTTGTTGTAAGTTATGATATATTATATTAGCTTTTAGTCAATGATTTTTATCCACGACTGATCCCTTCCTCTATCTATTTATCGGTTTCTCAATGAGAAGTCCCCTCCTTGTAGCCTCCCATGGTCCAATCCATAAGCAGCCCCTCCCTATGTCCCTTTATGGGCCACTCCATGAGCAACCCCCTCTATTTATCCCTTCATGGGATACTCCATGAGTGGTCCCCCTTTCTTGTGGTCTCCTTAGGTTCACTCCATAGGTGGTCCCTCTCTTTATCCCTTCATAGGCCACTCCATGAGTATCCTTCCACAAGCCACTCCATAAGTAGTCCCTCCTTGTCTCTCAAGGGTCGCACCATGAGTGGCCCTTCCCTCTATCCCTTCCCATCCTTGTCTTCCAAGGGTTGCTCCACCATGAGTAGCCCATCACCCTATTCCTTTATTGATTTCTCCATGAGTGGTCCCTCTCTTTATCCCTTCATGGCTCATGCACCCTCATGTGACCCCTACCCCTTTATCCTTGTGGTTCATGCACCACTATGTAACCTCAACTCCCTACATCCTCATACCATAATCCCATTTCCCTTCATAGGTCATCCTAATATCACACCCCTAATGGGCTACCTTGAGCTTGCTTTCCCTTAGGATTCCTAGATCCCCATCCTTATCCATCTATCATGGCCCCATCCATATGCTACCCTTGAGCCACCCCTACATCATTTCCCCACATGGACTCCTCTAGGCCTGCACGATCATGCACTAATGTGTGGCCCTTTTCTATTGTAGGTCATATATCTCCCCATTCTCTACGAGCCTTGTGTATCCTCTACCTCTCCCTATGTCATCCCCTTGCAGTCTTCTCTTAATGAGCAACCCCCTCCCTAAACACCCCCATCATAGCCTCCCTAATCCCTAAGCAACACTATTATGTGTAGCCCCTACACTAACCATACTATGCAACCCCTGCACCCAAACCCACATAGTGATACAAACAAAAATAAAACACACATGTATATCAAAAATAAATTTCAACAAACTAACAAAACAACAAAAGGAGTGTGCTAAATTTTTCTTTAAAAAATTAAAGTCAAATAAAGATCTAAAAATTCAAACTCATCATATTTTTATAAAAACAAAAATATTATCATATTTGAAAGACAACTCATTTTGACTTTTGTTGCACTCACACTTGTTTTACCATAACTTTCACCTTAGACATCGGATTTTAGATCTATAACTTGCATTGTGGATCTAACTTCAAGCTCTTTTCAACAATTGGCTACATGAGATCATTTTTCAATAATGTAAGCCATAATTTTATATTATAAGTAGTTATTCTATCCAAAAAACCCCATCATGCACCATCTCAAGCTTTATTCTTTCATCATCTCATCCATACTATTTTTTTCAAATATTTCATTGTTATCGTCTATCCCCTCCTCTATCGACTCGTCACTTGAGGGGGTAGATAATATCCACAAAATTTTATACCTTATTAGTTTAATACCTAACACCCAATTTTGGATTCACAAATGTCCTATACTCTTTACGTAAGGTTATAATTAAACCCCTTCTATTGGGGCAAATAGCAAAACTTCTCTCCTTTAATCAAAACTCCAATTGAACCAATTTAGTATGTGTCATGCCAATTCCCGTATAGTTTCTACATGCCTATGGTACATCAAGGTGGAAACACATAAGACCAAGTACAATAGATGGAAATATCATGAGGAAACCAACCATATGGTTGGTTAGCATGCCATATCAAATGATCTCATAAATTCTTCAAAGTTAAATATTCAAATGCATCTATCCATTCCATGATTGAGGCATCCTACATTATTTTTGATTTTGAGTAATCCTATAATCCTTCTCCTTAAGCTAAAAATAGTTTTCATCAATCATCCATCCATCATTATCCACCATCAATCTAGCAACTAGTGTCATTTATCTTTGCACCATAGTATGTTCACACACAAAATGACCTAAAAGGGGTATTTGTAGACACCAAAAATATGTCATTTTGTATGCCCTAATTTTTTTTTAATAAATTCTCTAATTTTTTTCTAACTCCTAGTTAATTTCTTCAATTTCTTCTAATGTCCTTCTAGTTTCTCTTAATTTTCCTCCAACTAGATCTAATTCTCTCTAACTATTTTCTAATTTCTTCAATTTATTCTAAAATATCCTTAAGCCTTCTAATTCTCCTTTAACTTCTTTTCATTTCATATAATTTTCCTAATTCCTCTAATTTTCTCCTAATCTCCCTAATTTCTCCCTACTCCTATTTAATTCTTCTAATCCCCTCTTAGCCTCCCTAATCCTCTAATTTCCATCTAATCCCTCATTTATTCCACCCAATTTCCTCAAAATTCCCATAATATAGCTTACCCCTCTAATCACCCTAATCTAGCCCCTCATCAATCCTTAATCCCATATTAAGCCATAGCCAATCCCTAGGAGATTTGTATTATTAATTTAAAAATCCTAACCAAATCCCTAGACATTCATATGTCCTCCTCCTAATCCTATTTAAATTTCCCTATAGCTTCCCATCTCCCTAATTAATCCCTTCATTAAGACCTAATCCCCCTTTCTAATCCCTAACCAAATCCCAAGAGGAATGCACAATGAATTTTAAATTCTAAATAAATCCCCAACAATATCCTACCCTCTTCCTAAATCCCCACCAAAATCTTGTAGAGAATTTCCTCCACTTATTTCTAAAATCCTCCTACACTCTCTCATGCACTCCCTTAAGAATTAAAAATTCCCCAAAAAGCCCCAAGTCAAAGCAAATCTAATATGCACAATAAATTGGTAAGTCATTTTTTTCCTCCTTGGCACATTTTATAAATTTTAAATTCTATCCACATCACCCAATGCACACTTGCCCCTATGCACCCCTCACATCCTCCTAGGCCAATTTATGGCACTTGGGTGGGTGAGGATTCACCCCATCCAAGGCTAATAAATATAGAGGATGCACATTCCTCCATGTGTCCTCTCTAGATTTTTTCTTGGACTTTCACATGCCACTTGGATGCCAAATCACCTCCATCTCACCTCCACATCCCCCGCCCTTCCTCTCACCAAAATTCTATAAATCCCCCCATCATTTCCTCATTTAAAGAATTCATGATTTCCATACCCTTATGCTGCTAAA
Organism: Wollemia nobilis; assembly: GCA_028583015.1. Taxonomy (NCBI): domain Eukaryota; kingdom Viridiplantae; phylum Streptophyta; class Pinopsida; order Araucariales; family Araucariaceae; genus Wollemia; species Wollemia nobilis. The sequence goes on along the minus strand of JAQPPZ010002946.1, from coordinate 1,530,552 downwards.
CTTTATAAAGGTTTTAGTATTATTTTAACTTGTTCTAATTTATGTATAATATATTAGCTTAAATTTTTATAAATTTTTTTTATTATGTAAGCAGGTGCTACTTAAGTGTTTTTTAGTGGTCTTGTGTGTAGGTACTTGGAGTAACTCAAGGCCATGGGTGGCCATTAAAATCGCACCCACATTATTTGTAGCAAGAGGAAGCTTGGAGAACATAATTTTTTTATGTATTATTTTGTATAAAAATAATACTCTTGTTGTAAGCCCCTTTTGTGGGCATATTGTAAAAGCAAAATCAAGATTTTGTAATAAAAGTTTATTTTTTTGTTTATGTATGGTGTTGTTTTTTTTATGTTACAAAATGGGCATTGGATTTCAGATTTGAAACATGCATTATAGAGTTGACTCCGAGCCCTTTTCAAAAATTGGCTACAAGATGTCATTTCACCACAACGTAAGTAGTAATTTTACATTCTAAGTAGACGATCTAACCAAAAAAAGAAAGAAAGAAGCATCCCTAGGATTAATCTTTGCCTTTATCACATTTAGGACAAGAAAATTTTACATTTACATTTTAGTATTGGTATTAATTTTGCATTAGACATTTTAGTATTGCTTTTAATTTTGCATTAGGCATTTGCACAAATTAAAAACACAAAACAACAAAAAATAAACTTTGCACAAATATTTGCACAATTTGCTATAATATTTTTATGAGGAAAACCTCTCAATGAGTTGGATTTCACCACCAACCATCAGTTGAGCTTGTAGAAACCCTAGTTAGTATGCATAGTTTCCTGTATTTCATCATCGGGAAACTAGTTACGCTTGGGACTACTCAAGGTAATCTTGAGGTTAGATGCCCTTTGACCATGGGGCTTAATAATTAGTGGAATTTTAGCTATCATTTTTGTTCCCTTAGGTTGGGCAAGTAGAAGGACTTAGACAATGCAACCTCTCTTGGGAAGTATATTTTGTCCCCTTAGGCTACCCAGAGCCAAATCCTCTACCCTAGGATGCCTTTTAGCCATTTGTGTTCCATTCCTCATGAGAGTGATGCGCATAAACATACCTTAGTAGAATTCATTCCACCCACTAATTTGTAGTTTCTAGGGTTAGGGTACATCAAACACACAAAACCCCACATAAAAAAAATAAATAATTAAAGAAAAAAAAACAAAAATAATCCACAAACCCCCATATTTTGGCTAAAACATCCCAAAAGATCAACACAACACATCAAAACACATTTATTATTTGTTTGGTTTCTTGTTTGTAGTTTTGTTTGTATAGATATAATATTCCCTTCTACAAAAACCACCTAACCCATCACCAAAACCTTCCAAACTTTCCCAAAATCCACCTTTGTCTCTCCTTTCCACCAATTCCATCCCCTCCATTCCATTTTATCCCATCCCTATCCACTTTTGAATGACTCTCCATGGATCCTTCTAACCATATCCCCCTCCCTCATCCACTCCTCCAGCCCATTTGGAGTAGATGCCTAATACTTCATCTAGTACTTCTCCCACCATACACCCTATCCCCCATCCAACTATCAAGCTTTGTACTTACCCCTCCCATTTTTATCCATGCCTATTACCTTATCCAACCTACTTGGGAGAGATACCTCACATACTGCCTCGTCCCTTCCCTATTATTTTTTGTACCCCATGCATGTCTACCATGGTCCATCATCAACTGCCTCATCTTAATCCATACCTGGCATCACAATCCATCCTAACTCAAACCCCTCCCAAGCAAAACCCTTCACCCTCCTTGCACCCCTCAACCTTGTATATTCCACCTATTCTTTCAATTTCACTTCTCCCACATATACCTTCAACATAACTAATTCAACCTCTTCTCTCAACACCCCATCCTTCACCTCATGCCCCTCATATGATCCAAAACCAACACCCCTATCACCCCTCCTATGCTCTTCCTCTACTTTTGCCTTCTTCATATTCTTATCCTTGCCAACCTAACCCTCATCATGTTGTTAAACCATCTCCACGTATCTTGCCTATTCCGACTCCACCTCTAAATGATCTCCAACAAATATTGGATCAGCTCACAAACCTGGCTCTCAAACTAAGTCATTAAGAAATATTTTCCTCCATACCCCCTTCTTCATCTTGACCTTCCAATCAACCTCAACATTCTCACCACCCATCACATACTTGGACACCTCTATTAGATCTATTTTCAAGTATTTTAAAAATATTATATGATGCAAAAGTGATCTCCTTACCTAACATTTATCCAAAGCAAACCAATAGGACAAAATCCAAATGGTACAAAGTAGATCACTGTTGTATCTATCATTTTCAAAAGGGTCATGACATCGAGGAATGTTGATAGTTCCAATGTCTAGTGCAAGATCTCCTAGATAGCGAGAAATTAACTATCTCATCCACATGACCCTCTTCGAATGACTCCTTTCTTCCATTTCACTTCTCTCTTCCTTTGTCTTTCCTACACCACTCCTAGTTGTGTAATTACACTTCAAGCGGCTACGTACCATGGATTGGTGTGCTCCTATTTTCTTATTTCTCTTTTCCTCCTCACTCTTTTTCTTATGCCTTTTCTTCTCTTATTTTTTTCTTTATCTTTCTCCTACCTTCCCCTTAGTCTGGGAGAGTTATAATACTTCTAATTTTGTCATGTCATATAACTCCTAACTACTCATATCATTTCTTCATTTTCACCCAATCATTCCTCGACATTATTCAGTGTCTTCCTCACATATTGCATCCTCTTTTTCCTTCGTCATTCTTAATTCTCATCCAACCATTCCTCAATATCCTTCATCCAACCTTTATTCATTTCTGCTATCCTATTTATCACTATGTTTCCTTTATTTGGGGTATTCACCCCTCCTTCCATCCAATTTTATTCCTAATAGAGCTCACTCCCCTCATGACATCCATATCATCACATTACATATATTCATTGCATTATATCTATCCACCCTATTCATCCATTATAGTCCTACATTAAGCATTAGTGTAACATGTTGATCTCCTTTTGGATTCATGCATATGTGTTCTTGCATCCTTATTAGAGTAATTAATCAATGACATTAAATAGTTCTATATATTACATCCATTCCTATTTCTTGTGTTTTATTTATTTCCTCTATGTGATGATATAATAATCAGTGTAACCAAATGTATTCGATGAATAATGTTTAAATAAAAAATGCTATAGACTATAGATAGCTTTAGGAAATATTCACGATAACCACTAACCTATTAACCTAAATCAATTTGCCTACTACTTGTCGTCCATAATATCGGTCAAATAGATAACTTAACCTAGGTGAATAGTAAATAAAGATTTACCTAGTGGTAAAAAGTAATTAATTACTTTTTACCATGTGGTAACTAAAAACTACCTAATGTAGGAGATGGGAAAATATCCCAAATGATGGAATATTATTCTAACATCCCCCCTTATTACATTATTTGGGTAATACATACATATCCTCCTATACAACAAATATTTGGGTAAAGTATATAACTGCCCCAATATAGTGAAGAAGATGTTGATCTGTTGGTTCTTTGCTCTGTCACAGTGCTCTGGCTGCTCCTAAGCAAAAATTGGGTTATTCCTCACTTTTTCTTCACGCCAACAAATGTCCTTATGGTAATCACATCATCCAACCGAATTGCATGGGTAACCAGCCACTATAATCGCTAGGTGTAGTAGAATAGATCACTTCATACAAGGTTCATTCATTTACAATATGAATTTGCAAAAGATAAGGTAGCTAAGGTGTCGGTCGCTGCCAAAAATGCACCCTTATAAGTTCCCCCCTTCTCGTTGCAAAACATAGTGTAATTAATTTTTGAAGGAAGTGTGACTAAGGTGTCGGTCAAAGCCGAAAATGCACCTTTATAAGCCATCTTCCCTTTTTACAAAAATTGTGAAGAAAAGAAATGTATATCCCCCTTCAATTGCAAAAAGTATGCAACTCAAGAGTGTTGTGAAGGATTTTACAAATATTGCCTCCTAGACAATTTTACATCACAAAAAGTCGCTCCTCTTGTTACAAGTACTTCAAAAACCTAGAATTTGCTATTTATGAAGCCTAAAAGAGGTACAAGCACCCCTTATTTGTAAGGTCTTCAAACAAAATACTTATGCTATTTATGAAGCCAAAAAGAGGAGAGAGAGAAAATGGTGCTTTTTCCCAAGGGACACATGTGTTTTCCCTCTACAAAACCGTTCTAGCAATTAGCACTCTGTGTGCTTTCTCTGAACCAGAATCAGAATCTGTATTAGACATCTCATTTGCAACATTGCCTTGGTTTTTCATTTGACCTTTCTCTTTGGGAGGCTTGTTCTTAAACCAACATCTCTTGGTTTGATGAGTGTCTTTATCACAGATTTTACAATACTGCTTTTTCTTCTTAGGGTCTTGGCCTTGACCTTTGTTTTTGTTAGAAGAAGAGCCTTGTTGTTGATTCCACTTTTTCTTTCCTTGTTGTTTGTGTGAGAAAAGTGCATTGTTGGATGCATCATCTCTTTGGAATTGATTAGCTTCTTCAGTTTGAAGCATGTTCACCAACTCTACAAAAGTCACTCTCCTACCAGAGACTTGAAGGGATGTAATCAACATTCGATAGGAGTCTGGAAGAGCTCTCAAAATAATTGAGATTAAGACTTTGTCTTCCACAGTTTCTCCTAGGGCTTGCAGTTTTGTTTTCAAATCGGCCACTCTATAGAGGAATAGCTCTACTGTTTCTCCAGATTTCATGTGAAGTGTATGAAGCTGTGTTTGAAGGTTAAGAATCGTTGATTGATTCTTTCCCTCAAATATGGTAGTTAAGGCATCCCATGCCTCCTTTCTAGTTTTAGCTTCACTTATATGAGGTTGGATATCATTAGTAATAGCTAGCAAGATCATTAAGGATAGTTTTTTATCCTTTTTATCAAAGTCTCTTTGATCTGCTCTAGTTGTTTGAGGTCTAGTGACACTTCCATCCACTATTGACCAAAAATCCTCTATAGTTAAGATAACTTTCATCTTAGTCTTCCAAGCTGAGTAATTTGAACCTTTGAGCAGTTGGATCTCAGTGAGATACTTGTGTATCATGGCCATGTTTTAGGTTTCAAATTTGATAGGACTAAGATGGTGATATCTTGCACTATACTCTCAAAAGAGTATATGGAAGGTGTTTTCAATTTACCTCTATAAGATATTTAATGGAACATGCCTTAACACCCTTACCAAGGGATGAAAAGTTGGAGGAATTTTAAGCCAAACAAAATAGAGCAAATGAAACAGGGGTAGGTTTGTAAAAACTTTTGATTTTGCCCTCTAGGATATTTAATGGCACCTGCTTTAACACCCTTGAAAGAAGGATGAAAATTTTGAGGTTATTAAGCCAAACAAAGAGAGTGAATCAAGGTGTTTTGAAGTTTTGACCTTTTGATGGGGAGAAATTACTTGTTTTGAACCTATGCAAAGTTTAGCATGGTTTGTGAGTGAAGTTTGGGTTTTGTGAAATGCTTCTTGGAATGTTTATATTTGACTTTTTAATTGCACACAAAAAACATGAGTGTTTAGTGCAATAATCAAAACATGAGAGCAACCCAAATTTGTATCACTCTAGGTGTCGGATGCAACCGAAAATGCACCTAGTACAAGCAATTTTTAAGAGAAGGTGTCGAGTAAAATCGAAAATGCACCTTTCTTATTCTGAAGTATCCCCCCTTAATCGTTACAATTTTGCAAACTATAGAATCAACAAAAAAAAAGAATTCTATCCCCCCTTAATGTTTACAAAATGTAGAATTTAGAGCACTCCTTTCAAGACAAGTCGACACACGACCCACTTTTGAAAGGCTTCCAGAACTAGTCGACACATGACTTAGTTTTGATATAACCCGTAATTATTCAATACTCAAAAATTGGAGGTGCATCAGGATTAAAAGGTTCTCTAATCCTAATGGGACCATAACTTCGATCCAAACCCTTCCAAGGATCAGTGTAAGTATTGAAACGGGGTAAGCTCCTTCTATGCTCTCTAAGCATACGACGAAAATGAGATCTTGTTGTCTGTCGTCTAAGTTCGTTCCTCTTTCGAATAACTCTTAGACAATGAAGAGCTTTTGTGATCCAAGGCTTTTTCTTCATGAGACAAATTTGTTCTCTCAAAACAATTGATTAGAAAATTTTGGAGAATTAAAAATATTAGGAGTCTCAATTTGCAAAAGAAAGGTGTTTAAGGATTGTCTCTTATCTCCCCTGTTTGTGATGTAGGAGAAAACAACACAAAAAAAAACTTTTGCCTTTTAAATTTTAATGCATAAATTTAATTGAATTTAGCATAATTTAATTAATAAAAAAAAATTGATAAAAAATCACTTAGTTTTTTTGAAAAAAATGATTTATAATAAAAAATATTGATTCATTAATTAAAAATAACTAAAAAAAAAATTAAAAAAATGCAAAAAAAAATAAAAATTACTTTTTTTTTTTTTAAATGTTGTTGCGCCTTGAAAAAAAATCCTTTGTTTTTCTCCCCGTCGGGAGTCGAACTCCCGACTCCGCGGCTATTAGCCCAACGACTGGCACTCTTGCCAGTCGGGCTACATCACCGACAGGAAAGGAAGGGAAATGTCTTCCCTTTCTTCCCGTTCCTGTTTTGAAGCGGGAAAAAAAATGTTTGTGGGATTAATCCCACATCGCCCCTGCGGGCGATCCTTCACCACTTTAAAAGGGCAAACTCGCCCTTTAATTTTTGATTGCCTACGGGCAATCGGATGTCCCATCGTGGCTTTTTGTTGCAGCCATGTGGTGCCTGGCCAGTCTGCCATGCGACATCTGGGTGGCACAAGGCCAGCCCACCACGTGTCGCCTCATCGTCAGTTTGGGTGGCGCATGGCCAGTCTGCCATGTGTTGCCTCATCGTCAGTCTAGGTGGCGCATGGCCAGTCCACCACATGTCACCTCATTCGTCTGTCCAGGTTTTGTGCTCAGGGTTGAGTCAGGTCCGGTCCTGTCAACCTCCACATGTCGCCTCGTCGGTTTGCCTCGGGATCTATGCCTAGGGTTGAGTCCACCAGGTCTATCCAGTCAGCCTATTAGATCCACCTCGTCGGTCTGCCTCAAGATCTATATGCCTGTAGGCCGCTTCATCAGCTGATATTGCTCCTCCGGATCCGAGCCTCGATGGGCCAAGCTCCTATTCCAGCTAGGTGAGTGAACGCTAGTGCATCATGAAGCATGCCATATCGGATAGCACTTTGAGAACCATGCCTAGACCAGCTCCTATGAGACACCTCGGGATCCATGCCTAGACCAGCTCCTACAGGCCACCTCGATATTTGTGCAAACGAAACAGGATGTCACACCTGTCTTGTCCAGATGCCTCAGTCTCCTCGGGATGTACCAGGTAGAACCCAACGAATGATACCAATGATGATATAATAATCAATGTAACCAAATGTATTCGATGAATAATGTTTAAATACAAAATGCTATAGACTATAGATAGCTTTAGGAAATATTCACGGTAACCACTAACCTATTAACCTAAATCAATTTGCCTACTACTTGCCATCCATAATATCGGTCAAATAGATAACTTAACCTAGGTGAATAGTAAATAAAGATTTACCTAGTGGTAAAAAGTAATTAATTACTTTTTACCATGTGGTAACTAAAAACTACCTAATGTAGAAGATGGGAAAATATCCCAAATGATGGAATATTATTCTAACACTATGTCCATTATGTCATGTTTTCACAAGCATCATGTTGTCTTGTCCACTATCTTGTGCACACATTATCTCTCTCTCCTTTGTTTGTCACATACCCTACTTATTTCCATTGTCCCAATGTCTTAGGTTGCTCAAACCTAGCAATTGTTTCGGTTACTCAGTCATACCTAGTGCTACAATCAACCTCTATTAATTGTTGTCATGTCTTAAGGAGATTTTTGGCCTCCCTTGGCTAAGTCGAGTTCATTCTTGGACCATGCACATATCTCACATCTTAATCACATTTTGAGTTTATGTAAGATGAAGCCATGCATAGATATTGTCATAAAGAAAACAATTTCTCGTGCTCATCCTATCATGCGCATAATCCAAATCCAAGGATATATATGATAAAAAAGAAGAAAAATATCCATAATACTATTTTATCATGGATCCTTAGGTATTTTAGACATCTCCACTGGGGCTATAGATTCCTGGCTAGCAATGGATCAACATCGAAGGGTTATGGGGATATCTCCATCAAGGCTATAGACTCTTGACTGGTAGTGGAGTATACCCTCCACATGGTGATATGTTTATCACATTAGTGAACTTCTTTTATACAGACCTATATATGATTGTGGATGAGCTAGCTTGCAATGTCTTGAGTTACAAGTGATCAATTCACCATCACTCAGAATTGGAAATGAATTTCACTACACATACATGGTTCTAGAGTGGCTTAATTTCTCTAGGATGGTCTTAGTCTCTCATAGATATTGACTAGCATGTAGATGAGTTTGATTGGTGCTACTAGGGTGTTTGAGTTTCTTGAAACACTTCTAGGATATGAAAAACCTAAGATTTTTGGTGCAACATCCCATGTTAGTTCCACACCATTTGTTTCACATATCTTAATTTGTATTATGGTTCATACATTGTTTGTCACCATTTACCCAGTTCACATATCACTATCCTTGCCTTTATATCTTCTATCCATTGTGATTATCTTTTATTTCTTATGTGTCCTCATGACGACTACTTTATCATCGATGAATTACACACTTTGAATAGGAGATGCATATATACTTATGCAAAATATGGTCAACTATGCAGTTATACGTCACTACACATCGGTATCCATAATATTTGTATATGAAATACATGTCATCTATCATGTCCTATTTACCCAACCACATGAATCCATAAAGCACCACAATCTAACCACCCTAAACACATATCTCATACCGTCCCTCACCTACCCACTTACATTTATCATCCTCATCTCTCTCCAAATAAAAAAAAGAAGAAAGCAATTTGAAGTGATGAAAATGACTACAAAATGAAGACCCCTTAGGCCTCAACCACAAAATATCATTTTTGTAGCTATCCCCAAATTGTCCCACCACTTTCCTCCTTTCCACCATCTCTACCATTAAACATTGACTTATTTTGCTCCATTCAATCATCAAATCTCCCACTAATTCATCTAGTCCATACTTTTTTCTCTCTATCCTATAATGACATCTGTGTCAAGCCATCATATTCAAATCATCATCAATCATCAAATAACTTGTGGGTGCTCAAGGTATTGCACCTTACCTCAGCGATCAATCAAATTGCTCATCAATCAACTTGGGGATGCTCAAGGTATCACACCTTCCCCACCCACCAATCAATCAATCAACCTGGGGGAATTCAAGGTATCACACGTTCTCCTCAAGACAATAAATCAACTTGGGGGTACTCAATGTATCACATATTCCCTACCAATCAATTAAATAAATCAATCAAACCAATCATCGCCTATCAAATCAATCAAATTATTCAATTTATCAATCAAATCATGCATTAAATTAGATTTATTTTCCTGAATTAGATTAGATTTCCTTTCCTATTTTATTAGATTATGTTTACTTTCCTACCTTGGATTGGATTTCCTTCATTGTTTCCCTAGATTATATTTTCTTTCTTATTTCTCTAGATTATATTTCCTTTCCCATTTTCTTCCATTATGTTTTCTTTATTGTTTTCTTAGATTAGATTTCCTTTCATGTTTTTGTAGATTAGATTTACCTTCCTATTTCATAGATTAGATATACCTTCCCATATGTAGATTAGATTTAGATTAGATTTTCCTTTCCTATTTTCCTAGATTAGATTTCATTTCCTTGTTTTTTTTATTAGATTTCTTTTCCTATTTTCTTATATTAGGTTTACTTTCTTGTTTCTCTAAATTAGATTCAATTTCCCACATTAGCTTAGGATTTAATTTCTTATATTAGATTAGCTTTAGCTTTAGATTTTATTTCCTCTTTTCTTATATTAGGTTTACTTTCCTGTTTTCTTAGATTAGGTTCATTTTCCTACATTAGATTTAGTTCTTTCCCTATTTTCTTAGATTGTGTTTACTTTCCTGCCTTAGATTAGATTTCCTTCATTGTTTCCCTATATTAGATTTCCTTTCTTGTTTATCTAGATTAGATTTACTTTCATGTTTTCCTCGATTAGATTTCCTTTCCTATTTTATTATATTATATTTATTTTCCTAAATTTTTAGATTAGATTTACTTTCCTATTTTGTAGATTAGATATACCTTCTTGTTTGTATATCAGCTTTAGATTAGATTTTTCTTCTATGTTTTCTTATATTATATTTTTCTTTCCTAGATTGATGATGGATGGCATTGAATGGATGATTGATGAAGATGACATTTGGATTGAGAAGGGGATGTAAGATTACCCTAAATCAAGAACAATGTAAGATGCCCTAACTATGGAATGGACATATATCCTTAAATATTTACCTTCGATGGATTGATGAGCTCTTTTTGATGTGGTACACTAACCAACCATATGGTAGGTGTCCTCATGATGTTGTCATCGATTGTAAGTGGTCTTACATGGTGCCACCTCAATGTAGCATAGGCATGTAGACCCCTATAGTCATAGGTGTGGCTCCTACAAAATTGGTTAAATTGGAATTTTGATAAGGAGAGAAGTTCTATTATTTTATCCCAACATAAGTGGTTTTAATGATAACCTCAGTAAAATATTCTTGGACACATGTGATTCCAAAATTGGGTGTTTGAGCATTGAATTAATTTGAGATAAAATTTGGTGGATATTATCTACCCCCTCAAGTGATGATTTGATGTAGGAAGGAATGTATGACAATGATAAATCACTTGAAAAAAAGGAAAATGGGTGAGAGAATAATGGATGAGATGGTGAAAGACAGATGCTTGGGATGTGTTGTGTGGTGTTTGTTTTGTTTGTGTTGTTTTTTTATACGAGTGTCCTTATGGTATTCTACTCATCCTCCTAGATTGCAACTGTTACGTATCTAAAGTAGATTATTGGGTACGAGGCTCACTTAAAAGGGTAATAAATGTGTTTTATAGGATTGATAAAATGATACAAAAGTAAATATAAGGTACAAACATGAAAGTAAATCTATTCTATGAAAAGAAAAGAAAATCTATTTTATGAACAAGAAAGTTAATCCTAAGTGAAAGCTAATCTAATACACATGGAAAAAAATCTAATCTAATTCACAAGAAAGAAAATTTAATCTAATTATTTGGCTTTTATGAGTATCCTTACTGTAATCTACCCATCCTACCAGATTGAATGGATAACCAGTTGTTGCAACTACCAAGTGTCTAAAGTAGATTACTGGATACAAGGATTACTAAGTTATTTAGTATAATTGATCTAGGATAAGAAAGTAAACCCTAAGCTAAAGCTAATCTAAGATAGAAAATGAAATTCTAAGATAAAGCTAATCTAATGTGTAGGAAAGGAAATATAATCTAAGAAAAACAAGAAAGGAAATCTAATCTAAGACTGGAAAGTAATTCTAATCTAATGTGAGAAAATAAATCTAATCTAGGGAAACAGGAAAGTAAAACTAATCTAAGAAATTAGGAAAGGAAATCTAATCTAAGAAAATAGGAAAGGAAATATAATCTAGGAAAATAGAAAAGGAAAATCTAATATAAGAAAACAAGAAAGAAAAATCTAATCTAAAGTTTATCGAGAGATAGAAAGATATATCTAATCTACAAAATAAGAAAGTAAATATAATCTATGAAAATAGAAAAGGAAATATCATCTAAGAAAATAGACAAGGAAATCTAATCAAGGGAAATAGGAAAGGAAATCTAATTTAGAGAAACAAGAAATATAATATACGAAAACAATGAAGGAGATCTAACCTAAGGTAGGAAAGTAAACATAATCTAAGAAAATAGGATTAGAATGTAGGAAAATAAACCTAATCTAATAAAAGATGAAATAAAATCCAAAGCTAAATCTAATCTAAGACAAGAAATTAAATCAAAAGCTAATGCATGAAAGTAAATATAATCTAGGGAAATAGAAAAGTAAACCTAATCTAAGAAAACAAGAAAGGAAATCTAATATAAAAATACAAGAAAGGAAATCTAATATAGGAAAACATGAAATAAAAATCTAATCTAAAGTTGATCTATAGACATGAAGGTATATTTAATCTACAAAATAGGAAAGTAAATCTAATATACGAAAACATGAAAGGAAATCTAATCTAAGAAAGTAGGAAAGGAAATCTAATCAAGGGGAAATAGGAATGGAAATATAATCTAGAGAAATAGGAAAGGAAATATAATATAGGAAACCAATGAAGGAAACATAATCTAAGGCAAGAAAGTAAACGTAATCTAAAATATAGGGAAGAAAATCTAATCTAATGCAGCAAAATAAATATAATCTAATACAAGATTTGATTGATAAATTGATTAAATTGATTGATTTGATAGGAAATGATTGGTTTGATTGATTGATTTGATTGATTGGTGGGTGGGTGAGGATTCTAAAAATAATTTATTGCACATAATTTCTCTCAAATATGTTTTTTCATCCCTTAGGCACTTGTCTTATATTAGGCTATTAGGCTATTGCCTATGAATTAAATAAATTATTGTACATGTTTTCAGGTATTCCTTGTATTTTAGTGCTTATCATTTGTTAGGCCCTTGGGCCACCACTTAGAGGTGCAATGATAATTTGTATATACTCCTATAATTTTTAGTGCTTATCCATAATTAGGTATATAGGCCACCACTCAAACATAAATCAAGTTTTAAGTATTTTTGGACATGTCTTTCCATATTCTAGATCAAAATCTTTCATAACATCACATGTAACCATCCTCTACTCCAATATTGTCTTGGTTAGGTTTTACAAATACGGTGTCATTGACATCATATTTTGGAAAATAAACTAGATTAGAAAATCCCCCAAAACTTATCTCTTGAGTTGATTGATGAAATCAAAACACTCTTATAGTAGGAAACCCTTCACTTCACCAAACTATCACACTACCTGATCAAATCGATGGAGCTCCAACTCTCCATAAACATTGGTCAACCATAAATTTATTCTTACCCAAGGAATCTCTCATTGGTCCTCCACCTAGCTAGCATAACCTCTCCACAATTATCTAGGTTGCTTGATTTGCTTTCAAATCATCTACAACCTGACAAGCAGTCTATAATATCCATTTACCTACTCATTGCATGTCACTCCATATATAAGCTATAGGTCTATCATGATCATATGCCTACCCATGGTATATAGGTGACATATTTATGGCTAGGTTATATCATACCCAAACCTATAGGAGTGTGCAAAAAACTAGACCCTACCCACACTAGTATACCATCCTATGCATAGTACAATACAATATCTCAAATTATTGGACCCCAAAAAAAGACAACCTAATGATTATGCATAAAAGCAATCACCTTAGCCCATCCCCACCACAAGACTTGTTGTTTGGTGTTTACAATAAATATTCTAGATACTAGTGAACATAGTGGCACAGTCATGTGATCTAAGTGGCCTCCACAATAAGCATGATTAATGTTGAGATTGGATCACACCATAGAAAATATTGTATCCCCTATCAAGAGCTCCATACACCATTGCTCATCACTCCCAATATGAATAGGATATCCTCAAATCAATATCTTAATTATCTACCATGCATCCTCTAAGGTAACCATCATCTTCTTCATTGACAATTAAAAGGTATTCATCTTCAAATGCCATCTCTTAACCAAGGCAGTCAATAATGCCCTATCAAAATAAATCTTGGGCATGAATGCTACATACAAGTCTATCACCACTAAAATCCTCATATTATTATCATTTAACACATCTAAAATTCTACCCAATATTTGTGGTCACCTATCATAACAATCTAGCACTCCAAGACCCTAAAAATAACAAAAATAGGTCAATTCATAATCCCATCAACCCTAAAACCCTTACTCTCTTTTTCTCCATTCAAACACCTACTCTTTTTCTCTATTGGTACTTGAATACAATCCATACTATGTATCAGTCTCCTCTATTGAGACATCAAGTTCTCATCCTCTAAACATACACACAAAACTCTATAAATCATAACAATGAGCAGTAAAAGTGATTTGATTTTTACTCCTTTTTCTTTTCAACCTCCCAACCCTCTCTGATAATTTTATTCTTTCTCACAATTATTTATTCCATTTTTTGTGTATAATTTCTCACATAATTGATTTTCCTCATGAAAACATGGTTTTCCCTTCAAAATTTTGTGTTTTAGTGCCAACGAATAAGGTTTAAAGGGAACAACACCAAATTACCAAGTGCCAACTAGGCAGCATGGCCTAGTGGCAAGAGGACAGCGGTTAGAGTGCTTGGGTGCTAGGTGACCTATGTTTGAAACATGGTGGCAGTATTTTTGGTGGTTGTGTTTGTGTTGGAAGCACCAAAGGAAAGGTGCACATTTTTGCTAGGCAATGCGGGGAGCCTTTTGGAGCACGTGGTGCTCTTTACTCCCCAAGCGAGCGCCTAGATCATGTGGTGGTTGGAGCCATGGCTAGGGCATTGGTTGAGGTTGCATTGTGAGTTCGATTCCCTCCAAGGCCAAGGTAATAAATTTTGATTATTATTTTTGTGTGTTGCCTAAATTTTGGAGTTAAAAGGGTTGCTTAAAAGGATTGTTAGTTGAAAATTATTTTTGATAAGTTGGAGGAATAAGGTGTTAGCTTTATTTTTATTTTTATTTTTTTTGAATTTACATGGTGGAATCGGTAGCCGCCATGAATCCGGGTAGGCTGTCCAGATTTTTATGGCCGCCACAGTATTTTGCGCTGTCCGCCCTAGAAGCCACCACACAGATCTTCGTGTAGTCCGCCCCTATAACCACCATGCCACAATCATTTTAAACCTTTTACGCCACTGAAAGCACCAGGAAAGGGACAAGCGTTCAGTCCGGCGAGGCCCGAGATTTGAACCTTGGACCTCTGCCCCCCTTATGGGGTTTGGATGAACCAATTGGTCTACACCTCGGACCTAATGCGGTGAGGATGGATCGAAATGCGACCTTCAGATCTTTAGTCGAACACACGACCTACTGAAGACGCTCTCCCAACTGAGCTATCTCTATGAAGAAAAATTATTAGTTAACATCAAAGGATATGGATTAGACTACTACCTTTGCAAAGGGTTGGCTTCCCCAAGGTTTGAACATAGGTCTCTTCTTGGTAAATGCCCAACCACACTTCGACTTACCAATCCATGTAACCCTTGAAGGTGTGTTAGCTTTATTTTTAATAAAGTGTTTGTGTCACATTGATTTGTTGAAGTTTTAAAAGGATAGAGGGAACTTCTTGCATTGAGTTATTTTGAAAAGAAGAGTGCATTGAATATTATTTTAATTGGGAGATTATAAGGTGTAAGTGGTGTATTATTTTTGTAAATGTTGATGAATGTTTTCTTAAATATGGAGTGATAAGGTGTATGTGTGTCTTGATATTTACATTGTATTTTGAGGAAGTTTATCATCTTATAATTTCTTTGAGCTTGGCAAAGAAGTGTTTATGGTTGTGGCAGATTTATGAGATTCCTTCATCATCAAGAAAAAGGTATGAGCACATTCTTCCATAGTTAAGTTGATTGGTTGGTTTTCTGGAAAATAAG
The DNA here is from genome assembly GCA_028583015.1 of Wollemia nobilis. NCBI lineage: Eukaryota > Viridiplantae > Streptophyta > Pinopsida > Araucariales > Araucariaceae > Wollemia > Wollemia nobilis. Next base: position 1,514,829 of record JAQPPZ010002946.1, on the reverse strand, counting down.
TTTGGAGTGAAAAGGACTTGATTAGGGTTTCCTATTGAATGTGTTGAGTTAATGCTTCAAGGTTTTCTGGAATAAAGAGTTGTTGTTAAAACCTTGTTTTATAAGCATTGTTGTTGAAGCCATTGGTTGTGTGAAGAACTTGAACTAGGGTTTGAGTATCATTGCTATGTGAAGATTGTTTTATAAGCATTGTTGTTGATTTGTCTTGTTGGACATTGTTGTTGAAGTGAGTTGTTGAGAAAAGAACTTGAACTAGAGTTTGAAAAGAACATGAGTATCATTGTTATGTGAGATTTGTTGTTGAGCATTGTTGGAAATATTTTGAGTGAGTGATCATATGCTTGGACTAGGGTTTGTGAGCAAGGGTTGTTTCATTGAGTGTTTGGTTGAGTAGAGTTGGTTGAGCCTAGTCAAGTGGGTGTGTGAAGTGATTGTTCAAGTTCCATAAAACAAATTATTCTATATTCTGAATTGATTTGAGAAAGTGATTGAGCATTGAGTTGAATTTGAAGCATATTGAGTCTCTAAAAATTCTCCTTATGTTTCTAAGAGAGTGATTGAAAGTAATTGAGCATTGTGATAAGTGTAGAACATATTGAGTCTCTAACAATTCTCTTTATGTTTCTATGAGATTGGACAAGTTCTTGTGTGGACTTGTTGAGCAGATTTGAGGTAAGTCTTTGAGAAGACTTGTGGACAGATTTGAGTGAGCTTTTGTGGAAGCTTACAATATATATTGAGAGTAGATTTGGACAAGTTCTTGAGAGGACTTATTGAGAAGTTGAGCAAGTTCTAGAGAGGACTTGTAGAGAATTTGGAAAGTTCTAGAGAGGACTTGTAGAGCATATTTGAGAAAGTTCTAGAGAGGACTTGTGGATAGATTAGTGTGAGATTTTGAGGAAGCTTACAAGGTATATTTAAGATAAGTATTTGAGAAGGCTTGAGAGCAGAGTTGATTGATTGATTTGTTCAAACCTTGAGTTAAGGTTTAGGGTAGATCCAATAGAGTTGATTTGAGATTGAGTCAAGCTTTGAGTTAAGGCTTGAGGATAGATATTGAGGATAGATTTGTGCTAGACTGAAGGACTGTGTTTAGTGCAGATTTGAGAATATATTTTGGTGTAGATTTGAGGATAGGTTTGTGCTAGACCAGAGATAGATATTGAGCAGATTTGTGCTAGACCGAAGGATTATGTTTAGTGTAGATTTGAGATAGAGCTTTGGAGGTGATAGAGTAGAGGATAGTAGTCTCTAGTGGATAGAGATCCATTAGCTAGGGTAGTGAGGATAGGTCTTCTGAGTGAGGATAAGAGTCTTCAGTGGAGAGATATCCACAAGCCAGTGTAGTGGAGGTAGTAGTCTTCTAGAGGATCACCAGCTAGAGTAGAGGAGAAGGAGTTCTCCTATGGATAGAGATCCACGAACTTGATTTAGGGGATTGGTATCTCCTTTGGATAGAGGTCCATAAACATTGTAATAGGGAAAGGATTCCCAAGAGATTGATTGAGAAAATTTTAGTGAAATATTTTCTCCATGGAGTAGCCCACATTGGGTGAACCACGTAAATTATGGTGTCTCTATTGTGTGTGGTGATTTATGCATTGCTTTGATTACTATTATTGATATTTCTATCTATACATTGCATAATATTGTTTGGGAAAGAAAAGTAAAAAGTGGTCTTATACTGTTCACCCCCCTCTCAGTATAAGCTTGTGTTCTTCAATTGGTATCAGAGTGGGTTCCTTCAGAAGAGTTTAACAACTTGAAGGAAAAGCTAACAAGAACACAATGGATTCTAAGAATGTGTCCTCAGATAATTCAGCACCAGTATTTTATGGAAGTGACTATATATATTGGAGTATGAGAATGAAGATCTACCTGATGGCACTTGGCAATGAAATTTGGGAAGCAGTTGAATTTGGATATGATCCCTTAATTAATCCTCCTACAGATAAGGAAGGTAAGCTCCTACAACATTACAATTCAAAAGCAATGAATGCACTTTTGAGAGGTTTGCATAGAACAGAGTCTATGAAAGTTATGCATTGTCAAACTGCAAAAGAAATGTGGGATAAACTACAAAATATATATGAAGGAGATAAAAGTGTCAAGAAAGCAAAGATACAAAATCTCAAAGGACAATTTGAAGCATTAAGAATGAAGGATGAGGAAAATATTAGTACTTATCTACTTCGAATTGATGAGGTTGTTAATGATATGCAAGGACTTGGAATGAAGATTGATGAATCGGATGTTTGTGATAAAGTCTTAAGAACTCTTCCAAAAATATTCAGTGAAAAGGTTTCTGCTATAGAAGTGTCAATGGATGGTGATACTTTGACAAGAGATATGTTGCTTGGTATTCTTACAACATTTGAGATGAGAACAAAAGAGGAACCTAATCCTCAGAAAGAAGCAACATTCAAAGCAATCAAGAAGACAAAGGGTAAGAAGTCAGAATCAAGCAATGAGTCATCCAGTGATGAAGAAGCAAATTATGGTAGAAGGAATAAGGATTCAAGAAGATCTAGAGATACAAGATCTATTAAATGTTTCAATTGTGGAAAGTATGGTCATTATGCAACTGACTGTCAAGAAGCTAAGAATAACAATGATGAAGAAAAATAGGATCACAAGAATAGGGAATCATAAAGATACATGCACCAAAAGAAAAGCAAGGATGGACAAAGCAGACAAGGAAATAAGTTCTTTCAAAGACAAAAGAGAAGCTACTATGCGGATAAGGCAAGTAAGTACTCAAGTGATAGTGATGCTAGTTTTTTAGATAATGATAGAGATGAAGTCCTATTTATGATTGAAGAAAAAGAACAAGTTAAGAAAAGGACTCTAGTAATTCTCAAGTGTTTTAGATGTGGTAACTTTGGACATCTTGAAGATAGTTGTACAAGGGATGGTTATAGTTTTAGTGATGATGAATATGAGGATACACTTGAAGGACTAGATGAAAACCTTCTAATGGCATTAGAAGAAGAAGTAGATGATCCTATAGAAGACAAGCCAATAGAAAATAAAGATGTGGACAAAGGTAAAAAAATAGAGGAATATTCAGAGAAATATGGATATGATCTCAAGGGAGAACTTATTTATGCTCTTGACATAGTAAAGAAGGTAAGAAAGCAACACTCTAAACTTGAAATTCAGTTTCAAGAATGTGATGAAGAGAGAAGATTGCTTATAGAGGATTTAGAAAAATCAAAGGCTAAGGCAAAAAGGTTCAAGGATAAGTTAGAAGCAAAGATCTTAGAATGTGAAAAGTTAGCACAAGAAGTGGCACTACTAAGAGAAGATTTAGAAGACTCCAAAGTCAAGCTAAAAGGGTTCAAAAATAGCTCAAAGAACTTGGATAAGTTCATCAAGATACAAAAGCCTACATCAAGCAAAATAGGTCTTGGATTTGAACAGGTTCAAAAGAAATGGGAAGGAAATTCAACCTCAAGTTTTGGAGGAGAAGAAACTTTAGATGAAGATACTTCAGAAGAAGATAGTGTAAAAGAGAGTGAGACATCTGAGGATGAGTTGGACAATAGAGAGTTCAACAAGAATAGGAACAATGCACAAAGAAGATACAGATGGAACAACAATCAGAATAGGTCAAGAGAGACTAGGAGACCAATGAGGTCAAGACAAGGAGGCTTCAATGGAAGATGCTTTTCATGTCACAAGTTTGGGCACATGGCTTCATGCAGAAAAGGAGAAATAAGAATATGGGAACAAACAACTTTTCCATGGGTATTGCTACTCATGTAATCAGTTTGGTCACAAGGCAATGAATTGCAGGGTTCATGATAGAAGAGGATATGGCTTCACTAGGAGAAATCCTAAGACATTTGCACCTCCAAGGAATAATAACATTAAGTGTTATAAGTGCAATAATGATGGTCACACAACAAAGTGGTGTAGAGCAGACATTCTAGAATCAAGAAGAAACAAGAACAAGAACAGGAATAGATATGAATAGGAATAGGAACATGGATATGAATAGGAAAAATAGGAATAGGGATAGGAATGTAGACATGGATAGGAACATGGACATGGAAAGAAATAGTCAGAGGAATCAGAAGGATCAGATAAGAAGGAAAGAGGATAAAGGTAAAGAATAATGCTTTCTGGGAGTAGAAATACTCCCACCCTAGAATTAACCACCTCAAGAGGAGGTGGGGGAGGGGCTAAGCTAAGAGGCTCATTCTTAGCCCCGAGCCCCAAAGGTGACCCTTTGCCATTGATGTCAAAGGGGAGAGATTTGAGTAAGGGGGAGATATTTGGTATTTGAGTAAAAAGGAGAAAGCATTGAGCAAGGGGGAGCAATGTCCCAGGGGGAGTAGAACAAAGAAAAAGCTAAGTTTTTAGTAAAAATAATTTGGGTTGCCATCAATGACAAAGGGGGAGATTGTTGGACATTTTGAGTCATTAAGTCAAAGTTGTCATTGATGTCAAGGAATGAAGTCATCATTAATGTCAAGGAATTTGTCAAGAAACAAATTTTTTGATATCAGAATAACCAGATGATGTCAAAGGTCAAGAGGAACAATGCAAAGGTTAAAGAAAAAGGGCTTCATAATATTTTTAATATTATGTGGAAGCATAAGTTAAAAGGTTTTTCATAAAAACCCAAGGAAGATTATTGCAAAGCTAAAGGAAGGTTTAATATTTATTTGATAAAATATTTAAATTCAAATTGAATTTAAATTTTATAAATAAATATTATTTATACAAAGTTGTTCAATGAGAGATGGCCTTAATAAAACCAAAGGGTTTTAAAGAATTAATTTATAAAATTTAAATTCAAATGAATTTAAATAATTTATAAATTAATAAGTTTAAAGGAAAATAAAAAGTGTCGACGTCTAAAAGTGAGAAGGTAATTCGAGCATCGACGTATATGCATGAGGAGGAAATCAATATATAAACCTATGCCTTAGAGGCATTAAAATTTATCCTTTTGCTCGATTAAATTAATGTATGCAATTGTGTTGAGAACTCGTGCGGAAAAGAGAAGCGAATTTTGTGTTTTAGTGCTAGTGAATAAGGTTTAAAGGGAACAATACCAAATTACCAAGCGCCAACTAGGCAGCGTGGCCTAGTGGCAAGAGGACAATGGTTAGAGTGTTTGGGCGCTAGGTGACCTACGTTTGAAATATGGTGGCAACATTTTTGGTGGTTGTGTTTGTGTTGGAAGCACCAAAGGAAAGGTACACATTTTTGCTAGGCAAGGTAGGGAGTCTTTTGGAGCACGTGGTGCTCTTTACTCCCCAAGCGAGCGCCTAGCTCACGTGGTGGTTGGAGCCATGGCTAGGGCGTTGGTTGAGGCTGCGTTGTGAGTTCGAATCCCTTCCAAGGCAAGGTAATAAATTTTGATTATTATTTTTGTGTGTTGCCTAAAGTTTGGAGTTAAAAGGGTTGCTTAAAAGGATTGTTAGTTGAAAATTATTTTTGATAAGTTGGAGGAATAAGGTGTTAGCTTTATTTTAATAAAGTGTTTGTGTCACATTGATTTGTTGAAGTTTTAAAAGGATAGAGGGAACTTCTTGCATTGAGTTATTTTGAAAAGAAGAGTGCATTGAATATTATTTTAATTGGGAGATTATAAGGTGTAAGTGGTGTATTATTTTTGTAAATGTTGATGAATGTTTTCTTAAATATGGAGTGATAAGGTGTATGTGTGTCTTGATATTTACATTGTATTTTGAGGAAGTTTATCATCTTATAATTTCTTTGAGCTTGGAAAAGAAGTGTTTATGGTTGTGGCAGATTTATGAGATTCCTTCATCATCAAGAAAAAGGTATGAGCACATTCTTCCATAGTTAAGTTGATTGGTTGGTTTTCTAGAAAATAAGTTTGGAGTGAAAAGGACTTGATTAGGGTTTCCTATTGAATGTGTTGAGTTAATGCTTCAAGGTTTTCTGGAATAAAGAGTTGTTGTTAAAACCTTGTTTTATAAGCATTGTTGTTGAAGCCATTGGTTGTGTGAAGAACTTGAACTAGGGTTTGAGTATCATTGCTATGTGAAGATTGTTTTATAAGCATTGTTGTTGAAGTGAGTTGTTGAGCAAAGAACTTGAACTAGAGTTTGAAAAGAACATGAGTATCATTGTTATGTGAGATTTGTTGTTGAGCATTGTTGGAAATATTTTGAGTGAGTGTTCATATGCTTGGACTAGGGTTTGTGAGCAAGGGTTGTTTCATTGAGTGTTTGGTTGAGTAGAGTTGGTTGAGCCTAGTCAAGTGGGTGTGTGAAGTGATTGTTCAAGTTCCATAAAATAAACTATTCTATATTCTGAATTGATTTGAGAAAGTGATTGAGCATTGAGTTGAATTTGAAGCATATTGAGTCTCTAACAATTCTCCTTATGTTTCTAAGAGAGTGATTGAAAGTAATTGAGCATTGTGATAAGTGTAGAACATATTGAGTCTCTAACAATTCTCTTTATGTTTCTATGAGATTGGACAAGTTCTTGTGTGGACTTGTTGAGCAGATTTGAGGTAAGTCTTTGAGAAGACTTGTGAAAGAATTGAGTAAGATTTTGTGGAAGCTTACAATAATATTTGGAGAAGTTCTAGAGAGGACTTGTTGAGCAGATTTGAGCAAGTTCTAGAGAGGACTTGTAGAGAATATTTGAGCAAGTTCTAGAGAGGACTTGTGGATAGATTAGTGTGAGATTTTGAGGAAGCTTACAAGGCATATTTGAGATAAGTCTTTGAGAAGGCTTGAGAGTAGAGTTGATTGATTGATTTGTTCAAACCTTGAGTTAAGGTTTAGGGTAGATCCAGTAGAGTTGATTTGAGATTGAGTCAAGCTTTGAGTTAAGGCTTGAGGATAGATATTGAGGATATATTTGTGCTAGATCGAAGGACTGTGTTTAGTGTAGATTTGAGAATAGATTTTGGTGTAGATTTGAGGATAGGTTTGTGCTAGACTAGAGATAGATATTGAGTAGATTTGTGCTAGACCGAAGGACTATGTTTAGTGTAGATTTGAGATAGAGCTTTGGAGGTGATAGAGAAAAGGATAGTAGTCTCTAGTGGATAGAGATCCATTAGCTAGGGTAGTGAGGATAGGTCTTCTGAGTGAGGACAAGAGTCTTCAGTGGAGAGAGATCCACAAGCCAGTGTAGTGGAGGTAGTAGTCTTCTAGAGGATCACCAACTAGAGCAGAGGAGAAGGAGTTCTCCTATGGATAGAGATCCATGAACTTGATTTAGGGGATTGGTATCTCCTTTGGATAGAGGTCCATAAACATTGTAATAGGGAAAGGATTCCCAAGAGATTGATTGAGAAAATTTTAGTGAAATATTTTCTTCGTGGAGTAGCCCACATTGGGTGAACCACGTAAATTGTGGTGTCTCTATTGTGTGTGGTGATTTGTGCATTGCTTTGATTACTGCTATTGATATTGCTATCTATACATTGCATAATATTGTTTGGGAAAGAAAAGTAAAAAGTGGTCTTATACTGTTCACCCCCCCTCTCAGTATAAGCTTGTGTACTTCACTATAAATTGAGCCCATGGAATGGGCATTTAACAAGCAATCTTAAAGTGTCCAAACTCTCCCAAAATTTCTCTCTAAGCTCTATTGCTCTCTCTCTCATTGCACTCATATTATTTCATTTTCAAGCATTCTTATCACCATTTTGGGGCAAGTGAAGCAAGGCATAGGGGTATACATGCAATATCAAGCTCTTGCTTTTCTATCAAGTTGTTGGAGAAGTTCTTGGTTGTAGAGGAGGCATCTTCAAAAGCTTGGTTGTATTATTCCATCTTGGGATTTTGCTCCTCTCAATTTCTTTAGCTCATGCCATGTTTTTTTGCCTTACCTTGCTAATGCATTTGTTATGCTTATGACTATTTATCCTTTTGTTGTTATTTTTAGATATTTCTAGATGTATATTCTTAGATTATTGTCTCTTTTATGCATTTTGCAATTACTTACAATATTTAGTTACTATATTTGATCTTCTATACCATTTTATTTTACTATATAGCCTCTTAGTAAATTGATCTATTTTCTTATAAGTGTTTTTCCCTCCTTTATGTCATTTGCATCACTTACTTTATTGTAGTAGGTATTCCTCTCGTCTCTTGTTGTATTTGGAGCTAGTTTACTTAGAAAACCTTGTTGGGTTCTTTGTATTCATATTTGATCTATCTTGGGGCACTTATATTTAAATGTAGATTCCATTTTATACATGTTAGATTTCATATATTGCACCCCTTTAGGTTGGATATTTTGTTCAAATCTATACCTAGGCACCCTATCATGAGGTCTACTTGCAATATTTTCACCTTTAGGTATATTTTTATAAACATTTTAGTACCATAGGTCTTTGTTTTTGAGTTGTGGGAATGCTAGCACTAATAATCTATAGAATCCTAATGATTTATATTTCCTTCTATTATAGAGTGAGCACTGCCTTTTTGCAATAGTGCTATTGTTGAATGTCAATGCTTCTAGATAGGTTGAATGCACCTTACATTTTTAGGCATTTATTTATCTTGTCATACAAAATGGAGGTTTGATTGGTATGATCAAACAATAATTTTCTTATCTATGTCAAATAGACCCTCTAAACATTATCCTAGTTTCCTTTTTATTGTTTTTGAAGGTATTGCTATGATAGCATTGGAAAACTATGATACCACTGGTGTAGTGCTTCTACACAAACTTTAGAATCAGGTGTTTTTGTTTCTAGTTTCTTGTTTTTGGTTTATGTTACTTGATTTTTAATGTTTTTACCTTTGCCACTATACTTTGTTGTCTATTTCTTAACAATTTAATCATAAAGTAAAGTGATAAGTTAGATTAATCAATTTTATTAAATTGTCGTAGGCAAGGAATTACAACAACATATAGTTGCATGTAAGCTATTTTTGGTATGCTTTCATAATTTCTAATCTACACTTGAAAAGAAAAGACTCTTTACATTCTTTGTAATTATTTAATTAAAAGATCGTGTAGCTTAGGTCCATTGTTTGTTGCATATTTGTATTCTTGCATCATTTACCTTTTTATTTTAGATTTTAATTTCTTCCTTAAGAGGCTTAGGGCTAGAATTTGAACCTTAGGTGTTTTGTAAAATTTACATATACAACATTCCCTTAAAAATTATACATAAAACATAAAAAATAAAATATATTAAGGTAGACCAAATCCCTTTTGGGAAGGGATATGGGGACTTAAACCAAACATGGCCTATTGTATATATTTTGGTAAACCTAAAGCAACTTTGGGTACCAAGAAACATTTTAACTATAAAATGGGACTTCTATGACATATTTTTGATGCACTTATCATACCATCAATGCATAAAAAAAGAGTAAGATATAGACATACAATAATGACAGGATTAACCATATATAACTTTAGTCATGACACCCAATAGCTAATATTCAATCAATCAATCTAGCCTAAGAAAATCCAACCCATTTTTAGCTCAAAGTAAAAATACCACTATTTTGTAGCACTACATCAATGCAATTGTGATCATATTTTAACCTATTTTAAGCAGTTTGACCCTCCAACAATAAAAAATATCAAAAATTATTGATCCAAAGTGATAGAATTACACCAATGCTATTACATAAATATAATGCTATAACTAATATGAGTGGAGTTCCTAAAACATGAGCCTCAACATGTGAATATCTTCCACCACTCTTTAGTCTAATCATGTATGCCAACTCTTGTCCCCTGATCCTTAAAAATTTGAATTCAATCCCTTATCCTAAAAACATTATTGATTCCTCCTTCCCTCTAAGAGTCCTCTCTCCAAAATATATAAATTGAGCCCATTGGTTAGGCATTCAAAAAGAATCTTAAAGTGTCCAAACTCTGCCAAAATATCCCTCCCTCTCTCTCTCTCTCTATTTTCTTACATTTTTAAACATTCTTATTAGCATTTTGGGGCAAGTGAAGCAAGTCCCAGGGGTATACCAGCAAGATCACTTGCCTGCTTTTCCAATAAGCTATTGGAGAAGTTATTGGCTATAGCTGAGATATCTATAAAATCTTGGGTGTATTATTCCATCTTAGACTTTTTTTCCTCAGTTTCTTTAGCTTGTATCATATGTTTTTATCTTTCCTTGCTAATACGTTTACTATGATTCCAGTTGTTAATCCTTTTATTGTTATTTTGAGGTATTTGTAGCTATATAATCTTAGATTATTATCTCTTTTACATATTTTTTAATTAATTACAATATTTACTTATTATATTTGGTCTTCTATAACATTTCCTTTTACTATATGACCTCTTAATAGACTAATTTATTTTCTAATAAGTGTTTTTTCCTCCTTTGTATCATTTGCATCACTTACTTGATTATAGCATGTCTTCCTCTTATCCCTTGCTGCATTTAGAGCTAGTTCGCGTAGACAACCTTGATGGGTTATTTGCTTTAATATTTCATCTATGTTGGGGTATATATATTTGAATGTAGCTTACATTTTATACATGTTAGCTTTTGGGTATTTCACCCCTTTAGGTTAGATGTTTTGTTCTTAAATATATACCTAGAAATCCTATCCTAAGTTCTACTTATAGTGTTTTCACCTTTAGGCATATTTTTATAAGCTTTTCAGTGCCATATGTCTCTATTTTTTTTTTTTGGTAAGTAAGAGAATATTATAATTAACACCGGGTTTTAACTGGTTGACCCAAAACCATTTTACAAAATAGGGTCCACTGACCAACTGGACAAAGGCCAAGCCCTAAAAGTTTAAACTGACAACAAAAAGGGCCAAGACCTACTCTTCCATCAGAATACAGCCAAACTAAACTATGGAAGCCTAATATTATGGCCATCATAAAAGAAAGACGCAAAATAGAACTAACAAAGACAAAAACTAATCATGCAAGCACCATGCAGAGTAGCTTGTGCCCATATAAAAATAATAGAATATGGTCAAAAAAAACATCCCATAGAATGGACAGCCAAGAGGCCAAGCAGTCTTCCTTGTAGTCCTCATCTAACTTCTTATCATCCTCCTTGCCATCATCTTTAGATTTTGCCTTCGACTCCTTGTGCCCCTGGAACTGCTGGCTATAAAACAGAAGATTTAGAGAATCACACAAATCAACAACTGCACTGATGAGGCCAGACAGACTCTTCAACTGGTTGATACCGTTGGAGGCTGATGAAATTGTCATCTTCTCCAAGACTATTATGGTGGGGTCTGGTACCTCATTGTCATGGATCTCCAACACTTTGTTATTTCTTGCTAGGGCCTTTTTGCGACATCGAATCCAAACACACCTTGGGAAATACTTGAGGCCAAAGCGGATGTTTCCCATGCATGAATTTGTAGATAAAAAACCTATATCAGTGCCCCACCAACTGCAAAAAACACTAGTCACATGAACAAAAAAAACAAATATGACAAAAGCCATTATAAGGTTCAAAAAATATTTTTAAAAATGCCCCCATTTTCTGTCATTGATCCACTTTGAGCCTTCCAATCTAAAATTTTTCATTATCTATCACCATTGAGACCGCATGAGGAAGATTTTCAGTCCACGTGATCAAATTTGCTGCTACAATGCCTTCATTTGCCAGCCTATCACCGCCATGTTTGCTTCCCGGAAGGTATGCAAAATTATGGCCTCAGGTCGATCATGAATTAGAGCCCTTGCTTCGTGGATGTAGTCATCAAATCTCCAAGGAGCTCTCTTAGTGTTCTTTAGAAGATTTATAATAATAAGAGAATCACCTTCCACCAACAGTTTCCCTGGATAATTCTCTCGCCACCTTGAGGCTCCTCCAAACCGCCCTCGCTTCACCCACATTGTTAGTTTGAGCTCCAAGATGTCAAGCAAAAGCTACAAGCACCTCACCCTTGTGGTCTCTAAGTAAGCCACCAGCCCCTACTTCACCTCGGGTTGCCCCTAGATGCCCCATCAAAATTTAACTTAATCCACCCTAGGGGGGGTGGGGTCCATGTGATCATGGTTCTAGGACAGACTTGAGGATGATTGAGGCCATAAGTGAGAGGTAAGTTTAATGACCGGCCTAATGAAGCTTCAAAAGGATTTGGAGGTCTAGATGCCGCAGGCACTAAACAAGCATTCTCATTAGCATATACTAAAATTTTTGACAGGACAGAGGATGACTGAGAAACCTTATCCAAGAAGGCCCGACGATTCCTTTCCAACCATATCTGCCACAAGTAGTGATGAAGGCAGATCTTCCACATATACCTAAGATGCCTATTCAAAAAGGGAGAAGGCCACTGGACAAATAAGTCAAAAATGGACCGAGGATGGACCCAATAAATATGAAACACTTGTAATGCACCTAACAAGATTGAGACAGAAAAATTACAATACGTAAAACAAATGATCAATAGACTCCCACTCATACATACAAAGATAACACCTATTAACAACAATCACACCTCTTTTTATTAAGTTATCCATGGTGAGGATCTTATTTTGGATGGCCAGCCATGCAAAAAACCCAACCTTCGGAACAATGCTTTTGGGCCAAACTTCCAAGTGAGGGAAAGTAGGTTCATCATTATCAATAAGCATCAGATAAGCAGCCTTGATAGAAAATTCCCCATTGTCTGAAGCTTCCCAGATAAGTTGGTCCTCAAGAATGCCATAAGGGAGTAAATACTGTCTTAATTCATTCTCCAATATTATTAATGCCCCCGGTAGATCATTGTTCATTATTGGCTTCCATACCCTTCTATTGTTTGACAAAGTAATAAAATCTGCAACTTTGGTACCAAAAACTTCAATTGTCCAAGCTCTAAGGGTTGAAAGGATGGGGTCTGCAGAGAGGGGATAGTCCTTTAACCATTTGTGGTCCCAAAAATCAATGTTTCTTCCATTTCCCAGTTTCCAACGTAGCCCTTTGCTTAGCAAGTTTTTAGTTTGAAGGATTGATTTCCAAAAAATTGATCCCCTGGGAGGAAAGGAATAACTTAAGAATTCAGTTTCTTGCAAATACTTTCTTCCGATTATAGTAATCCATTCTGCATTTGCATTTGTCAGAAGACGCCATGCTTGTTTGGCCAGGAGGGCCATGTTTAAATGTTGTATTCTCCTTAGCCCAATACCTCCAAACTCCCTTGGTTTGCAAACCCTATCCCAGGACACCAAGTGAAAGCGCCGCTTAGATTCGGAACCGACCCATAGGAACCTCTTCTCGGATCTCTGTTCAATTTTAGTGTAGACACTTGTAGGAGCTTTAAAAACAGAGAGAAAGTAGACAGGGATGGTTTGAATGGAAAACTCGGTGAGAACTGCCTTGCCAGCTTGAGATAACAAATTCCCTTTCCATCCAGCCAGCTTCCTCTGAATTCTTTCAATTACATTAGTCCACATGGAATCGTAGGCTCGCCTGTAAATAAAGGAAGGCCTAAGTATGTGGATGGAAGAGTAGACACCGAGCATCCAAGAATCCTAGCAATCTTAATCTGCCTCTGAATGGGAGTGTTAAAGAAATAAATTTTACTCTTTGAAAAATTTACCTTTTGCCCCGCAGCATCCTCATATAGCTCTAGAATATGTTTTATGACCTTAGCCTCAAAAACTGATGCAAGAGTTAACAACAAAGTATCATCCACAAACTGCTCATGTGTAACTGCTTGTGTTTGTGATGATGCTTTAATTCCTGAAATAAGACCAATATTACAGGCAGCTTTGATTGTCCTCCCAAGGGCTTCAGCCACAATGATAAACAACATGGGAGAGATAGGGTCACCTTGCCTTAGGCCCCTTTTACTTTGAAAGTATCAAGCAGGAGCACCATTAACAAGGACTGAAAACCAAGGTTTCATAAAACATCCTTCCAAAAGCTTGATCCATTCATGATGAAAACCAAATTTCTGAAGAATGGCAGAGACAAAACTCCACTTTATGCGGTCATAAGCCTTGTTCATATCCAGCTTTGAGAGCAAAAGCAGGTTTTTTAGTCCGGACTACCGAATGGAGGGCTTCATGAACTCGTTATGACACCATCAAGGATGGACCTTCCAGGGACTGAACCGCCTTGACAAACATCAATAAACATAGGAAGGATCTTCCTCATTCTATTTGCAATCGCCTTGGTCAAAATTTTATAAACAACATTACAAAGGCTAATAGGTCTAAAATCCATCATAGATCTAGGAGTAGGAATCTTTGGGATTAAAGCAATAAAAGTGGAGTTAAAACTTCTCGGAATATGCTTTGTGGACTGAAATTCCTTGATAGTAGCACATACATCAAAACCTACAATATCCCAAAAAGCCCGAAAAAATGAGGTGAAAACCCGTCTGGACCTGGAGCTTTATCATGGTTCATTGAGAAGAGGGCCTCTTTGATTTCTTCATCCGTGAAAGGCTTAATTAACTCCCCATTCAAGTCATCAAAAATTAAATGAGGAATATGGTAAAGCATTGATTCTGAAGCTAAGGCATAACTGAAATGTTCTTCTCCTAAAAGATTCTGAAAATAGGAAACTGCTTCATTTCTGATCTCATTAGGACTAGAAAGGAATGACCCATCATCTCTAACAAGTTCTTTAATTCTATTGTGGCTTCTGTTCCTTAAGGTAGATGCATGAAAAAATCTTGTGTTGGCATCACCTTCTTTTAGCCAGGTAGCTCTAGACTTTTGCCGCCAAAAAGTCTCCTCGCAAGCTAAAACATTATGGTACTCAAGCAAGGGCTTTCTTTTCATCTCGCTCGTAGGGAAGGGTCAGGAAATCCCTCTTCAAGTTTTTTCTCAATGGTTTATAACCTTTCAGAGATGACTTTCTTGTTTTCAAAAATATTTCCAAAAATTTCCTTATTCCGGATCCTTAGATTTTCTTTCACCACTTTAAGTTTCGTGCTAATCCGAATGAAGGCTCCGCTCGACAAGAATGTCGCCACCACCGAGAAATTTTGTCTCTGAGATCAGGGTGGTGCATCCACATAGATTCAAACCTAAAAGGCCTTTTGAATTTTGGAGTCTCTTCAATTTCTAGTAAAATCGGGTTGTGGTCAGACCCAATGCGAGGCAAGGACAACAGATTTGCATCCCCAAAAGATTGTATTGCTTCCTGTGACAAAAAAAACCTATCAAGCTTTTCCATTATAAGGACACTGAGGGTTTTAAAAATAAATAAATATATATATATATATATATATATATATATATATATATATATATATATATATATATATATATATATATATATGGATGAGATATAAACTAGTAACTATGTATATGTCACTTGAAAAGACTTGAAATTAGGTCTTCATATTGGAACTCCTAATTTTAACCACTTGAGATCATACCATTTGATAAAATATATGCTTATTTTTAATTGTTTATATAGATTAAAATGGGTTCCATCACTATTACATCATGACTATGTTACCCTGGTATTTCAAAAAATCATCTTGTGATATTACAATTGACCATTATGCTATATCTCCTAGCAATATTTGAACCCAACCATCCACACTAAGAGATCATGTAGTTAACAACATGAACTAATTTGATTTAATAAAACACAAAATTATGTAGCACAAACATTATAATAAGTGTTTATGGTGCCAGACTTAAGTTAGACAACAATATTCATTTAATCTAAATCATTGTTATTAAAATCACGATTTAAATTGGTGAGTTGTGATTTTTCACTTCTTTTTTTCGAAAATCCTAGTCAACTCGTCTCAAAAATCTGAATCACCAATTTTTGGGCGATTTTTACCCTTTTTTGGAAAAAAATTGGTCACAATCACATTCATAGAGGTTATGGTTGATTTACTTAAAAAACACATTTTTTCATTTTCTTTCATTTTGCCTGTTGTAAGAGGAGAAAGGGATTTGCCTACCTACTACCACACCAAACAAAACACACTAAGGTATCCTAACAAAGGATTGTTTACAATGGCACCAACGATAATGTTATGCATTATTAACTAATGAAATTCTCCATAAAAAAATGTTGAACTATCAATCCATACTTATTTTTGAATACACTTGTATATAAGAGTAATATTTAAAACCATAAATGATATACTTGTATACTTATATATATTAAAATTTTTAGTTTAGATAGTGAAGGTATTAATGGTTTTGTATTTGAGGTTTCTTAGTTCTACCCCTCGATCCTACCCTATATCATGACACGGTACACATGAAGGGTGTTGCCCCTTGACCCCTGACACAGGTGGTGACAACATTAGTAGCCAAAGCACCAAACGAGGCATGGGCACAATGACAAAGACAAACTAGAGCATTTGTTAGGGCAAAGGGTGAAGGTATCTAAATATATTAGAATTTGTATTTGTTATGACTCATGACACATTTTGTAATTTGCACCTTTTTACTTTATAAGCAATATAAGAATATTTAAATTTTGGACACATTAAAATTTCTACATTTAAGATGTGCTTTGTCACTTGCATGTGTAGTTTAAGGCTTTAAACGTGTATCACTTGCCACTTCCTCGTGTAGATTAAGATTGTATCACTTCTATTATTAGTATTTGATTTACACAATGTTAATTAATTATGATATGCATCAAACAAATTTTGTTCAATAAAAAATTGTGTTTTCTTTATTTTTTCTTTTTTGGTTTATTTTTTAATTGATTTTTTCTTCAAATTTTCCAATTCTTAATTTTTCCCACTTTTTCTCCAACCCAATTTTGAATCGATTTTGATTTTCTCTACTATGATATAAATATTGTTGTCTAAAAGACTACAATAAAGAATATTTTTTTTATAGATAAATGTTTATTAATTCTTTTAAAATACTAAAAAGATTTTTTCAAAATTAAATTAATAATTTTTTTAATAATTCAAAATATTAAAAAAATAATTTATCATACCGACTTATTTTTTTTATTTTTTATTAATGGTGAAAAAACAAGGTTTTGAAAGGTCCCAAAACCTTTTACATTAGAGGAGGCAGAGAAAGATAAGGCCAATTAAACACAGGCCAACCTCCAAGGCCAAAAGAAATAGAAATTAAACCAAAACAACCATCCAAAAGCAAAGAACAACCCACCACCTAGCAGAGCATAAAGGATAATTTTTATTCAACTTTCTTTTAGAGACACCAAAAATCCTGTTTTATTTTTGTGTAAGATTGAAAATGCAGTAAATACATCAAGATGCAGATAACAAAACTCCAAGCTCAAAGAGCAAGGGTGAAGGCAAAACACCAAGCATATTCCTTGAGAATGGTAACCACCATGGAGCAAAAGCGATAGCCCCTCAAAAAAGACCCCCCAAAGAGAGGATCACTGCAACACAAATGAGATCTCATCCAAGTAGAAAGACAATAAAAAAGCCTTATCTTCCCAAATTCTGAATTGGCCACTATACACCCCCAAATTGGCCATAACATCAACAGTTTGGTTACTTTCCCTATAAATATGCTCAATTTTAACTTCTAACATATCTTCTAGAATCTTTGAGGTTTCCTTAATAATATTCAGGATGAAACAATTATCAATATTTCCCATATGCAAATCCTGAATGATGTTTAAGGAGTCGCATTGAAAAAGAAGTATTTTGAAGCTCCTCTCAAAAACCTGATGAACAACTGAGAAAATTACCTTAGCTTCAACTAGGTGGTTGGTTTGAATATCATAATCTTCAGAGTAATCCCAAATGATCTCACCATTATCATTTTTGACAACACCCCCTCCACTAGCCCTCTTGGGGTTACCTTTGGTAGCCCCATCAAAGTTTAGAATGAATCACCATTTAGCTAGTTTATGACATCCAGTAGCTAATATTTTTTGAATAATGGATACAAAAGTAGAATTCCCTAGATTCAAATTCCAACTAACAACAACCCCTTTCTCCATAGCTTCCTCCCTACCATTTCCAACATCAAAGACAACCAGGTTATTCTCAATAGCAAATTTAATCCTTCTAAAGACAAAGGATTCATCCCTAGAAATATCTTTGAATTTTCTTTTGTTCCTCTCCCACCAGATACCCCATAAAAAATGAGGAAGAACCAGATCCCACACCCTAGTGAGGTTATGACTGATTAAGGAAGATTTCCACTGAGTGAAAAGTTCCTTGAAATTTTGAGGTAATGTCCATTTGATAGAAAAAGAATCCAATAAAGCATTGAGCACCTTATTTGAAAAATCATAATGGATTAAAATATGATCCACAAATTCAACATCCTTAAAACACAAGAGACGAATATTGGGAAGATGAAATTCTTTCTTACATAAATTATCCACAATCAAAATTTTGTTATGCAAACACAACCACAAATAAAATGCAATCTTGGGGATCAAATGAGGATACTAAACCCTTTATGCTAGAAAAGATCCTCCCCTGAAGAACACATCCTTACCATTCCTAATATCCTCCCAAAATAACACATCCTTACCATTCCCAATCTGCCACCACATACCCTCCATAAACAAACTTCTAACCCACAACAAACCATTCCAGGTCACAGAGCCCCTAGGAGGAGAAGCACTTCTAAAAAAAGGAATGTGATTTTCCAAATACTTACCTCTCATAATATCTTTCCACAGATAGTCCTCCTCAACACATAATCTCCAAGTTGTTTTTGCAATCAACATCGTATTGAACAACAACAAATTTCTGATCCCAAGACCACCTTCTATCCTGGAAAAGCGAAACCTATCCCAAGAGACAAGGAACATCTTCTGTTTATCCTCCCACCCCAACCCAAAGATCTAATCAATCCTCCTCCTAACTTTGAAAAGTAAACTTTTTTTAATTATTAATATTTTAATATAATAATATATAAATTATAATTTTAAAATTAACCTCTTAAATTTATCTATTTAAAAAAAATTATTTTCAAATCTTATTCATAAACATATATATAATTATCAAACTATTATAATATCATTATATAATAATTTATATTCTAATAACTATAAAATAAAGAAACGATAGGTTCTACTCACCCTATTTTCAAAAATGTTTTTTTATTCACATAGTGTGATAAACCTCTTTTTAGTGGCTTTATGTAATAAAAAAAAAATGTTTAAAGCATAGGGCTGAGAGTCCCTCCCAACCATGACCTCTAGTAATTATGTTAATAACACAGTCACACATATACACATGCTAGAGTTTAAACTTTGAATCTCTTAAAATGCCAAACCCCAAAACTTTGGGCTGTCCAATAATACTTACTTTTCAAAATGTTAATGGCTAACTTTGGGCTGTCCAATAATACTTACTTTTCAAAATGTTAATGGCTAGGATGTCATTCCCTTCGTGACAACCATCAGCACGATAATAATTCTTTGAGTCCCCTCTCAACCATGACCTCTAGTAATTATGTTAATAACACATAGTTACACATATACACAGGCTAAACATATACACATGCTAGAGTTTAAACTTTAAACCTTTTAAAAAACCAAACCTCAAAACTTTAAGCTGTCCCATAATACATACTTTTCAAAGATGTCATCGCCAAACCTCAAAACTTTAAGCTGTCCCATAATACATACTTTTCAAAGATGTCATCGCTTCGTGACAACCATCCGCACGACAATAATATTTTGATTTGACATTTACTATAAATAATACAATTTGTAAAGAGAAAGAAGATAAAAAGGTTGTATTTTGCTAGAACACCTTTTTCTGCAAATCTCTTTTGTGATAATATGCCAGAAGACCTTTATCCGCTGGATATTGCTTGCAATGATGGGCCCATGTTTCCTTTTCACTTTTAACACATACAACCACTAGTATCATGAGTGGACCTTATCATCTTTACAAATTAAGATTTTAATATATTGGTATGCAGGATAGTAGGAGTTATTTTTTTTTTTAAACTAAGGTTTAAATTACAAATTGGATTTATGTTTAATTATAAATTTAACCTTGTGGTTTGGTTTAATTGTCTTTAGCTGGATATTGTTTGCAATGATGGATATAAATTTTTAGTCTGGTTCATTGAATATCATGCTGTCAGAAAAAAGCCAATATCACTTCACGGGGTTTCTGCCAATCACTTGCTTTATTCACGAGTTAAGCAGTGTGCCTATACTTACCGTGCAGTTGCATGGAGCATGTTATATGTAGTTTTGGTGGATATGGAATGTGTGGATATTAAAGATGTATTGGTATCATTGGTTGGAAACATAGTTCTTGTATGAAAGATTTAGGTTCAAACCACAATTAATGTTTACATGTGTTAGTACAATATTTTTTAATTTCATCATGAAAAATCAACCATAGGAAAGTATATATGTATTTATTTATTTTTATTATGTGATGAAAATTTATTATCATTATATTTATTATAATTGAATTTAGTGAAGAATAAAATTCAAATGAGTTTTTTTTAAGCGAAAAACCCCTTGCGGGCCACCTTGGTCTAAGAGACCACGAATAGGGGGTTCTACACCGTCAAAGTCACCCGGGGATCGCACCCAGCCCTGCCCGTACCAACATTATCAATTGGATTTTGGGTACCCAATTCAGCTTTTTGGTAGGGTGGAGATTTGAACCTGGGACCTCCCTTGGAGGATTGCCCCCTCCTCTCCAACTCACCTACAACACCTGGGTAAATTCAAATGAGTTTTCGTTAGTCAAATGTTTTCATCAATTATTCATCGAATGCATTTATTTTTAAATTTATACCCAGTGACAAACTTAACAATACACTAAGCTTTTAATTTTAAGGTAAACTTTAATATCACTCTGAAAGATTATATATAATTTACAATAGGAAGTATAAATTCAAATCCCACAACAATCAAATAACATACATATTTTCCAACAAAGTGTCATATTGTGAGCATACTAATTAAAATATGTAAATTCGTTTTAGGCATTTTTTAAAACAGACAACTTTGAATGAAATGTTAAGAAGCTGGTAAGTCTTAATTGAATGATGCGAAGTGTGAAAGGACCAAAAACCTGCAAGATAGATGCAACAAAACCAATCCTATTCGATATGGGTCCATACATCAGATAAGCCTTCTAGAACATAATGTACAGGTGGAACATAATGTGCTCTAATACAGATTTAAGGCTAAATAATAACGAGATCCACATAAAAATTACTGAGTAAACTAAGAGTGAGGATATTGTCTACAGTTGAAACTGTAAGGGTTTAGTAGTAAACTAAAAATCTCAGGCCAAAGTTTACATTTGAAGCCGTAAGAATCTCTAATTACACGCAATGTCTTATTCAATATGGAGTAATTTGGCATGGACTATGTCTTGATTGCCAATAACAATCCTCGTTTTCCTTGGGGTGGTGCATAATTACCCAGAAGATTGCAAATTAAGTGCTGTTGGAAAACCCAACCGCACCTATAAATCTGACTAGCTTTGTTGGATAGGAGGGAGCAGGGACCATTGTGTAAATTCAGAGGCTTATTGTATGGTTATAAGATCTGTAGGGATGGATCTTGGGATTAGCAATGGTGTAGAAATTTTAGTTGCTATTGGAGTTATATTTTTTGGGGGCATAGTGTTGAAGCTTTTTAGAGACCTGATATGGAGGCCTTTTGCAGTCTACAATGCCTATACCAAGCAAGGACTCAGAGGCCCATCTTATCATTTCCTTACAGGAAGTGTTCCTGAGTACCGAGAGCTCATGACAAAAGCCTATGCAGAGCCAATGAAGGAGATTTCTCATGATATTGTTCCTAGAATCATGCCACACTACCATAAGTGGTGTCAGATATATGGTTCTCTCTCTTTCTTATAAATTTTGTCTCTAGTTCTTCAAGTATTATATCATAGTGCTCTTATAGAGGAACATTTTTAGTTCTATGCGGTGTGTTTAGTACTCCAGAGCAACACATTTGGATCTTTAACCCAGTGTGGCCTACGAGGGAGACCTCTTCACATCTGGTAGTATTCAAATGCAGTGTTAATCTTCGTATGGGTGATCAGTTCATGAACAGCTCTTGTTGTCTTTTCTTTTAGGGGTGTTGGCGGATGTTCTGCTCCTCGGATGTCTTTTATATTTTTTGTTTGGATTAACAAACGAATAAAATTAAGTATATCAGATCATTTTGTATTTTGAGAGGTTTATTATGCGTGGGAAGAGGACTTATATTGTGATATCTATTAATGGGACATAGATATCTTATCCTTTTTAGGATATAAATTTTAAATCTTCTATTTGAAATATTTAAGCCTTCAATATTAGATCCACTCCTGCTGTTCTAAAGAATACATTCTATCATGTCTGATAACACATCTTGTTGTTTGTTACAACCATTTTTTATTGTGACTTTCGATGTTATTTTTTCCCATTTTTTTATGACAGAGGTTATGTCGATTTGCTGATTTGGGTTTTCATTAATGTATTAAGAGCTGCTCAAGTTGCTATCTACAAGTTCTTTGAGTGTGATAAAATTGGCAAGATTGAATTTTTTGAGTATCAACCAATTTTAATGCAAGATCTAACTATGGTGTTGTTGATTTACTTCTTAAAAGGAGAACCTTTTTTCTACTGGTATGGAGTGCAGTCGAGGCTTTACATTGCAGAACCAGAATTAATAAAGGAAGTTTTATCCAATAAGTTTGGATTCTGTTACAAGAACTCCCCCAAGCCTCTTGTATTGGCTCTAATGGGTAGGGGACTGATTTTGACAAATGGATCACAGTGGGCTAAGCACAGAAGAATTGTCAACCCTGCCTTCAATATCGACAAACTCAAGGTCTGAAATTTCTTTCATGTTTATACAAATTAAGAAATAAACATCTAAAATAGTCCATTGAATTTGGAATATCTTGGAAGACCCTATATGACCTTTCATTTACCTTCAGTATCTAGGTCTATAGAACATTTGGGTGCACACATTTTTTGGCCCTAACAGATACCCATAAGTAGATGTGTCAGCCAGAGGTCCCACATAAGTGGACTGTCTAAGAATGTCCAAAAGAAAATTTTGTAATTTTTGTATTTAATTGGTAAGTTAAACTTCTAATAAAATTGTAATATAAGTCCATAATGTTTTTTTGGTTTGCTAATCAAAGACTTCAACCAGCAGAATCATGTTCTTTTCCTAATTCTAAGTGAAAATTCTATGTGAAAATTGTTTGTATTCTCTGAATCTTGGTGTTCTTAGATGTTTATCAACAACATACCATGTTTATGTAGAGGTATAATTTGCAAAGTAAATACCTTATTTAAAGACCATTTTAATTCAGTACAAGGAATTGAAACAAGATGTGAAGATGATTGAGTCCATCTTATCAAATTTAGTTGTATCTAATGTTTCTTATGACAGACAATGGTGAAAAGGATGGCTTCTTGCACGTCATCCATGCTTGAGAAGTGGCAAGAGTTGGTGGCTCAAACAGACTCTTATGCTAAAGAGATTGATGCTCATAGCGAGTTTAGAGCTTTAACAGCAGATATCATATCTCATACTGCATTTGGTACCAGTTACAATGAAGGTAAAGAAGTATTTGAATTTCAACAAGAATTGCAAGCCATGGCTGCAGAGGGTGAACGTTCTCTCTTTATTCCAGGAAGCCAGTAATTGCAACATACCCTTCTCTCAAAGATTTGAACGCTTTTTTTTTTTTTAATTATTATTATAGAAGACAATGTTGCACAAATGTACAATTCTATTATCCTTTCACAATATGCTTACATGATATATTTAGCTTCTATTATGTACATGGCTTTTCCTTAATCTACTATCCACAGAGCTTCTACACATACCAAACTCCTTTGGTAGCAGCTAATAAGTAATATCCATGGTTTTGTGCAGGTATATTCCTACAAGCAAGAACAGATATGCATGGAGGATTGATAGAAGAGTGAAGGAAATTCTAAAGGGTATAATTCAAAGCAGGTTAAAGCCCATCCATGAGGGGACTGATGTTGACTATGGGAATGATCTGCTTGGAATTATGATGACTGCCAATAAAAGAGAATTGAGCGGCAATCAAAGAAATTTGAGCATGACCATTGATGAAATCATGGATGAATGCAAGACATTTTTCTTTGCAGGCCATGAGACTACTTCAAATCTATTGACCTGGACAGTGTTCTTGCTCTCCATACACCCAGAATGGCAAGAAAAATTACGGGATGAAGTCACCAATGTTTGTGGCACAGACATTCCAGATGCAGACATGCTAGGCAGATTGAAATTGGTATGTGTTCTTAGATTATCCACAACTTTTGAAAGATCTCCTTTTGATTTCTCAAGCTTTATAAGTGTTAAGGTATATGGACAAGCCCCTTCATTGAGACATATCTCTTAGGATTTCTGTTTGTATTTCTTCTTGTCTATTTCCTTCTGTAGTCATAACGCATGTCAATTGATCAGTCAATTTTGATCCACAGAAACTAGCTTCTTTCATGGTTTTTGCTATTTCTTTCCCTCTCTTTTTGGCCTTTGCATTGAGCCACTCAACGACTTACACTCCAGAATAGTAGTCTCCAGCTTGAAGTTGTTAGCATCAGCTTTATTTTTATTTTTATAATATTTATATAGTTATGTGGTTGTGGCTAACTGGAGTAGCACTAAAAGAAAAATGTATGTTTTATTAATAGAATGAAAATATTATATAATTATAATATAAAACTAAGTAGCTGATCATACCATTGACAACTGGTATTTAATAAAGTTTATTTATAATATTGCAACCTTGGTTTATGTTATAGAACTTCTCATTTCCCTGTGCTTGTTTCAAACCACTTGAAATTTACTTAACAATATATAATTCATTAAGGTTTCTGTTGTATTCCTATTCCTCAGACTTTTCTCCAACATGAAATGTTGGGCTCATCTAATCTGTTGAGGATGAGCCTTTTTGAGATTGTTAATCCAAATATAGGCTTTAATAAGGAGACTCCTTCCCTTTTGGTGACTCTGTTCATGGATAAATCATTACTATCGAAACTTATTATTTTAGTGATATCCTTACTTTCAAGTGTTTATTTTGAGTTGGTGGATATTTACGCAGGATTCTAGGTAACTCGGAGTAAATATTTTAAGGGTTTTAGTTGTTATTGGAAATATAATTTTGTAGGAGGTCTAATGGCATTTATGTTTTTAGTGCATGCCATTGTAATATAATAATATCTAAACGAACAGGTCCCTGCTTAGTTTGTATGGCTCTGCAGATTTTATCGAAGAAGTGAACTTTAGTATCAAAACCTATATGCAGTTTCATTATATAAAGAAAAGATTTGTATTTTAGAATTTGTTACTTT
This sequence comes from Wollemia nobilis, assembly GCA_028583015.1. Taxonomy (NCBI): domain Eukaryota; kingdom Viridiplantae; phylum Streptophyta; class Pinopsida; order Araucariales; family Araucariaceae; genus Wollemia; species Wollemia nobilis. Next base: position 1,489,670 of record JAQPPZ010002946.1, on the reverse strand, counting down.
CAATAAAATTAAAATTCATCTTTAAAGATCCAAACAAGACCGTCATTTTGTATGGTATATGCAGAACCCTACACACATGACAATTTCCTACTTCAAGTTCAATGACGTTTTAGTTTGGATATAGCAGTAGATATTTTTCTTCTTTTATTTATCCCTTGAATCCTATCCAGCCAATGCTTCAGAAGTGCATTTAACATAGAAGACTGTATCCAGTGAGATGCCCTTAGCACATGGCAGAGAATATGTGAACATCAAAAATAGCATATAGCATGTGAGCGTGTGTAGAAAAGGCCTTATAAATTTTCTACTGGAATATCTATAAAGATAATGTCAAAAGAATTTTACCAATATTTGAGAGGAAGAGTTTACCAGATATATTTACAGTGAATGCAAGTGCTTTTTATGTGTTTCACTAGATGCTGATGAGTTATGTTGATGGAAGCTTTTGTTTTTGCAGATGAGTATGGTCCTATACGAAGCATTAAGATTATACCCACCTGCCCCCGTTTTATCAAGAATAACATATAAGGAGATGAAACTGGGTTCCCTTGAACTTCCAAAGGGAACTCGAATTGTATTGGCCATATTGGCCATGCATCATAGCAAGAAGTTCTGGGGTGAGGATGTCAACATGTTCAAGCCAGAGAGATTTGCAGAGAGTGCTGCCAAGGCATCCATCCATCCAAATGCTTTCATTCCATTTTCAACAGGCCCAAGATCATGTGTTGGACAACACTTTGCCATGTTGGAGGCCAAGACCGTTCTCTCCTTGATTTTACAGAGATTTTCTTTCAATCTTTCTCCTGCTTATAGACATGCACCTATTTCTGTGCTTACTCTGCAGCCTCAGTGTGGCATGCAAATCATCTTCAAGAGTGTGGAGATGTGAAAAAAGTAAACTGCCACTCCTTTTATTTAAGACAAGATATGCTGTGCTTGGATCGTAAACATTGAGAAGGATGTCTCTGAGTTCTGTATGTTGTATTCTATGTCACCATATATCAAAGGAATTTAAGATGGATGCCATTTCCTTTAATTTGTACCATCTTCGGTTGAATTAGTTAAGAATAAAACTAGTATTATTATCTATTTGATGTTTCAAATTATGAAAAGATACGATACAACATTGTCAAGTTAGATAACTCTCATCCAACTTAGTATATCGATGAACATTATTAAGTTTTGATAAACGTTGTCAAACTAAGAGAAGAGGCTACAAACTGGTGGATTTGTGATTACAGTTGTTTGCTTTTAGCTTCTAAGTTGTCATTTGTGACTGCGCTAAAGATGGGGCAAAAGGGGATTTTCATTACTTTCCATTCTTGCCAACTTGGCAAAGATGGGGCAAAAGGGGATTTTCGTTACTTTCCATTGTTGCCAACCTAGTCGTGAAAAATTCAGAAGGAAAACAATTTTTGCCTTTTCACCGAAAAGAGGTGGCACTTTGGTAGGACATTTTAGAGGATTTTCAAGAGCATTTGAAGAACACCGCTTTAACATCAAACTGTATAAATACATGCTCTATTAAAAAAGTGCAAGATACTTGGGTTTGACAAGAGATGTACACAATTTTGTCTTTTGTGAAGCCTACTAGGATAAAATGTATATGAAAATATTTAAAAGTGAATATATTAATAAAATTTTTGAGAATAAAAAAAGTAGGAAAACTTTTTATCAAAATTAATAAGAGAAGAAGCACAATCCAAAAGATAATAAGAAGATGTTAAAGTCATAAAAATTGTAAATGATTATACTATATTTTTATTTTGTTGATTTTTTTTGTTGGATGATGTTAAGGCTTTGGAATTCTAAATCAAAAAGGGAGTAGGGTTGTACACCATAGCCCATTTTGTATTAAAGCTCTTGGCTCCATAGATTTTTTTCATCTTGTGGATGTAATTAAAATCATTTCATTTATATAGGTTTTGTTGATGGTCATATAACACAAAAGGTTTGGTACATTGAAAACTCTTGTTGCTAAAATAATAAGAATTGTTTATAAGGATCACTTTCAAGCAACAACAATGGGAAGCATTTGGTTTGAAGAATTTCACAATACATGTATGAAAGAATTAAAATAATCAATACATCATATATCCTTATTAAAAAGAAAATGACTGTAATGATAATACATATGATGGTGTTAATAAATACTAAACATTTTTAGGGAATTAAAATAATTCAATACATAATACATTTTTATTGAAATGAAAATAATTGCAATAATAATGCAAGAGGTGTGATGGTGTTCATATATAATAGTGGTTCATGGAAGCAATTATGCCTTTAATGGTCAAATGATTTTTGAGTGGAGGTATATACTATATATACACTTCATGATATAACTAAATAGAAGATAAAAACATCATATATTATTGGTTCATTAATTTATATGGGTCACTTTTAAATTGAAGAAAAACTTTAGGCCTTTTACAAAATATAGTAAAATATAAAAATTATTGGAATGTTGACCATGGTCAAAGAAAATATTACATACATTATATCCTCTTAACTTAAGCATTATATGTTATATTTCACAATGTTTTCAAAAATGAATGGAATCAATACTTACCCATATAAACAAAAATAATTTATAGAAAGAAAACACATAATGTAAAGGGTGTTTGCAACCACCAAAAATATCACTAAAGAAAACAAAATTACACTTCAACCTATGAAGCATTAGTTGGGAGAAAGAGGTACAAATACACAATTACAAGAGGTCTTTAGGTCAAGGTTAAAAAACCTACATTTCTATACAAAGACCCAAAGGGTTATACACAAAATATAATATAAAAGTCAATCATTGCCTCAACTGAAGCTTAGCACTACATATTCTAGAATCCACCTAAGCTAAGTTGGGGATATGAAGAGAGATCCTTATTTATCATTGTTAGCTTTTCATGCTATAAACTTAAAGGAAATGCAACCACAAGTAGTAAAATAAGCAAATGCAATGTTATATCTATGATAATGGCAATATAATAAAAAAGTAAATAGCATAAGAAAATTCTGAAATAACTCATGAAATAGCCATTAATGAAAGCTCATGAAAATTTGAACTTGTTACAATATGTAGAGATCTCAATGCTCCATACTTCATACAAGTTCTACATTGTATCTACTCTAGTCTACCTTATGCTTCATTCTCTCTATCTATCTACTCACTCACTTACTTAACCTACTCAACTCATATACCAAAGGCCTATATATAATGAGACATGACTCTTGGCCTTCCATATTCCTATGACTCCACATATTTCTATTCTAAGAACTCATGTACATGTGGACACCATGCACATTTACATCATTGCACATTCTAATAATACTTGTGCATTTATTACATTACATAAAGTAAATACTCAAGCCTTAATCTAAGACACTCTCATAATCTAATGATGTACCCAAGATGGTACATTAGCATGTACCAAATAATGTGATATATTCCAACACCCCCTGTATTACATTATTTGGTTATTGAAGACCATCTTTTAAATGTGCTTCAGCTTGATCAAGTTCTTCTTCCTCTTGTAGATGGCCAAGCAATCCTTAGTTTTTTTGTCCTCTCATATTTATCAATCTGAATCTTCTATTTCTTTGTCGAATTTTATGATATATAGGTCTTCTATTTTCTGTAATTTATTCCTCAGAAAATGCATTAGTGTTGTGTTGAAATACAAAAATATCTTGTGAAATCTCAATTGAATCTAGAGCATATATATTTTTGTATTGATACAGTAGCTTCTATCTCATTTTTATTTATGATGAGACACATATTGACTCCATTTAAGTATCTAAAATCATCCATCCTTTTACTCTCTACCAGCTTGGCTACTGAAATAAGATTAGATGTTAATCCAATAACATACATTACATCATGTAGCAAGAAATTCATAAATGTTAAACTAGGTGTTACACACCCATGTCCATGTATAAGATAGGTTTTGCCATCTGCAATTTTCAACCTGAAATTTTTAGTGACTTTAAGACAATCAAACCATTGTAAATTTCATGTCATGTGATGACTTGCATAAGAATAAATATACCAAATATCCTTTTTATTTTGATCCATGAAATTCTTTGTGCTTTAAGTAATTTTGCATCTTTGATATGGTATATTGAGTGGATTTTGATCTTGAATCCTCTCATAGTGTATCTTGTGGTGATATGTTCCTCTTGCTAATTGATCCATTATCTTGATAAATTGTAGTATTCCTTATGTCTTCTAATTTAGATTGTCATATTTAATTCTTGTAGTATATGATCAATCAATAGTCAAATTTCTAAAATAGAATTCCTTTTAGCTCTTTAGAATTGAGAACAATTTTGATAGAATATTTTATCTTTCAAAATATTTGAAGTTGACTTCCTTATAACTCCCTAGTTTTAAGTATAAGATCAAGTTTGATAAGATCTTTTCTATTTCTCAAGTTTTGTAAAAATACTTTCTACCTTGCAAGTGTTTTGAATGTACTATGATCTTGATAGTATGCTTAGCTTTCTTAGTTGTTCTTGAGTTGAATCCCTTTTATCTCCCTAATGTTTAACTTCTATTTTTCACCTTATTTCTCCCTATTAATGAATAAGTAGAAAGCTAAAGATAATTTATGACGCACCTTCAATTTTTTTATAAGGTTCTTTATTTTCAAGACCTTTAAGTTAGTTTCCTTATGTCTCCTAAATTAGGGCAAGAGACTAATTCAAAACACAATTTTCAACTTTCTATAAATGCTATATTAAGCTTCTTTCAAATATCAAAGGTATAATTTCTAAATGTCAATAATCTAAATTGATGTAAAACTCCTTATATCTCCCTAATTGAAAATTTAAAAACTATGGATATTTTCAAATTTAATGTTTTTTTTTTGGTAGGTTAAAACTATATTAAAAGCGAGTTTTGAAAGGACCCCAAAAAATTTTAAAATTATGGATATTTTCAAATTTAATGTTTTTTTCTTGGTAGGTTAAAATTATATTAAAAGCGGGTTTTGAAAGGACCCCAAAACCATTTTACAATAGGTCAACCGACCAAACCAAAGGTCAAGAACAATCAATTTGAAGAATCATGCCCAACGAAAAATAGACAGTTTGAAAAAACCCGCCCAGCGGGAATGCTTTTAATTAAATCTTCCTTGATTCAATCATGCTTTCAAATATTCAATAATTCATCTAAGTGTTAGCTTTTGATGAATGAGCCTTGGGAGATAACAATCACAAGAAGCTGAATAACATGAAAGAAAGTAAATATGCGAGATGACTGAATTATGCTATAAATATAAATCATATAAAATATTACAATGTAGCTATTGAGGAAATGAGCACTCCATTAACAAAGCTACTGATCTACATTTTATTCATCACAAATGAATGGTGAGGCACACAAAACTACACTATCCACTAAGCTACACTATCTGACTATGTCCCCCAATTCTATGTCTACCTATCTAAGAGGTCATATTTATATACGCAAAATAGGATACTTGGCCAACACTCTATCTAGTTGTGCAAGGGACAACTTGCACATTGAAACTTTTGCATTTATTATATTTCATGAAGTAACTAGATAAATTGCACATGAAGTAATGTAAGTATGTATCTTGGAGGATACATTTACATAACCCAAATTATGGAATAGACTCTATTTCCAACACCCCCTTGTATTACATTATTTGGGTATTGAAGGCATTAGTCTTCAATATGGATCTTCTTCATCATATTCTACTTGATCTTCCTAGTCTTTTTCCACTACATTCTTTGTAACCTGTTCAAGAAAATAGTTAGTGTCTCTGTAGTATGTTACATTTGCTAATGGAGCTTTCAATTCAAAATCCTCTGTGGGTTCTTCTAGTTCTTCAAATTCTTCTATCCTCTAAACTAGGTGACCTTTCTAATTTTTCTTCTGATATTCAAGTTGAGGATAATTGGTAGGTCACTAAAATTGCTACTGATGAGGCTTCCTTTGGTGTTATCATGGCTCAAACTGATTCCCATGATTTGTTTAATTTCTTTGGTTCTGATTTCTGGGATTATATCTGCAATAGCTAGTATTATGTCCTTTATTTCTACAGATCTGACAATACCATGTTTTCCATCCTCTTACTGAAGAAGTAATATTTCCCTGTGGATTATCTTTTGATTCTAATGTAGTGTTAGTCATCTCATCTTTCACAGTATTTTCTACTTCATATTCTTGAAGTATATTGACTAAATCATCAAAAGAAGTATCTTTACTCAGGACCTGCAAAGGTGTTACCAAATGTTTATAGTTTTCTGGAAGTGCTCTCATGGTTACTTGAGTAAGAAGTTCATATTTAACTAGTTTCACCTAAGGTTAAAATTTCCCTTTAATATCTGCACCTTCCTTACCAATGGTTCTATACTTTCTCCACTATTCATTTTCAATGAGTGAAGTTGAGTTTGCAAATGAAGAATAGTTACCTTATTCTTTCCTTCAAATATTTTTTCTAGGCTTATCCATGCATTTGAAGATGTTTTGGCTGAACTGATATAATGTTGAATCTCATCAGTGATAGCAAAAGTTATTATCATTAAGGCCTTTGAATCATTTTCTTCAAAATTTAGGATTTCTATTTCACCTGTGGTAGGTTTCTGTGTTTTACCTTTGACAACATCCCAAAGTTTTTCATATACTAAAATTGCTTTCACTTTATTTTTCCAAGAAAAATAATTAGGACCCTTGAGAAGTTGAGATTATGCTACTAAGAATTTTTTAGATGTTTTAAATCTTCCTAATATCAAGCCTTAGATTTGTAGATTTTCTTATGTCTCCCTAGTATGTTATAGTGCTTTTTGTAAAAATATAGTTCAATTTTGGTTGATTTTGTACAAGTTTAGTAAAAATAAAATTTCAACTTCTTAGAACCTTATTACTCCTAATTGAACTAAGCACTTTTTCAATTTTTGAAGAGGTTTTGATGTTGGAATTCTTTTGTCTATTTTTTGAAAATTTGAGATAATTATATATATCCAATCTTAATAGAAATCCTTAATAACCTATTTTATATCCCTTGGATTATTTCTAATTTCCAATAAAATAAATTTGATGTAGTAATCCTTGTGGCTCCCAAGTTTGGAAAATTAGAAAAATGATAATAATATTTGCGAAATAATCTAATCCAATTTGAATTCCTTATTCCTCCTAAGTAATAGTGCAAATACTAATTTAATATGATAAGTTACCCCTTTTGCTTTCAAAATCTAAGTTTTAACCTTATTTTATAACCCTTATTTCTCCAACTATAAAAGCAATAATAAATGAGACTATACCTTACCTTTTTAGATGCAAAATCTCCCCACTATTTGGTGCTTTCTATGGTTGAGTATAACAACATGTAGGTGGTACCTTAGGCGCTTGAATAAATGGATATTCTTTGGAGTAGTTGGTCTTAAATGTTGGTACGTAGGCGCTAAAGGTTTGACCTTAAAAAATGGAGGAGCCTTTAATGCTCCTACTTTATATCTTCCATACCACACTTCGAATGTTTCTGTTGTGCTTCACTCCTTCTTTTACTATGCTTTGCTCCCTCTTTGGAGGTCTTTAATTGCGCTTCACTCACACATGTTGAACTTGGACTTCGAATGCCTTTTAAGGATAATTTATCATGGACTTTGTGACACATGTCACGTCTGTTACAAGTGAGAGCTCCCTTATTTATGTAACACTCCAATTCCTTTTGTTTAATGCTCTTGAAGTAATCCAAAAATGTATGGGCACTCGTGTGAAGCTGGTGGAGAATACCAAGTGTCACTACTTTGCTTGTAACTTCTACACAAGAGTTTCTATAACGTTGAGAGAGGAATGATGTCTATAATGCCAAGTGTTATTTTTGCATGGAGTTCATTCTTGTAACATATTCAAAGATGGATATTATAACTCCTCAATTCCTTTTCTTTGCTACATTGCTTGGGCAACAAGTAAGCTATATTTTTTGTAGGTGGATCGACGATACACTATGGAGCTTGGATGATGATTTGGAGATTACTTTGGTGGATGATCTTCTCCAAGTTAGATATCATGAATGTAACACCTTTGCCTCTTCCTTTTATACCTCCAATCGTGTTGAATCCCTTGTAGATTTTTTTGACATCTTTTAGCAATAGATGTGCACTCGCTTGTCTACGTAAATGTAGATCTAGAATGATCTAATATGAGCTTTGATTTTATAGGTATGTACATCCAAGATGAGCCCTTGAGTGGCTCCGTCTATCTTGGGAAGAAGAGTGTTGATGTTCGACCTTTATTGGTTGATTTACCCTATAGTAAATGTTTCATGTTGTGGCACTCCCACATTTGCTCTTTTGATGTCAAAACTAGATTAGAGTAGTGCATATAATGTATTATAATGTTTGTAAATTAATGCCTTTTAATATACCTTCTTTTCCACTCTATTTCCAGATTTGAAATTCTGATTTTATGGTATATTTTTATTGCAATACAATGGTTTTGAGGTTGTATTTTAAGAGTAGACACACCTTACCATTTTTTCTTGGACACTTTGATAACAAATCCAAGATTCAATAATAGTATATAGAAGCTTTTCAATTGATGCAATTTTCTGCACTTTCTTTCCTTGCATTCAACTTTGTAATGATTTTCGATTTGAAACTCACCAAGTATCACTTTATTAAGCTTCTATTTCTATTTTTGGTTAGTTAAGTTCTTCTCCAAATTCTGGAGGATTCTAACCTTTTTGGTGGCTTATTATGGTCACTACAAGTTGCAGATTTTTGTGCTTCAATAGTGTCTTTAGACACTTGAAACAAACAAGATTTTGTGCCTTTCAATAAACAAAAACTAATTTTTTTTTTAGAGTGGTATAGTAGTACAAGTGTAGACACCAAAATAGCACCAATCCAGTTATGTGACAACAAGCATTGATCGCACTAACACACACAGCCCCCAGGGCAGCCCCTAGAGGTTAAACAGTGGTTCTAACCACTCACACAGCAATTTTGCAAGTTAGGGATCAATTTAGCACCTTTTAGACACTTTATTGCTTATTTGTACCACCCAGGGACGAGTGCGGATTTGTACTCGTCCTACCCAGAGACGAGTGCGGATTGATACTCGTCTCACCCAGATACGATTACCAGCGCTCGCTTTGGGGTGGGACGAACGCCAGGTTTGACCAACAAAAAGTCAGATCTCGGCGTATGACAACTCAGAACTACCACTTAGCTTTTCTTGCATGACATAGGAGTGCGAGTGAGTTCTTTTGACAACTCGTATCTGACAATTGACTCTCCCTTCACTGCATGGGAATGAGAGTGAGCTTTTTAAGACAAATCAGATTTTCTACTTAGCTATTCCTTCATTGCATTGGAGTGCAAGTGAGCTTTTCTAAAACATACAAAGACATGCACAGAGGCAGTTAAGAAGCCCTTAATCAAGAAGAAGTCTTCTTTTCACACAAAAAGCATTCATGCAAAGAAACACTTTTGCATGTTAATTCAAAGAGACCCCTTGGGTCTATAAAATGGTGAGTTTCCTCACCCAAAAGATATACAGAGAAGGAGAATTTGGAGCGACGAAGTGCTGCTAATTCACTTACTTGCGATTTGTGTTTTCAACATCCATAATCTCTTAATCGAAAGAGAGGTTATTGGGTGACTTTTGAAGGCACAAATCAAGAACCAACCCCGATTTATCTGACCACAATAGCCTACCAATTTGCCAACAACACATCACATCAAGTTTCGGACCCATCCTAAGCGGATTGGTGTCGAAGCAAAGTTTCACCCGCGGGTGGTTTGCCTTCGGGCACCCCCCCACTTTATTTCTTTTGTAGTATTTAGTTAGTTTCATGTTTATGCTTTTGTCAAGTTTTCATTTTATTTAGACTCATTTTAACCATCGTTAGATTCATCTTTTTATTTTCATACACAAGTGCTACTGATTCTTTGTTTGTTTCTTTGAAAGCAGATTTGCAGCATTGGAGGAGCAGTGAGGAATCTACCTTTACCAATGCAAGCGACGACAACATTTTGGTTCGCCCATCTTATATGTGGGCACGCGAAAGAAGGAATTCTGAAACAAGTTGTAAAAGACCAACATTTAATGCTCCTATCCCCTAAAAAGGAAGGAGACGCATTGTAACACAAATTTGAAAAGCATATCAATAAAAAGGCCGATTTTTAAATTGCTTTAATATCTTGTGTTCATGCTCTTTCTTTTTACGCATTTTTCAATAACATAGGGTTTAAGCGTTATTTTAGTTTCGTTTACATTGCAATTTTAGTCTATCCTTTCTGTTTTCGGAATCTCATGCTTTCAATGGCGATCATGGTGGGACTTATGTCTATTTTTTTTTAGGTTAGATTATTGATTTGAAATTGCTTGTTTTTTTACAGGTAGCTATTTTTCAACATGGACTGTTATTCGTCTCTGCAAGTGACGATTACAGAATTGGTATTTGTTTCACCCTGGAACGAATAAAATATTCGTCTCACCTTGGGATGATTACTTTTCTGATATTCGCCTCACCCAGGGACGAGTATATTTCTGTGCAATTTTCAGAGCAAATCAGAAACATTCGGTTAGGCAGAGAAGAGGTAGGGTTTTTTTAAAGCTTCTATCAAATTTTTGTTTTTTTGTTTTTTGGTTTTCGGTTTTGTATGGCTTAGGGAAAGATTTCTTTTTCGTTTGCTTGTTTCAAATTTTGCACATTAAAATGAACCCCACACATCACGTGGTATTTTAAACCAAGGCGTTGGTCGTAAAACCCCAACCCTTGAGCAAGACCAAAGGTGGATTCCATTATCACTTTGGCTTGAGATATTGCATCCATTACCTCGATCGCGACTGTTGCTAGACGTAAATCTTGACGAAAGCTGACCGAGTGTAGCTTGGGGTGATTCCCAGCACGCGAGGATAAGTCTTCTATGGTAGGTGTCATAAACAGAGCGATTCCCCTTCCGTATCGCCTATGTTCCACGTATCATCTTCTCTCACATACCTAGTCTCCCTCACATAAGGGCGGGTATATAGAGAGGTTGGTATATCGGTCCGACAATGGTATATTGAAGGGGCGACCATTTTGGGAGTCATAAGAGCCTTCATAATTGCATTTAAATGTTTCACAAAATTTTCAAAAAAAAAACAAAACAAACAACAAAAACACACTAAACCAGATTTAGGGCACACTATTAATCTTTAAAAGAGATAATCATTGCTTGTGTGTGTATGCTATTTTCTGTTTAGACAAAAAAAATCATAAAAAGAAAATCATAAAAAGAATTTTTGCATCTTTAGGTTAGCATTACCATGGTGAATACTCGTAGCCAAGCCCAATCACGGGCAGAAGCTACAAAAAATGCACCAAGAGAGACAAATCGTCTCCGATATAGCCTTGAAGACTTGGCCATCCCGCCTCGATGGCAGGGTATACCAGTTATTTCACACCATGCAGAACATGGCTCTAGAGGCCCATCATTGAGGGGCACTCCAACCCATACAGTCATAGAACATTGCTCTAGAGGCACCTCCTTGAGGGGCTCTCCAAGTCAGGCCATCAATAGACGAGACTTTAGAACCCCCTCCTTAAGGGGAACTCGTAAGCAACAAGAATCTTTTCAAGACAATAACCTATATGTACCACCTGGTCTAAGCACGAGGCCTCCTTTGGAAGTTCATTTTGGGTGGCCTAGTGATGAAGCGCTGTGTACTACTTTAGAACAACAAAGAGTCCAAAAGGAAGAACCATATGATTTTGTTGCTCCTAATTTACCCCAAATTAATGTCGGACACAGTAGACCATATCCAGAACATCAGGTTCTCCCGACAGGGCAAGACAATTCTGCCCGCACTTTTTATGCATATCACAGAGAGAGTGAGGAGGATCACTACATTCATCAAGAACAATATCCAGTGCAGAAACGATGCACATCTGCACATGCTTTATATCCAGATCGCTCATTGAGACCAGAGTTTCAAGTAAATGCGGCCAACCTCGATAGAGGGAAGCAACATATAGGGGTCTCAGAGCACCATGATCGAAACAGATATATAGGAGAGACATCTAGGCTTATTAAAAAAGAGACGACAAAACAAACTGACTTGGCATTTGCACAACTAGCCACCCGCCAAGCACAAATCACGCGGCTTAGGCAAGAACAATAGGAATTAGAACATTTGTGTCACCTTGATCAAGAGCGCATTCAGTGTCAGACAGCTGAATTGCTTCACAACAATGTGCCTGAGAAGGCCCCAGTCCCTCGTGCACAACAATATAAGATGTATGTGAGGCACAACACCTTAGTGCGAGACAGGTCTCCATGACTTCAGCAAGCACTGCCTCCAAGACCTCTTAGACCTGAGTGGGAGGCCATTCCCCGCAACCGTGATGGGCATCCTCCGCAGGCACCCATCCATGTTTATAGGCCTAAGCCAAACACTCCTCAAGAAGATTATGAGGATTATGACCAAGAAGAAGAGTAGGCTGAAACGCCCTATCAAGGCAGAAGGGATGCTACCCATTTATCCATCCAAAGGCCTCAAGTTCCCCGCAACCCACAGCAGGAACAAACCAAGGAGGAGGAGATTACGTCCTCTGATGCATACAAAGTGTTGTTAGAATGCTTAGAGACTATGGAACTCAAGACTGCTGGGCCCCAAAAGCCTACCTTATGCCAACTTCATAGTCATCCAGTGCATCCATCAGTTCCAGCACCTCCATACCCCGAACATTTCAAGCTGCCCCAGTTGGCACTCTTTAAAGGGGATGAGGATGCTCAAGAGCATGTGACGCGATTTTTGAGCCAATGCTTTGGTATACAAGACAATGATGCATTGTTATTGAGAACATTCATAACCACATTCGTAGGATCTGCCTCGAATTGGTTTACCCATCTACCAAAGCATAACATCTACAACTTGGATCAACTAGTGGATGCGTTCCTAGAACGTTTTGCTTTCAATACAAAGAAAAAGGCGTCACTCAGTGATCTAGCTAGCCTCAAATAGTATGAGGAGGAGTCTATGGTGGCATATGGGAATCGGTGGAGGATGGTGCTTTCAAAGTTGTCCTACCTCCCTCCTATGTCCGACCTAACTCAAATGTTCGCAAAGAGCTATTTGCGATCGATCTCTGTGCTATTACAGCTGCAGCAATACGCCACTTTAGAAGAAGCTCTGGTGCAAGCTAGATGTATTGAAGAGATCAAGATACAGGATGGCAAAATTGCCAAGCCTAAGAAAAAAGAGTGGAACAAGAGCACCAAAATAGGGAATACGCAACAAAAACCTATCGCGGTCAATCAAGTTGCTATCAATGCCCCTATGCCTACCCAAAAAACACAACCTCCAAAGGCTAATTATTAGGCGGTGCCTCACAATAATTATGAGAAAGATAACAAAAATCAAGATCAAAATCAGCAGCATCGCCCTAAGCGATAATTTACACCATACATTGAGTCTAGGGACTCCTTGTTTGACTGTTTGTCAACGATAAACTTGATTAATCTGCCAGATATTCCAACAATCGATCCTAATGTGCCAAAGCCTAAGGGCTACAGAGAGGATCTTTTTTGTAGATTCCACAGAAGGAAAGGGCATGACATTAATTTCTGTTGGACGTTTAAAGGTTTAGTGCAAGATCTCATTGATAATCACACATTGGTAGTGGATAACCCCATCGCACCCAACAACCAACAAATGGGTGTTTTCAAATATCCTTTACCCACACATGATGCACAAACAGAACCTCTGCATGTCAATGAAGTGCAACAGAGTTTCCCCATGGAGGGGTATGTTGGGATGATTAGCATTGTGACAAGAAACAAGAGACACCCTGGAGTTGCCCCTGCGACTGATATTCACACAATGACACTGAGAGGGGGGGGTGAATCAGTGTAGCTATTAATTTTAATATCTACTGACATTTAATATGAAATAAAGAGAACTTGAAAACTAGAAAAACAAATTGAACAAGAGAGCACACCACAACACTCAATATACCGAGGTTCACCAATTTGGCTACTCCTCAAAAATGATTGCTTGGACTCCAATCCAAATCCAGTCTTTGCAAAATATCAATTTTACAAATACTTTACCAGCATCTACTGGAAGGAGCACCAACCCCTTAATTTTCTACTTGCAACAGATGGAGCACCAACCCCTAGTACCAAGCACCAACTTGGACTACAATTCTATTCAATTTAAAATGACATAAGAATGTCTTCACTTCATGCACGATCCTGACTGGTCTGTCTGCAATTAACCCAACTCTGCACACTCTCACGGCTCTGCTAATTTTTCTCTTGACTCTTTTCTAACCCTCTTTTTACGGCAATTTCCCTCTTACAGCAACAACATCTTCTCTGTACGACTATTCTTTTATAACCTTTCAATCCTGCATGCAGTCGAATCACATACTCTGACTGTTCGAATCCATGCAATACGACTGTTTGATTACATGCACTACGACTATTCGAACCCTGCAATACAGCTGGTGAATCCATGCAATACGACTATTCGAAACCCTGCAATATGGCGGTTCGATTCCTTGCAATACGGTTGTTTTAATGCATTTTCGAACTTGCATATTCGGCTGTTCGAATACTTCAAATACGGCCATTCGAATACTGTTTCTATTCTGCATATCCGACTCTTTGAATTCTGCAAATATGTCTTTTCTAATGCTTTTTCAATCCTGCATATTTGTCTGTTCGAATACTTCAAATACAGCAGTTCGAATGCTTTTTAATCCTGCCTATACCATTCTTCGAATGCTTTTCAATCATGCAAATTCAACTGTTTCAGTGCATGTTCGACACCTGTCAATTTGTAACTGCCGATCTGACATCAGTTACTTTTTACGTAACTGGCTGCATGATTTTCCTATCTGCTTTTTCTGACACGTGTCACCTTGCATGCTTTTTCGGCTTTTACCCGCCAAACTGTTACCTGTCGCGATATCGCGACACTTTTTGTAGCCGTACCATTCATGCCCTTGCTGTCGCGAAATCGCGACCATTTTGGCTCTTGAAAGCTTTCCCTGCATCTTGTCGCGATATCGCGACACTTTCAACATTTGCTGACGTCATCCTTAAGCATGTCGTGAAATCATGACGCTTTTGGCTTCCAGCAACTTTCCTTGCACCTTGTCACGATATCGTGACACTTTCAACATTTGTTGATGTCATCCTCATTCTTGTCACGAAATCATGACGCTTTCGGCTTTCGTACACTCTTCTTTGCCAGCAATCGCGAAAATGGAACATGTCGCGAAATCGTGACGTTCTCTGCTTCGTACAATCTTCTTTGCCAGCAACCGCAAAAATGGAACATGTCACGAAATCGTGACGTTCTCTGCTTCCGTACAATCTTCTTTGCCAGCAACCGTGAAAATGGAACATGTCACGAAATCGCGACGTTCTCTGCTTTCGTACAATCTTTGCTTTATGCAGTAGCGAAATCGTGACAACTTTGTGCCTTGTGCTTTCGACTTGCTACATCTTTTAGTTTTGCAATTTTGACTGGTAGCGAAATCGCTACACCTTTGTTTCCATACATTTTGTCATGCAGCGAAATCGCTACATCTTCTTGTTTGTGCCTTTTCACTTGTAGCGAAATCGCTACACCTTTGTTGTCATTCTATTTGTCCCTTCCTGTATTCATCATGCAGCGAAATCGCTACACCTTTGTTTGCACTTCCTATTTGTAGCGAAATCGCTACACCTTTGTGCCATGTATTTCCATCATGCAGCGAAATCGCTACACCTTTGTTTCCATTCATTTCAACATGCAGCGAAATCGCTACACCTTTGTTGCTGAGCATTCTCTCTCCTCTTCGGGTCACGAAAACCCGACGTGTCGCGATATCGCGACACTTTTCGTTGCAAGCTCCTTTCCTCCATTTATGTCGCGAAATCGCGACATCTTTTCACCTTGCTTCCTTCTCTGCCAGCATGTCACGAAATCACGACAGTTTACCTTTCACTTTCTCTCTCCTCTGCCATGTCGCGATATCGCGACAAATTGGCATGCACTTTCTCTCTCCTCGGCAATGTCGCAAAATCGCGACAATTTTCCTTGCATTTTCTCTCTCCTCGGCAATGTCGCGAAATCGCGACAATTTTCCTTGCATTTTCTCTCTCCTCGGCAATGTCGCGAAATCGCGACAATTTTCCTTGCATTTAATTTTCCTTGCATTTTCTCTCCTCGGCAATGTCGCGAAATCGCGACAATCTTCCTTGCATTTTCTCTCTCCTCTGTTTTGTCGCGATATCGCGACAGAAAACATGTCGCGATATCGCGACAGTTTTCTTCCTTGTCTTTTTCTGCCAATTTTCGAATCTGGGTCACCTCTGTTTTTCTTGAAATTCACTGCACTTGATCTGACTGACCTCTGAACTGCATCAACTGCATCAATCTATCTGTGTTGACAACAATGACAATACTTTTGCAATTCTTTTGCTGCACCTTGCTCAACAATCTCCCCCTTTGGAATTGTTGGCAACACACTGCAACCTTGCTTAATTTCTTCTCCCCCTTTGCCAATAATACCAAAGGGCTGCTGCGAGACTCCCCACGAGTCTATGCACAACATTCTCGGACTTAAAAAGTTTGAATGCTCCCCCTGAGAATGTGTTTCCCATAGCTAGTCAGTGCTTGGGTGGTGTGACTACTCCCAACTTCTTCCGAAGGTATTCAAATACTTCCTTTGGCAAAGGTTTTGTGAATATATCAGCTACTTGCTCTGTAGTTGGAACAAAATCCAATTTGACCTCTCCTTCGGCAACTTTATCCTTCAAGAAATGATATCGGATTGCAATATGTTTGGTTCTTGAATGCATTATTGGATTCTTGGATATGTTGATAGCACTAGTGTTATCACATTTAATTGAAATTGGCTCTTTGAAATGAATACCAAGATCTTTCAATGTTTGTCTCATCCATAATATCTGAGTACAGCATGTTGTTGCTGCAATGTATTCTGCCTCTGCAGTGGATAGAGATATTGATTCTTGTTTCTTGCTGTGCCATGCTACCAGCCTGTCTCCAAGATAAAATGCTCCTCCACTTGTGCTCTTTCTGTCATCAATACATCCTGCCCAATCTGCATCAGAATATGCAATCAAAGTGAAATCTTTACCTTTTGGGTACCACAACCCATAATCCATAGTGCCCTTGAGATATCTGAAGATCCTCTTTACAATTGTTACATGAGTTTCTTTGGGACTGGCCTGAAATCTTGCAACCATGCATCTTGCTTGTAATATATCTGGTCTAGTGGCTATTAAATACAGCAGGCTTCCAATCATAGACCTGTACATTGTTTGATCTACATCTAGGGATTTATCATCCTTGCTCAACTTGCAGCTTGTTGTCATGGGAGTGCTAACCGGTTTCTTGTCTTCCATTGTGAACTTTTTCAGCATTTCTTTTACATATTTAACTTGAGAAATAAAAATGCCTTTTTCATTTTGATTGACCTGCGAGTCCTAGGAAATAAGAAAGTTCACCAATCATAGACATCTCAAATTCTTTCTTCATTTTAGTTGATATGTCTTTGCGGTATTCATCCATCTTGCTTGCCAAATATTATATCATCTACATAAACAACAAGAACAATAAGATGGCCCTTCTCTGTTTTGACATATAAGTTGCTGTCCACCAAACCTTTCTTGAACCCTTGTTTAATTAGATAGTTATCCAGCCTTGCATACCATGCTCTAGGTGCTTGTTTCAAACCATATAATGCTTTCTTTAACTCTGCAAACAAAATCTGGGTTGTCACCAAGTTGAAAGCCATCTGGCTGTTCAATGTAAACCTCTTCTTCCAGTTTTCCATTCAAAAATGCTGATTTTACATCCATTTGATATACTTTGAAGTTTTTATGAACTGCTAATGCAGAAACATTCTGATTGCCTCTAGTCTGGCTACCGGTGCAAAAGTTTCCTCAAAATCAATGCCTTCAACTTTGAGCATAGCCTTTCTGAGACCAATCTTGCCTTATTTCTGACAACTTGTCCATCTTCATTTAATTTATTTCGAAAAACCCATTTAGTGCCAATTATGTTTTTATTTGTTGGTCTAGGTACTAATTCCCAGGTATTGTTTTTCTCAATCTGATCTAGTTCTTCATTAATTGCCTTCAACCAACTTTCATCAATGCTTGCTTCGACAACATTTTTAGGTTCAATGCTAGATAACGAGAGAATAGTTCCACTGCTGCTTGCTCTTCTTGTCTGAATACCATCTTTGGGATCCCCAATAATCTGTTCACTTGGATGATTTTTTTTCCAGTTGCTTGTTTTAAATTTCCTGTTTTCTTCTTCTTCAGATTCAGTTTTTACACCATCTGGATCAATTTTCTGATTCTTATCTGTTTCCTTTTCATCATCACCTTCAATGACTTCTTCATAGATGGGGTAGTTTTCTTGATAAGTAATTTCTTGTTCTCTACCTTCATCAACTTTCACATCAGCACTCTCAACAATTTTCTTTAGCCTTTTGTTATAACATGTGTAGGCTTTGCTTTTTGTTGAGTAACCAAGAAAGATACCTTCATCAGCTCTATTTTCAAATTTATCGAGATTATCTTCAGTCCGTTTGATGTAGCACTTGCTTGCCAAATACTTTGAAATGTCTTGTTGTTGCCTTTACGCCAAACCACATCTCATAAGGTGTTTTGCTTTCATGTGGTCTTAGCATGCACCTGTTTTGAATGTAAACTACAGTATGTATTGCCTCTTTCCAAAATCTATCAGCTATTTTGTTCTCAGCCAGCATTATCCGTGCCATTTCCTGCACTTTGTCCTATTCTTCCTTTCTACAACACCATTCTCTTGAGGTGTTCTAGTCTGCTAAAAATGTCTTCTTATCCCATATTTTTGACGAGTATTCTGCAAATTCTTCTGAAATAAACTCTCCTCCTCTGTCCGATCTTAGGCATTTAATTCTTTGTCTCGATTGATTCTCAACAAGATTTTTGAAGGTTTTAAACATCTCAAAGGCTTCGATTTAAGTTTCAAAAATAGTACCCATGTCATTCTTGAGTAGTCATCTATACACGGCATAAAATATTTGTGTCCATTTATGCTTTCGGTTCTCATGGGTCCACATAAATCGGTGTGAATTAGTTCTAATGGCTTGCTCGTGAAATATTCTTTTGCTTTGAAAGTGGCTCTGGTTTGTTTTCCCTTTTGGCATGACTCACAAATATTGTTTGAAGGTTTACCAATAGTTGGTATGTCTCTTACTACCCCTTTTGAGCTGATTTTTACCAGATTATCAAAGCTTATGTGACCGAGTCTCTTGTGCCACGACCGGTTTTCTTCTTCTCGACCAACCAAGCAAGCTCCTTCGAAGTCTCCGAAAGTGTATACTGATTTCCAGAAGTTCTCGGTCCAGTGGCTATTAACTTTCCATTTTTTGTCTTTCTTACTTCACGACCCTCCTTCTTGAAGATTACATCATGACCTCTGTCACGGATTTGGCTGACACTCGGCAAGTTATGCTTCGGACCAATCACAAACAAGACTTCTTTTGATTTTATATTGCCATCACTGATCTTGGCTGATCCCTTTCCAACAATCTTTGCTCCATCATTATTTCCAAATTTCACAGAACCACCTTCATAATTCTGCAAATTCTCAAATTTTTGCTTGTCACTGTCATGTGGTTGGAACAACCACTATCAAGTATCCAAGGTGCAGATTTGTTCCGAGCTTTAAAGGCGATCTGAACAATCAAAGATTCCTTTTCTTTCTATTCTGGTTTGTTTAGCTACTTGTTTTGCCTTTGTCTTCTCATTAGCATGTGCTTGTTTTTCAGGAATTTTCTTGTTTTGTTTCATTTCACTTGATTGAGATTTTCTACCCTGATAATTATTCGATGCAAAAGTGCTTCTGCGGTTTCTAGCAATATGTCCAAAATTATGACAATTATAACATTCAACTGCATAATTCATTAAAGGAGAAAAAAACATTTCTGCTTGTGAAATTCCTTTGAGATACATTATGTCTGCAATCTGAAATCTTATGGCCATAAGCATTGCATTTAAAACAATAACCTGAAAAGGAATGATTAAACCTGGGTGCCGGTCTTTGCCAGTTTGAAGTAGGAGCCATAAATCTTCTCCTTCTTGGATGTGTGACTTTTGTGAAGCCATCTTTGTCAGTACTCTTCTTGAGTCTGGCATTATTGCTTTCTTGGGCATGATTTGTTTTTTCTAGGTCAACTCTGATCTTTTCTTCTTTCTTTATGGGTTCTACATTCAAGGCCTTTGAACCCTTTGATGATTCTCCTTCATCGAAGCCTAAACCAAATTTGATGCCGGAAGGCCTTTGGTTATTTAACATTTTATCCAGCTTTACAGTACTTTCTTCAAACTTATGAAAATAGTTCAATTTTCTATTCATCTCCTCTAACTGCATTCTTAACTTAACCATGTCTTCCTCTAGCTTGTTGCATTCAACTGTCTTTACAGTTAATTGTTCATCAAGAACTTCAGACATTTTCTTGAATTCCTCTGTCTGTATTTTTAAACTGTTTATTATGTCAGTGGCATCTTCTAGTTTTCTTGAAAACTTTTTGTTCTTTTTCCTTTCAACACTCAACTCTTCAAGTGCAGCAAGCAATTCTCCTTCCAGATAAACTTCAGCCTCATCTTTAAAGTTTTCATCACCTTCCTGATTTTCTTCTGTTCTTTCCTCTTCAAGTGCCATGAACAGAGCTTCACCTTTTTCTTCTTCGGAATCCTCATCCGAGCTTTCTTCGAAGTGCTTGACATTCTTGGATATGAAGCTTTTCTTCTTGAAGTTGTTCTTTCTGAAATTTTGTTTCTTCTTCGAGTCACCTTTTTCTTGGTGTGAGCCTTCACCATTTTTGGTTTTCTCCTGCATTGGACATTTGGTTGCAAAATGACCGACTCCTCCACAATTGAAGCACTTAAAAGGTAGCTTTCCTCTATATTTTCCTTTTCCCTTTGTGAGTTTTCGAACAAAATTAACTTATGTTTCATCCAGTGTCTCTTCATCCTCAGATTCATGTTCGGCTTTTATATTCTTGTGTGCTTTAAAAGTCTGCTTCTCTGTCTATAGACTTGGTTTGTCCTATTCTCATTTCATATCTTTGTCGGGGAACCATGCATCTCATCCAAGCTGAAGTAGTTTAGATCTTTTGCCTCTTCTATTGCAGAAACTTTGGAATTAAATCTTTTGTGCGGTGTTACGAGAACCTTTTTCACAACAAGCTGCATCATCAATTTCTTCACCGAGTCCTCCGATTGCATTAATGATTTCGTTGACTCTTGGCATATAAGCCTCTATGTTCTCATCTTCATTCATTTGCGGTGCTTCGAACTGTGCTCGATGAGTTTGCGGCTTGGCTTCCTTGATCTTGTTGTCTCCTTCATGGATGCTTTTCAGTTTATCCCACATGTCTTTTGCTGATTTACGGGCTCATGACTCTTATCGGTTCACTTGTCAACAAGTCCACACATTATGGCATTCTTAGCTTTGGAGTTGTTCTCAAATTTTTTCTTCTCAGCAGTATCTGTTGGAGGAGTAGTGGGTGTTGTGTATCCACTATCTACAGAATCCCAAATATCATATCCCAATGCACTCGGGATATGTTTGCATCCCGAGTTTCTAGAAAGTGTAATTTGTTCCATCGAATAAGGGAGCTTTGTTGGATGAGAATCCTTCACCGCCTTGCCATTGTTTCTTCCAAGATCTCCTTAGCTGATTAAGCTTGAACAAGGAACCTTGCTCTGATACCAATTGATATTCACACAATGACACTGAGAGGGGGGGTGAATCAGTGTAGCTATTAATTTTAATATCTACAACATTTAATATGAAATAAAGAGAACTTGAAAACTAGAAAAACAGATTGAACAAGAGAGCACACCACAACACTCAATATACCGAGGTTCACCAATTTGGCTACTCCTCAAAAATGACTGCTTGGACTCCAATCCAAATCCGAGTCTTTGCAAAATATCAATTTTACAAATACTTTACCAAGCATCAGCTTGGAAGGAGCACCAACCCCTTAATTTTCTACTACAACAGATGGAGCACCAACCCCTAGTACCAAGCACCAACTTGGACTGCAATTCTGTTCAATTTAAAATGACATAAGAATGTCTTCACTTCATGCACGACCCTGACTAGTCTGCAATTAACCCAACTCTGCACACTCTCACGGCTCTGCTAATTTTTCTCTTGTCTCTTTTCTAACTCTCTTTTTATAGCAATTTCCCTCTTACAACAGCAACATCTTCTCTGTATGACTATTCTTTTATAACCTTTCAATCCTGCATGCAGTCGAATCACATACTCTAACTGTTCGAATCCATGCAATACGGCTGTTCGATTCCATGCACTATGACTGTTCGAACCCTGCAATATAGCTGGTGAATCCATGCAATACGACTATTCGAAACCCTGCAATACGGCGATTCGATTCCTTGCAATACGACTATTTTAATGCATTTTTGAACCTGCATATTCGGCTGTTTGAATACTTCAAATACGGCCATTCGAATACTTTTTCTATTCTGCATATCCGACTCTTTGAATTCTGCAAATATGTCTTTTCTAATGCTTTTTCAATCCTGCATATTTGTCTGTTCGAATACTTCAAATACAGTTGTTCGAATGCTTTTTGATCCTGCCTATACGATTCTTCGAATGCTTTTCAATCATGCAAATTCAACTGTTTCAGTGCATGTTCGACACCTGTCAATTTGTAACTGTCGATCGAACATCGATTACTTTTTACGTAACTGGTTGCATGATTTTCCTGTCTACTTTTTCGACACGTGTCACCTTGCATGCTCTTTCGGCTTTTACCCGCTAAATCATTACTGTCACGATATCACGACACTTTTTGTAGCCGTACCATTCATGCCCTTGTTGTCACGAAATCGCGACCATTTTGGCTCTTGAAAGCTTTCCCTGCATCTTGTCGCGATATCGTGACACTTTCAACATTTGCTGACGTCATCCTTAAGCATGTCACGAAATCGTGACGCTTTCGGCTTCCAGCAGCTTTCCTTGCACCTTGTCGCGATATCGCGACACTTTCAACTTTTGCTGATGTCATCATCATTCTTGTCACGAAATCGCGATGCTTCTGGCTTTCGTACACTCTTCTTTGCCAGCAACCATGAAAATGGAACATGTCGCGAAATCGTGACGTTCTCTGCTTTCGTACAATCTTCTTTGCCAGCAATCGCGAAAATGGAACATGTCACGAAATCGCGACGTTCTCTACTTCCATACAATCTTCTTTGCCAGCAACCGCGAAAATGGAACATGTCACGAAATCGCGACGTTCTCTTCTTTCGTACAATCTTTGCTTTATGCAGTAGCGAAATCGTGACAACTTTGTGCCTTGTGCTTTCGACTTGCTACATCTTTCAGTTTTGCAATTTTGACTGGTAGCGAAATCGCTACACCTTTGTTTCCATACATTTTGTCATGCAGCGAAATCGCTACACCTTCTTGTTTGTGCCTTTTCACTTGTAGCGAAATCGCTACACCTTTGTTGTCATTCCTTTTAATTTTTTTATCATGCAGCGAAATCGCTACACCTTTGTTTTCTGCACTTCCTATTTGTAGCGAAATCGCTACACCTTTGTGCCATGTATTTCCATCATGCAGCGAAATCGCTACACCTTTGTTTCCATTCATTTCAACATGTAGCGAAATCGCTACACCTTTGTTGCTGAGCATTCTCTCTCCTCTTCGGGTCGCGAAAACCCGACGTGTCGCGATATCGCGACACTTTTCGTTGCAAGCTCCTTTCCTCCATTTATGTCGCGAAATCGCGACATCTTTTCACCTTGCTTCCTTCTCTGCCAGCATGTCGCGAAATCGCGACAGTTTACCTTTCACTTTCTCTCTCCTCTGCCATGTCGCGATATCGCGACAATTTGGCATGCACTTTCTCTCTCCTCGGCAATGTCGCGAAATCGCGACAATTTTCCTTGCATTTTCTCTCTCCTCGGCAATGTCGCGAAATCGCGACAATTTTCCTTGCATTTTCTCTCTCCTCGGCAATGTCGCGAAATCGCGACAATTTTCCTTGCATTTTCTCTCTCCTCGACAATGTCGCGAAATCGCGACAATTTTCCTTGCATTTTCTCTCTCCTCGGCAATGTCATGAAATCGCGACAATTTTCCTTGCATTTTCTCTCTCCTCGACAATGTCGCGAAATCGCGACAATTTTCCTTGCATTTTCTCTCTCCTCGCAATGTCGCGAAATCGCGACAATCTTCCTTGCATTTTCTCTCTCTTCTGTTTTGCATTTTCTCTCTCTTCTGTTTTGTCGCGATATCGCGACAGAAAACATGTCGCGATATCGCGACATGTTTCTTCCTTGTCTTTTTCTGCCAATTTTTGAATCTGGGTCACCTCTGTTTTTCTTGAAATTCACTGCACTTGATCTGACTGACCTCTAAACTGCATCAACTGCATCAATCTATCTGTGTTGACAACAATGACAATACTTTTGCAATTCTTTTGCTGCACCTTGCTCAACAGCGACAGCCACTAGGGAAGTTCCATCCATGTCACAACATCAACTGAATCCTACACAGTTGCCCCTGCCTAGACCAGTGGCCACGATTCGAACTAGACTTACTCAAAGTATACGGACCACATCGGCTAGGCTCTCCATTTATGAGCTTATTCAAAAATTGACGCCCCATCGAGAAGCTCTTATGGAGATATTAAAGGCAATTGAATTGCAACCCCACGAAGCAGATTCGTTCAACAATTTTGTGGGGCATGTCAAACAATGTATTGAACCAGTCATTACCTTTAGGGAAGATGAGCTAAAAACGGTGACTGGAGATGTACCAGATCCACCCCTGCACGTTATTGTGCGGGTCAACGGGACTCTGTACAAATGGGTGTTGGTAGACACTGGTTTGTCCAGTAACATTATTACAACCGCTGCACTGAAACATTTGAAACTGCTAGCCTCTCACATTGCACCTTCCACTTATACTCTTCGGGCATTTAATGACGCGATATGCTCAATAGTTGGCACAATTGTCCTGCCCATACAAGTGGGAGAAAAGACCATTCATACGTTGTGCCACATTTTAGAAGGTGAGATGGCTTACAATATATTGCTTGGGCGGCCTTGGATCCGGGATATGAAGTGTGTCCCTTCAATTGCTCATGAATGTTTGAAATATACATTTGAAGGACAAGTGCACATGGTCCCCGTAGATTTGGAACCTTTTAAGTATTGCAACTCAGTGCAAATCATGCCACAGTCGACCCTTCCTTCAACGCACATGGATTTCCAGTTAAATCCATCTAAACGGGGTTCGACTAAGCAAGAATCTTCATCACCAAATCAATCAAATTCTCAGGCGGGATCATCTTCTTCATCCAGTCCTCCCACAATGATGCCACCTATGGTGGCCACACCAACGAACAAAGGAAAGAAGCCCCTGGAAGCGGAACCACCTCTAGTCTCCAACATCTCTATAGAAGATACGCCTAATAGAATGGAAGTGGAGACGCCTAGTTCACCCCACATGGAGTGGACTCAAGGAGAACTCCCATTCACTTCCCCTCAATCGCCAACGATTACTGTTGAGATGTCTAATACAAGCATGGGGGAGTATATAGTGCGCAATGTTGTTGCAACACCACACTTCAATCTATGCAAGACATGGGAAGACCTCGACTCCCCATAGGCTCGGTGGTTCCTTTAGGTTACCCACCTAATCAGACAAACTTTATTTTTGGGGGCCTAGATCATGGCGTTGAACCTTCTCGACATGAAGAAGAAGAT
Source organism: Wollemia nobilis (assembly GCA_028583015.1). Taxonomy (NCBI): domain Eukaryota; kingdom Viridiplantae; phylum Streptophyta; class Pinopsida; order Araucariales; family Araucariaceae; genus Wollemia; species Wollemia nobilis. Next base: position 1,463,879 of record JAQPPZ010002946.1, on the reverse strand, counting down.
GAAGATCCTTTTGTGGAAGATGTTAACTATCTAGCCAACCCAGACTTCGCATTACGATATCTTAGCCAATGCAATTGGCATGGATATGGGTTAGGCCGGTATGAACAAGGAATGCATGTTTTGTGTCAACCAAGATACCAAATGCCTTATGACAAGTCAAGAGTATGGTTTAATCACCCTTTGCCCCTCGACATCTTGGTCGAAAACATGAAAAGCCTAGGGATAGGCAACAAGGATGGGTTGGCATCAGATCCATATGCCAATCCAAATACAACTTATACATTGGGGGATTATTTTCCATTACAAACAAATAACCTTGTTGACCTCAACAACCCTTTCCCTACGACCAAACAAGGAGAAACTTCATGGACTCACCCACAAGGGGAAGATAGACAAGACCACAAAGGGTCTTCTAAAGATGAGTCGAAGTACAATCATTCGCAAGAATATCCAATGAATGACGATCAGGACAACTTCCTGATGATGTTCCCATTGAATGATCCCAGTGAGCATAGGCTACCTCAACAACAAAATCCTTTGGACATAGATGACATGTTTGAAAACTTACACATAGGTCCAAGACATAGGAGGCATTTCAACCTGGCGCAGTTATAGCAATTATTGCACCTGCCACTCTAGGCATATCGAGAGCATTTTCTGCTTGGAGACCCTATAAAACCATCAGTGCTAAGGGCAGATCCTGTTTGCAGGTCCACACATAGGGCTGATCCCTTTGTGCCAGTGCCTACAGAGCCAGATCCAATGCACCAAGAACATCCAGAATGTTAGAGTTGTCACATTTGCGGTAATGGAGTTTACTATCATTTCATAAACACGATCTCCATTGACTTGACCGCCCCCATCCATGATCCAGCCAATCCAACATGATTATTGCATCTAGACATAGAGGCTATTGATTGGGATCACGCTGGCACACCACCATCTCCATCAGAGTATTGGCATTGTGGTGGGATGTTTCATTTCAGTCCATGACAGAATCAGGATGTCTTCCATGCTGAAGAGGAACTTGACATTCCTAATGATGATCTTAATTCAGCAAACGATATCCATCCGATCCCAATTCCACACCGGTTGGAAGACGGATCCCATATGTCGATCGAAGCAATGACTGATGTAGACATCGGCACGGATCCAATGAATCCACAGATTCTCAAGCTGGGGGTAAGTCTTTCCCCCGAAGAGCGAGCCGATTATGTTGCCCTTCTTAAGGAAAAGAAGGAGGTTTTTGCATGGTCATACAAGGATATGCCGGGACTAGACCCACAGCTAGTCACGCATAATTTAATGCTTGATCCAACAATCAAGCCAGTCAAGCAGAAACTACGCAAGATGCATCCAACAGTGGCCTTAATGGTAAAAGATGAGTTACAAAAGTTTTTGGATGCCCAGTTTGCATCTGTGTGGATTATCCTCCATGGTTGTCTAACATGGTTCCTGTCAAAAAGCCCAACGGGAGGATTTGCATATGCACCGATTTTTGAGATCTTAACAAAGCGAGTCCTAAGGATGATTTTCCCTTATCGAGCATCGACGCGTTGGTAGACGCTACAGCGGGCCACGAAATACTTTCCCTCATGGATGGTTTCTCAGGATACAATCAGATTCGTATCAATCCTGAGGACCAACTTAAAACGGCATTCACAACACTTTGGGGGACATTTTGCTATAAGGTCATGCCTTTTGGCCTTAAAAATGTCGGACCACCTACCAACGTGCCATGACGTACATATTTCATGATTACATGCACAAAACTTTGGAAGATTACATGGATGATTTGTTGGCCAAATCTCTTTTGTGCCCAGATCACATCGGTGACTTGAGCAAGGTCCTTGATCACCTCATTGAACATAAAGTTAGATTAAACCCCAAGAAGTGCGTCTTTGGCGTCACCTTTGGAAAGCTTTTGGGTTTCATAGTCTCCAAACGAGGAATCGAGGTAGACCCAAACAAAGTCAAGGAAATCCTTGAAATGCGTCCCCCAACCACCATAAAGCAGCTCAGGAGTCTGCAGGGAAAGGTTGCATCGATCAAGCGCTTCATAGCGCAGTTATCTGACAAATGCCGACCCATGAATAAATTATTTCATAAAGGGGTCACATTTCATTGGGATGACGAGTGCGAGTCAGCATTTGATGACATTAAATAGTACTTGGCTTCACCACCAGTATTGGCACCACCTAGACCAGGAGTGCCATTCTATTTATACATCTCAGCCACTGAGGTGGCACTAGGCGCCATGCTGTCCCAGAAAAATGAACTTCATAAATAACAGGCTACATACTATCTTAGCTGCACCCTAGTCACTTATGAACTTAACTATGAATATGTTGAAAAGCTCTGCTGGCAGTGGTGTTTGCTACCAAAAAGCTACACCACTACATGCTCAATAATAAGACGTATGTTGTGTCTAAGGAGAATCCATTGCGATACATGATGAGTCGTACTTATCATAATAGCCGCACGGCGAAATGGATCATGTTGTTGACGAGTTTGACATAGAGTTTATTGGACATAAATCTATAAAAGGTCAAGTCATTGTCGATCAACTAGCTGAGGCTCCTCTTGAAGACGATCAGCCTCTGACCTTTGAACTACCTAATGATGGGGTCTTCCATGTTTCAGAGTCACCAGATTCTGATGAGCTCGAGTCACGAGTCGACATAACCTTATTCTTCGATGGTTCTAAATGTGAGCAAGGGGGTGGTGCAGGAATTGTATTCTTCACTCCGCAAGGTGCTCCAATGCCCTTGTCATTTAAATTAGACTTCCCGTGCACCAATAACAATGTAGAATACGAAGCCTTGCTCATAGGTCTTTAGACATCAATCACCATGAACATTAAATGATTGAACATCTTCGATGATTCGCTGTTAATTGTCAATCAAGTAAAGGGGATATTCCAATGTAAATGTCCAATTTTGCGGGCCTATAAAGCCCTTGTGGACAAATTTTTGGCACAACTTGAATGGTATGACATCGAGGCACTCCCTCGATCATCAAATCATTTTGCGGATACTATGGCCTCCTTGGGGTCACTCATCCCCCAAGACCCTTCTGGTGAAATGACAACCATTCAGGTTACAACATTATCGCAATCTGCGATGGAGCGCACAAGCTCTGATCCGATGCCAGGAATCCACATGATCCAGATTGAACTATCTTCGGATAAGTTCTCTCGAATTCGAGATTGTTTGACTCAAGCCAACTGGGGGTCCTTGTTCTCCTCGACCCCTCTTACTAGCAACACCACGTTGTTTTTATAAGTTCTTTCCTATTCAACTTTTGTTTGAGATAGACTTCGAGAGGGATTGGCCGTTCATACTATCGAGGTTTCTGATCAACAAGATTGGTACACACCCATTCGAGATTACCTCAAGCTAGGTAATCTCCCACTTGGATTGACACAAGCTACAAAAATATCATTCAAACAAAAAGTGGCAAAGCATGTCTTGTTAGGAGACATTTTGTATTGTCAAAATTATGAAGGAATCCTCCTTCGTTGTTTGGACCAGCAAGAGTCCGCTTGGGCGATCACCCAAGCTCACGATGGTACATGTGGTGGCCACTTCAGCGGTATGGCCATCGCAAAGCGCATTCTTTGCATGGGTTATTATTGGCCATATTTAGAGCAAGATTGTTGCGCATATGTGAAGAAGTGCGTGAAGTGTCAGCACCATGCTAATTTGACACACGTACCTTCTCAGGCCTTGCAGCCGATTCAATCGGTTTGGCCTTTTTCATAGTGGGGCTTGATCTAATTGGGAAGATCTCCCCTGTGTCGTTTGGTCATCACACATTTATTTTAACGGACATAGAGTACTTTACCAAATGGGTGGAAGCAATTCTGCTGACCACTACGACTGGAGCCCGCATTGCGAAGTTTATTTTGCATAACATCATATGTCATTTTGGTATTCCATCCAAGATCCTGTCAGATAATGGGACGCCATTCAAGAATAAATATGTGCGTGCTTTGACCACAAAGTACAAGATTCAGCACAACTTTTCAACACCCTATTATCCGCAGGAAAATGGGCAAGCAGAGGCGTCAAACAAAACGCTAGTCACCATTCTCAAAAAGATAGTTGCAAACAATCATAAAGACTGGCACATTCAGATCTCGCTTGCCCTATGGGCTTATCGCACCAACATTCGAATGCCCACTGGGGCAACTCCATTTTTGCTGGTGTATGGCTTTGAGGCAGTCATGCCTTTTGAGTTGGAAGTTCCTTCTATGCGCATTTCAATGCAAGAGTTCATCAATGATGACACTACATGGCAGGCCCGATTAGATCAACTGACGTTGCTCGATGAACGATGTGTTAATGCTCTCGAGAATTTGCGTATCTATCAAGAGCGACTTAAGAAAGCATACAACATGAAAGTCCACCTTAGGGAATTTTAGGTTGGTGACTTGGTCTTAAAATAGAACCAACAAAATTCTAATTTGTCGTCCCATATATGGTACAAGTTTGCGGCAAACTGGTTTGGTTCTTACATCATTGACAGTAAAATAGGACCTGGAACATACCGGCTTGCCTCTCTTGAAGGAATCAAGGAAACATAACCCTTGAACATCATTCATTTGAGGCCATTCCACATCTAGAGAGCCATAGTCCAACAAAAATCTCCAAGGATTACCACAATCGCTTGGTCAACCCAAAAGCTCCAAGGATTACCACAATCGCTTGGTCAACCCAAAAGCTCCAAGGATTATCACAATCGCTTGGTCAACCCAAAAGCTCCAAGGATTATCACAATCGCTTGGTCAACCCAAAAGCTCCAAGGATTATCACAATCGCTTGGTCAACCCAAAAGCTCCAAGGATTATCACAATCCCTTGGTCAACCCAAAAGCTCCAAGGATTATCATAATCGCTTGGTCAACCCTAAATGCCCCAAAGGTATCTATAAACCCTTTGGTCAAGACAAAAGCTCCAAGCATTACCATAACTGCTTGGTCAACATAAATATTTAAAAATCAACAAAAACAACACAAAAATCAAAAATCACAAAAACAATTGCATTTCAATTCCATGCATACTCAAAAAAAAAAAAATCAAAAAATACAAAAACATTTGCATGCATTCTCATAAAAATAAAAATTATAAAAACAATTGCATTCCAATTCCATGCATTCTCATAAAAATCAAAATACAAAAATATAGGTTGCATTAAGCATTGCATCCATACATTGCATACTTCGTTAGGTCATACAAGTCAAAAGCACCATAGGTTGTCATTACTTGGCAATTCCATCATTTCCACCTCAGATCCATTTTCATAAACGCCTACATCTAGTATATCACCCTTTTATTTTAGCATCGTCAATTGTCACCTAATGTATATAGGGTTTTCGTCATTCAGATGTCTTTAAATTTCTAGCCAAAATTGTACATAGTTAAACAGATTTTACACGAGAAAGTTTACTTGGATCACGCCTTGTTACATAGCATCCCAACACAAATTAACACATATAATAATTTCTAAGTTGTGTGAACAAAAGATGACACCTGCACCGTAATCCAGGTTACCATAAGCGAAACGGCTATCTTGCTTATCCCCCTGTGCGAATGACCCTAGGAATGTTGAGAGTTGGCAAAAGGACAAGCATCCTCCCTACCCAATTCCCCATGAATCCCAAGTTCTCATAAGTTGCAAAACATCAAAAATTTGCAAAACGTCAAAACATTAAAATTTGACATCCTACAGTGCACACATCAAAAGGCACAAACAATAGTGATTCTCGTCACTCCATATTCAAATCCCTTGCTCAAAAAAAAAAAAAAAAAAAAACAAAAATAAATAGTGATTTTATCACTATAAAGAGCAAGTATCCCAATACACTTGAAGAAAATAAGGGAGTCAAACTTGAATCCCTGGAACTCTCAGTATTTCGACAGGTCATGAGGTAAGCTTCAGTACCGGTTTGGTTGATAGCCTATCGATCCATCGGCGGTAAACCTCCCACATGATGATATATCTGTCACATTAACTTATGTGCAGATCAATGTTTGCATGTGGATGAGCTAGCTTATGGTATCCTAGATAACATCGCAGAAAAATCTGACTAAATACAATAAAGGAGTTAGTGGAGCTAATTAGGTGATCCTTAGTACAGGTTTGGTTGAAAGCCCATCTGGCACTGGCGGTATCCTGATGAATAACACATAAATGAACTCAATTGCACACACAGGGATGTGAAATACCTTGGTTAAATTCACATCGAATTTAGACCTTGTTTATAAGTCTCGCGAGATAATGTACAGTCTTGGCTAGTTAATTAAAATATCTGCATCTCAGAAAATCTTAACTACATTTTCAAACAACCGATACATTTCATTTCATACATCACCAAAAAAAAAAAAATCGACAAAATACAAAAACAAAGTTTTCACATGCACAAGCATTCCACAAAGTTATCTCATTACTATAGCAGGTCAATCCAATCTTGTACAGTCTATGGTGCATCAACAAATCATCAACAATTCATTTTATTCATTCCATATGCATACATCATACAAATTAGAATCACCGCATTCATAATCGCATATGCATACATCAATGTAAAAACATGTACATAAAAATAAAGCATGAAAAATTTATACACACCAAAAAGAGTCATCTATATATATATATCATAACAAAATTGCTCGCAGGCTACAAAACTGGTCATCTGACCCCGCAATCATACACCAAAACCCCCAGCCTAGGGTGTCGGCCACCATGATCATGTAGGATCGGTGCGACGTGAACTACCCCCTACAGTATCAGTCCTCTGAGATCTCTCAGGGTGACTGCTCGCCCCTGCATCCCGCCCACTAGCGCCTCCCTCATCTCGTCACCTGCACTGGGATGATGCTAACTGCTCTATCCCGCTATCTCTCGTCCTGTACGATGAGCCACTGGTCGGAGGCTCTGGTATTTGCCCACCAAGGCGAATAATCTCGTCCTCCATCTCCAGCTGATGTCACCCCCAGTCTGCCTCCCGTAACCTCCAATCTGCCTCCTGCCTATGGTAGTATGCGATGGCGTCATCACGCTGTGCTAACTGCACCTGTAGGAGATCCCTCTCCCATGCAGCATCCTGAGAGTATTGGCCTTGTGGTGGGATGTTTCATTTCAGTCCATGACAGACTCAGGATGTTTTCCATGCTGAAGAGGAACTTGACGTTCCTAATGATGATCTTAATTCAGCAAACGATATCCATTTGATCCCAATTCCACACCAGTTGGAAGACGGATCCCATATGTCGGTCGAAGCAATGACTGATGTAGACATCGGCACAGATCCAATGAATCCACGGATTCTCAAGTTGGGGGTAATTCTTTCCCCTGAAGAGCGAGCCGATTATGTTGCCCTTCTTAAGGAAAAGAAGGAGGTTTTTGCATGGTCATACAAGGATATGCTGGGACTAGACCCATAGCTAGTCACGCATAATTTAATGCTTGATCCAACAATCAATCCAGTCAAGCAGAAACTATGCAAGATGCATCCAACAGTGGCCTTAATGGTAAAATATGAGTTACAAAAGTTTTTGGATGCCCAGTTTGTCATCTGTGTGGATTATCCTCCATGGTTGTCTAACATGGTTCCTGTCAAAAAGCCCAACGGGAGGATTTGCATATGCACCGATTTTTGAGATCTTAACAAAGCGAGTTCTAAGGATGATTTTCCCTTGTCGAGCATCGACGCGTTGGTAGACGCTACAGCGGGCCACGAAATACTTTCCCTCATGGATGGTTTCTCAGGATACAATCAGATTCGTATCAATCCTGAGGACCAACTTAAAACGGCATTCACAACGCCTTGGGGGACATTTTGCTATAAGGTCATGCCTTTTGGACTTAAAAATGTCGAAGCCACCTATCAACGTGCCATGACGTACATCTTTCATGATTACATGCACAAAACTTTGGAAGATTACATGGATGATTTGTTGGCCAAATCTCTTTTGTGCCCAGATCACATCGGTGACTTGAGCAAGGTCCTTGATCGCCTCATTGAACATAAAGTTAGATTAAACCCCAAGAAGTGCGTCTTTGGCGTCACCTTTGGAAAGCTTTTGGGTTTCATAGTCTCCAAACAAGGAATTGAGGTAGACCCAAACAAAGTCAAGGAAATCCTTGAAATGCGTCCCCCAACCACCATAAAGCAGCTCAGGAGTCTGTAGGGAAAGGTTGCGTCGATCAAGCGCTTCATAGCGCAGTTATCTGAAAAATGCCGACCCATGAATAAATTATTTCATAAAGGGGTCACATTTCATTGGGATGACGAGTGCGAGTCAGCCTTTGATGACATTAAACAATACTTGGCTTCACCGCCAGTATTGGCACCACCTAGACCAGGAGTGCCATTCTATTTATACATCTCAGCCACTGAGGTGGCACTAGGCGCCATGTTGTCCCGAGAAAAATGAACTTCACAAAGAAGAGGCTACATACTATCTTAGCCGCACCCTGGTCACTTATGAACTTAACTATGCATATGTTGAAAAGCTCTGCTTGGCAGTGGTGTTTGCTATCAAAAAGCTACACCACTACATGCTCAGTAATAAGACATATGTTGTGTCTAAGGAGAATCCATTGCGATACATGATGAGTCGTACTTATCATAATAGCCGCACGGCGAAATGGATCATGTTGTTGACAGAGTTTGACATAGAGTTTATTGGACATAAATCTATAAAAGGTCAAGTCATTGTCGATCAACTAGCTGAGGCTTCTCTTGAAGATGATCAGCCTCTGACCTTTGAACTACCTAATGATGGGGTCTTCCATGTTTCAGAGTCGCCAGATTCTGATGAGCCTGAGTCACAAGCTGACATAACCCTATTCTTCGATGGTTCTAAATGTGAGCAAGGGGGTGGTGTAGGAATTGTATTCTTCACTCCGCAAGGTGCTCCAATGCCCTTGTCATTTAAATTATACTTCTCGTGCACCAATAACAATGCAGAATACGAAGCCTTGCTCATAGGTCTTCAGACAGCAATCACCATGAACATTAAATGATTGAACATCTTCGATGATTCGCTGTTAATTGTCAATCAAGTAAAGGGGATATTCCAATGTAAATGTCTAGTTTTGTGGGCCTATAAAGCCCTTGTGGACAAATTTCTGGCACAACTTGAATGGTATGACATCGAGGCACTCCCTCGATCATCAAATAATTTTGTAGATACTATGGCCTCCTTGGGGTCACTCATCCCGTAAGACCCTTTTGGTGAAATGACAACCATTCAGGTTACAACATTATCGCAATCTGCGATGGAGCGCACAAGCTCTGATCCGATGCCAGGAATCCACATGATCCAGATTGAACCATCTTCGGATAAGTTCTCTCGAATTCGATATTGTTTGACTCAAGCCAACTGGGGGTCCTTGTTCTCCCCGACCCCTCTTACTAGCAACACCACGTTGTTTTTATAAGTTCTTTCCTATTCAACTTTTGTTTGAGATAGACTTCGAGAGGGATTGGCCGTTCATACTATCAAGGTTTCTGATCAGCAAGATTGGTACACACCCATTCGAGATTACCTCAAGCTAGGTAATATCCCACTTGGATTGACACAAGCTACAAAAATATCATTCAAACAAAAAGCGACAAAGCATGTCTTGTTAGGAGACATTTTGTATTGTCGAAATTATGAAGGAATCCTCCTTCATTGTTTGGACCAACAAGAGTCCGCTTGGGCGATCACCCAAGCTCACGATGGTACATGTGGTGGCCACTTCAGCGATATGGCCATCGCAAAGCGCATTCTTTGCATGGGTTATTATTGGCCATCTTTAGAGCGAGATTGTTGCGCATATGTGAAGAAGTGCGTGAAGTGTCAGCACCATGCTAATTTGACACACGTACCTTCTCAGGCCTTGCAGCCGATTCAATCGGTTTGGTCTTTTTCATAGTGGGGCTTTGATCTAATTGGGAAGATCTCCCCTGTGTCGTTTGGTCATCACACGTTTATTTTAACGGCCACAGAGTACTTTACCAAATGGGTGGAAGCAATTCTGCTGACCACTACGACTGGAGCCCGCATTGCAAAGTTTATTTTGCATAACATCATATGTCATTTTGGTATTCCATCCAAGATCCTGTCAGATAATGGGACGCCATTCAAGAATAAAGATGTGCGTGCTTTGACCACAAAGTACAAGATTCAGCACAACTTTTCAACACCCTATTATCCGTAGGCAAATGGGAAAGCAGAGGCGTCAAACAAAACGCTAGTCACCATTCTCAAAAAGATAGTTGCAAACAATCATAAAGACTGGCACATTCAGATCCCGCTTGCCCTATGGGCTTATCGCACCAACATTCGAATGCCCACTGGGGCAACTCCATTTTTGCTGGTGTATGGCTCTGATGCAGTCATGCCTTTTGAGTTGGAAGTTCCTTCCGTGCGCATTTCAATGCAAGAGTTCATCGATGATGACACTACACGACAGGCCCGATTAGATCAACTAACGTTGCTCGATGAACGACGTGTTAATGCTCTCGAGCATTTGCGTATCTATCAAGAGCGACTTAAGAAAGCATACAACATGAAAGTCCACCTTAGGGAATTTTAGGTTGGTGACTTGGTCTTAAAAGAGAACCAACAAAATTCTAATTTTTCGTCTCATATATGGGACAATTTTGCGGCAAACTGGTTAGGTTCTTACATCATTGACAGTAAAATAGGACCTGGAACATACCGGCTTGCCTCTCTTGAAGGAATCAAGGAAACATAACCCTTGAACATCATTCATTTGAGGCCATTCCACATCTAGAGAGCCATAGTCCAACAAAAATCTCCAAGGATTACCACAATCGCTTGGTCAACCCAAAAGCTCCAAGGATTACCACAATCGCTTGGTCAACCCAAAAGCTCCAAGGATTATCACAATCGCTTGGTCAACCCAAAAGCTCCAAGGATTATCACAATCACTTGGTCAACCCAAAAGCTCCAAGGATTATCATAATCGCTTGGTCAACCCTAAATGCCCCAAAGGTATCTATAAACCCTTTGGTCAAGACAAAATCTCCAAGCATTACCATAACTGCTTGGTCAACATAAATATTTAAAAATCAACAAAAACAACACAAAAATCAAAAATCACAAAAACAATTGCATTTCAATTCCATACATACTCAAAAAAAAAAAATCAAAAAATACAAAAACATTTGCATGCATTCTCATAAAAATAAAAATTATAAAAACAATTGCATTCCAATTCCATGCATTCTCATAAAAATCAAAATACAAAAATATAGGTTGCATTAAGCATTGCATCCATACATTGCATACTTCTCTAGGTCATACAAGTCAAAAGCACCATAGGCTGTCATTACTTGGCAATTCCATCATTTCCACTTTAGATCCATTTTCATAAACGCCTACATCTAGCATATCACCCTTTTTATTTTAGCATCGTCAGTTGTCACCTAATGTATATAGGGTTTTCGTCATTCAGATGTCTTTAAATTTCTAGCCAAAATTGTACATAGTTAAACAGATTTTACACGAGAAAGTTTACTTGGATCACGCCTTGTTACATAGCATCCCAACACAAATTAACACATATAATAATTTCTAAGTTGTGTGAACGAAAGATGACACCTGCACCGTAATCTAGGTTACCATAAGCGAAACGGCTATCTTGCTTATCCCCCTGTACGAATGACCCTAGGAATGTTGAGAGTTGGCAAAAGGACAAGCATCCTCCCTACCCAATTCCCCATGAATCCCAAGTTCTCATAAGTTGCAAAACATCAAAAATTTGCAAAACGTCAAAACATTAAAATTTGACATCCTACAGTGCACACATCAAAAGGCACAAACAATAGTGATTCTCGTCACTCCATATTCAAATCCCTTGCTCAAAAAAAAAAAAAAAAAAACAAATAAAACAAAAATAAATAGTGATTTTATCACTATAAAGAGCAAGTATCCCAATACACTTGAAGAAAAGAAGGGAGTCAAACTTGAATCCCTCTCCCTAGGCAACCCCTGGCGTACCCCAAACTGTCGTGTCACTCGGAGGTAGTGAAAGTACTCCTGCTCCGTCCCATGTCGGCCAATCACCCATCTCCCCCTCCGGACCCGTCGAAGCCACTCATCAGCCTCTGGCCATGTAGGACAATCTCGATATGGCCTCCATACCACATCTTCGAGAGTCAGTCGTGCCAATGCATCTCTGTAATAGTCCACGTCTCCTGCGAACCGCCGACTCTGCCCCCGCTCCTCAGACCGATACCATAGAGCACCATAACCAATATCCCTATCCACCATGTCAGCTCGGGTAGTCCAGGGTAGCCCTTGTGGTCGCTCTATGGCTACATGCTACCATGCCCAGCACTGCAACAAGAAATTGCAGCCAATCCTCTTCCGCCTCTGACAGCGGACCTCATACAACTCATCATATAACTGCACCAAAAGTGTCTGGCCCCATCTCATAATCACCGGCTCTGTCACCGAACAATCCACCAACTACCACACTACCTCCAATAGGTTCCATGGGAACCTCGCTCCTGACGAGTTTGGCAGGAGCATGTTAGAAATGAGGCTCATGAGTAGTGCATGCCTCACTCTCAACATTCCCCTCGCATATCAATATCGTACCAGAATCCCACCAATCTGACAATCCAGCTCCGCCCTCTCCAGCGAGGTCATCCCATCCTCATCCTCTCCATGTCCAAAATATCGCATCAGTACAGCTGTCCTCTGGCCTCGTGGTGTCGTCCGAATGGGAACCCCATCTATTAGAATCCGGAGAATCCGATACACGTCCTCTAAAGTGACAGTCATCTCTCCTGTCGGAAGATGAAAGGTGTTCGTCCGAACATCCCACAGGCCGATCAAAGCTATAATGTACGCCAGATCTGCCACAACTGCATCCAACCGAGCCACATGCTTTAGCCCTAGGGCATCAAGCCAATCCCAGTCCTCAGCTGTCAATGCCTCGCGAGCATTAGAAAAAATCGTCGGCACCCGATGTCGACTCTTCACCACCTGCACATCACAGAAAACAAAAAACATCAAAAACATGTATCAAATCACCATTACATGTACAAAAATGCATAACTGTACAGTAACATCTTTCATTCACATGTACATCCAAAAAAAAAATAATAATAAAAATTTGACATGGTTTCCCTATGGTTTCGACCTAAGTTTACCATTTCAAAACACAAAAAATCATTCAGTTTTCATCTTACATTTCATCAAAAACAATAAAAATTTGACATGGTTTACCTATGGTTTTACCTAAGTTTACCATTTCAAAACAAAAAAAAAATTCATTCAGTTTTTATCTTACATTTCATCAAAAACAATAAAAAATTTGACATGGTTTCCCTATGGTTTCGACCTAAGTTTACCATTTCAATAAAAAAATTCATCCATTTTTTTCATTTTTAAATTTCATCAAAAAAAAAAAAAAAAAAACGAAAAAAATTTGACATGGTTTCCCTATGGTTTCGACCTAAGTTTACCATTTCAATAAAAAAAAAAAACAATTCATCCATTTTTCATTTTTAATTCCATAAAAATAATAAAAAAATTCGACATGGTTTACCTACGGTTTCGACCTAAGTTTACCATTTCAACAAAAAATTCATCCATTTTTTCATTTTTAAATTTCATCAAAAACAATAACAAATTCGACATGGTTTACCTACGGTTTCGACCTAAGTTTACCATTTCAACAAAAAAATTCATCCATTTTTTTCATTTTTAAATTTCATCAAAAAAAAAAAATGACAAAAATTTGACATGGTTTCCCTATGGTTTCGACCTAAGTTTACCATTTCAATAAAAAAATTCATCAATTTTTCATTTTTTCCATAAAAATAACAAAAATATGGGCATGGTTTACCTACGGTTTTGACCTAAGTTTTACCATTCACATAGAAAACATTTTTAACCATGGTTACCCTAAAGTGTTACTCTAAGTTTCATTTTGGGTTTATCCTATGGTTTTCCATCTAAGTTTCCATTGGTTTGCATCCACGTTTCATTTGGTTTCATTCATTCACCTTTTAATTTAATTAATTAAGGTTTCATGTTTTAAACAAACAACAAACAATAAAAACACATTTGCATTTTTCAAATTCAAATTCGAGGAGATAGTGCACTTACTGGTCTCACCTCGGCTCCGTCGCTCGATGACCCGGTCTGTGCACTCATGATGGCTGAAAAATCTGGCAGTGCTTCGCGTCAAAAAATCTACCTCCTCCTCCCCAGAGCTCCAAATCGCAATCGCTGAACAGTGCAAATGAGCCAAATCCATCATTTTCGCATATTTATACTTTTTGCCAGCTGGTAATCGTCCCTGACCAGGACTAGCGCTTTTTGACGTGCTCGTCCCACCCCGGGACGCGTACCACCATGGCGCACTCGTCTCACCCCAGGACGAGTACCATCACGGCATTCGTCCCCCCGGGACGAATACAAAAAAAAAAAAAAAAAAAAAAATCAAAAATAACCCAAACATAAAAATGACAAATGCCAACAAAACCACTAAAAATTGTCGGACAAACGTGCTCTTGCACTTAACCTCTTGGCATAAGAAAACTGATGTCGGGGTCTAACTTGTCGTTATCCTACTCCCTAAGAAGGCTACCATAGCCGGACCGCTCCATGGGAAGACGGATTTTCGCCAATGTTAACCCCAAATGGCATTCCAAAATGGGTTCACACCCACCAAAAATAGGTCAAAACAATCAAAAAACTGCTCAAGCATGCATCGGCTAACATCTGAAGGCACCCTCACTTAAGTCATCTTAGGTCAAGTGACTCGTCGCTTTTCTCATGTCGGTCATTCCCTCATCGATTCGTCGCTTGAGGGGGTAGTCACACTTAGTTGCCAATCAACACCAATATACCCAGTCTTGGAAATGACACGCATTCAAAGGATCATTGCAAAAGACAATCACGCCCCGCTTGGGGCAGCAAACAAGTAATTATCACAAACTGATCATATACTTGGCATTTGTGAATCATGAACTCAAGGTTCCCACAGACAAAAGGTTGCGCCCTTTGCCTATTCATGACTGATCAATGTCTAAGTTCAAGTAATACCTCACCGAACCAGGTTAATACTTGATTTAAATTCCTTAGCTCGTCAGAAGCAAGGATTCAAGAATGCGTGCCCTTTCCATACTTGGGGCATCAAGATTTGGTTAGGTTATTGAGAAACCCTAATCATTAGTGCTTTGGTTATATATTTTTGCTCAGCACTGTACCATGTGCAGTGCTTCCCAAAAAGGGGCATCTGTAGACACCAAAACAACACCAATCCGGTTATGTGACAACAAGCAATGATCGCACTAACACACATAGCCCCTAGGGCAGCCCCCAGAGGTTAAACAGTGGTTCTAACCACTCACACAGTAGTTTTGCAAGTCAAGGATCAATTTAGCACCTTTTAGACACTTTATTGCTTATTCGTCCCACCCAGGGATGAGTGCAGATTTGTACTCGTCCTACCTAGAGACGAGTGCGGATTGATACTCGTCTCACCCAGAGACGATTACTAATGCTCACTTTGGGGTGGTACGAACGCTAGGTTTGACCAATAAAAAGTCAGATCTTGGCGTATGACAACTCAGAACTACCACTTAGCTTTTCCTGCATGACATAGGAGTGCGAGTGAGTTCTTTTGACAAATCGTATCTGACAATTGACTCTCCCTTCACTGCATGAGAATGAGAGTGAGCTTTTTAAGACAACTTAGATTTGCTACTTAGCTATTCCTTCATTGCATGGGAGTGCAAGTGAGCTTTTCTAAAACATACAAAGACATGCACAGAGGCAGTTAAGAAGCCCTTAATCAAGAAGAAGTCTTCTTTTCACATAAAAAGCATTCATGCAAAGAAACACTTTTGTATGTTAATTCAAAGAGACCCCTTGGGTCTATAAAATGGTGAGTTTCCTCACCCAAAATATATACAGAGAAGGAGCATTTGGAGCGACGAAGTGCTGCTAATTCACTTACTTGCGATTTGTGTTTTCAACATCCATAATCTCTTAATCGAAAGAGAGGTTATTGGGTGACTTTTGAAGGCACGAATCAAGAACCAACCCCGATTTATCTGACCACAATAGCCTACCAATTTGCCGACAACACATCACATCAGGTTTCAGTTCCTTCCTAAGCGGATTGGTGTCGAAGCAAAGTTTCACCCGCGGGTGGTTTGCCTTCGGGCACCCCCCGCTTTATTTCTTTTGTAGTATTTAGTTAGTTTCATGTTTATGCTTTTTTCAAGTTTTCATTTTATTTAGACTCATTTTAACCATCGTTAGATTCATATTTTTATTTTCATACACAGGTGCTACTAATTCTTTGTTTGTTTCTTTGAATGCAGATTTGCAGCATTGGAGGAGCAACGAGGAATCTACATTTACCAACGCAAGTGATGACAACATTTTGGTTCGCCCATCTTATATGTGGGCATGCGGAAGAAGGAATTCTGAAACAAGTTGTAAAAGACCAACATTTAACTCTCCTATCCCCTAAAAAGGAAGGAGACGCATTGTAACACAAATTTGAAAAGCATATCAATAAAAAGGCCAATTTTTATATTGCTTTAATATCTTGTGTTCATGCTCTTTCTTTTTATGCATTTTTCAATAACATAGGGTTTAAGCGTTATTTTAGCTTCGTTTACATTGCAATTTTAGTCTATCCTTTCTGTTTTTGGAATCTCATGCTTTCAACAAGTACTTCACTTTTAATGCACTAATATTATACCTTATCACTCCAATCAACTCTCAAAGTTATGCACTAATAATTTTTGCAACTAATCAAGAATATTTTAGGAGTTATTTTGCAATTTCACTACAATCAATGTTGTAGGACTTAGTCTTTTTTTCAAAATTAGATAATAGGTAGTTGATAGAAGCTAATATAAAATCTAATCAAATCCTAATAAATGTGCAAATAAATCCTTAGAAAGAATTTATTTCCTTTTGTACTTTAGAATACTGTAATCTAATTTTCTTCTTGCAACTTTAATCCAAATTTAGGTGCTCTAATAAATCTGATAAGAAATTTAATTAATGAATCTTCTTGCACCAAAAGTTGCATACCTTTTTATGTAGCTATTCTCGCACCTTTGTAGAGGATGTAGACATTGGTGTCTAAAAACACCAAGTTGGTACTTCAAGTAGGATATCCTAAACAACTCCTTCACCAAATGATGGTCTCGAACTTTCTTTCATGAGCCTAGGATTTGATGGCTTGTTCTCCTCTTGTGTTCTCCTCCTTCTGCTATAGATTTGGAGAAGTCTATGTATCTAAAGAGACACATTCTTACCGTGAGAGGTAATCTTCAAATCTCCAAGATTTTGTGAGCTTCTTCTGTCTTCAAGTCTTCTTGTCAAATTTTGACTTCAACTAGGATCTTCTTTTAGGGTTTGACACTCCTTGCCAAATTCTTCTTCACATATTTGGCATTTCTTTCCAAATTATCCTTCATAGATTTGACACTCCTTACCAAATTCTCCTTCATAGATTTGGTACTCCTTGTAAAGTTCTCCTCTTGGGCTTGTTTTCGGATGACGATAATTGTCCCAAGTCCTCCACTATTAGGGAATTCACCTTTATAGTGGATTTATCCAATGAGTTCTCCAAATAAATCTCTTGATATTTAACAAGGATCTCCTATAATTTTTTGGATGCTCGGTGAGACCTTCACAATGTCTTTGATCTAGCAACTTCTGATGGTCTTCCTTGAGACATTTTATTCAACCTTCTGCTCCTAGAAGTGTTGGTGGTGAGATATTCCTTGGATATTCTTATTCTACTACTCCTAGCTTCAAGCAAGATTCTCCTATTCCTCCTTTTTACAAGACTAGAAGTTCTTCAATGATATCTTCTTCTGACCTCTTCACTTTTTATTTAGGGTTAAGTTGATTTTGAAGAAGATAATCTTCCTAAATTTCTTGTAGGAATTCTCCCAACTCACTGAATATTCTATTCCTACAAAAAATATGAGTACTAAAATCTTTAGTCTGCTTTTGAATCAGATATTCTTCTTCAGGATCAAGGCTTTTGTGGCCTATTTCAATATCAAGGCTCATATAGCCTTTTTTAGTACCAAGGCTTCTATGGCCTTTTCATTATCAAGGCTTTTGTGGCCTTTTAAGTATCAAGGCTACTATGGCCTTTTCAGTATCAAGGCTTTTGTGGTATTTTTAGTATCAAGACTTATGTGGCTTCTTCTTGAAGGCTTCTATGGCCTTTCTATATCAAGGCTCATATGGCCTATTCTTCAATTGTGGAATTCTGTAATCCAACAGTGAAGATATTTTAGTCTCTTATATTCACCATGATTACTCACAATAAGTCTTCTTTTGCAGTATTCTCCTCTTACAAAATGAACTAACCTCTACACTATGAGGGCACGCCGACCTTCGGGCAACAAAGTTGGATTCTTCTAGCTTTCTATTCTAGGATTCCCAATTCTTTGAGAATTAATTTCTTGTAACAAAAGAAACTTTAGGCACCAGTTAGTAAATTCTAGATAACGTGGATGATCTTCACTAGATGATTTGTCAATTTAGTGGACTGAGTGTTGATTCCTAGCATTCACAAGTTTTCCTAAAAACTCTATGGAAAAGACTCTAGACAAAAATGATCTCAGTATTTTTTGAAACCGAGATTCCTTTTAGTCATGTTCCATCTGCCTGATCTGGAATTTATTTTTCCTTGTAATTTTCCATTTATTTAAATTTCTTTTTAAACATGTAAAAACTATAAAATGAGGTCGAATCCTCATTTTAAAGGGTCGACTCTAGAGTGTTTGCTTGCTCTGCTATGTAATATTTATCTGCAAATCAATAGAAGGAACATTGCTTGGAATGTTTACCTCAAAATGGTGTCTTTTATAATTTTGTAGAGATTCAAGCTGTGGATTTCTTTTTTGCTACTACTGCTATGGTTAGTCTATTATGCTAAAATTAGATTGCTAACTTAGAGCAATTGAAATCTTTTCATAATTGAATTTGTGCTTACAAGTTATTTTCTATTTAATATTGACACTGATCTTATTTTGCTAATTTTAATTATTAGTATCTTGATATTGAAATAGCTTTCTTGAAGTATAACTCTGTTTTGTCTATGATATTGAATATTACTTATTTGAATGTTGTTAATTTCAAGTGTGGGACATTGGAAATTGTTTTGTAAGATGGTTTTTTTTTCTGTAGATGCCTATGTTGTTAGCTCTATCCGTCTAATGTTTGATTACTATTTCTTAAATCTTAATCATTTCTATCCCTACTCTTTAAACATTTAACTGAGCTTAAATGAGTCAACATATTATTAGTTGACAAGGAATACCAACCTACTATGGAGGTTGGATTAGAGCAATATTTAATCCATCCAATGTTGTGGTCTAAAATGTAATTAGTGGGTGCATGCCTAATCAAAGAATTGGAAGATAACAGTCACAATTTTGAGCTTCTACTTGATGGAAATTTGGATCCCAATAGTTTTTGGCATGCCTAGTGGGACCTGTTAACTAGAACACTAGTTAACCACTCTTTTTATCTTTATCCTTTTCCTAGAGGAATTAAGATTTGGTGAATTATCTTGACCTTGAAACGATGATCAATAAATTCACCTAGTGACTCCCTTATTTCAAGAATCCAGAAAAAGCCTATGGTGACTCATATTTTTCATGAATTCTAGGTCATTTGCAAATAATAACCCAAAGTATTTCATCTATTATGAGCTCCCTTTGAGAGGATCTATTTTCTTAAGGAATTTGAACCCATATTTCTAGTCGAATGAAACTCCTCCAAAAATTCAACCCGAGGCACCTCCAACACCACCTCTAGAAAGAGCAGTGGCCAAAAATATGGCTCAAAACAATAATGTGACCCCAAACCTACCCCTACAGAAGTATCCTAGTTGGAATACGAGTGTTGGCAATTTTGGGTACCTTGAGTACATTGCCTTTGCCTAAGTTTAGTTGTTGTCATTGATGTCAAGGAGCTATTGGTAGATGTTGTTTTTGATGTCAAGGAGTTCTTGGAGCAATTTGTTTTTATGTCTAAGGATGTGTTTTGATGAAGGTTTCAGCTGGTCTGTAAGTCTCCAAGAAAATCAGAGTAGCCCAGTTGCAAAAAATCCAGAAAAAGATAAGTTAGAAAAAGTTTGCAGGCTCTGGAAAAAACTGTCGCGATTTCGCGACATGTTTGAGGAGAGAGAAAGTTTGGCCAAAACTGTCGCGATTTCGCGACATGCAGGAAGGCAGAAGCAAAGTAGGCAAAAGTGTCACGATTTCGCGACATGCAGGAAGGCAGAGGCAGAACAGGAAAAACTGTCATGATTTCGCGACAAGTTTCGAAGAAGTTGTACGGATGCAGAAAGTGTCACGATTTTGCGACAGGTTGAGTTGGCAGCTTGCAGTTGGCAAAAGCGTCGCGATTTCGTGACAAGTTTCGAAGAAGTTGTACGGATGCAAAAAGTGTCACGATTTCATGACAGGTTGAGTTGGCAGCTTGCATTTGGCAAAAGCGTCGCGATTTCGTGACATGTTCCAGTTTCGCGAGCAGTTGACAAGAAAGAGCTTAAGGCAGCGAAAGCGTCGTGATTTCGCGACATGTTTCATTTTCGCTAGTGCAAACCAAGAAAAGGATGAAGGAGCAAGAGGTGTCATGATTTCACGATAGAGTTGCATGATGACGTCAGCAAGAGGCAAAGGTGTCACGATTTCACGACAGTAGCGGAGAAGAAGGCTTTGAAGTCCAGAGCGTCATGATTTCGCGACAAGAATCATGATGACGTCAGCAAGAGGCAAAGGTGTCACGATTTTGCGACAGCAACGGAGAAGAAGGCAGTGAAGTCTAGAGCATCATGATTTCGTGACAAGATTCATGATGACGTCAGCAAAGGCTGTAGTGTCATGATTTTGCGACAACAACGGAGAAGAAGGCAGTGAAGTCTAGAGCGTCGCGATTTCGTGACAAGATTCATGATGACGTCAGCAAAGGCTGTAGTGTCACGATTTCGTGACAGCAATGGAGAAGAAGGTAGTGAAGTCTAGAGCATCGTGATTTCGTGACAAGATTCATGATGACGTCAGCAAAGGCTGTAGTGTCACGATTTCATGACAACAAACCAAAGAAGGTGTACGGTAGACAAAGGCGTAGCGATATCATGACATGTTTGAGTGTCACGCGAGAAAAGCCACAGAACAGCAGAGGTGGTTGAAGCCGACGAAGTTAACCTTGGCCGACGAAGTATAAAGTTTTACAGCCGACGTGTTAGAAGGTTGAACAGCCGACTATAGAACAAGATTTCATCTTGAGATTGTGAATATAAAAGGAGGACTGTTTGAGCAATTTGGGTATCGATCGGGGTGTGCATTCGAAGTGAGGCATCCGCAGAGTTAGTGCGACAAGTGAGGTTCGATCATCGAAAAAGCAGAGAGTGAAGTTCGACTGCAGCATTAGAGTGCATTTCGCTGAATCTGATAAGTGTCGAAGTCTGTGCTGTTGTATGCATGAAGAATGTGCTGTTGAAAACTGTGCAAAAAGAGTGAGCTGTTGTGGTTACACATAAGCGCATAAGTTGTTGTACATTTGAATGCTGTAGTGTTTGCGAAGATTGCATTACTGTGGTTGCGCAGAAGTTGAGAAGATAGTGCGGTTGTAATTTAAGAAGACTGTGCTGCTGTAGTTGTGCAGACAGTGTAAAGTTGTTCTCCAATCAAGTGCAGAAAAGAACAGAGGAAGAGGACAAAATTGTGCCAGACCGAAGGACTGTGTTTTGGTGCAGAAAAGAGGACCAGTTTGCTGTGACAGAGTTGAGGACAGAGATCTCCAGCCAGAGCAAGGAAGACAGGTGTCTTCCGTGGAAAGAGTTCCACTTGCTAAGGGCAAAAGAGATAGAGGTCTTCTAGAGGATCACTAGCAAAGCAGATTTAGGGGAAGGTGTCTCCTTTGAGCTGAGGCTCATAAACATTGTAATCGGGAAGGATTCCCAGAGGTTTTGATATAACTTTTAGAGGAAAAGTTTTATCCGTGGAGTAGCCCACCTTGGGTGAACCACGTAAATTGTTGTGTCTCATTGTGGATTGCTTCTTATGCATTGTTTTACTGCTGTTATTACTGCTATCTTATTCTGCATGTTAATGGTTTGAAAGCTGTTTTGATAGATAAATTAAAAAGAAGTCTTATACTGTTCACCCCCCCTCTCAGTATAAGCTTGTGTTCTTCAATTGGTATCAGAGCCAGTGCCTTCGAAAAGTTTAACAACTTGAAGGAAAAGTTTACAAAGAACACAATGGACTACTCGAGTGGCAATGCAGCACCTATTCTTGACGGATCAGATTTTGGTCTGTGGAGTGCAAGAATGAAAGTCTATCTAATGGCACTCGGTAATGAGGTATGGGAAGTTGTTGAAGATGGGTATACCATTCCTGCAAATGGTCCTTACACTAAAGAAGACAGGCTTCTACATCACAGCAATTCAAAAGCCATGAATGCAATCTTGAAGGGTTTACAAAAGGCAGATCTCACTAAAGTTATTCACTACAAGACAACTAGTGAAATGTGGAAACAATTGCAGGTTGTTCATACTGGTGATGCGAATGTTCGAAAGGCCAAGTTGAGACATTTTAAAGGTATGTTTGAACAACTCAAGATGAATGATGATGAAAATATTAGTGACTACATGCTCCGGATGGATGAAGTTGTTAATTCTATGAAAGACTTAGGTCTTGAACTTGCTGAAAATGATGTGTGTGATAAGATTTTAAGATCCCTTCCTAATAGATTTAGTGAAAATATTTCTGCTATTGAGGAAGCTAAAGATTTAGATAAATTGAAAAAGGATGAGCTCCATAGTATTCTTGCAGCATTTGAGCTGAGAACTCAAGTAAAAGTTGATGTAAAGAAAGAGGCAACTTTCAAAGCTATCAAGAAATCGAAGGGCAAACAGATTCAAGAAAGTGATGAGTCTTCTAGTGAGGAAGAGGCATATTACAGCAGGAAAGGCAAGTTTTCCAGAAAGCACAAAAGCAAGAAAAATATAAGATGCTTTAACTGTGGGAAATTTGGTCATTATGCTACTGACTGTACTGTCTCTAAAGATGAAAGTGATGAAGATATACAGGATGTTAAAAGCAAGGATTCTGAAAAGCACAGGTATTTCAGAAAGAGCAAAAATGAGTACAACAATCACCAGAAAAGCAAAGATGAGTACAACAATCATGGAAAGAGGCATTCTCACAAGAATAAAAAGAGCTTCTACTTAGACAAAGCAAGTAAGTGTTCTAGCAGTGAAAGTGACAGTTCTTCTAGTGATGATGAAAATGAGATGCTGTTCATTTCGGAAAAAGGGGAAGAACCGAAACATAATTTCATTATCATGAAATGTTTTAGATGTGGAAATTTTGGGCACCTTGAGGATGATTGCAGAAATAATGATCTGGCTGCTAGTATGTATGAGGATGTTTCAAAAAACCCCAATGAAGATGCATGTATGGTTTTTGAAAAAGGTAGCACCTCTAGTGATAAGAAATCTGAAAAATGTTGTGATGATTCAAAGTACCATCAAATAGAGGATCTTGAATGCGAACTCAATAATGCTCTTAGTGTTTTGAAAAAGGAAAGAAAGAAGAATGATAGACTCAAGATTAAGTTAGATGAATGTTGTATGGAGATAGATGAACTTGTAGAAAATCTTGAAGTATCTATGGCTAAGTCACAAGAACTCAAGAATGAGTTAGATTCTAAAATTTTGGAGTATAGTGAGTTAGAACAGGAAATGGCTTCTTTGAAAGAAGAAAATAAAGAGTACAAGGATAAGCTCTACAGATTTCAGGATAGTTCCAAGAAGGTTAAATTTCTCATCGAAGGACAAAGAAAACCAACAGATAAATCAGGTCTCGATTTTGTTAAGCCTCACAAGGAACAGGTTGGGGAATCTAGCAAGAGATTTCAAAAGAAAGAGAGTCCTGTTGAAGAAAGTACTTCAGATCATGAGTCCGTAAGTGATGAATACGCAAAAATAGAAAATGATATTCAGACTGAGAAGAAGAAGTTTTCGGGACCCATGAAGTCGAATAAAAGTAAATTTCACGACAGATGTTATGCGTGTCACAGATTTGGTCACATGGTTGTACATTGCATGACTCAAATAAAGAGAGTAAATGACAGTTTCAGGAGACGTAATTTCTTTCAAGGGTATTGCTACTCTTGTCAACAATTCCGGCACAAGGCAATTTTTTGCAAGGCAAATAACAGCAACTGGGTTAGTCAGAACAAGCAAATTCAAAGAACGGCCATGACTAATATTGTTACCTGCTATAAATGCAACAATGAAGGTCACCTAGCTAGACAGTGTAGAGCTGATCTTCTGAGATACAGGAATAGAAACAGCAGCATGAACAAGTCCAAGGATCAAGGCATGGATAAAAATAGGAATGATAACAAAAATAGGAAAAGTGATATGAACAAGTCCAAGAATCAAGGTATGGATAAGAACAGAAAAGATAATAGAAATAGGAACAGTAGTATTAACAGGTCCGAGGATCAGAACAGTGACAGGAACAGAAATACAGGAAAAGAATTCAAGAGAAGGCCCGAAAAAGAAATCTTAGACACTAATGATGATGAGTGTTTAATGGGAGTGTCACTCCCAACCCTATTTTAAATCACCTCATCAGGAGGTGGGGGAGGGACTAAGCTAAGAGGCTCATTCTTAGTCTCAAGCCCCAAAGGTGACCCTTTGCCATTGATGACAAAGGGGGAGAGATTTAAGTAAGGGAGAGAGTTTTTCAAGAGAAGAGGAAAGCTTCAAGTCAGGGGGAGCAAGACTTGAAGAGATTGATTTCAGTCTTTGGCTCTTGAAAGATGTGTTTTAGTTAAGGGTTGCCATCAATGACAAAGGGGGAGATTGTTGGCAATTTTGGGTACCTTGAGTACATTGCCTTTGCCTAAGTTTAGTTGTTGTCATTGATGTCAAGGAGCTATTGGTAGATGTTGTTTTTGATGTCAAGGAGTTCTTGGAGCAATTTGTTTTTATGTCTAAGGATGTGTTTTGATGAAGGTTTCAGCTGGTCAGTAAGTCTCCAAGAAAATCCGAGTAGCCCAGTTGCCAAAAATCCAGAAAAAGATAAGTTAGAAAAAGTTTGCAGGCTGTTGGAAAAACTATCGCGATTTCGCGACATGTTTGAGGAGAGAGAAAGTTTGGCCAAAACTGTCATGATTTCGCGACATGCAGGAAGGCAGAAGCAAAGCGGGCAAAAGTGTCGCGATTTCGCGACATGCAGGAAGGCAAAGGTGAGAACGGGCAAAAGTGTCACGATTTCGTGACAAGTTTCGAAGAAGTTGTACGGATGCAAAAAGTGTCACGATTTTGTGACAGGTTGAGTTGGTAGCTTGCAGTTGGCAAAAGCGTCGCGATTTCATGACAAGTTTTGAAGAAGTTGTACGGATGCAGAAAGTGTCACGATTTCACGACAGGTTGAGTTGGCAGCTTGCATTTGGCAAAAGCGTCGCGATTTCGTGACATGTTCCAGTTTCACGAGCAATTGACAAGAAAGAGCTTAAGGCAGCGAAAGCGTCATGATTTTGTGACATGTTTCATTTTTGCTAGTGCAAACCAAGAAAAGGATGAAGGAGCAAGAGGTGTCACGATTTCATGACAGAGTTGCATGATGACGTCAGCAAGAGGCAAAGGTGTCACGATTTCGTGATAGTAGCGGAGAAGAAGGCTTTGAAGTCCAGAGCGTCGTGATTTCATGACAAGAATCATGATGACGTCAGCAAGAGGCAAAGGTGTCACGATTTCATGACAACAACGGAGAAGAAGGCAGTGAAGTCTAGAGCATTGCGATTTCATGACAAGATTCATGATGACGTCAGCAAAGGCTATAGTGTCACGATTTCGTGACAACAATGGAGAAGAAGGCAGTGAAGTCTAGAGCGTCGTGATTTCATGACAAGATTCATGATGATGTCAGCAAAGGCTGTAGTGTCACGATTTCATGACAGCAACGGAGAAGAAGGCAGTGAAGTCTAGAGCGTCATGATTTTGCGACAAGATTCATGATGACGTCAGCAAAGGCTACAGTGTCACGATTTCGTGACAACAAACCAAAGAAGGTGTACGGCAGACAAAGGCGTAGCGATATCGCGACATGTTTGAGTGTCATGCAAGAAAAGCCATAGAACAACAGAGGCAGTTGAAGCCGACGAAGTTAACCTTGGCCGACAAAGTATAAAGTTTTACAGCCGACGTGTTAGAAGGTTGAACAGCCGACTATAGAACAAGATTTCATCTTGAGATTGTGAATATAAAAGGAGGACTATTTGAGCAATTTGGGTATCGATCGTGGTGTGCATTCGAAGTGAGGCATCCGTAGAGTTAGTGCGACAAGTGAGGTTCGATCATCGAAAAAGCAGAGAGCGAAGTTCGACTGCAACATTAGAGTGCATTTCGTTGAATCTGATAAGTGTCGAAGTCTGTGCTGTTGTATGCGCGAAGAATGTGCTATTGAAAACTATGCAAAAAGAGTGAGCTGTTGTGGTTACACATAAGCGCATAAGTTGTTGTACATTTGAATGTTGCAGTGTTTGCGAAGATTGCATTACTGTGGTTGCACAGAAGTTGAGAAGATAGTGCGGTTGTAATTTAAGAAGACTATGTTGTTGTAGTTGTGCAGACAGTGTAAAGTTGTTCTCCAATCAAGTGCAAAAAAGAACAGAGGAAGAGGACAAAATTGTGCCAGACCGAAGGACTGTGTTTTGGTGCAAAAAAGAGGACCAGTTTGCTGTGACAGAGTTGAGGACAGAGATCTCCAGCCAGAGCAAGGAAGACAGGTGTCTTCTGTGGAAAGAGTTCCACTTGCTAAGGGCAAAAGAGATAGAGGTCTTCTAGAGGATCACTAGCAAAGCAGATTTAGGGGAAGGTGTCTCCTTTGAGTCGAGGCTCATAAACATTGTAATCGGGAAGGATTCCCGAGAGGTTTTGATATAACTTTTAGAGGAAAAGTTTTATCCGTGGAGTAGCCCACCTTGGGTGAACCACGTAAATTGTTGTGTCTCATTGTGGATTGCTTCTTATGCACTATTTTACTGTTGTTATTACTGCTATCTTATTCTGCATGTTAATGGTTTGAAAGCTATTTTGATAGATAAATTAAAAAGAAGTCTTATACTGTTCACCCCCCCTCTCAGTATAAGCTTGTGTTCTTCATACAGTTGGCCCCCTAAGGCTTGCTCATATGCATGATATTCCCCAAGCTATATCCAAAGCCATCCCTACCTATGATGGATCAAGATAAACCACTTATAAGCACTACCAAGATATTTTAAATATGGTAGCAATTCATAATATAAAAAATAAATATGTCATTATAAAAATCTTGGCCTTGTCCTTTAGAGGGAAAATTTTACACTGGTTCAGGACTTTGGAGGACAATAACAGTACTTCATGGGCTAAGTTAGCAAAAACTTTTATAGAGGAATTAAATGAGTTTGTTGATCCTTTATCCCTTCTAAATTAGTTTACATCCATGCAAAAACATCAATAAGAATTAGTTTTATATTTTAATCTGAGATTTAGCATAACCTATAAGAGAATTCCACCTAAATCTAGGCTGGCTACAACCCTTGCTTTTATGTATTATATCAGAGCCCTTGGATAAGAATTGGGATTACAAAATCAATAGGTAGGGATATATAATTTCCCCCATGTTTATACTACAGTCGTCCAGGATGAGAACATTCTTATCAATGTAGGGAGGTTACCCCCAAATGTTGTAATGTATTACTGCTCTAAAGTTCCTAATACCCAAGGTCAGGAAAAAACATTTCTTATATAGATCCCCCTCCTTTGTCATAACCAACTCCAAATATGACTCAATTTCCCCTCCCCAAATCATCTTTTGCTCTAGTTTCTTTCTCTCCTCTTCCATCCCAAGCATCCTAAGAATCTTCTATGCTTCTTGATATTCAAAACACTTTGAAAACTCTTAGTAACAAGATGAATTCAATGGAAAAGAGAGATATAGAAAGATCACAACAAAGAAGGTTTCCCTATGTTAATAGAGATAATAATCTTGATACCAGTAATAGTGTTGGAATCAGAGTTAACGACATTCAAGAGGATCCATAATATTCCTTAGAAACTAACCTTATGAATGTATGATGCCTTGTGTGTAATGATTACCATGATTCAAAGTCATGTGTAATGTATCAACATCATGTACAACAAGCCATAGAAAAGGCATAGAGAAATCAGAAAGGTAGAGTCAATATGCTTTGAAAACCATACTAGATCATGGTTGGGCAAGATCCTGATGAAGAGGGAACTATCACTGTCATGATAAGATCTAGAAAGAAGACATTGCAGGTCTATAATTAGAATATGGGGAAATTTTAGGTCCCTTTTGATAAGAAGAAAGATCCTCCTCAAAAAAATAATGATTAATTTCCTATTCCTAAAGCCATTGAAATAAATTACATGGTACCCAAAGGCCAAGAAAAAGAGGTCAATTTCCCTAGTTGGTTTGACAAGGAAAACAACAAAGAGAGGATGATATCTAAAAGTGAAGCACAAGAAAAGATTCAATTTCCCTCTATAACTAGGAGGTAAATGATTGAAGCCACACAAAAATACAAGAGAAAGTATGTAGAACCAGAGAGAAAGCTTGAGAATCCCACTTTAGCCAAATCATAATATAACATTGTAGAAGAGATGAAAAGGATTCCCTCCAAAGCTAGCCTTTATGTTACCCTTTTTATTCCCAATCAAATTGATCTACTGAAAGCTTCTTTGAGTAAGAATTCTCAAGAAAAATAGGCCTCTACCATCCTCACTATATCTTCTAGAAAAGATAAGACATCTCCTACTGTTTTGAAGAATAATCCCCCTCCATTCTATATTTCTTTGTGGATGGAGGGTTGGATAGTTTGTAACTGTATGATTGATTCAATGGCCTCTACCATAGTTATGCCCAAGGTAGTCTATGAGGAGATGGGTATGGAGTATACAAGATCCTGTTCTGGAGTCCTATATTTGGATGGGACACTTGTAAAGATAGTTGGGGTAATAAAATATGTACTGATGTGATTGCATAGAGATCTAGAGGTGATCATCCTATAAGATATTATGGTTGTATACCTAGAGCTCTATTTAAATTTATGCCTTTCCAAAGAGTTCACTACCAAATTGGGAGGATGTATGTATTTGGATTATTAAAATATGGTGATTCCCTTCAAAGGAAAGAGAATAAGGATCACACTTGAGAAGCATGTATCATATCATATTAAAAAAAATTGAAGAGGACATGTGTAACCTCACGCATTTGGATGATTTTGAAATAGTGGAAAGTTTTGAGGAACTAGAGATTGAGGATGAGTTGTTATTCAGAGAATATTATAACCAATTTGGAATGGGAATGGGTACATGCATCTCCCTAGAAGCAGAGAAAAATATCCCTACCATATCCAATCATTCCTTGAGGGAAACAAAGGCTTGGACCATGCACTTTGATGGTGCAAGATGTAGAAATGGGGTTGGTGCTAGTGTAGTTTTATAGTCTCCATAAAAAGGTGTAAAGAGCTTTGCATATAGGCTGACATGGTCCTGTACCAATAATTTTGCAGAGTATGAAGCTTTATCCTTAGGTATGATTCAATATGGGAGTATGGGTATCAGGATATTGAATATATATGGTGACTCTAATCTAATAGTAAATCAGGTAAGAGAAAGGTGCAGCAGTAAGCACCATTACTTGAAAGCATACAAAAATAGGGTATTGGATTTAATGGAATCCTTTGATGCCCTCAAAATTCATTTTATCCCTAGAAGGAAAAATATGTTGGCTGACCCTTTTGTAGTAAGGGTGTCTAATTTTAACCCTTCTATAGATATAGGAGTTACTAAGGACAAAAGAGTCAAAATGATTTTTAGACCTGCAATCCCAAATAGACAAATTTTTTGGTAGATATTTGAGAGTGATGAAAAGATCATCGAATTCATAGTAAGAGAGGCTTGTTTATCCACTATTCAGGAAGAAGTGCCAAATGAAGTTGACCAATAAGATGTTATATAATTAAATAAAATCATATCCCAATAATATTGGTCACACTTGAAAGCCTCTTCCATAATGAAGATAGGAAGAAAATCCAAAGTATGGATATTAATGAGAAGATCTATAAGGAGATTGAGATTGAGAAGGAAAAGAAGCTCAAAGTTGGTATCCGTTGTTATCTAGAAGAAGTAGAGGAGATTAAATCCCTGTGCCTAAAATACCAAGACATTGTGGCCTGGTCATATGAAGATATTAAGGTATATGACAAAAGGATGATCCAACATACAATTGAGCTAGAGCCATATGCAAAGCCTTTCAAACTAAAATAGAGGTTTGTGAATCCCATAATTGAGTCTATAATGAGAGAAGAGCTACTCAAAATACTAAAGGATAAAATTATACATCCAATTAAGCACACTACATAGGTAGCTAACTTGGTTCCTATGAGGAAAAAGAATGGAGACATCCGCCTCTGTGTATATTTTAGGAATCTCAACCAGGCATAATTGAAGGATCACTATCCTCTCCCCCAGATTGACTAGATTCTACATATTTTTGTAGGAGAAGAAAGGTTATCACTGTTAGACGACTTCTCTGATTATAACCATATTTGGATGAAATATGAGGATCAATTCAAGATAACATTTACTACCAAATGGGGTACTTTTGCTTATTAGAGGAGACCTTTTGGTCTATCCAATGTAGGGGCTATATTTTAGAGAGATATGGATTATGCCTTTAGAGATCTAATTAATAAAGTCCTTATGATCTACTTGAATGATATGATTGTGTTCTCTCATGAGAAAAAATATCACCTGATGCGCTTGGAGCAAGTATTTGAGAAATGTAGAGAATTTGGTATCTCTCTCAATCCAAAGAAGTCATTCTTTGCAGTTAACGAAGGAAATATTTTGGGCCATATGGTATATAAATAAGGGATGTATATTGATCCAGGTAGAGTTAAATAAATCCTCACCCTTACCTTATCCATGAATAAGAAATATTTGCAATCCTTCTTTGGACAAATTAATTTTATCAAGAAATTCATCTCAGATTTTGCTCAAAAGGTGAAGCCCATATCAGAGTTGCTGAATAAAAATGCAGATTTCAAATGGACTAAAGTAAGGAATTAAGATTTTAAGGTCATTAAGAAATCCATTTCTACTGCTCCAGTTCTCGTGAATCCTAATTTTAGTAATAATTTCATCCTGTATGATTATGAAGTTGAAGAGAGTTATGCATTTGTGCTTACTCAAAAGAATGCTTATGGAGAACACCCTATATTTTTCTAGAGCCAAAATCTCCATGAATATAAAATCAAGTACAAATTAAGTGAAATACATGTCTTTGCAGTGATGAATTCATTGAAAAAATTAGGTAATACTTGGCTCAAAGTAAAACCATGATGTATGTAGTTCAACCTAATGTAAGAAGTTTCATTTTACAAGGTGAATTGGGAGACAAAAGAGCAATTTGGATTACCAAAATCTAGGAGTATAATGTGGAAATCCATCCTACCAAGCTGGTCAGAGGTAAATAATTGTTCCAAGGGTTAATAGAGAATATGTCTACTGAACAAATGATAGCTTTTCAATCAACAACAAAATATCAAGCTAGAGAGCCTTAATCAGGAGATTCAGACTGGGTTGATCAGATGCAAATATTTCCAGATAAGGATTTATCCTTAGAATTGTAACCCATCACAAATTAGGATATATAGGCTTTAAGACTTAAAGTATGTCTTACTACCAGAAGGACTATATAGGAGAAATCTGGATGTATTCCTCCTAAGATGCTTGAAGGGCGATAAGAAGCAGAGGGTTATTAAAAATTCCATAGAGGATTATCTAGAGGATATTTATCAAGAAAAGTCACAAATTTAAAAATCATTATAGTAGGCTATTATTGGCTTACCATTTTTTTTTATACCTTCAAAGTAACAAGATCTTATGATGAATGTTAGACGTCTATGGGAAGAACTAGAAATGCATCAGTCCCCCTCAAGCCTATCCAAGTAGAAGAGCCATTTCAACAATAGGGTTTGAATTTCATTGGAAAAATTACCCAAAATTATTTAATAGGATATAAATACATTCTTACTACCACATATTACCTCACCATATGGTTAGAAGCCATCCCCACAAAGAAATTAGATCAGGAAGTGGTAATTGACTTCATGGAAAGCTTGATTGCAAGATTTGATATTCGCTAATCTATAGTAAGCAATAATGGTCCAGCATTCATAGGAGCCAAGTAAATTGAGTTTTCTAGCAAGTATGGTATCACCATAAAGAATTCTTCCAATTACTACGCTCAAGGGAATGGATTAGCAAAGTCAACTAATAAGAATCTACTAAGAATTTTGAAGAGATCATTAGAAGATAACAAAAGGAGTTGGCACTTATCGTTAGAGAAGGCTCTATGGGTATATAGGATCACCATAAATAAGTCTTTCAAAACCTCCCTCTATGCTTTGGTGTATGCTAAAGAAGCAGTCCTACCTATTCACTTGGAAATACCAGTTCTCTAGCTAGTAGACTCAGAAGAAGAATTTGATCAGGGTCCAGTCGAGACTAGATTAACACATCTACTCCAGCTAGAATAGAAGAGGACTCAAGCATATGAGTATTTCCAAAATAATTCATCTGATATTAAGGGATGGTTTGATAAGAAGCCCATATTCAAAAAATTCAAAATAGAGGACTCTTTTTTGAAGTGGAATGTGGAGAGAGCTAATCCAGGACATCATCAAAAGTTTGATTCTTTCTAGAATGGTCCTTTCAAAGTAGCTGAGGTCAAACAAAACAACTCTTTCTAGATTAAATATTTAGAGGGAAAAGTTTAGCCAATATCGTTTAATGGTTTCCATCTAAAACTCTATTTTGATTAAGAATAAATTTTCTCTTGTAACATATGTAATTTTTTGTATTATACTTTTTTTTGTTCTAAAAAGTTTTGTACAAAAATTAAAATATATATATAATAAATAAAAAAGGCTACAAGGCAATATTGTGGAAAAAGGCTAAGGGTGGCAGTGGTACATGACTTGTGCTCCACACCATGCTCAATATACTAAAGGTGGCCAAAAAATACAACATATGTTCCATGTCGCTATTGGAAGGCAAAGGGATAGAAAAGTGCCACAATTGAAAACATGCACCAAGCCATGACCAATCATCGAAAATCATGATATCCCCTGCCACCAAGTCACCCATATTTTTATTCAAGAAGTGTGCAATAGGTAGTTGTCCTATGTCTTCTTTAATGGAAAAAGGTATGCATGTAGGAGGATTTAAAGCTCAAATATTGGTTGTTATCCATTTTACAAGCTACATTCATCTACCAGAGAGAGCATAGCAAAGTAGTGAGGCACAGTTTGTAGAAAATAGAGGAGAGTGAATACTCCATTATTTTTTGTAGAAAATAACCTCCAAAAGAGCTCAAGAAGAGAAGAAGCCAACAACTATCGAGTCCGAAAACTATATTGATAAAGCAAAAGTAGTGGCTAATACTAGACTAAATTTTCTAGGGAGGACTAAGCTCAAAAAATATATCAATGAAAAATATCGAAGGGGTGAATCTATGACTTACCAAGGTATTTATTATGTCCGCTCATTTTTGTATTTCTACATCTGTGATTCAGTGCTCCCCTGTCCTGAATTAATTTTTGCAATTGTTAAATTTTATGACCTGAGGGTAAAGCTAGTGAAAATGGCTAATGGTAAAACCCTATTTAATATCACATTTGAGGCCTGTCATGCTTTGTTCACTTTAGGAGTAGAGCCACCTGTGATACCTAAGGTTTTTGACACAAAGGAACAGGCTGGATATTATTCCTTGCAAAAATGTGCCCATGAAGGAGAAACTTTTAGGAAGTGGGTTTACATCCAGTTCAAAACCATTAAGTCCAAAAGAGCATTGCCTACAACCCCAATTCCTATTGAAAAATTCAAAAACTATGAGATTTTCTCCATGTTGGTATGATTAGAAGGTTTATATTCTGACCGATATGTGAGAGACTGGCAAATAGCCAATGTGTATTGCATTTCGAATGAGAAAATGTACAGGCCCAAAGTAGAAGAAGAGGGCATCAAGCCAATTTATTTTGACTGGCCCACCTTCCTTTCCAATCGAATGCATGAGCAACTAGTTAGGATGAAGAAATATTCAGTAAACCCTTCCTTTTAAAACTGTTCAAATTGGTATGGATGTTATTTATTTTCGTAAGACATATGATGCCCTGGATCCCAATGAAATACAAGAATGATAAAGAATATCCCATCTCTATTTATTATTGGACCAACCATTTGAGGAGCTTAGAATTCTACTAGAGGTTCAACTTGGAATTTCTAGGGCCGACCTTGAAAATCATGTATGGTAAATGCCCTAGGTTTCCAAGTTTGGCTAGAGATTTGTTATGAGTAGAGGGCACCGAATAAGGGGACTGGTATATTCTTACAAATGGCACTATCATCAGACTCTATGGTTTTATTTGGTAAACCATTTCTGCTATCTCATTTTGTAACATGTAGGTTGTTGGCCCTCGAGTACTTAAGGCAAGCAGATTTTATCAACATAATTTTTGGCTCTGGCAAAGGGAGGAAGATTTTTTTGACTTACTCTCACAATGTGGATGATATAACGATAACCAAAAGGGTTCAAGGTGAACAAATTACCCAATATTTGGAAAGTTTAGATCTATTGTACATCCCACAAAGATGGAGATGTGACCCTGATGACAAGTTATCAAAGAGGAACATTACTCTAAACAAGGAAAAAGCTCTCAAGTTTGGAAAGACTTCAAGGCCTCACTTTTAAGAGGGCAGGAATAATAAATAAAATGCTCCTTTGGAGTGGAATGTCGTTAAAATGGAGCAACTACCCCCATGGAGAGACTTTTATGAACATATAGTCAATTTTGAACCTGCAAAGAACAAATACCACTATATAAAAGAGTCTAATATTAAGGAAATCGAAAGGAAAAAATGATGGGATAAAAGTAAAATTGCATGTTGGTGGATGATGAGAGTAGAAATAGGTACAAACAAGACCAGAGTGCGTCGACAAGCTAACGATGAGTTCTCTGACTAATATGAAAAACATATTAAAATATGGAATGCCAAAGATACCAATAATTTGGTATTAAGCTACATGAGGGCTGAAACAAAAGAAAATTCAAGCAGCATCAAACTCTCTTTCCCCACCTTCCCAGGAAGAAATTCAGGAGGCAGAGGCCAATGTCCCATCAATGGCTGAAGAAGCCCTAAAAATATGGGAACCTTCACAAGAGTAATTAGAGAAGTATTCTATAGGGGCTCAGATTATGAACAAACTTGCATTACTCTGGCGATAGGGCAACAAATATGAAAATTATCTAGATAGCTAATAGGCCTAAATACCTAGCCCTGGGTGGAGAACCTCTTGTGACTGAAATAGTCTAGAAAAAGAAAGATGATAGCTTTGTGTTCACCCCTATGAGTTTTACCACTATAGCTACAACTAAGCCAACTTTGAATACCAAAGTTGCATTGCAGGAAGAACAATTTGAGGAAGATATAGAAAGTGATAAGCCTACAATATTTCAAGTTTTCAAGAGAAAGGTAAAATTTTTAGTAGAGGAAGCTCGGATAGAGTGTTGAACAAGTCCCTGTTATAGTTGCAGAGTTATCAATAAAGAAATCACAACACCAAAGTGTGGAGGAGATTCTCAAGTATCCTACTCTTGTAGATGAAGGTATTATTTCTATCCCTTCTTCTCCTTCTCTTTCCCCAAAGGAATCCCCTTCCCATTTGAAGAACACAAACTTATACTGAGAGGGGGGTGAACAGTATAAGACCACTTTTTACTTTTTCTTCTAATTCAATATTATGTTGTGTAAAGATAGCAGTATCAATAGCAGTAATAAAATCAATGCACACAAACCATACATAATAGAGACATCACAATTTATGTGGTTCACCCAATGTGGGCTACTCCATGGAGAAAATATTTTACTAAAAATTTCTCAATCAATCTCTTTGGGAATCACTCCCAATTACAATGTTTATGGATATTTATCCAAAGGATATGTTGATCCCCTAAT
Organism: Wollemia nobilis; assembly: GCA_028583015.1. Lineage (NCBI taxonomy): Eukaryota > Viridiplantae > Streptophyta > Pinopsida > Araucariales > Araucariaceae > Wollemia > Wollemia nobilis. The sequence continues at coordinate 1,427,733 of JAQPPZ010002946.1, read as the reverse complement.
CTCAAGTTTGTGGATCTCTTCCACAGGAGAACTCTTTCCCATTCTACTTTGGCTATATGATCTTCTAGAAGACTTTGTCTCTCTACTGTACTAACTGGTGGACCTATCTCCACTTGAAGACTCTTCACTCAGATCTATCTTCAACTATGTTGGCTACTATATCTCTATCCACTGAGACTCTGTCCTCTGTACTCTGTCACCTCCAAAGCTCTGTCAATAGGCTCACCATGAACCTGCTCAATAGGCTCACATAGAACCTTCTTAAAAATCTCACACATAACTTGTCAAATCTGTTCTAGCAAACTCACCAAGAACTTGCCCAAATTTGCTTTAGCAAGCTCACCAAAAACTTACCCAAATATGCTCTAGCAAGCTCATCAAGAACTTGCCCAAATCTGCTCTAGCAAGCTCACCAATAACTTGCCCAAATCTGCTCTAGCAAGCTCACCAAGAATTTGACCAAATTTGCTCCAAAAAGCTCACTAAGAACTTTCCCAAATCTGCTCCAACAAGCTCACTAAGAACTTGTCCAAACACTGTCCTCAAATCTGTTCCAACACTATCCTCAAATCTATCCCAAAGGCCTTCTCAAAGGCTCAATCAATCATGCTCAAGTAGTACTCAAAATGAACTCAACAATGAATGGCAATCTCAACTCAAATTAACTTCATAGAAGCATAAAGAGAATTTTTAGATACTCAATATGTTCTAATCTCACTCTCAACCCAAATAAATCTCAACTCAACTCAAATCAACTCATAGAAGCATAAAGAGAATTGTTAGAGACTCAATATGTTCTAATATCACTCTCAACTCAAATCAACCTCAAATCAATTCAAGTATTATAGAACCATAAAGAGAATTGTTAGAGACTCAATATGTTCTAACCTTAATATCAACTCAACATAGAATGATGGAATAGTTTATTTCATAGAACTTGAAAAATCACTTCACACATCACTTGACTAGGCTCAATCAACTCAACTCAACCAATCATCACAAGGAACAACTCTTTCTCACACAACCCTAGTCCAAGTATGTATCAACCAACTCAAATGTTTCCAACAATGCTCAACCACAAATCTCACATAACAATGATACTCATGTTCTTTTCTAACTCAAGTTCATTCACAACCAATGGGCTTCAACAACTATGCTTATAAAAAAAGGTTTAAACTCAACTTTCAAATAAAAAAACCTTGAATCATTCAACCAACCACTTTCGAAAAGGAAACCACAATCAATATTTTTCCCTCCAATGATATTTCAGAAATCAACCACCATAAACAATCAATAGGAGAATGTGCCCATACCTTTTTATGAAGATTAAGATACCTCTTTGTAAATCTGCCACACTCACAAAATTCTTTTGCCAATATTCACAAGGGTTAGTAGATCACAAAATAATCAACATTTCTTCACTTCTCATTAATAATCACCAAGGCTTTTAATTTCACAACTTCCTTATCTCTCCTAAGACCACTTGTACCATAAAATAAAATAAATCAAAACATTGCATAACCTTTTCACTCCCAAAACCACTTATAGCATAAAATAAAATAAATCACAATATTGCATACCTTGTCACCTCATGAAAGAATTAATCCTATTGAAAAAGAACAAGGCAAACTTCACTTTTGGAACCCCTTTGCAAAATCAGAAATATCTCTTTACACACACCTTATTTCTCCTTTTAAAAAAGTTATTCAAATAGCCCTCGAAATAAGCTTTCCGACGATATATAATATACCCCCTTTCCGAAATAAATTTAAACCTTTATATATATATATATATATATATATGCCAATCTCCATTAATTGCACATAGGTTGGCCCTCCATTAATTTAAACTTAAACTTTAAACTTTAATATCTTCATCACCGGAGGTCCTTTTTCGATGAAACAAAATTCCACCTTGGATTTTAATAAAATCCCTTTCTACATAAGCCCACCATGGTTTTAAATAAAATATTTTATTTTGCCTGCTTTGGTTTTCATAAAAACCCTGTAAATAGCCATGCTTTCCAAAATATCATAAATGCTTATTTATGAAATATTTTGGCCACAAAAACCAAATGAGATCGATGTGATATCAATGATCCATGTGACATCAATGACAACATAAAATGCCTCAAATTATCTCAAATGTCCAACACCATTCTCAAGAAAATTTGGAGCAAAAGGTATCCTCTCCCCTCACGAGTCATTACCCAGTCCATAAAATACCATAGAGTATCAAACCAATCCATATCCTCCACCTTCATCCAAAATCCCAGTCACACCATATCCTAATATTTCATCTTTGCTTTCAAATTCATTACCTTCAGTAACATTAGAAGGACAAAAAATTTCATCCATTCCAACGCATTCCATGATTTCAACTTCCATCCCTATGTCTTCCCTAGTTGCAACTCCTGCAATTAGTACAGATTTAACTGTCATCACTACTACCCCATTCTCATCAACTTCTAAGTCTGTTCTCCCTTATATTATAGATTCTCCTTATCCTATAAGTCATTATATAGTAGCTTCTTTATAGAAGGAAAAGGAGGTTTCACAAAAGATTTAATATTTTTGGGCTGAGAAAATTTCTAAGCCTTCAAACAAGATGGTTATAAATAGAAATACAATGACTGTTGATCCAGTGACAAGGCAAATGACTAGTAGATCCATCACACCTATGGTGAGAAAACCTGAAGAAGATATGAATGTACAATATTATCATCTGGAAGAATATACAAGGTCTTTACAACATAAACTGGTTGAGCAAGAAAGCTAGCAAAAAAAACATCAACAAAGTCGAAGAACCAAGAAAAGGTAGTTGCAGTTAGTTGTAGATCTAGGAAAAATAGTGTCTACAAGAATGAACGATGGCCTAGATCATGGTTTGGATAGTCTGGAGCCAAACTGCCATGAATACCTAGCAAGTTACAGATGTCAAGTTGTATAGGATTGCAAGATCACACAGTTTATTCTATTCTCAAATGCAAATCAGAGGTTGCCACCTCAACATCTGGTTTATCTGGCATTTATTTTTCCTTGTAATGTTCCATTTCTTTCAATTTCTTTTCAAACATGTAAAAACTATAAAATAAGGTTGAACCCTCATTTTGAAGGGTCATCTCTAGAGTGTTTGCTTTCCCTACTATGTAATATTTGTTTGAAAATAAATAGAAGGAACATTGCTTGGAATGTTTACCTCAAACTAGTGTCTTTTGTAATTTTGAAGAGATTCAAGCTGTAGATTGCTTTTCAAGCTACTGCTGTCATGGTTAGTCTATTCTACTGATATTGAATTGCTAACTTAGAGAAATTAAAATATTTTCATAATTGAATTTGTGTTTGCAAGGAATTTTTTCTGTTAAATATTGATACTGATATTATTCTGCTAATTTTGATTATGAGTATCTTGATATTGAAATATGTTTCTTGAATTATAACTCTATTTTGTCTATGATATTGAAGATTACTTTTTTCAATGTTTTTAATTTTAAGTGTGGGACATTGGAATTGTTTTGTAATATGGGTTTTTCTTGTAGATGCCTATGTTGTTAGCTCTATTCATCCACTGTTTGATTACTATTTCTTAACCCTTACTCATTTCTATCCCTAATATTTAAACATTTAACTGAGCTTAAATGAGTCAACATCTTATTAGCTGATAAGGAATACCAGCCTACTCTAGAGGTTGGATTAGAACAATCTTTAATCCATCTAATTTTGTTATGTGATTAGCGGGTACATGCCTAATAAGAGAATTGGAAGATAATAGTCACAATATCGAGCTGATGGTAATTTAGATCCCAATAGTGCTTATGATTTGTAACTCTCTTTCATGCACTATCTTCTATGTAGCGCTCTATTTTGCACAACAAAATTTTCTATAGACATTATAACTTCTCAATGTGGCTTCTTCAATGATGAGCTTTTCTTTATAACATTCTTTAGCTCCTTCAATACTTAGTAAAACTTGCCACTACAACTAACCTTCTCCTTTACATTGATTATCATTTATGGCTAGTGTTTTCAAGATAATGTAGTGTTTTCAAATCTTCAACACAGAATATACTTGGCACCTACAATGCTTTGCTCACTAATGGTGCTATGGTGATTAGACCCTACTATTTTGTGGCTCTTTAAAGCTTATTGACTGCTATATGTAGCTTTAGAAGACACTAGCTTGTGCCTTTCAAATACTTGTCCCCCTATGCTTTCAATATTCACCTTTGCTTTCATAAAATGGTGGGTTCTCCTCTTGAATGTGGTGGTGGTGCTTCTTTTTTTAAGTCATGGTAATGGGGTTCTCTACGTTACCTTTTCCTCTTTGGAAACTCTTCTACTACGTCTCCTTTTTGGCTCAATGCTTGGTGACCTTTCTTGTGGTGACTCCAAGCTTCTAAATCATGCCAATACTTTACCTTTTGGATAGCTTAGTATATCCAATATTTTCTTTACTATATTGTCTTATTTGCTTTCAATAGATAGTAAGAAGTTGATATTTACTTTCCTTGTAATATATCTAACTTCTCTTTCATTTGTGCAGGTTAAAATTCCTTGTAAATGCTATCTTCTACATTCTTGAAGATATAAAATTGAAACCTTTCCTCTTGCAACTTTAAACCTCAAATTTGTTGCTTTTAAAAAATTAATAATAAGATAAATATGAATGTTCAAATAATGAACCTTTTACACCAATGTTGCATACCTTTTGGTCTCCATTTGTAGCTTGATTTCTTGGTGATTTAACTCACCTATTTACTACTCGAGTTTGATAAATTTGTAGCTCCAATTTGATATGCTTTGCTGCACTGAACTTGTCTATTTTGGATCTCTACTTGCTATCGTAATCAGCTTATAAAATCTTTAAAATTGTAGCTAGTAGTGTTGTTCAAATCTTACCCTCTTGTTGTCTTGAAATATATACTTCTAAAAATTCTAATGCAGCTAATTTTTCCTCTGATATGTTGTCTTTAAACCTCTCAAATTTGGTAGGAAACACCTCCAATACAAAACTATATTTATCTTTTATAATGCTGCCCAATAACCTATTGAACTTATGTTGCAAAAACAACAATCTCTTCTTTTGTAAATCAGTGTTCTCTTCTAACTCCTTTCTCCTTCAACCTTCTTGTCAAATTTTGACTTCAATCTTGGCCTCTTTTCTCAAGAATCTGAATGTCTTGAGGTCTTCAATAATCTCTTCCAAAATTTGGCAAGCTTCTTGCCAAATATTTCTTTCTTTTGGGCTTGTTGTTGGATGATGACAATTATCCCAAATTCTTCTTTATCAAGAACTTCTCCTTACTTGCAATCTTCCCCCTTGACCTCTCTTCAAGTATTATTTAATGATCACTTCTTAAATCTCTTCAATGAGGCTTTTCTAGCCTTCTCCTTCTTTCTCATTTCAAGTTTGCTAGAGGTCTTCTTCTCTTGGGCCTTCAAATTTTGTAGCTTCTAAAATCTGCAATAGGACTCGTAAACCAAAAATGAACAACACCAATACAAAGATAAAGTAACAAAAGCACAATAACACCACAAAATGCACAAAATGAATAATATTTTATTAATATGGGTAGATCTCCGAGTTGTACAATGAATGTGCCCCAATATGGGGTTTTACAAATGCTTTTTGATACAGATATTACAAATACTAGGGTTTCAAAACCCTAGTTCAATGAATAACTGGTGTCTTCTAGCTTGTCCTTGATCCAAACAAGAGTGTGGGTGGGCTTGTGTATCCCTACGGGACCACCCTAGCTTCAACAACTTCCAGAAATATGATTCCTACACCTACAAATAAAAAACAACATAAAAGGGGTTAGAAGCACCTATGAGGGCTCCACTGTGTGAGGCCCTCTGAAAGATAAAACCTATAAACCCTAGATGTTATAATATGGAACTATAAATAGAAATACAAGAATGTAAATAAATGATGCAATGAATATTTTACCTTGTCAATGCTAATATCTACTCCTGTTTCTATTTTCGATGGTCGCACGAATACCCGAAAGCATCCGAGGGCTTACGGACTACAAATCTACTATAGGAAATACCTAGAGGTGTTTGGTGATGGTTGTGAATGCCCATTAATATTCTAAAAATGCTTAGAAATATTTTGTAAACTTTGGATGGTGTTCGGGGGTTGAGGGAAGTGAGGCAAAACCAGATCTGGTTTGTGAGGGTTTGGCAATGATGAAAATGGGTGATGCGATGGTGGTAGTGAAGGATGAAGATGATAGTAAAATGGCTAGGGAAAATGTTCAAATTCAGGACCTATGGAATTTTTATGGATCTTGATTCATCAAAATGAATCATTTTTTATAATCTGCCCTTGAACATGTTAGGGTTTCGATGACACAAAATGGGTGATCGAGATTAAAACATGAGGAAGGGTGGAGATTAAGCTTGGGCAAGTGACATGGATTGAGATGGATGGATGGTTGAGATTAAAATATGGTAGATGGCTAGGATTTATTTATATAAATACATATATATTTATTAAATATATATAATATAAATATAAAATATTATATATATATATATATATATATATATATATATATATAATGGATGGCTATGATTGGAGGATATAAATGGATGACAAGTGGCTAGATTTTGGTGTCTATAGATGCCCCTTTTTGTATCGCATTGTGTGAAACACAATGCGGTGCAAAAATATGAGACACCTGGTTTGGCATGATGAAGCAACTTTCTTTCCTTGGAATGCAAAGATGATTTTGAAGATAAAGAATTTGTATGTGTAGCTTACCCCCTCAATTGGTGAATGAGTGAAAAATGAGTCTCATGAGCCAATTGATAGAATTATGGGGAAAATGTAGTTGAATGGTGTAAGTGCAAGTGTATGATGTAAATGATATGAATGATGTAAATGATATGAATGATGTAAATTGATGTCATTTTTGCCCCAATGGATTAAAGGGGTTTTTGCCAAGTGTAGATGCCATGATCATGTAAGATGTATCCCATTGTGGGAAATCAAAATCAAATTTGGTTACCCCAAGTTTGGGGTGATTCCATGCTATTGAAGAAAGTGCCTTTTGGCATCATTGAAATGCAAAGATGCAAAATGCAAAAAAAAAAATAGTCATCCTAGGGCACTCATGATTGGCTAATTCTAGGAGCCCTCATAGATTACTACAATTGAATTTTAAAGGGAATGATGTGATGAAAATTATCCATGTTTCAAGCCCCATGGAAAAGGCCATCAATGATAACTTTTGAGCAAATTGGTCTTAGCATAGTCTCACTCAAAATATGAGGGATCAAAAGTGATTTTGTTTTTGAACAAGGAGATATTGGATGATGAAAATGGCCAAGTGTCCTTATGGTGATTTATCCATCTTATCGAATTGCATGGATAACCAATCATTGCAATCACCAAGGAGATAGAATAGACCACTAGATACGAGGTTCACTTGAAATTGTATGTGAACTTGGAAAATGTTTGATGCAAATGTAATTTTTGGTGGATTTGATGATGTTGAAATGAATATGTGATGATGAAAAATGCATTGATGAATGGATTGCATGATTTTGTGAAATTTTGCATTGGTTTGGAGCATTTTTGAAGCAATTTTGGATAATTTTAGACTTTTGGAAAACAAAAAGTTAATTACCCAAATCAATCCATGTTATCACAAATATGATGAAATGATGGAGTGGATGATTAGAATGATGAATATGGTTTTTTGTGAAAATTTGGACCGTTTTGGTGTTTTGAAGCTTGTAAGGTGATTTTGTGACTTTTGGTCGTAAGCAAAAATTAAGTGCCCAAATCAATTTTTGGTTTCACAAAACATGATATGATGATGAAATGAATGTATGGATGCAATGTGGAGTGATTTTGTGGAGGTAAGCTACATTTTTGGATCATTTTGGTCTTTCTACAAATTTTGAAGCCAAATGTTGGCTAGCATCCACATCATGCATAGATGTCAAAGCGTTTGCCACTCTACAAATGTTGGTCAGCATTTCAATGCACCATGTGAATGCCCATGGGCATTTGAGCATCCAAAAATAGCTATAAATAGTCTGTAGAGGTGAAATTAGATTCATTCTTGTATTCAAAAGTTCTAGAATCTATGTCTGAAGGAGAGTGAGTGAGTGAAGGAGTGAGGTGGAGTGGAGGCTATGGTGATGGAGGGTGTAGATGTGATAGAGTGGAGGTGGTTGAGGTAAGTGCCCTTGGCACTTCTTGTTTGGACTTGTGAATAATATGTAATGAATGTGACATTAATGTGTTTGCATTGTGTATGTGTTGTTCTACAGTTGAGGATCTTGGAGGCTCGACATCGGTTCTCACCTCTCATCCTAGGGTGAGAAAGGTATTGGAGGAGTATTGGAATTGGTTGGAGGATGTGGGGCTGGCTAGGGTAGCCTAGATTGATGTGGTGAGGGTAGATGAGGGGTATCTCTCTACCTTGGTAGAGAGATGGGATCCAGATAGGGGGACCTTTCAGCTCCCTACTGGTGAGGTGATAGTGACACTTGAGGATGTATACCACATCCTCAGAGTACTAGTGGAGGGGTTACATGTCGAGGTTGGACATGATAAGGGGTATGAGATGAGTTAGATATTTGGAGATCGATGGTAGGATGTGAGTGTGAAGGGTGGAGGGATAAGGTACTTGGTGATGTATACCGATAAGAAGTTGGAGGTATTGCCCACCTTGGTCATGTTCCTATTGGCCAACATAGTGGTATCAAATAACATTGGCTATTGATTCCCTTGGAACATGATCAGGTTGGTGTATGATATGATTGATGAGCCTCAGGTGTATGCATGGGCACTTTTTCTAGCTTAGCTATACTAGGAGTTGTATGAGGTGAGGAGGTAGAGGTAAAAGGGGTTGGGTTGTAGTGTACTACTATAGTGTTGGGGTTGGGAGCACTTTAGTGTGGCTCGACCTATGGGCTTGCCTACTGAGGCATGGGATGGGGAGTAACCCTATGCTTTGAGATGGTGAGTGGTTGAGGAGGTGTAATTGAGTCATCCTATCTAGACTAGCTAGGAGTATAGAGATCTATGGGTAGGGTTGACACCTATTAGGTGCTTTGGAGACCATGGTGAGGTGCTACTTGGACTAGTGATGGGGAGAAGCTATGGAGAGTTTGATAGGCTAGATGGGTGGTTGGGAGGCATAGGAGTGAGGTGGAGCTGATCTAGTTCTCATAGGTGCTAAGGTAGTTTGGGCTATGATAGGGGTTCTTGAGGCACTAGTGTTGTATAGGCATCATCGAGATGAGATGGGTCTACCTTGTGTTGAGGCATGGAGGGTGACCTATGAGGATGATGAGGAGATAGATCTCCTGATGTGGATGATGTGGGGACTACTATGAGTATGATGTATGGTTCACTACACATCCACCATGGGTATTTAGTCGTAGTGGATGAGGGTATGAGGATGAGGATGAGGTAGAGGTTAAGGTGGAGGAGGTAGATGAGGCTCCTAGATATTGGAGATATTTTGATCTAGTAGTTGAGGGAGATGGGTGAGGGATGTAGTAGAGTAGCCTCTAGATATTGGAGGTGATGGAGATGGCATGGATGATATGGAGGAGGTTCTAGAGAGACCTCCTAGTTGGAGTGAGGAGGAGTGGATGAGGCTTGAGTAGATGGTGGTGGATTGAGATGTAGAGATAGCGGCTTGAGATGTAGAGATAGCTATTGTGTGGAAGCTAGAGGTATAAGTCTGGTAGGTGGAGGTGAGGATAGGATCATGAGGCTCTAGGTAGAGCTAGCATAGAGGGACCATCATTAGAGGTATGATGTACTACACCTTTGGTCCCAAGATGGATACATCTAAGATTTGGAGGATCTATTGATGCAACACCACATTGGGCTACTAGATTGACCCTCCTCCTCTATATTTGGTGTCTGGTATTGCTAGGCATAGTGGCTCTAGGTCTAGGGCTCCTTCAGGATCATAGGGGTCCTCTTATAGGTGTTAGCTAGTGCTTAGATGCACTTTTGTATATGAGCCTTGGTGCTCCATTGTATATAGCCTTTGGGCATTCATTGTATATGCGATATATATATATATACATGGATTTTACTTTTGTGTTATGCTTTTGTGTGAATGCATGTGTATATGTGTGATGGATGATAATGCAATGATAATGTGTATGAATGCAAATGAATTAATGCTCTAATGATCATTCATAGTTTAGATTTTACTTGACCATGTATAGCATTGTTGTTTAATCAGGGGCACCAAAATGGTGGTATGTGAAATGGAAGACTCATGTAATGATATGGATGTTGATATGGAAAATTAATTGTTTTGTAGAGACTCAGACATACTAGTGATATCAAACAAACTCACTAAATGTTGTCTAATTTCTCTAAGACCAAATGTGTGTGCAGTGAATTCATTTACCAAATCATGAGTATGGTAATGACTCGAGGTAATCAAGAACCAATGTGTGTGCAAGTGAGTTCATTAACCCATCTTGAGTAAATTGAGATGAAACCTATCATGGAGAAGACCAAGAAGCTAGTTTGTCCTTATGTGTGGTCAGAGGTCTCTTCAAGAGAGACGTGTCACCATGCATGAGCGTACTCCACTACTAGTCAAGCATCTATAGCTTTGGTGGAGATTAGCTCCATAGTCCAAGAATATGATCTCTAAGCTTTGGGGATTTAGACTACCTAACCATCTGATTAGAAATGTAGTTCTATCCTTACAACTTGAGGATCTATGGTGTGTGATGTGTAAAATATTTAGAGCTTTGGGGAATTAGATTCTCAATCGAAGTGTGATGAGAATTTTACCCTATCCTTACTACTCTTTCTTGTTTGGAAATGATTGTGATAGTGGTGAAAACCACTATTTTTTATTTTTGGACTATGTGCATAATGGGACAAGCAAGGATTACCCTTTTCACTTCGAGGTTCAACCCAATCATGGTGTTATCCCTCTTTGACACAAGATGTTTTTAATATGTGTGATTGTGTTTGGTTCAAGAGTGTTAGATTCAATTCCTAGAACTCAATATTTTCTTAGTGAAAATGTGTCTTGGTCCTAAAGAAAACTTGACATGTATTGGAGGTTTCTAGAAACACTAGGAGTGGTTGAGTGACCAAAAACACCTAGGGATTATGGAAATGTGGTTTGCAAATGATAATTTGACTTTATGGAATGGTGCAATGAAATGGATGATGATTTGAAGGTGCCCCTGATTAAGGCAACATAACTTTATTGGACCAATTATTATCTAAACTGAATAAATGACCCCTAAAATGTGTGAAGATGGTTGTGAATGCAATGTATGAAATGCAATTTGTGAAATGTAAATGTGTGCAAATGCAATGTGTGAAATGTAATGTGTGAAAAGTGAATGTATGTGTATATGTTATAAATCACATTAAGCATAGAATTCTCTCAAGTGGATGATGTTAAGTGGTTCGGGCTCTTCAACTCCCTCTAGACTGGCAAGCCTATAAGTTCCTTTACCCACTTTTTGAGTGATAATGTATGGACCTAACCAATTAGCTATGAATTTATCATGAAGATGCGGTAATGCATTGGTGTTTTGTTGATTCTCTTTAAGAACAAGATCTCCTACTTGGAATTCATGTAGATGAACTTTGGCATTGTAAGCATGCTTTAGGTGGTCTTGATAAACTCGTAAATGCTCTAAAGCATTGACTCACCTTTCATCAAGAAGCGTGAGTTGGTCAAAATGTGCTTGTCTAGTAGTATCATCATCTATGAATTCTTGCAATGAAATTTTCAATGAGGGGATCTCAAGCTCAAGAGGTATAATTGCTTTGGCTCCATAGACCAATGAAAATGGTGTTGCCCTAGTAGGCATGTGGATGCTTGTTCGATAAGCCCATAATGCCAAGGGGATTTGAGTATGCCAATCTCTATGATTTTCTTTGACTAGTTTCTTGAGAATAGCAATTAAGGTCTTGTTGGTAGCCTCAACTTGTCCATTTTCTTGTGGGTAGTAAGGAGTCAAGAAACTATGTTGGATATTATATTTCTCGTAAAGTGCTCGAACATCCTTGTTTTTGAAAGACTTACCATTGTTAAAGATGATTTTTAAGGGAATACCAAAATGATAGATGATATGATGAAGTATAAACTCCACAATTTGAGGTCCTATCGTATTGGTTAGAGGAATTGCCTCAACCCACTTTGTGAAGTATTCAGTGGTTGTGATGATGAATGTATGTTGTCTCAAGGAAGGAGGTAATATTTTTCCAATCAAATCAAGACCCCATTGTGAAAAGGGCCAAAGGCTTTGAATAGGTTGTAATGCTTGTGATGGCATATGAGTTAAATTAGCATGTTGTTGACATTGTTGACAATGCTTGACGTAAGTGCAATAGTCACGTTCCATGGTGGGCCAATAGTAACCCATGCATAGAATACACTTTGCAATGGCCATTCCACTAAAATGACCACCACAAGTACCATCATGAGCTTCAGCTATGGCTCTTTGTGCCTCTACAGGCTCGAGATAATGAAGGAGGACTCCATCATAACCATGTCTATACAACACGTCCCCCAAGAGAGTAAAATGAGCTACCTTTTGCTTGAAAGTGCATTTAGCAGTCCATGACATGTCTGATGGGAGTGTTCCAAACTTGAGGAAGGCTATTATTTGGTTTGACCAAGGCTCATATGGCTCTAAATGGATAAAGCAAACATCCTTCTCATCCTTAGATTTAACATGAATAATTGTAGATTTAGAGATCATTGTAACAATGAGTGGTTGTACCTCTCCTATGAAGTTCTTTGGAATCAATGATCCTAGAGAGGCCATCACATCTACAAATCTATTAGTTGAATATGGTAAACTATCGATTTCATACCAATCAAATTTAGTGAGCAATTTCATTGCTACTTCATGGTAAAGCTTTATGGTAGGTTCTTTGCATTGGTATTCTTCATTTATTTGATGAACAACAAGTTGAGAATCACCAAATATCTTGATATACTTTATGCCCATAGCTATGGCTACTTGAAGACCTAAGATTAAGGCTTCATACTCTGCATTGTTGTTTGTGCATTGGAAGTCAAGTTTGAATGATAAGGGAATAGGTACCCCTTGTGGTGTATGAAACATGACTCCAACACCTTGACCTTTTTGCACTTAGAACCATCAAAGAATAGTGTGATATCGACATCTTCCTTTGGAATGACATCTTCTTCTTGTTAGTGATAGTGAATACCGAATCATCTGGGAGCTCAATAATCAAGGGTTGATCACTAGGAAGTGGAGCTTCCACAAGTTGATCGGCTATGACCTGACCTTTAATGGATTTTTGGCTGATGAACTCAAGATCAAATTCAGTGAGAAGCATTATCCATTTTGTGGTGCGGGTGTTATTGTAAGTGTGAGATATCATATAACGTAGAGGATTTTTATGAGCTATGACATATGTGGTGTGACTAAGCATGTAATGTCTGAGTTTCTTAGTGGTAAAAACCACTTCTAAGCATAATTTTTCCATGTAAGCATATCTGGTTTCATAGCTTACCAATGTTTGACTAATGTAATAGATAACTTGCTCTCGATTGTTTTCATTCTTTTGTGCAAGCATTGTCCCTAATGCAAAGTCCATTGTTGAAATATAAATATGGAAGGGGACCCCTAGATGAGGAGGAGTTAATATTGGTGGAGAAGCTAGGTATTTCTTGATGTCATCAAAATATTTTTGGCACTCATCTATCCATGAAAATGTCACCTCCTTTTGTAGTAGGTGATTGAATGGCCTACATTTGTCAGAAAGTTGTGTAATGAAATGATGGATCGATTGGATATTTCCTTGTAAACTATGCAATTCCTTCAAGTTTTTTGGGGAGGCATCTCCATGATGGCCTTGAATTTGTTTGGGTCCACCTCAATGCCTCTTTTGGAGATAATGAATCCTAGTAGTTTTCCTGAGGTAACACCAAAGACACACTTTTTGGGGTTCAACCTTACATTATGCTCTAGAAGTCGATCAAAGACTTTTTCCAAGACACCAATGTGCTCTTGTCAAGTTTTGGATTTTTCCAAGAGATCATCCACATAATATTCGATGATCTTATGCATGTAATCATGGAAGATGTATGTCATGGCACATTGATAAGTGGCACCTACATTTTTGAGGCCAAAGGGCATCACCTTGTAACAAAAAGTCCCCCAAGGTGTAGTGAATGTTGTTTTGTGTTGGTCATCAGGATTGATTCAAATCTGGTTGTATCCTAAAAAACCATCCATTAGAGAAAGCATTTCATGGCCAATATAAGTGTCGACAAGAGTATCAATGTTTGGTAGAGGAAATTCATCCTTAGGACACGCTTTGTTAAGGTCTCAAAAGTTAGTGCAAATGTGTATCACCCCATTAGGCTTACGAATGGGTACCATGTTTGAAAGCCACTCAAGATAGTCAATGGGGATAATGAAACCCACATCTAATAGCTTTTGAAGCTCTTCTTTGACCATGAGGGCAATGGTAGGATGCATCTTTCTCAATTTTTGTTTGATCGACTTAGCATCAGAGTGCAAGGTGAGATTATGGACAACCAAGTTAGGGTCAAGACCAGGCATGTCTTTGTAGGACCATGCAAAAATGCCCTTCTTCTTCTTGAGGAGAGCAATTAATTGCTCTTGTTCATCTATGGATAAAATTTTACCAAGTTTGACAATTTGAGGATTGTCTACATCTGAACTAAGGTTCACATCGATGGTATCTTCAATGGACATATGAGAACCTTCCTCAAGTTGATGGGGTATTGGGATCAGATGAATGTCATCTATGATATTATCAAACTCTTCTGACTCAACCTCTTCTATGTCTTCCTAGAAAACCTCAGGATCTAAAGGTGAAGGTGAAGGTGGAGGTGATGGAGGAATGTAGTTGGTTGAAGCCCTTAATAATTCCTCGAAAAGGATGAATTTAGAAAAGGATGGAGGTGAGGAAATCTGGTCCATATCAATAAGGCTCATGTCAATTGGAATTGGCTTTGCCAAATCATATGGATTATGGAGTGGGGTGAATAAGTCAATAGGATTCATGTTGACTTAAAGGGAAAATGGTGGTTGGAAATGTGGAGGATGGATAGATCTTATCTGCTAGAACCGATGCTAGAACTCTGGAACCTAAAAATAATGAGCAACACAAATAAATGCAATTGGCGAAAAGCCATGTACATGCAATGCAATGATTTTTTTTTTTTTTTTTTTTTTTTTATGTACATATATTACAAGAAAAATGTTTGATGAGGTGGATTAATGAAATGGAGGTGGTTCATCGGTTGGTTTGGCTCACTCTTGTGGAAGAAGCAAGTGAAATATGGGTTGATGGATGGGGAACATTCTGAGGTAATACTCATCTTGTTTGGTGAATGGAATGATGGGTGTCGATTCCTCATCAGATTCATCAGAAGCTATCGATATAATATCATATTCTTCATAGATTTCTTCTTCAAAGTCATCGGGGTGATGGGTTTCTTCTTCTAAATTCAAATTAAGATTTTGAAAAGCTTGTTCAAAAGAAGAGGTGAAAGAATAAGGGTGATAGCCTAAACTTGAATGGTCATGCACTTCTCGATATGGAGTATCAATGAGCTCATGCATTCCCTATTCATGTCATCCTAGGCCATAGCCTTACCAATTGACTCGATGAAAGTATCAGGATGGAAAACCTGACATGTGTTGTATGTTGGTAGGTGTTGGTTGCTTGGGTTCATCTAGGGAAGATGGATTGGATGATGAATCAATCCCCCCATACACAAAATTGATGCTATTGGGCATTGAACCCATGTTGTACACCACTCCTATGGATAAGGGTGGGTCACGTGGGTGACCATAATCCCTAGTAGTTTGGATGTTAAGCGGTGTGATAGTGATGTCTTGGACCACATATTCACCAATACCAGGATTAGTGAGGTGGACCACAACTTGGGATGATGTGGAGGTGGATGTGGAAGGGATGGAAGTAATTGGCTTGGGGCTATAATGGGAGAGGTATGGACTGGAATGGCATCTCACAATCTGTTAATTCGACTTGTGAGACATCAACTGATGTGGATGGAGGTGGATTTGGCTGAGGTATTTGATGAATGGGTGATGATGTGGAGGGAATGATGATGGAGGATGTTGATGTTGATGATGTGGTTGATGTGGATTGAGCTTGACCACATGTACATGTAGTCAATGATGATGAAGATGAGGGTATGGAAGTGGAAGGGGTAGTGATGGGGAGTTCCTCAGGAATAGGAACTTTGGATGAAGAAGTGGATGGTGTGGTGGATGATGTGGTTGATGATGTCAAGAAAATATGAGTGGATGGAAGGATGGACTCATAGGGATTTGAAATGAAATTGCAATACTTAAATGGTTCGATATCCACTGGTATGCAATGAATTTATCCCTCATGTACATATTTTAAGCATTGATGGAGTATAGAGGGGACACATCTCATTTCCCTAATCCAAGGATGTCCAAGGAGTACATTGTATGCCATGGACCCTTCCAAGATGTGAAACATTGTGTGCAATATTTTTACCCCCACTTCGATGGGTAAAACTATAGTGCCAACTATGGAATAGAGAGCATCGTTAAATGCTTTCAGGGTGAAGGTGGATTTGGTGATGTGAGATGGTGGGAGATTAAGATGTTGAAGAGTGGATGTGGTGATGATATTGATGGAGGAGTCGGTATCAATCAAAACTTATTTGAATGGCTTCCTATCAATTTGAGCCATGATATGTAATGGAGGGTCCATTGATCTTGATGATATTGGTTTGATTTCAAAATCATAGAATGTAATGGTAGGCTCCACACATGTTTGGATACTTCCCATAAAATTGCTAAAGGTATTAGCATCTTGAGATTGGAGTTCAATGGATTTTAGAATCTCCATTAATGCCTCATGATGTGGGGGAGATTGTTGAATTAGCTCATAAATGGATAGTTTAGTTGAAGCTATTTTAAGGCTAGTGGTTAATCGACTACTCAGAGAGATAATTGGCCTTTGTGGATGATTGGGAGGATGAGTGGGTGGAGATGGATGACTTGGAATATGAATTGGTTGGGAAGAATTGGTGGAGAATTGGATGGGTGATGATGAATTGGTAGGTTGAGGAGACACACTTGCCTATGGTGCTATGGGAGATTGAATAGTCTATGTTGTGCATTTTATTGATTGGTAGTGCATTGTTGACCTCGGGTGACTACATGAATAGCACCCACAAAACCTTGGTATTGTTGAACATGGTTAACTTGATTAGGAGGAGTCTTGGTGTTTGACCCTCCTATTGTTGGTTGCACTTCCTCATGATGAGGAAGTGGTGTTTGATAGATGCCAAGGTTTTGATTTTGTTGAGCTAAGGGACTATCAATCTTGATGGCCCCTAAGTCAATTAGGTCTTGCACTATATCTTTAAATGTGTAGTAGTCATTAATATCATACCCATTTTATTGATGATAAGGATAAAATAAATGTTCCCTATAGCTTTTGCTATGTTTGGTGGGATCATCTGGTTTGACCTCAGGTAAGGCAAGTTGGTTTGTGTCATACAACCTATGAAATATGGAGGTATATGATTTGGATAAGGGGTGTATTGGTGATTTTGTCGAATAGATTATTGATGTTGGTGATTTTCCATAGTTGGTATTATGTTTTGAACTTGTGATGGTGGGGGAACCACTTGATATGCAATTTGTTGTGGTTGTTGCATTGGTTGTTGTTGTTGAGCCATTATCGGATGGCTCATGACCACTTGATTTGCTTGATTGGCCTGATTTGGCTTGGATTGGCTAGAATAAGTTCCTTTGGATTGGCCTTTGTTCTACCATTCTTTATTTTTAGGCTTTAGCACACCTTCTTGGATTTTTATCTCCTCAATTATGCTAGCCTAGGCAAGAGCTTCTTCAAATGATCTATATTATTGTAATTGTAATAACTAGGAGATGGGTTTTAAGCAAATCTTGGTGAACAATCGAGTTAGCTCTTCCATTGGTAGGGAGAATGGTAGTTTTGTGATAATAACCCTCCAATGGTTGCCAAAATCATAGACTGACTCATCATCAAATTGCTTAAGATTATATAAGTCAGTCAGTGAAATTTTCTTTGAACATTGAGGGAAAATATTTTAAGAAATTGGTCTACCAACTGTTCAAAAGTATAAATACTATGATGAGGTAGATGGTTATACCACTCTATGACATCTCCCCCAATGTTTGAGGAAATGTTCTGAGCATTAAGGCATCTTGATTTTGGATTCTAAAACATGAGTGAATGAATGTGCTCACATGCTCTCTAGGGTCCTCAGTCCCTTTAAACTTATCAAATTTTGGTACTGTAAAATCTATCGGATATGGTGGTGATGGTACCAAAAAGTGAATTGGTTGATTGATAAGTTGTCTTAAAGTTGGCTTTTGGTTCATCATACCAGGAGTATGTTGTATCAAGCTATCAATATGTTGTTGCATTGCTTGAATTCTAGGGTCTTCCCTAGGTATGTGGAAGCCTTGAATTACTTGATGATTGTGTGGAGATGAAGTGGTGAAATGTTGAGGTGTGATGAGATTTTGATGATTTGATGGATTGGATTGAATTTGGTGATGTTGGGCTTGATGGAGAAATGATTGTGGATGATGGAATGGAGATGAGGTTTGAGGACTATGAATGTGTTGACTTGTGGGAATGGAATGGGTGTGGGTTGATGGAGGTGTGGGGATGGAAACCATAGAAGATTGTGATACCCATGATGGATTTGTGGTAAAGAAGGTAGGTTGAGTGGAAGTGGGTTGGGGCTTGAGATCTATCACTTGTATTTGTTGTTGGGGATAAGAATGAGCATTTTGTCGATCCTTGAGCAATTTATTGAGGTGTTGCCATGCTTCTTGTATGGCAATATCTAAGGTAGATGGTGTGGATGTGGTGGGAATGGATGAAGTAGGTGGAGGATAAGTTGCAATAGGGATTGCAACTGAATGTGGGGTAGTGGATGTAGTGGAAGTTGGCATTTGTGAAGCAACATTGACATGTGCTTCATACAATGGATTTCCATAGGTGGTGGTATATGAATATGGAATGGAAGTGCTTTGGACACATGACTATTGTGGAAGGGACCAATGATGGGAAGGTGTAGATGATACCTCAAAAAGAGGGTTAGTATACACCTGGGTGAAACTGGAAGGCTACGAGTGGGTAAGTTCCTACTGAGAAGAAGGATCATGCCTAGGTGGGCTATTGATTTTCTCTAGAACATGGTTAATGGATCTTCGAAAAGCTTCCACTTTAGCCATGTCTATGTGGGTGATGTTATGATTGGTGGGAGATGATGGCTCAGTTTTTGGAATGGGGATGTTGGTGGCTCTATGTAACACATCAGTGTTTGAGGTATACATAGTGTGATGGTCCCATAGATAAACCAGAATAGCTTATCTGTATCACACTGATAGGGTTAACCACAAAAGTGGTAGGGAAAGATGTGGAACACTCCATGGATGAAGTGGTTTGGCTAATGGAGGCTTGACTCAAAATATTTGCTTGGCTTCGAGTTGAAACCATAAGCTAATGAGTCATATGAGGGATGGTGAGTGTGGAATGTGTAGAAAGAAAATGCAAATGGAAATCACATAGAATCAAACAAGCAATTCAATCCTATGTTTTGCAATAGATTTTTTTTTGTGGGGTTTGTGTGTTGTAGATGTGCTAAACTAAACTATTATGCAAGGTGGAATCTAAGGTTGGATGGCAAATGAGATTCTTCCTGGTGATGAAATCTAGAAATTTTGCTCATGGGTGACTATGGTTTCTATGGGTGAGATGATGGATGGAGATGAAGCCCACCATCACCAATCTCGAACAATGGTTGGTGATGAAATCCAACTCACTATTGTTTAGTGTGAAATGTGCAAAGTGTGTGATTCATTTTAAGATTTATGTTTTCTATAGTGTTCATCCAATGTTAAAAACACCCTATTTCACTTGTCTAAGCTAGAAGCCAAGAACATGAACACTAAGCTCCTCAAAAGAACTTAGGGGTACACCACTTAAGACCCACCCTGAATCATCAAGTGATTCCAATAGTGGAGGGTTCACCCAGTTCTTCCACCCTGAATCATCAAGTGATTCCAACAATAGGAGTATACTTAGGTATTATGATCTTGTTCCAACTTAGAAAAGTAAAAATGGAAGCTTTCAACCCTACTATGCAGCTATTTATGCTTTTGTAATTTCAAATGCAAACAACATACAAAATAGTGAATGAATACACCATAAAGCAACATAAATCTAAATTAAATGTGATCTACAGTGAATGCATGAATGCAATTCTACTCTATATGCAATCTATATGAAGGATGTAAATGCCTAAAATGAAAATAAAAATGCAACTGCTTTAAACAGAAAATGAATGATTTTCTTTTGTTAGTTTCACTATTAAAAGCAAGAAAATGAAAACAAAAATGTTCTTTTACAAGTTACCCAATAAAAGAACAGTTACAATCAAAAAAGTTTTTTTAAAGAAAAGGTTCTACTACTCTAGCTCTAAATGTTTTCATAACAACAAGTTTGATCTTAGAGTTACCAAAATCAAACATCATCCCTTTTAATATTTACACATTCACAAATAGCTAAGCATAGGCACAACACACCACTTTTGGGTTCAAGACTGCTACAGCCAGTATCCCAACTGGATGAGATTAGCTAAATCCCATGATATTACCTTTTAGTGGTGATGGTTTTATCGTTTATCATCTGCATATTCCAGCATGAGGACCAAACCATAGTGAGGGTTATCCTCTAGGGCCCATTGTTATGAAAAATGAACATAGGAGCCTTTGCATTAGATGAATAAATAATACAATCAGGCCTGAGAATAGCCCGTAATCTACGGAACCACCTGAGGCGATTATTAGCAGTTGTTACAACAAATAACAATATATGCCTATAATGTAATAACAAGCTGAGCTACGCTAACATCCCCCCTTATTACATTATTTGGGTAATAGGATGTTAGTATAGCTAGTAGTCATCATACCATGTTATGAAAAATGAACATAGGAGCCTTTGCATTAGATGAATAAATAATACCTATATGCTCTGATACCATGTTATGAAAAATGAACATAGGAGCCTTTGCATTAGATGAATAAATAATACAATCAGGCCTGAGAATAGCCCGTAATCTACGGAACCACCTGAGGCGATTATTAGCAGTTGTTACAACAAATAACAATATATGCCTATAATGTAATAACAAGCTGAGCTACACTAACACCCATAACACCTAGAGGGGAATGATTATTATCCCTTACCTTCACACATTGTACCTTTGATGATCCAGTCGACTTGTTTATACTCAGTGTGGAAGTGACTAGTGTATTTATGCCTTAGTGACTAACTGGTGTTCCCTTTTTTTTTGGAAGTAGTTAGCACCATGTCAATTCCTTGACCTTGGACTTCATCACTGAACACCATCGCAACTCATAGAGATTTATCCCATAGCAAAACCTGTGGTCAATCTTGGCAAAGTTTGATGAGTATGGTATTTATTACAGTGCTCTTTGAGAACAAACTAGAAAAAGTGTCCCATACCACTTTTTTGTTTTGATCTAGCCAAATATTTTAGTAACCAATTCTATTAGTTGACAGCTATCCCAAACTAATTGTGTGCCTACCCGCACCCCAAAATTCTTGGATAAATATCTTAATATGGGTCAAGTTTTCCTATTAGACTCATTACTTCATTTTAAAAGGTTTGCTAATTAGAACCAAATTAAACATATCATTTTAACAAGAATATAATGCAAATATATGGTTCAGATTGCCCATAAAAAAATAGTTTTCTTTTCTAACAACTCGTTACAAAAATCTATAGTCACTTTTACTGTCTTCAGTTTTAAACTTTTCTCACTAAGTGAGCAGAATTCCAACTCAAGCATTTTCTCTTACTAAAAGAAAGATTTGTAAAACTACCACTTAATATTTTTCTAATCACATAAAATTCTTCATATAACTAAGCTTTAAACAAAGGTAACTTCTAGTGGACACCCATACTCAATGTTGCTATCCATCCTATGACAAACAACTAGACCATCATCTTAGGTGTCCTTTGCCTACTCAGCATTATTAACTATTTTAATAAAATATCCAAACAATTTCCAAAGCCTTCCTAACCAAACATTCAAATGAAATCAAAGAAATAGAAATTGAATGAAGATACAACTTCTTAAATAAATACTTGGAAATGTTCAGAAATAGGATGCTTTGAAACATATTCATAAAAACGTCTTAAAAGAATTACTATAGAATCGACTCAACCGCATTACAATAAGTCTCAATACACAAAAATATTTTCTCATTTACAATAATACAAAAGGGTTCTACCCCTAAGTTTCCTTTCACATACATGGAAGAGATAATTATTATCTTTAAATTACCATTCATTTACAACTAGCTTCACTCTTCATAATGAGCGCTAATGCTGCAGTGGGATGGGTATCTATGCAGTCTCCTATATGGTGAACCTTTATTCAAATGGTTTATGCTTTCTTTTCTAGAAAATATTTTAGTATTAAATTTTTTTTTGTCTCCATCGTGCGGGTTCAAAATTGTCAGCCTGCATTCAAGGTTTTCCCATGGTACCCATTGCTCTCTTGCAGACTTAAAATCACATCGGCAACCAAAAAAAGCCACCAGGGATTAGATACAACTCATGATGCTCTTGCAGCTAACATGCACACAAATGTTTTCCTAAATTTACACAAAAATACATTGAAGCTCCACTAATCCCCTTACTCGAGATCAACACAGAAGTTTCCAATTCATTTATTTTAAAAAACATCAAGCTATGTTTCAATTGAGATAAAGGTTTCACATTTCACTACCTAACTTGCAAAACTATGTTCATAGTATCATGGCAAAATCATAAAAAAATATTCACTACAATCATAGAATTATACCACAACAACCTAGCCTCTTCCAACTTTCCTTTGCACTCAGTATAATATTACAGAACAAAATAAGTTTTTTGAATACAATAAAACTTTTGAGTAAGGAAAACAAAATTCCATTGCCTCTTTTTTAAAAAAACATTCACGACAACATATTCCAAACAATATTATAATCACATAAACAATTAATTGTATATTTTCTTTCATATACCAATGCGCAATCACATCAATAGTTTTATTAACGCAAATCAACGACTACATTATCTCACGCTGGTGGCTTCATACTCACATGTAAAGGAAGTATTTAATGCATTTTCATTGTGATGGAGTTTATTTTACCAACCTATATATGTGCTTTCTAGAATCGCTACAATTCATTGTCCTCAAAATATCTTCGTTCTCTTCTGTTATGTCCTGGTTACCAAGCCTCTTTTTCCTCTCCTTTTGTCACCCAATTTCCTCTTTTCATTCTATCCACCACTCGATATCTTATTTTCTATCCTTAATTCCTTCCTATTGCTAGCGTACCACCCCATATCCTTTCAATTGAATGCTCATAATGATATATTATGGATTTTCCCCCCCATTCCTGGCATACCACCATAACCATTAACAACAAGGTGATACGTCCCACCAGCACAGAAGTTAATTATTCAATGAAGTTCCCAATATTTTATTATTTCCCCATAATCAACAAAATAGTCAACAGTGAAAATAAGAAATATTTTATGCCTTCCACCAAAGAAACAAGGTTAGGTATGCATTATACTCTACATGGAGGAAGTTTGAGCCATTATTCCATGCATGCCATCCATCATCAAAACTACGCATGGACTCATTTCACTTTATCACTAACACTTCCTTCTCTCTTTTTTTATAATTTTAAAATGCAAAATAGTACAAACAACCATTTGACATTTGCATAATGTTTACCTTTTTTTAAAGGCAAGAGGTAAAATAATT
Source organism: Wollemia nobilis (assembly GCA_028583015.1). NCBI lineage: Eukaryota > Viridiplantae > Streptophyta > Pinopsida > Araucariales > Araucariaceae > Wollemia > Wollemia nobilis. The sequence goes on along the minus strand of JAQPPZ010002946.1, from coordinate 1,403,839 downwards.
ATCTTTCTTTTTCCTTTATAAAAAACACCTTTCCTTAAGATCATGAAAATATAAAGGTAAACATTTTCAAAGCTTTATTAAAACCATTCAAAGGTGAATTTCAATATTAAAACATATTCTCTACCACCTTTAATTACATAAGCCAATAATGGAGTATTTCAAAAATTAGACATACACAAACATGTCTCAACAAGCAAGCAACCACATGCCTTTTCAAACTAGTGGCTCCCATCATCATTTCCACAACAAAGAATTTCCAACATGCAATATTCAAACTAATTTAACTCACATAAAAATTCAATTTATAATGCACCTAAATGATATGGAAACACGAGTTTCCATGTTCTCGTAAGCCGAATCATCACTCCCCTTTATAATTTCCATTGAATTGCTTCCTCTCCTAGTCATATTGCAACTGACATGCACTCACAAAGGCTATCAATAGTACCTTGTTTCACAAGAAAACGTAAATATACATATTTTATTCCTTTTCATTAACCGTGCGAGGAGGGTTGTTACATCCTCCCCCGCTAGTGATAAAAACAATCCATGTGTTTAAAGATAAATGAAGTGAAAGAAAGCTTTGAGATATATATATATATATATATCCAGGTTAATACTCAATAAATTTTCACTTTTCCATTTTATTTCAAGTATTGCCATCACATTTGTCATCATAAATAAAAAAACATCATTTTATTAATGATTACCATATAATCACATCATTGATTATGTCATAATGAAATTAAATACACATATCCATCAAGGTCCAAAAAATATATCATATCAATACCAAAATATTTATTGGCTACTCTACCCAACAACTTAACTAATATGTTTTATATACATATTCCAAATTCATAAATTTTTTATGAAATAGTCTATTTTTTTCTACTCAAACAAATAAGGAAATTACCGCTGCATATCTACCACATATTCCCATGTAGCATTTCAATCTGAGTAGTGGTCCCATTGGACCCGACATTGCTCTATGATTTGCTTCCTCAAATTCTTGGTTTAGAAACCAAGCAGTTGAATAGGTTGCACCTTAGTGGATTGGTCATCTACAGATTGGAAACATCGAAAACATGAGCAGGATCATAAATGTATTTTCTAAATAGGGACACATGAAAGACATTAGGGATCTTGGATAAGCTTGGTAGTAGAGCTAATATGTACACAATAGATCTTATCTTATCTATGATATCAAATGGAAACATATATCTGGAGTCAATATTGGAAGATTTTATTGAGCTCTTAGTTGGCTTCACCCTTAAGAATACTTAGTCTCCCACTGAATATTCCCTCGATGTTATTTTGAGGTTTGCATAGCTCTTCTAGCGATCTATGGCCTCCTTCAATATTTGTTGAATTATTTTCAATTGCTCTTCCATTTCCTTTATAATTTTCAAGATGATCACGACCCGATCCTCTGGATTTTTCCAAGATAAGGGAATTCTGCACCTTCTACCATACAAGACCTTGAAAGGTGCCATACCTAGTGAAGCATGGTAACTGTTGTTATATGTAAATTCTAATAGATATAAGTAGTCTTCCCACTTTGTATGTTGGTCCATGCAATACATTCACAATATATCCTCAAACACTTGATTCACCCTCTTAGTCTAACTATCTATTTTTGGGTGATAGGTAGTACTGATATTAAGTTTGATCCCTAAGGTTCGATGTAGTGCTTGCCAAAATTTAGAAGGGAAACAAGAATTTATATCACAGATATTATAACTTCTAGAAAGTCGTAGAGTCTTAACACTTCTTTTTCAAACTTACTTGCTATAATAGTTGCATCATCTTGCACATTTCCAGGTATAAAATGTGCAACTTTAGTTAATTTATCCACAATTACTAGAATTGCATCATGCTTGAACCTTATTTTAGGCAACCCCACTATAAAATCCATTGATACTACTTGCCACTTCTATGTGGGTATCTCATGTGGATATAGTTTTCCAACTAGATGCAGGTGTTTCACTTTCACCTTTTGATATTCCAAACATTTGGCCACATAATTGGTAATATCCTTTTTCATACCAGGCCAAAAATATGCTTTCTTTAGATTCTCTCACATCTTTGCACCTCCTGGGTGTATAGAGTAGGGGGTTTTATGCACCTCCCTAAGAATTGTTTCCTTAAATCCTCCTAATTTAGGTACCACCAATCTATTCTTGCAATAAAATAGATTATCTCTAAAAACATAATATGTATCCTTGTCTGCTTTTTGTCCAACTGGACCTCTACATGATTGACAAAAATAATATTTTTGTTGTCATGTTTTAATTTGATCTAAAGGATCATATTGGCATTTTTTCATTGCATTTATACACCCTCTTCTGCTCAAAGAATTAGCGACCTTATTCTCTTTACCCTTAATGTACTCAATACCAAAATCATACTCTGCTAAGAACTCTATCCAACATCATTGTATGGAATTTAATAAGGGTTGAGTAAATATATACTTTAGACTTTGATGGTCTATCTTTAATTCAAATGGTTTTACCAGAAGGTAATGTCTCCAAACTTTTAGGGCATGTACTACCACTGTCAACTCTAAATCATGAGTGGCATAATTGACTTCGTGCCTCTTAATTTTCTTAGACTCATAAGCAATAACTGCATCACCTTGGGTCAAAATCCCACCTAACCCTTCGATCGATGCATCTGTACAAACTATAAATTGCTTATTGGGATCAAGTAATTGCAGGATTGGTGTTGTTGTCAACTTTTCTTTCAAAACTTGAAAAGCCTCCTCACATTTCTTTTTTTTTATCGGTTAATTTTTTTTTATTAAGCACGGGTTTTAGCAGGGACCCAAAACCTGATTACAAAAATTACGGTAGGCTAGAGAAGCCAAGAAACCAAAGTAGAATAGAACAAAAGGCAATCCTTCAAAACTAGAGTACCATTAAGGCTGTCCATGAGAAGAAGCCAACAAAACATAGGAAAACCAAAGGATGCCCTTGAGAAGGAAAGGAAGACAACATAGAAAATATCCATCACGTGAAATAAATAAAACCCGCAACAAAACTGCACAGGGAAGGACACCCTTAAGCTTCTTCATATGATTTTGTTCTAGCCTCCTGGACCTCTTCATTCGATGTATCCATGACAACATCCTTGTCCTCCTCTTTGTCTTCCATCGGGGCAGCAACAATGTTGACATCTTCAGCAGGGGCTTTAACACCAACCTCAAAGAAATACTTCCTGAAGAAAAATAAATTCAGCACATTACGCAGGTCTGCCATTTGAGACATATAGTTAGAGACATAATTTGTTATCAACTGTTGTATGCACTAGTCTGGGGTATCCTTTTCATCGTCCTTTGAGTCAATAATTAGGGATGCCCTTTGTTGAGCCAACTTATTTAGATGAATAGAGGAGCAAACACTTTTCGGCTCTGGTTCAGGGGATTTGCTTTTGGGTCTTTTCCTCAGCCTACGGACCATTTCAATCACCTCTAAATTTTTGGCAAAAATTCTAGGAGTACTAGAGGATTGAGGAGTGGTCTGGGAATAACTAGGCTTTATAGGTTTGGGTTTGGCTTTAGGAGTAGGAGGTGGGATGACACCTTGGGGGCAATGGATGAGCCAATGGCTATACAAAACCTTAAATAAACCTTGGTGAGCAGGAAGTTTAGAGCAGTTTTTCTTTCGGCTATGTTCAATGGTGTAACTAATGGAGTTAAATAGGAATTGTGGAATATTCACCATACTTACATCATGGAAGTGGTTGAAAAACACAAAATGGAAGCTACAAAGGACCTTATCGGGGTCGTCCACCATGACGAACTCCATGATGGGCTTCATGATGCTATTCCATGGGGAGGGGAGCTCCTCATGATGAATTCCCATTTGGGATTTCCTGCATAGCTCTTTGTATTTAATATCCTTAAGCTCAACATCCCAATTATGTTTCTCCCTACGTATAGATTTGCCCTTGGCCTATTGCCCAATGAGTTTGACTAGATTTTGAATATCAACATCATAAATCCTACCTCGGATTGTCACTCTACCCTTATCCCAAGAAGTTAGGAATGCAACAATCATTTCAGAGTCCACCCCATTGAATTTCTAAAAAAATAGGATGAAACCCCTAGCGGAAAGAATGGCTTATGTAATTGAGTCCATGAAAATGTAGGATGGCTCAACGAATTCCATCGCTATGGTAAAGCAATGCTATTGACAATGCAATTGAGAAGGTTAAGATGGAAATGATATGAAATAGGACACGTATAAAAATAAATAACCATATTTTTGAGAATGGAAACAAACCAACCATCATATTGACAAGGGTTCCAAATGAATCAAGGATGGGAAAAACTGCATGTATCAAGGAGGCCGTGATATAAAACATGTGAAAATTTATGAAAATGAAGCATGTGGAAATCCCTCCCAAACACTCACATGATGTAAAAGGTATACTATAGAATGAATACGAAGGATAAAAAATGAAAGGAGGTGCCAACATGGAGAAATGAAAGGTAATGTTGGAAAGGGGCAATGAAGGAGGAGGGAGAATTAGTGGCAATGAGGCGTATGAACAAGATGGCCATGGGGGAAAGGTGAGAGAGGATGATGAGAAAGTGGAGGCTAGCATGGATCAGATGGAAGGTGAAGCGAATGGATAGAGGAATCCTACAAAATTAAAATATTTCGAAGGCATTGAATAGGGGATTAAGGTTGACAAAACCAAAAAAATTATTAAAACTATGAACCAAGGTTGCATGGGAATCAACGAAAGATGAAGCAGATTCAAAGACCATTTGTATTATTTGAAAAAGATCTTAATTTCTCCACGTCAGCGTTGGTCCCACTTGAAGATGACCATTTAAAAAAACCAAAAAAAATAATAAAACCATGAACCAAGGTTGCATGAGAATCAATGGAATATGAAGTAGATTCAAAGATCATTTGTCCTATTTGTCCTATTTTAAAAAGAGCTTACTTGCTCCTCACACCCCTTTTTCCACCTGAAGCATTTCCATTTTCTTTTAAGGTTTATTATGGGTTGAGAAATTCTCAAAAACCTTTTGATGAATCGCCTATAATAGCCTGCAGGTCCATTAAAACTTTGCACATCTATAACATTAGTAGGTGCTGGCCAATAAATTATTGCTTTGATTTTCTTAGGGTCTACTACAATTTCTTTAGCAGAGACAATATGTCCAAGGTATTGCACTTGTGGAGTATAAAACTCACATTTTTTCAATTTTCAAAATAATTGATTATTTCTAAGAATCCTAAGCACTGTTCTCAGGTGTTGATCATGCTCTTCTTTATTTTTGGAATAAACCAAAATGTCATCCAAAAATATGAGTACAAACTTATCCAATTGTTCTCTAAAAATATTGTTCATGAGGTTCATGAACGCGGTTGGGGCATTGGTTAGCCCAAAAGGTAAGACCGTAAACTCAAAATATCCATACCTTGTTCTAAATGTTGTTTTAGAAGTATCTTCCTCCTATATTCTTAACTGATAATATCCAGATCTCAAATCTATTTTGGAAAATATGGTTGCTACTCTTAGTTGATCAAGTAAATCATCAATTTTAGGTAATGAATACCTATTTTTGATAGTAACCTTATTCAAAATTTGATAGTCTATGCACATTGTTAAGGTACCGTATTTATTTTTAATAAATAGGATAGGAGCTCCCTAGGGTGACACACTAGGTTTGATTAACCCATTTTCAAGCAAATACTAAAGTTGTATTTTTAGATCTTGCAACTCTATAGAAGTCATCCTATAGGGTGACCTTGCGATCGGTGCTACGCTTGATAACAACTCATTGAAAAATGAAATTCCCTCTAAGGAGGTAATCCCAGAAGTTCCTCAGGGAATACATCCTTGAAAACACCTAGCACTGGATGTTTTCAAAAGAGGTTAGACTCTATCTTAGTATCTTCTTTTCTATTCATATTTACTATGAAGATCATACCTTTATTTTTAGCAATATTTTTAATTTGCATTGCAGATAATATATGGGGTTTAACTTCTCTTCTCTTATAATTAATTCTAATCCTTTGACTAGATTCATCCACAAATTCCACCCATATTTCTTCAAAGTTCAAAAAAGCTTTGTGCACTTTTAACCAATCAACTCCTAAGATGATATCAAACACATGTAAAGTTACAACATACAGATGCCAGTTGATATTTCCTTATGGTAAAGAAATATGGAAATCAAAGAGACACTGGTTAACATGGTGAGTTTGCCCTATTCCATACTCTACCTTCCAACCATTTTCCAAGAATCCATGTCTAATAGGTGAATCCCTCATTAATCTAGTTGATATAAAGCTATCAGTTGACCCACTATCAATCAAAATTTGCACATTTTTACCAAAAAATTTACCATTTAATAAGAAAGGAGTAATTTATCCATTGAGTTCAAAACTACATGTGGCTGCATAAATCCTATGGCTAGTTTCATCTAGAGCCTTCGGTGGTAGATCAGCTCTATGGGGACATTTTTTGGCATAATGAGCTCCTTTACACACCCAAAATCCACTTGGTGGAGCTCTATTACCTCTATTTTTGTTTTCATTTCTATTCATGGATGTAGTTTCCCTACACATTTATTACCTTTGTTGTTGTTTTGATTTCTATTCATGGATGTAGTTTCCCTATCCCTTCCTTGACCTATTGGTTTCTGGTCCTATATTTTGGGAAACTCTTTAACATATTTCCTATATTTACCACCTTGGTAACTGGATTTATTTTTTCCACCTTGTTTATTTTGATATCTCCATTTTTTTTCTTATTTTGTTCCTTTTACCATTTCATAAAACCAACACTTTTCCATTTTTTGAGTTCATCCTTCTCCTTTTTAGATAACTTTTGATAATTGAAATACAAATTTCTCATTTCCTAATTATCTTCCTCCTTCTTTGCTAAATCAAAAGCAGTAGGTAAATTTATGGGATTATGCATATTTACCATTGTCATGATTCTAGGATGTAATTCTAGAATAAATTTTTGAGTTTTCATTTCTTCAGTGCTTTCATATTGGGAATCATACTTTAACAGTTGTATGAAATTTTGGTGATATTGTCAAACTAAAATGTTTTCCTACCTCAAATTTGAGAATTCCCCAAAATTATCCACATAATATTATCTCATAAAGAATCTATCTCTAAATTCCTTGATGAACTCCCACTTGAGGTCAGTAGCTTCCACCTCATGCCCTTTATTATATGATTTTCGCCAGTCCAGGGCTATTTCAATCATATTCATAACTACCAAGGTATTTTTGGATTTAGAGGATAGAACCACTAGAGAAAATTAGGACTCTAGTTCACTTAACCAATTTTAAGATGACTCTCCATTGTATTTTCCATTAAAATTGGATATTACAACATTTTTTTAGATTTCTATCCAATTCCTTACTCACTCTTGCCCTTCTAGAACTGGATCTCTCAAGTTCCCCTAGCACTTCCATTATCTTGTCTAATCCAGTTTCTCTTTCTCTAGCTAAGTCCTCTATAACTCGTTGTTGCTGGATAATGAGTTCCTATTGTTGGGCCATGTGAGTTTTCCATTGGGCCATCTCTTCCCTTTGTTTTTCATTTGCACTTGCAATAATTTAACCATATTTGCAAGGTTTCCTCCTTCCTCAATAGTTTCGCTTAGAGGAATCTCATGAACCCTCTTCTGCATTATTTAACATTGAGGACCTTCCTTTCTTAAATTTTTTCATGGTCCACTTATAGGTCTTTCGATGATTTCCTCCTCCCTACCTCCTATAGGATTTATCGAGGACCCACCTTGTAACATTCGTGACATTTGTCCTGTAAGTGAAAGAAGTAGAATATTAGCTATCGTTAACTATTCTAATTCACATACAAAGTTCTATAGCTTTAGAATCACTTTTGATCTTATACCATTCGTAACAACCCACTCACTTGGTTGTCCGATAAAAGAACAGTAGAATCCAAATAATTTTTTTTTTTAAATAAAATTTTCTATTGCTCTGGCTATAAATGTTTTCCTAACAATAAGTTTGATATTAAAGCTACCAACATTAGAAATCATCCCATTGAATCTTTTCACATTTATAAATAGCTAATCATAGGTACAACATACCACTTTTAGGTTTAGAACTATTGTAGCTAGTCTCCCAAATAGACGAGATTAGCTAAATCCCATGATATTGCCATTCAGTGGTGACAGTTTTCTCAATTATCATTGGCATATTCCAACATGAGGACTAAAACATGGTAAGGGTTATCCTCTAGGGACCATAACACCTAGATGGGAATGCTTATTATCCCTTACCTTCACATACTGTATCTTTGACGATCCACTTGACTTGTTTATACTCAATGTGGAAGTGACTAGTGTATTTATACCTTAGTGACTATCTGGTGTTCCTTTTCTTTTTGAAACTAGTTAGCACCATGTCAATTTCCTGACCTTGGACTTCATAACTCAATACAATTGCAACTCATAGATATTTATCCCATACCAAACCTTGTGGCCAATATTGGTAAAGTTCAATGAGTATGGTATTTATCATAGTGCTCTTTGGGAACAAAATGGAAAATTGTTCTCACACCACCTTTTCATATTGACCTAGCCAAACATTTTATTGACCAATTCCATTAGTTGATAGTTGTCCTGAACTAATTGTGTGCCTACCCACACCCCAACATTCTCGAATGAATATTTGAATAAAACTTGGGTCAAGTTTTCCTATTAGACTCATTAATTCATTTTAAGAGGTTTGCTAATTAGAACCAAATTAAATATATCATTTTAACAAGAATATAATACAAATATATGGTTTAGATTGCCCATAAAAAAATATTTTTCTTTTCTAACAACTTGTTACAAAGATCTATAGTCACTTTTACTGTCTTCAGTTTTAAACTTTTCTCACGAAGTGAGCAGAATTCCAACTCAAGCATGTTCTCTTACTAAAAGATAGATTTGTAAAACTACCACTTAATAATATTTTTCTAATCACATAAACTTCTTCCTATAACAAAGTTTTAAACAAATGTAACTTCTGGTGGACACCCATACTTGGCGTTGCTATCAAGCCTACGACAAACAACTAACATTCTCTTAGGTGTCCTTTGCCTACTCAATATTATTAACTATTTTAATAAAGTATCCAAAAAAAATTCAAAGCCTTCATAATCAAACATTCAAATGAAATCAAATAAATATAAATTGAATGAAGATATGACTTCTTAAATCAATACTTGGAAAACGTTCAAAAACAGGATGTATTGAAACATATTCATAAACACATCTTCAAAGCATTACTATAAAATCGACTCAGCCGTATTACAATAAGTCTCAATACACAAAAATATTTTCTCATTTACAATAATACAAAAGGGCTCTGCCCCTAAGTTTCCTTTCACATACATGGAAGATATAATTATTATCTTTAAAATACCATTCATTTACAACTAACTTCACAATTCATAATGAGCGCTAATGTTGTAGTGTGATGGGCATCTATGTAGTATCCTATTCGGTGAACCTCTATTCAAATGGTTTATGTTTGATTTTCAGAAAAGAGTTCAGCATTAAAAAAAAATTGTATCTACCGCGCGGGTTCAAAATTGTCAGCCTGCATTCAATGTTTTTCCATAGCACCCACTGTTCTCTTGCAGACTTAAACTCACATCGACAACCAAACGGAGCTGCCAGGGATCAGATACGGCTCATGAAATGCTCATGCAACTAACATACACATAAATTTTCTCCTAAATTTACATATAAATACATTGGAGCTTCACTAATACCATTACACGAGATCAACATAGAAGTATTCAATTCATCTATTTTATAAAAACATTCTGTTTCAATTTAGATAAAGGTTTCATATTTCACTACCTATCAACTACAAAACTATATTCACAGCATCATGGCAAAATCATCAAACATTATTTACTACAGTCATAGAATTATACCACAACAACCTAGTCTCTTCCAGCTTTCCTTTGCACTCAGTATAATTTATACAGAACATAATAAATTGTTCGAATACAATAAAACTTTCAAGTAAGGAAAACATAATTCCATTGCCTCTTTTAAAAAAAAAAATTCATGATAGCATATTCCAAACAATATTATAAACATAAATAATTAATCGTATATTTTCTTTCATAGACCAAGACACAATCACATTAACAATTTTATTAACACAAACCAATGACTACGTTATCTCACGTCGATGGCTTCATACTCACATGTAAAGGAAGTATTTAATGCATATTCACTATGATGGAGTTTAGTTTATCAACCTGTTTATGGGCTTTCTAGAATTACTGCAATTCACTATCCTCAAAATCTCTTTGTTCTCTTCTATCACGTCCTGGTTACCAAGTCTCTTTTTCCTCTCCTTTCATCGCCTGTTTTCCTCTTTTCGTTCTATCCACCACTTGGTATCTTTTTTTCTCTCCTTCATTCCTTCATACTACCAAATTACCACCCCCTCTCCCTTCAACTAAATTCTCATAATGATACTTTATGGATTTTTCCTCCCATTCCCGGTATACCACCATAACCATTAACAACAAGGTGATATGTTCCACCAACATGAAAGTTAATTATTCAATGGAGTTCCCAATGTTTTTACTATTTTCCCATAATCAAAAAAATAGTGAAAAATAAAATAAGAAATATTTTGGGCCTTCCACAAAAGTAGCAAGGTTAGGTATGCATTACACTCTACATGGAGTAAGTTTCGGCCATCATTTTGCACTCGCCATCCATCTTAAAAACTACACATGGAGGCCTCATTTCACTTTATCACTAACACTTCCTTCTTTATTTTTTTTATAATTTTAAAATGCAAAACAGTACAAACAACCATTTTACATTTGCTTAACGTTTCCCTTTTTTTAAAAGCAAGAGGTAAAATAATTATCTCTTTTTCCTTTCTAAAAATCACCTTTCCTTAAGATCATGAAAATATAAAGGTAAATTTTTTTAAAGCTTTATTCAAACCATTCAAAGGTGACTCTCAATATTAAAACTTCTTCTCTACCACCTTTAATCACATAATCCAATAATGGAGCATTTCAAAAATTAGACATACACACACATATCAACAAGCAAGCAACCACATACCTTTTCAAACTAGTGGCTCCCATCATCATCACCATAATCATTGCCAACATGCAATATTTAAACCAATTCAACTCATGCAAAGATGCAAATTATAATGCACCTAAATGATATGGAAATATGAGTTTCCATGTGCTCATGAGTTGAATCATCACTTCCCCTTTATACTTTCCACTGACATGCTTTCTCTCTCGGTCATCTTACAACTGACCTAAACTCATAGAGACTATCAATAGTACCCTGTTTCACAAGAAAAGGTAAATATATACATATTTTATTATTTTTCATTAATCATGCGAGGAGGGTCATTACACTTCTCCTAAACATATTTGAGTATATGGGCCCATGCTATGGATCCAAAGATATAAAGCCAAGACACCTTAGGCTAATTGCATGTCAATATCTCAAGAGAAATCATACCATAAACAACTTGATTTAGAGTTTGGTTGATAATAGATCCTGCAAAATTTATTGCTTCAACCCAAAACTTGATCTCCATCTCCTTAGAATACAACATGCATCTAACCATCTCCATAATCTCCTTATTCTTCTACTTAGATACTTGATTCTACTCTGGGTGTAATGGAAATTCCTATAGAACAAAATACCATAAAAAGTCAAGAATCTAAACATGCATTGATTGCATACTCACCTCCTCCTATTGCAAGCACTTGATATTTTTTTAAATGATTCTCCACAAGTTATTTGAAGTCCTTGAGATTTTTAATAACCTCATCATGTGTATGAATAGTGTACTACCATAAATACTGGCATAAATAATTAATCAAGGTAAAAAGTACTTATTCCTAGAAAGATATTATGTACCCATGGGTCCACAAATATAATAGTGAATGATATCCAAGGGTAGCATACCTAGTAGTACCTTTTACAAAGGACTCTCAATGATTCTTCCCCAAAATAAACCCCTCACAAACACCAGTAGGGAAAAAAGGAAATCCAATAACCAACTAATGATGACTCATTTACCTAAGTGACCCATAATGAGATGCCCAAGTTTGTGATTTAATTCCTGACTAATATCATCTACCTATGCCACCATAGCCACAAAATATTTCTTCTAAATAAAGTAAGAATAAAGAGTCAATATATCTCCTAAATGATGAGCATTAAGTATGGCAATCTAGGTAGGTACACTTGTGAGGCATTAAGTAATGTATATATGATTATAGAACTTGTTATACGTTCTAATCTATATGTTCCTAGTGGTCAACTCTAAGTTATATTACAAGTTAATATTCATTCGTTGCTCATCCTAGAGAATATACAAGAAGGAGATAACATATATACAACAATTGAAAATTGAAAATTAAAAACTAAAAACTATATGAACGTAATGAAGAAAAAATAACTCATAGATATATTGATGTATATATAATCTGACCTTATTAGGCTAAGGCCAACAATGATGAATTATTAACTAATGCTCTTGTTGTAGCCTTTGGGCAGTTCCATGTAAGCCTATGAGCATTATTCTATGTAATATTAAGATAATCTTGACATAAGTCTAAGGGCACCCCTTATGCATTCATCCTTAGTGAAATTGGTTAGTTCACCTATAGTGAAAACTCAATACACCTAGGAGGAGTTTTTCCTTGTCCAATTTCCCAAATTTTCCTTAGCACAGGTGAATTTTTGGAAGGAAGGTGAGAGTGAAAGCACACTATCAAATTTTGTAATCAATTAGAGACACTAGGCTCGCAACATTTAAAATTTGCCAAGGTTTTGTACACAATAAACATCTAATATTCCTTGATCTATGATGGGCACAAAACAAAGAGGAGAAAATTTACAAGAATTCCTTGAAGCCACATGCATCGTTGATTAAGTTGATCTAATGACAAGTGCTAATTTTTGAAGAAAATTAAGTCATAAAAGGAGTAGAGGAACACACTTCATTGATGTCCTATATCTATGATGGATGCTAATCCTAGGAAAGGCAAATATAAAAGAAATATAAAATCCTACAATCTATCAATATCTCATCCAATAGCCCATGCCATTTTGCAAATATTCCAAAGAAATTATCAGAGAAGGATTTTGTTGTTGGTTTAGAAATGGATGCATGGCAAGCACATCGACACCTCATGAGAGAATCATAAGCCACCCCATCTAGGCCCATGTTTGAAAAGGTATCCAACATTTATTTCAAATAGTAATAAGATCTAATGATCTATGAAAAATGAAGGAAAATGTTGGAGGTACTCACCATGAAGCTCGGTCGACCATTCAAAAGCAATAATAAATGAATCAAGAACATACATGCATATATCTAGAAAAACTTCGATAAGAAGAAACATATTAGCCATGAATTTTAAAATTTGGTGGTAATCCTTGTGTGTTATTCCCTAGAAAATCATCTAATATATTAAAAAATATGACCATAGATACTTTAGTGTTAGTGATCTTGAATCCAGAGATATTAATGCCTTGGACATGATCTCTAGCAAAGTGGTTGACAATAGTAAAAGAAATTTAAAATCTATAGGTCCCTCAACCCTTAGCATTGATGGATCAAATCCCCTACACCTCAATATATTTAAGCATTGAGTGGAAATCAATCTTTCATTTGATTTTAGGAGGAAAAATTACAACATGGGAAGTAGGAAAATCTACATTTTGTGTATAAATAGGTATTTCATTCTATTGTAAAGGCATCAAATAATGTCTGCTCGTGCCTAGTATTTGGTCTTGTAATTTTTTCCTTTTATTTTTCTCTTTTATGCATAATTTGGACTCGAGTCTTAGGTCATGTTGTTGAAGAGCATTGAGCCTCTTTTGGTCTTTCATCTATGTAATATTACAACATATATGAGAAGCTATGACTAATTTCACTCCATCCTACTTCTTATGTGTGTTTGAATGATTGGGTGTAGATTGAAACCATATTCATTTTCTATCTGTTAGCGAATTATTAATGTATTAATTTAGTTCATTATGCATAGAAGAGCATTAGATCTTGTCACATCACCTCCTTAGCTTATATTTTATTTTTTACAAATTTACTTTTCTACACATTTACATTTTTTCATATCTTCCTCCCCCTTTTCCTTGATGATGTAATTAGCATAGCAAGTAGAGTAGGAAGGTGAATTTAAAATCACATATGATGAGGAGACAACCTTAGAAAAATATTGGAGGTTTTCATACAAGTGCTCATAATTCTTGTGGATCTTTTCGTTATGTCATCCAATGCAATGCATGGACATTAGGGTGTGTTGGGTCACCACTATAGGCATCAAAGACACAAACAATAATATTTTACTAGCATGCCTAGTGGGAAAAATATAAGATCTAATTTGCCTCATATATTTAATATATTCTAGTTAATATTTTGGTTAAGATCTCAACCAACCTATTTATTGAAGCATAAAATATTCACCCGATGAATCCACTAAAGAAGAAGACCAAAGCAACCACCAAGAGAGATCAGATTGGGATTCTAGTAAAAATTCTAATTTATTGGTTTATTGAAGCATATCATACTTTCACTTGGTTACTCTGTTGACTCAGAAAGTACCACAAGTATATGATAAAATGACCTATCACTAGATATTTTGTATGAGAAAATTTGTAAATATTGGTGCCATCTCCCAACCTAGTCCCAAAATAAGAGCCTAACATCAGATCATGGTTGTACAATAGAATCAACTTCTAAGAAGGTACTTAGCTTGGAATGATAGAGGTACCTTGCTACCACCTATGCCCCCTAGTACATGGAATCCAATCTTGAATTTAGTCCTCAAGCCACTTTCATACTTCATGAGAGGATGCTACAACCCCCATAGAGTACTTATACCACATGGTTAGCCTATGCATGGTGCATGATATTAAAGAGAAGAATGTGGCTTTGATATTGTTAGTAATGTTCTTTAAATGTAAAGTGTAAGAATGGTACAAAATCCTTACCCCATATTCGATCGAGAGTTGAGACCAACTAGTTGACCCGCTAGTTGAAACATTTGTAAAAAAGATAGATGGATTTTCCCTCTTAGAGCAACTCATAACCATTAAAAAATATTCTATGGAGACTATGGATAACTTCAATAGCCTAATACACATGACTTGATATAGGATTCTTGATCATATTTGACCACCTCTAGGTATGGTGTTCATTTATTTAAAAGCTATTAAGTCTAAGATCTCCATAATGGTTAAATCAAGGAGAGAAAATTCTATACCAACAACCTATGGGATTTCCATCTAGGCTAAAATGACCTCAAACAGATAGTAATACCAACTCTTAGACCCCCTATGTCCTTGTCTCCAAATATACAACCTCCAATTTAGCCACTTCTGGTCATTTATCCAACAACCTTCTAGCCTTTTCCTACCAAAGCTTTTATTGCTCTCTTTGTTCTTGATTACCCAACTATAAGCTTATACCCCTCTAATGAGATTGATGAAATAATAAGCTTACTCAAAACCATTTCTAACAAGGTCATTTCCCTTTGAAGACAATAGAATGTGTAAAAGTCCCAATACCAAAATGACCTAAAGCTCTTTTTCCATCAAAGTGATCAAGGATATCAACCCTTATAAAATGATCAAAGATACTACGTCCACAATTTTTCAACTTATAGGAGAGTGAACCATCCTTGAAGCTCAAGCTAGTATATAGTGCATGTCCCCATACCATTGCAACATATTCTTCCCACTCTTTTCTTGGAGATCATGCTCACACATAATAAATTTGTAAAATTTATCAACATGCGATATTACCCTCATCTACATACCTAGTCTTTCAATATTTACTTTGAGAACAGTCAACAATAAAGTGTAGCAATACAAAATACAACCATGCCTGTTCAGTCAATCACCTCAAAAACCGATCCATAAACATAGATCCAACATGAGGTTTAAACACAAATTGCACACCCTACAATAAGTTGTGAGTAGACTATAATAATCTAAGATGAAAATATTAGTGATACATTCAAAAAGACCACCATATCATAAACAATGAGGATACAAGGCCAGACCAACTAAATGACAAGGGACATGAAAAGGACAATCAAAACTAATAAAGTGGACCCAAATTTTACAAGAAAATAGGAAGAGCCTTTAGAAGCCAAAGAAGATGCTCTTGAAACCTATGAGAAGCAAAAATCAATCCCTATTTATTTTGGATCTCTAGAGAAACCCAAGCCTTAATGGATGCCAAATAAATCCACTATACTTATGTCTCCTTGGGATGTAAAGTTTGTACTTGAAAAAATTCAAGCATAAAAGGGAGGCTTTATAGAAACTCAAAGCGTCAGGTAATCAAAGACCATATGCAGTCCCCTAAATATCTATCCCTAAGGTAGATAATCATCTCTCTAGACTAGATTCACTTAGAGCCATTCTATAACCATCACATCAAATACTTGCCTGTGGTAAATCCAATCATGGATTAAACATCCATGATTGAAGAGTGCTTTGGTTAGAATTATCCACTAGGAAGGTTCATTATTCCATTCCAAGCAACCAAATTAACTAATGGGTTGATGATACATGGAATCCCAATCCTGAGGAGTTATTTGAGCCAATGGGAATAGGGTAAATATAAACTTATATCACCCATGCAAAATAATAACAATAATTATTATTTTTGTCTAACATATTTTTCTAAGTTATCTTGTAACAGGTATTCATGGAAGCAACATACATAGATGCCATGGATAGATTGATGGTTTGCATGTGTGAAGTAGCATGAGCCATCCGATCAAATCATCTACAAGTGGATGAGTTTAACCAAGACATTGGATTCTTGGCTAATGGAGCATGAGTCATTTTGGTTATAAAATACATATGGCCAATTCATGCTCTAAGAGCCATTACAAGGGAATCCTAGGTCTAAGACAATGAGAAGTATTCTATTAAAGCTATCAATGAGCGAAAACATAGACAACTTCCTAAATTGGGAATAACCATTAGATTATCATAGAAAAGTTTGTGAACCATACAATCTCATCATCAACAAACACCATCCATTGTCAAGGAAGTGTAAACCAAATTTTGATAAATGGCCAAAATCCCCCACTTTAGATGATGCAACAAATGTCATAAGACCTTTGGAAAAGCTCAAGTTTTGAACATAGGAGGTTGCAAAAAAAGTGGGGAGCCCCTCACACAATGACTAGATAGAACTCTAGAGATGATATCTCCAATACAAGAAAGAAGAGCTCCATAATATGATGAATGATCAAGTATCAAGGCCTTGATGGAAAACAACCTCTATAATAGTCTTGTATTTCTTGTTTCACCCTTTTCCTATTCTCCAAATTCTTCAATGCTTATATTTTTCTATTTTTCATTTTTGACTCCACGTCCATGTTGGAGGTATTACATTATTTAGTCCTATTGTAAATATTTAGATTAGGGTGTGTGTTTAGTATTTGTGTTATATATTATGTATCAATTTAGTAGGTGTGATCATGTGTCATGTAATTAAGTGTGTGAGATGTTTAGTTAGCAAGCGAAGAGTTATGAGTGTGAAGTGTCAAGTTTAGAAGTAAGGAACTATGTGTACTCATGAGAGACTTTGTATTTATATAATATTTAAGATATTAATATAAGAGAGGAACGTGAAGAGTTGGTTCTCTCATGAGTTTGAGGAGAGAAAAGACAGAGATTCATGTAATGTGAAGAGTCTCATGTATCTTTATGTTGTGATGGTTTTAGCACCATCCCATCATATCAAGAGAAAGAGAGAAAGAGAGAAAATCAACATCTTATTATGAGAATAGAGTGATACATCCGAATGGAGCTGTGAGGCTCTTTATATAGGAAGATAGATTCCTTGGCCAACACTCTACCTAGTTGTACAAGGGGACACCTTGCACATTACAACTTGCACATTGACACTTGTGCATTTATTACATTGCTTGAAGTAACTAGCTAACTTCCCCCTAAAGTAATCTCCTATTCTAGTGATGTACATTACATAACCAAATAATGTAATATATTCTAACACCCCCATGTATTACATTATTTGGTATGAAGTTCTCTTGAATTGCATAGATGATTTTTGAATGTTTGAAACTTGGTTTTTCCAAGTGCTTTTGTAAAAATATCTGCTAGTTGATCTTCTGTAGAGACATGCTTGAGGATGATATGATGGTTCTAAAAATGTTCTCTGATGAAATGACATTGAGCTTCAATGTGTTTGGTCCTTTCATGTATAATTGGATTTTTGATCAGGTTGAGTGCTCCTTGATTATCATAGAATATCATGGTTGGAGTTCATATGATCCCCATATCTGATAATATGTATTGTAGCCATAAGGCTTCATAGGTTGTATCTCTTGTTACTCGATATTCTGCTTTAGTTGATGATTGTGCCACTGTATGCTGTTTTTTACTGTGCCAAGATATGGGTCCTGACCCAAGATAGAAGACATATCCTGAGGTAGATTTTCTGTCATCAATAGATCCTGCATAATCTGAATCTGAGTATCCCTGTAGGCAAAAATCTTTGTCATTCTTTATATAAGTTAGTCCATAATCAGTAGTTTTTTGACATATTGCAATATTATTTTTGTAGCTTTCCAATGACTTTCTCTTGGTTCTTGCATGAATCATGAAAGATAATTTACTGCAAATGCTATGTCTGGTCGACTATTCGTTAAGTATAGAAGACTTCCAATTAACTGGTGATACATAGTTGCTGAGACCAATGGTGTTTCATCATTTTTGGACAATTGGATCCCTTGTTCCATTGGTGTATCTTTAGACTTACACTCTTTCATTCTATACTTTTCAAGCAAGACTTCTACATACTTTGATTGAGTGATAGTTATCTTGTCCTTTCCTTGATGAATCTCTAGACCAAGGCAATAGTTCATTAGACCTAGATCTATCATTTCAAATGCTTTTTCTAGATCCCCTTTGATATCACTTATTAATTTTTTAGAACTTCTAGTAATTACTATATCATCTACATATACTATGAGAATGAGTATGTCATTTCCAATTTTCTTGGTATATAAACTGGGATCTAACGTGCTTCTTTTGAAGTTATGTTGTAATAAGTGATTGTTGATCTTTATATTCCATGCTCTAGGAGCTTGTTTTAAACCATACAGATATTTTTTCAATTTGCATACCTTATTTTCCTATCCCTTGATGATAAATCCTTCTGGTTGTGACATGTAGACTTCCTCTTCTAAGTCACCATTAAGGAAGGCACTTTTTACATCCATCTGATGAAGTTTCCAACCCTGATGAGTTGCTAGTGCACAAACTATTCTGATGGTAGTCATTCTAGTTGTTGGTGCAAATGTTTCTTCATAATCGATTCCCTCTATTTGAGTGTATCCTTTGGCTACTAGTCGAGCTTTGTATTTGTCAAGTGTTCCATCTGCTTTGTATTTGATCTTGTAAACCCATTTGCAACCTACTATTTTCTTTCCTGGAGGTAGTTCTACTAGATCCCATGTCTTATTCTTTTGAAGTGAAGTATATTTTGATTCCATAGCTGCTTTCCAGTGTGAGTCATTCAGTGCCTGAAGTGTTGATGTTGGTTCCATTGTATTACTTAGCATTCCTCTATTCATTTTGGTCAAACTTCGAGTTTGAGGTCTAGTAGTGGTAAGATCTGGCATTCTTTCTAGATTTGATTCTCTGAGAGTATCTCTGAGCCATATTGGTTCTTTCCTAGGAGGGATTGTAGATGCATTAGTATCTTGTTCTTGAGATTTTGATTCTGACTCCTCACTTGTTGTGTCTTCATTAGAGAGATTTAGAAGAATTTCTGCATCATTACTGGTTTTTTCTGTATCGATCTTGACATTTTCATCAAATATTACATCTCTACTAATGTAAACTTTCTTTGTGTATGGATCTAGTATTCTATACCCTGTAGATTCATTGTCATAACCAAAAAATATTCTTGCCATGGTTTTGTCATCTAATTTTGTTCTCTTTTGTTTTGGAATATGCATGTAAGCTTTACACCCAAAAATATTTAGTTTTCCTATATTTGGCTTTTGTCCTAACCATGCTTCTTCTGGTGTAATATGTTTGAGTACTCTTGTTGGTAATCTATTTTGTATGTAGACTGATGTTTGCACTACTTTTGCCCAATATTGATGATCAAGTTGAGCCTCCTTCAACATACATCTCACCATTTCCATTATTGATCTATTTCTTCTCTCTGCAATTCCATTTTGTTGTGGTGAATATGTTGTAGTAAGTTGTCTTTTAATTCTATTTTATTCTAAGAATGAGTCAAATTATTTTGAAACAAATTCTCCTCCTCTATCTAAATGAAGTGCTTTTATAGTCTTTCCTGATTCCTTTTCCACTTGAAGTTTGAACTGTTTGAAATGACTAAATGCTTCTAATTTATACTTCATGAAATACACCCACATTTTTCTAGTGTGATCATCAACAAATAATTGAAAGTACTTATGTCCTCCAATACTATCAATTTTCATTGGTCCACACAAATTTGTATATATTATTTCCAAGGGTTGTTGAGCTCTGTGTTGATGGAGTTCGAAGGGAACTCTATGTTGTTTTCCTGCTAAGCATTCTGGACATACAGTAGCTTCTGGAGAAAAATTAGGTATTCCTTCAACCATTTGATACTTGAATAATTATTTCATTGAGGATTCACTAGTATGTCCTAGTCGCTTATGCCATAGATCTGATGTTTTGACTGAAAAAGTTGAGTGTGTAGCAATATCTAGAACAAATAGACCATTTCTATAAGACCCTGATGTTATCCTTTTTCCTTGTTTAGAAATGTGACATTGTTTTCTTCTAGTGAGAACTTTAAACTCAATAGTTATGTTTTGATCCATGAGTTGGGAGATAAAAATAATATTAGTAGTTAATCCAGGGACATACAATACATTTTTTATTATCCCTTTTCCTTCTTTTAGGTTCACTGAGATGTTCCCAATTCCCTTCACCTCATATGTTTTGCTATCTGCTACAACAACTGGTTTCTCATTTACCTTTTTTAGGGAATTGAACCAATGAATATTTCCAGTCATGTGCTTACTTGCTCCTGAGTCTATATACCAATAATCCATGATATCTCTTGATAAAGGGTTTTAAAAACTAGGATCTTGTTGAATTCCTTGTAGATTGTGAACAAGTGTCACTTGGGCATTACTAAGTAGGTGATGATATTCCTCCAATGTACCTATGCAATGATGATTTTAGTGGTAACCTCCCAAATATTTGTAACTCCTTTTTAGGTGAGTGCTAAATTATTCATGAAAATTGGGGTGCTTAGAACTCTTGTGCCAATTGACACTCAAGGCTTGTGCATGCAAGACTTTCTTCTAACGCTCCAAGGATGAGCATTGTAACCCTATATTTACCTATATATTTGTATTGTATATTGGCTTGCTATTTTTATTGGAATGCAAGTGTTTCCTCTTCTCCTTTTGCATGTTGTCTTGATGAGGATAATGGGTGGCTCTAGTTGTAATGCTCCAAGGTTCTATGGTGCTCCTAGTGGTGGTCTTGTGGCATATTTTGGTGCTCCTTTTTTGTGGTCATTCTCTCCAAGTAATACCTTTGGGTATATCAACTTTTCCTTATTCTTTTATGTTGTTTTTGTAGATTTTGTAATGGCCCCTTGTGCTTATCTTGATAGTGCTATTCCATGTAGATAATTCTCTTCTTGATGCTATCCTTTCTCTATGTAGACTCGTATGATAATAGCCTCTTGTAATAGCTCCAATATTGTAGGTGAAATGCTTGCTTCTAGGTTTGTATTGGATGTGAAGAAATGGTGTTTTTAAATAGCTTGACTTTTGAGAAGTATGAGCTCTTTGGTGGTTCTTTCCTCTTGCTCAAAATTTATCGTAAAACCTGCTAAGATAATGATCGTGTTGTTTCCTACAACGAGAGATCCTTTTATCCTTTTTTAAGAAACAAAATAGGTGCTTTGCAATAGTTAGATTTGCACCAATATGACAAAGCTTTTTTTTTTAAATCCTTTTTTATTTTGATGGGGTACCTCCTTGCCTTCACTAATCCTCTTCCTTGGATGATTTAATAAGAGTTAATCCAAGCTAATAAGATAATCTTAATGTGCTAATTTTTAGAGTAAGGATTTCTACACTTTGCACTTAAATGAAACCCTTATATATTACTTGAATCCTGAGACTCACCAAGTCTCAATTTTAGACTTCCTTCAGGGACTTTAATGGTGGCTTCCTTCTCTGCTTTTTGACTTGAATTTGTGGCTTCTTTTGGCCATGAAATGCTACAGGTTTTGTGCATCTTGATCTTTAAAAATCAAAAAACATAAACTAACCCTTTTGAGAGTAACTAGTTAAAGATCAACTAGTATAGTGCTAACAGATTAATAATGCACTTTAATGGTAACAATAATCTCATCTTATTGCTCCTATAAATAAACTCTCAAAATAATTACAAATGCACTTAATAATATTTGCAACTTTTAAGAGTAATATGTAAAGAGCACTTAATAAATAATCTACAATTTTTACTAGAATCAATATTGTAGGATATAGTCTTCTTGCTCTCTAAATATATAATAGGTAGGTGATAATTTTCTTTCTTTCAAAAAATATCCAACTCCTATTTAATGTGCAAATATATCTTAAAATTTATTCTCCTTTTGGCACTTTCTTGAAGACTATAATATGAGCTCTTCTCCTTGCAACTTTAATCCAAATATGGTGCTTAATGGAATTTTATAATGAACCCTAATTTGAAGTTCAACTAATTGCACCCTAAGTTACTTACCTTTGATGTCCTTTGAATATGAAGAATATATTGATGATTTGATTCACCATGTTTTTTGTCTGGAATGGAGGTTGCTCATAGCTATGAACCTTTCTAGTATTTTGCTGTAGAATCCAGTAGTCTTCCTTTTTGGGCTTGTTGTCGGATGGTGATAATTGTCCCAATTCTTTCATTATCAGAAGCTTTGCCTCGATACAGGGTTATGCACAGTGGTGAATATTCTCAAATTGGGTGAATATTAGGATTTCCAAAATTAGAAATTGGTGAATATGAGGACCCTCAACGTTGGCCCATTTGCCTAAAATTTTTAGGACCAATTTTTTCTTAAGGTTAATTCACCACAATATATCCAAACATAGGCATATTTGTACTCTCTAGAAAACTCTTTTCAAGCCTTATCTAATGGTGGTGTTTTTATGAAGTTATAAGGTAATTTAATAGGTCAAAATTTACCACAAATATGAACTTACTTTTTAGGGCTTCAAATACCCAAAATTTTGGTATGAATATGATTGATTTGATTTGCTTCGAATTTGCCTTGATTTTGATTAGGATTCATCATTTTTTTTACAAGTATATTTTGAGTCCAACCCCTTATGCATAACCCTGCCTCAGTAGTATTTAATCAACAAAGGAGATAACCAATCTCCTATTTCTTACAAACTCATCTCTAGAGTCTCTCCTTAGTCTTGCAACAAGGCTTCTAGACCCCCCTTTTTTTTCTTCAACCTCTCTTCTAGTAGTGTTTGCAAGGGGTGATGTTTACATGCAACTATGCACAATGATAGGTTCAATTTATAAATATGCAGACCAATAGCAACAATTGTGGTTTTCCCTATTCCTTTGTAGATTCACTATGGCTTTGATACCACTAATGGTTTTAGCATCATCCCATCATATCAAGAGAAAGAGAGAAAGAAGGAAAAACAACATCTTATTATAAGAATAAAGTGATACATATGAATGGATTTGTGAGACTCTTTATATAGAAATATAGATTCCTTGGACAATACTCTATCTAGCTATACAAGGGGACACCTTGCACATTACAACTTGCACGTTGACATATGTGCATTTATTATATTGCTTTAAGTAACTAGCTAACTTCCCCCTAAAGTAATCTCCTATTCTAGTGGTGTACATTACATAACCAAATAATGTAATATATTCTACCATATTGGAGACAAAGCCATGCAATATATAACATGAATAAAATTTACTTTATACATTGCTTGGGTTTTGTAATAAAACATTTAGTGTATTTTATGTGAGGTTGATGTTTTATTAATATATGCTTGATATTGATTTGATTTATCAATTATGGGAATTGCTTAACCTATGAAGCATAGGGGTATTAGAGCCACATTGAGTGGACTCTGTAATAGCCACCTTGAGTGAAATAGCTATAGTAAAAGATAATTATAGATATTAGAGGAGAAAATTTGCAAAGATTGAACAAGGAAGACAATAGAAGAGACAAGATAAAGAGAGTGAAGTAAGAACATAGAATTGATAATGTTGAAAGTGAAGGAGTGGAAGAATGTAGAAGATTGAAAAATAATATTTTTATAAGGAGTTTGGAGGAGAGTTGAAGAAGGATGATGATTGGAGAAATATTTGTGTGGAGAACCATATTCTACAGTAGAGAAGGCTCTATTTAGAAGCTATGATGAGAGTGGAAATAGATTCATGGAAGAAGCAAGAAAAATAGTGCAAGCTATTGTAATTGTTGGTTGTGGAGCCTGATTCTCTCTCTAATTTAAAGGTCTTATTTTTCAACCACAATGTAGGATTTTATGTTGGCATTTTTTGACCTAAAATGTAACTCTACTTGTTGTAAATTTGAGGTAATATGAGGAATTTTATGTTGTAATTGATGTCACATGGATCATTGATATCACATGGATCACATTTGATTTTGGTGATCGAAATAGTTCATAAATAAGCATTTATGATATTTTAGAAAATAGGGTTTTTGTGAAACCAAGGCAGGTAAAATAAAAGGTTTTATTTAAAACCATGAATGGTATATTTGATATGGGTTTTTCTTAAAACCCAGGTTGGCTTTTTGTTTCATTGAAAAATGTGCCCTGGAGATGAAGATATTCAACCTTGAATAATCGGTGCAAATTTTAATATTTAAATTTTAAAATTAAAATTTAATGACATCACCGCCGACATCATCATAAAAATCAAATTATTCAAAATTCATCGACGTTGGAAAAATAATGAAGGGTGCATATATATACACCAAGGCTTTTCAAAATGGAGAGAAGACGGTGAGCACAAAAGATAATTCGTGTGGCAAGCATGGCCTAACGGCGAGCGAGGGGAGAAAAAGACTTTTTTCTAGGCAAAAGACTAAGGTTCGATTCCCTCTGGTTCAGATTTTTGGGGCAAACAAAAGGCCCACATTTGGTTGTGTTTTTGGGGCAAGAAAGGTCCACGTTTTGTTTTATGAAGAGAGAGGAGAAAACAAAAACACCTTTCGTGCTTATTGTCTCATGTGAGCTTGTGCTCACATGGTCATTGGCATCGTGATTAAGGAAGTACATGGGCAGACGATGAGGGTTCGATTCCCTCTAGAGGCAAGTAATTTTTTATTATTAAAATTAATTTTTGCCTAATGTTGGAGGTATAATGTGATAAGGGTTGAGTTTTTTTGGAAGGCAAGATATATGTGCTCTTAGTAGAAAAGATATTTCTGGTATGTTTCTTTTATGAAATTATATCATATTATATATCGTTGGAAAGATTATTTCGAGGGATATTTGACTAACTTATTTAGAAGGATAAATAAGGAGTATATAGAAAGATATTTCTATTTTTGTGAAGGGGTTGAAAAGTAGAGATTGTTATGCTCTTTTTCAAAATGTGATTGAGTGTGGCAAATTTTCAAAGGGGTTATTCTCTTCATAAAAAGGTATGGGCACATTATCCTATTGATTGATTGTGGTGGTTTATTTCTGAAATATCATTGGAGGGAAAAGGATTGTATTGTGGTTTCCTTTTCAAAATTGGTTGGTTGAATGCTTCAAGGTTTTCTGGTTTGAGAGTTGTGTTTAAACCTTATTTATAAGCATTGTTCTTTAAGCCCATTGAATGTGAGATGAACTTGAGCTATAGAAGAACATGAGTATCATTGTTATGTGAAGACTTGTGATTGAGCATTGTTGGAAACATTTTAATATGGTTGATACATGCTTGGACTAGGGTTTTTGAGAAAGGATTGATCCTTGAGGTAATTTATTGAGTTGAGTTGATTAAGCCTAGTCAAGGGGATGCATGTGGTTGTTCAATTTCCTATAAACAATCTATTCTATATTCTGATTTGATTTTGAGAATAGGACATATTGAGTCTCTAACAATTTTATTTATGCTTCTATTGAGTTGAGATTGGGATTTGAGTATAGAACATATAGAGTCTCTAATAATTCTCTTTATGCTTCTATTGAGTTGAGATTGGGATTTGAGTATAGAACATATAGAATCTCTAACAATTCTCTTTATGCTTCTATGAGATTGACTTGAGTTGAGATCATTATGGATCATTGCTATAATCATCATAGAGTACCTTACCATTCATTTTTGAGTTCATCATATACTTGTGGTTGAGATTTGAGTGCTACTTGAACATGATTGGTTGAGCCTTTGAGATAGATTTCTGGACAACATTGGACAAATTCTTAGTGAACTTGTTGAAGAGATTTTGGAAAAGTTCTTAGTGAGCTTGCTAGAGCATATTTGGGCAAGTTCTTGGTGAGCTTGCTAGAGCAAATTTGGAAAAGTTCTTGGTGAGCTTGCTTGAGCAGATTTGGATAAGTTTTGTGTGAGCTTGTTAAGCAGATTTGACAAGTTCTGTGTGAGCTTGTTAAGCAGGTTTTGTGTGAGCCTATTGATCAGGTTCTTAGTGAGCCTATTGACAGATATTTGGAGGTGACAGAGTACAGAGGATAGAGTCTCGGTGGATAGAGATCCAACAACCAACACAGTTGAAGATAAATCTGAGTGAGGAGTCTTCAAGTGGAGAGAGGTCCATCAGTAAATGTAGTAAAGAGACAGAGCCTTCTAGAAGATAACATAGCCAGAGCAGAAGGGGAAAGAGTTCTCCTGTGGAAGAGATCCATGAACTTGAGATTAGGGGATCAACATCTCCTTTGGACAGAGGTCCGTAAACATTGTAATTGGGAGTGATTCCCAAAGATATTGATTGAGAAAGTTTTAGTAAAATATTTTCTCCGTGGAGTAGCCCACATTGGGTGAACCACATAAATTGTGGTGTTTATTGTGTATGGTTTTTGTGCATTGCTTTGATTACTTCTATTGATACTGCTATCTTTACACAACATAATATTGATTTGGAAGAAAAAGTAAAAAGTGGTATTATACTATTCATCCCCCCTCTCAGTATAAGCTTGTGTTATTCATTTGTAAGAGGATTTTGAATGGCAACAATAGAGAAAAATAGACAATGTGATAGAGAAGAGGAGGTTACAGTGAATGTGTTGTAGGTTGTATCCTATTTTTGGGATGGATGGAATAAATAAATGCCTGGTTATTTTCTCCATGGATGTAGCCCACATTGGGTGAACCACGTATATATGTGTCTATCTTGTATTGTATTGTTCATCTGCGTTATATTTCTATGTTTTATTTATTGCTCGTATTTTTATTCCTAAAAGTAATAACCCAACTAAACCAACCCAAGAGAGAGATAATTATTACTTTTTTATATTTTTATTCCATAGGTAAGGTTCACAAATATGTCCCAATAATATTTTCAATATTAATAAGGCATAACCACATTTTCACATATTGTCATTGTAGACGACTCTTAAGTGGACAGGAGTGGTGAACATCTCATAATTCTGGGGTTCACCTTTTTAAACCTCCCTAGTTAGAAAGGATACCTGCAATGGTCCCCCACATTTCTTATATTGGAAATTTTGAGTAGTTATGTTTTCATTGATGTCAAGAGTCAGTGTTAGTGATGTCAAAAGTTAGTGCAAGGAATTGACAAAAGGAGGGTTAAAATATTTATATTTTAAGCCCAAGATATTTGGTTTAAAGCTTCATATGATTGGTCAAAATATTGTCTAAATACCTTGAAGGAAGGAGATACCTAGGCCCAAAGAAAATAATATTATAATATTTATTATTATAATATTAAAGTTGTTAAGATAAGGCCTAAAGTGAAGGAAGGAAGTACCTAGGCCTAAAGGAAATAATATTATAATATTTATTATTATAATATTAAAGTTGTTAAGACAAGGCCTAAAGTGAAGGAAGGAAATACCTAGGCCCAAAGGAAATAATATTATAATATTTATTATTATAATATTAAGTGTTAAAAGAAAATCCTAAGGTTACTTATAAATTAATTATAATATTCATATTATAATAAATTTATAACCCTAAGTAAGGGGTTGGCACAAAACATTAAGTTTAAATGTTTATTCCCATCGACGTTTGAGCAAGGAAGGAGTATGGTATTTATACCATAAGGTTTGAAGGCATAAGGTAAGTCTCTGAATGCACATGAGTATATTGGATTAATTGGTCGATGCGAATTTGTGAGCGCAAGAGGACAAAAGCTTTTAATTTTTAAAAGCAAAGGAAAGAACATGGAAGGATAAAGTGACAAGGGCTCATACCCTTATCACCAACCACGTGGTTGGGCTAGTGGCAAAGCTTGGTAGCGTAAGTCATTGGCAAATGAGAGGTCTCGTGTTCTATTCCCGACGGCAACGGAGAGGAGAAAGTTTTATTTCAAACATTTTGGTGCCAAGCGGAAGATACAAAGTGTAGTGGGCACTTTAGAGGTCTCAAGTGAGCGCTTAGCTCACGCGGTGGTTAGGCCATGGCTAATGCACTAGCGATAGTGCAACAAGGGATCGAATCCCATAGAGGCAGCATGCAAAGGTATTTGTTTTGCTTTAATAAATTTGTGCCTTTGGTTCTAAGTCATATGGTATGCGCTGTTGTGGAGGTATAAGGTGTTAAAAATAATTTTTATTTTTTTGCCATATTGAGGGTGTTGAATAATTTGAGTTGTGATTTAATAAGTGCATTGGAATATTTTTGAATGGTGGTTATAATTATTTTGAAAATGCATTTATGATAAGTAGGGAGATATAAGGGAATAATTTTTATTATTCTATGCATTCAAATTTTGAAGGAAGTTATAGTGAATTATTTTGAAAGTGAATTATTGGAGTCCTTGCTGATTGTGTTTTGAGTGTGTTAAGAGGGAGTTAAAAGGTGTATGAGGTATTTTGATTATCTATATGTTTTTTTAAGAATTTTGAAGGGTTTGATTATTTGAGAAACCTAGAGAGTGGTTTGGAATTTATTTGGGCACATTTTGGAAGGAATACCTTGTGGAGGTTTTGAAATAGATTGTTGCTATCTAACTTTTGAGTGGCACAAGGAGAATTGATTGTGAAACAAATTTTGAAGATATATCTCCATAAAAGTAAAAAGGTATGGGCACATCATCCTTTGATTGAAGTGTTTTTGGATTAAATATTGTGAAATATAAGGTGGAGTGAAAAGGATTGTTTTATAAGCATTGTTGGAAATATTTGAGTGGTTTTTATATGCATGATTAGTGAATGTTTAGAGAACATTTGAGATAGAAGATTGAAATTATTTGAGTTAGGGTTTGAGACCCACATTGTGCTCTTTGGTTGAAGAAGTATGAAAACACTTATTTAGGATTTGTGAGCAAGTTGTGTTTCATTGATTGAATTATTGAGTGAAACTTCTTGAGCATTGGTTTTGAGTGATATTGAAAGTGAATGTGCAAACATTATAAATCAGATTTGTGAAAGTGACAGACTTAATGATTGAGTAGAACAAATTGATTATTTGATAGAGTACATTATTCTCTATATGTTCCAGAGGTTAAATGAATTGTGAATATAATATGTCTAAACTGCTTCAAGTTAAAGGGATTGCTTTGAATATTAGACAAAGCAATTGATAGCATTGTGTGCAAGATTTGAGATTATGAGATGTATTGAGCATGTGTTTGAGTAGATTTTAGGTAAGTCTTGGTGAAGACTTGAGAGCAGATTGAGCAAGTTCTTGAGAGGACTTGAGCGTAGATTTGAGGTTAGTCTTGGAGAAGACTTGAAAGTAGATTGAGCAAGTTATTGAGAGGACTTAAGGACAAATTTGAGGTAAGTCTTGGTGAAGACTTGAGAGCATATTGAGCAATTTCTTGAGAGAACTTGAGGGTATATTTGAGGTAAGTCTTGGTGAATACTTGAAAGCATATTGAGCAAGTTCTTGAGAGGAATTCAAGGTAGATTTGAGTCAATTATTTGTGAAGACTTAAGAGTATATTTGATTTATTGATTTTTTCAAGATTTGTGTTAAGGCTTGGGATAAATATAAGCAGATTTGATTTGTGATTGGATCAAGCTTTTGTTTTAAATCTTGAGGAAATATTTGAGGATAAAGTTTGGTATAGATTTGAGAGTAGATTTGTGCTAGAATTAAGATAGAATTAGAGAAAATTTGTACTATACTTGGGATAGAGTTTGGTGCAGATCTGAGATAGAGTTGAGAGCAAGATTTGGAGGTGACATAGTAGAGGATAGCAGTCTCCAGTGGATAGATATCCATTATCCATGGGAAGTGAAGACAAAGGTCTTATGTGGAGAGATATCCACAAGCTAGATTAGTGGGGGAAGAAGTCTTCTAGAATATCATCATCCAGAGTAGAGGGAAAGAGTTATATTATGGATAGAGATCCACAAACTAGAGCAAGGAGAAAGAGTTCTCCAGTGGAGTGTGATCCACAAACTAGTTGGGAAGATAGAGTTCTTCTATGGAGAGAGATCCACAAACCAGTTAAGGAGAAATAGTTCTCTTGGGTCAAGTTCTACAAACCAAAGAAGAGGTAAAAGAGATCTCCTATGGAGAGAGATCCACAAATTAGAGCATTAGAGGATTTGTGTCTCCTTTGGATAGAGGTCCATTAAAATTGTAATAGGGAAGTGATTCCCAAGAGATTTGTTGAGAAAATTTAGTAGAAATATTTTCTTTGTGGAGTAGCCCACATTGGGTGAACCATGTTAAATTGGTGTCTCTATTGTGTGTGATGATTTATGCATTGCTTTGATTACTACTATTGATATTGCTATTGATAATATTGGATAATATTATTTGGGAAAGAAAAGTAAAAGTTGATCTTATACTGTTCACCCCCCTCTCAATATAAGCTTGTGTTCTTCATCTTAAAACCTCTTCGGATGCAAGAAAATTTGACCATAACATAGGTATTATCCCTTTTAAGTCTATTTTATAGAAAAAGAACACCATTTTCCTAACTCTACATAAGTTTATCTATGTAGGATTCCTTTGATGTAATATCTTAGTACTTAGTTACCACACCTCCACGATGGGTTAACTAGGGCTATTACCACTCCTCGTAATAATAAGCATGGCCACATGATCCTCACTGTTCAAGGAACCATTACTATATTGACTTGCAAATGGTTCCTAGTTCTCATCACTAGAAATTATAGTCCAAGCCTCCCCACTTAGGACCTCCCAAAAGACTCACGACTTTGGATACACCCAAGCCTAACTATTCAAGGTGTAACATTCACAACAACCTAGGTATTGCATCACCACAACTCCTCCTAGGTAATGGGGTTTGTTGAGTGATAATTTTACCCAATTGCAAAATTACCATCGCAGTCAGGGTATTGTTAGAAAACCCTCTCTTGCAAAGAAATTTAGAATTTCTCCAAGGTTCTTGCTTGCTCAATTATTTAAAATGTGCTTGATTGCTTGTAAAAATATGAAAATATGCTAAAATACCTTAGAGGTGCAAGTAATTGTTAACAAGGGGCCTGTGGTTTAGTATTTATTTGATTTGTGATAATTTTGTTGCTTATGTGATTATTAAAAATATGTATTTATTGATCCACTATCTACTTTGAAATAATGATTCCAAAATGGTGATTTAATCCATTTTATCTCAAATTGTTTAAGTAGATTTTATCTTCTTTTGTTAAGCAAATTTAAAAAAAATTATCTTCTTTTGTTAATATTTGCTTGAGCATAAAAGAACAAGACTAAAATCTAACTTTGAAATGTCGATCCTAGAACGGTGATTTAATTCATTTTATCTTAAATTGTTAACAAATTTTATCTTCTTTTGTTAAGCTTTGTTTGAGCATAAAAGAAAATGACTAAATCTAAATTTGAAATGTCAATCCTGGAACGGTGATTTAATTCATTTTATCTTCTTTTGTTAACAAATTTTATCTTGCTTTGTTAAACAAATTTTATCTTGATTTGTTAACAAATTTTTTTATCTTGCTTTATTAAACAAATTTTAAAATGATAGAACCTGTGGAGTGCAAGAATTTTTTTTTGTTTTAAAATCTTGAAAAATACCTTGATTTATTATGTCCAAATAATTTAACATGTTAGCCTTAAGAGAAAAATTATTTGGATGCTCTAATTACTTCAAAACCCCCATTGTTGATTTTAGTGCAAAATGATATAACCTTTTAGGGATTTGAGTGTTTTATGGAACTTAAAGAAAATAAAATGAAAAATAAATAATAACAAAAGCTAAGGTTAGAGAAAAAAATGATAAAAATATGAAATAAGATGAAAACAAAGTGCGGAAAAGTGATCAAAGTGAGCTACTGTAAATTAATTCCTCCTATTATGTAGAAAATAGAAGATCATGAACACTAAAATAAAATTAGGTTAGACCTACATCCACACAATCTAAATCTGATTAAGTGCAAGAGTCTAAGGAATAAAAGCATGTATCAAAAAAATTAAATGATTTTATCATATCCATGTATAAAATATCATTGAATTAACCCAATACATGTGGGAGAAGAATATGTTGGCAATTTTGGGTACCTTGGGTACATTGCTCTTGCTCTAAGTGTAGTTGTTGTCATTGATGTCAAGAAGGTCTTGAAGCAATCTGGTTTGATGTCAAAGAATGTGTCTTGATGAAGGGTTCAACATAGACAGTGAGTTGCCAAGAAGATCAGGGTAGCCCAGTTGCAAAAGTTCAAGAAAAAGACAAGTAAGAAAAAGTATGCAGGCGGCTGGAAAAACAATTGCGATTTCGCGACATGTTTCAGGAGAGAGAAAGTGCTAGCAAAACTATCACGATTTTGCAACATGTTTGAGGAGAGAGAAAATTCTAGGCAAAAGTGTCATGATTTCGTGACATGTTTGAGGAGAGAAAGTTCGGGCAAAAGTGTCATGATTTCATGACATGCTGGAAGGCAGAGGCAAAGCAGGCAAAACTGTCACAATTTCGCGACATGTTGGCAAGGAAGAAGAGAGAGAAGGAAAAGTGTCACGATTTCATGACATTCTACAAAGGAGGCTATACGGACAAGAAAGTGTCACGATTTCGCGACATGTTGCAGAAGAGAAAGTCCGCAGTATGATCTGTCATGATTTTGTGACAAGATTGAAGAGAGAGAAAGTGATTCAGGAACTGTCGTGATTTCGTGACATGATGCAAAATTCTAAGTAAGGGCTGTCACATTTTTGTGACATGCTATAGAGGTCGAGTTGAAGACTGTCATGATTTCGCGACATGCAACAAGGAGAAGAGCCTGAAAGGAGAAGCGTCACGATTTCACGATAGACAATGGAGAAAGCGTTCGAAAGCCAGAAGTGTCATGATTTCATGATAGGTTACAGGGAAAGCTTTCGGAAGTTGAAAGCGTCACGATTTTGCGACAGGCTACAAAGAAGTTGTACGGATGCAGAAAGTGTCACGATTTCACGATAGGTTGAGTTGGCAACTTGCAGTTGGAGAAAGTGTCACGATTTCGTGACAAAAATAGTTAGAAAGGCTTAAGGCAGCTAAAGTGTCATAATTTTGTGACAAAGTTGCAGATGACGTCAGTAGAAGCAGATGTGTCATGATTTCACGACAAAAGCGGAGAGGAAGGTCATGAAGACTAAAGTGTCATGATTTCATGACAGAAGTGAGATGACATCAGCAAAAGGCAAAGGTGTCACGATTTCACGATAGAAGCACAAAAGAAGTCGACAAAGGCCAAGGTGTCACGATTTCACGACAGCAAGCAATAGAAGGTGTACGGTAGGTAAAGGTGTCGCGATATCATGACATGTTGAAGTTTCGTGCCAGAAGCTACAAGGAGGCAGTGAAGCCGACAGAGTTAAATCTGGGCCGACGCAGCGCATAGGTTTTGCAGTCGACGTGGTTGTAGGGTAAAACAACTGACTAAGATCAAGGTTCTAATCTTGAGATTGTGAGTATAAAAGGAGGGCTGTTTGAATTGTTTTGGCAATCGATCGAAGTGTGCGTTCAAGGAGTGACGTTCATAGATTTAGTGCGACAGTGAAGTTTGATCATCGAAAAAGCAGAGTGCAAAGATCGATAGCAGTATAAGAGTGCATTTTGTCGAATATTCTAAGTGTAGGAGACTGTAAGGAAATAGAGTGCGTGAAGACGATACAACTGTGAATGCGTAGAAGTGAAAAGGTCGTTGTTCGATCGAGTGCAGCTGTGACTACGAGAAAATAGCGAAGGACTATATTTTATGCAGAACAGAGGAAGAGGATAGACCTGTGCCAAATTGAAGGATTGTGTTTGGTGCAGATCAGAGAAAGAGGAAGAGGACATTTGTGCCAGACCGAAGGACTGTGTTTTGGTGCAAATTTGAGGACTAGCTTTGCGATGACAGAGTTGAGGACAGAGATCTCCAGCCAGAGTAGGGAAGATAGGTGTCTTCTATGGATAGAGTTCCACTTGCTAAGGGCAGAGGAGGTAGAGGTCTTCTAGAGGATCACCAACCAAAGCAGAATTAGGGGAAGGTATCTCCTTTGAGCTGAGGCTCATAAACATTGTAATCGGGAAGGATTCCTAGAGGACTTTGATATAACTTTTAGAGGAAAGTTTTATCCGTGGAGTAGCCCACCTTGGGTGAACCACGTAAATTGCTGTGTCACTTTGTGGATGGTGTTTTGTGCATTGTTTTGATTACTGTTGTTGTTACTGCTATCTTTATTCTGCATAATATTGATTTGAAAGTTGTTTTGAAAGAAAAAGTTAAAAGTGGTCTTATACTTGTTCACCCCCCTCTCAGTATAAGCTTGTGTTCTTCAATTGGTATCAGAGCTAGTACCTTCAAAAAGTTTAACAGCTTGAAGGAAAAGCTTGCAAAGAACACAATGGATTATTCAAGTGGCAATGCAAGCACCTATTCTTGATGGATCAGATTTTGGTCTATGGAGTGCAAGAATGAAAGTCTATCTAATGGCACTTGGTAATGAGGTATGGGAAGTTATTGAAGATGGATACACCATTCCTGCAAATGGTCCTTATACTAAAGAAGACAGGCTCCTACATCACAACAACTCAAAAGCCATGAATGCAATCCTGAAGGGTTTATATAAGGCTGATCTTACCAAAGTTATTCACTGCAAGACAACTAGTGAAATGTGGAAACAATTGCAGGTTGTTCATACAAGTGATGCAAATGTTCGAAAGGCCAAGTTGAGACACTTCAAAGGTATGTTTGAACAGCTCAAGATGAATGATGATGAAAATATTAGTGACTACATGCTCCGTATGGATGAAATTGTTAATTCTATGAAAGACTTAGGTCTTGAACTTGCTGAAAATGATGTGTGTGATAAGATTTTAAGATCTCTTCCTAATAGATTTAGTGAAAATATTTTTGCTATTGAGGAAGCTAAAGATTTAGATAAGTTGAAAAAGGATGAGCTCCATAGTATTCTTGCAGCATTTGAGTTGAGAACTCAAGTGAAAGTTGATGTAAAGAAAGAGGCAGCTTTCAAAGCTACCAAGAAATCAAAAGGCAAACAGATTCAAGAGAGTGATGAGTCTTCTAGTGAGGAAGAGGCATATTACAACAAGAAAGGCAAGTTCTCTAGAAAGCACAAAAGCAAGAAAAATATAAGATGTTTCAACTATGGAAAATTTGGTCATTATGCTATTGACTGTACTGTTTCCAAGAATGAAAGTGATGAAGATATACAGGATGTTAAGAGCAAGGACTCTGAAAAGCATAGGTATTACAGAAAAAACAAAGATGAGCACAGCAATCAAGGAAAGAGGTATTCACACAAGAACAAGAAGAGCTTCTATCTGGACAAAGCAAGTAAGTGTTCTAGCAGTGATAGTGAAAGCTCTTCCAGTGATAATGAAAATGAGATGTTGTTCATTTCAAAAAAGGAGGAAGAACCGAAACATAAATTCACTATCATGAAATGTTTTAGATGTGGAAATTTTGGGCACCTTGAGGATGATTGCACAAATAATGAATTGGTTGCTAGTATGTATGAGGATGCTTCAGAAAATGATAAGGAAAATGCTTGTATGGTTTTTGAAAAGGGTAGCACCTCTAGTGATAAGAAATCTGAAAAAGGCCTTGATAATTCAAAGTGCAATCAAATAGAGGATCTTGAATGTGAACTCAATAATGCTCTAGGTGTTTTGAAAAAGGAAAGAAAGAAGAATGATAGACTCAAGATCAAGTTAGATGAATGTTGTATGGAGAGAGACGATCTTATAGAAAGTCTTGACTTCTCTATAGCTAAAACATAGGAACTCAAGGATGAGTTAGAGTCTAAGATTCTTGAGTATAATGAGTTAGAGCAGAAAATGGCTTCTTTGAAAGAAGAAAATAAAGAGTACAAGGATAAGCTCTATAGATTTTAGGATAGCTCCAAGAAGGTTAAATTTCTCATCAAAGGACAAAGAAAACCAACAGATAAAACAGGTCTCGATTTTGTTGAGCCGCACAAGAAACAGGTTGGGGAATCTAGCAAGAGATTTCAAAAGGAAGAGAGTTATGATGTAGAAAGTACTTCAGATCAAGAATCCATGAGTGATAAATGCGTAGAAACAGAGAATAAAATTCTGAATGCGAAGAAGAAGTTTTCGGGACCCAAGAAGTCAAACAGAAGAATATTTCATGGTAGATGTTTTGCATGTCACAGGTTTGGACACACGGCTTCACAGTGCATAGATCAAATGAAGAGGGTAAACAACAATTTCAGAAGTTTTAATTTCTTTCAAGGATATTGCTACTCTTGTAATCAGTTCGGGCATAAGGCAATGTTTTGCAAGACTAATAACAGGAACACGGTTACTCATAACAGACGGATTCAAAGAAGACGTATGCCGAACAGAAATAACTTTGTTACCTGTTATAAGTGCAACAATGCAGGCCACACAGCTAGACAATGTAGAGCTGATCTTCCAAGGTACAAGAACAGAAAAAGTGATATGAACAGGTCTAAGGATCAAGGTCTGAGGATCAAAACAGTGACAGAAACAAAAATACAGACAAAGAATTCAAGAGAAGGCACGACAAAGAAATTGTAGACACTGATGATGATGAGTGTCTAATGGGAGTTTCACTCCCAACCCTATTTTAAATCACCTCATCAGGAGGTGGGGGAGGGACTAAGCTAAGAGGCTCATTCTTAGTCCCAAGCCCCAAAGGTGACCCTTTTGCCATTGATGACAAAGGGGGAGAGATTTGAGTAAGGGGGAGAGATATGAGTAAGGGGGAGAGCTTCATAGTGAAGAAGAGAGCTTCAAGTCAGGGGGAGCAAAAACTTCAAAGGCAGATTCTCAGTTGTTTTCAGTTTTGGCTCTTGAGTAGTGTTTTTCAGTTAAGGGTTGCCATCAATGACAAAGGGGGAGATTGTTGGCAATTTTGGGTACCTTGGGTACATTGCTCTTGCTCTAAGTGTAGTTGTTGTCATTGATGTCAAGAAGGTCTTGAAGCAATCTGGTTTGATGTCAAAGAATGTGTCTTGATGAAGGGTTCAGCATGGACAGTGAGTTGCCAAGAAGATCAGGGTAGCCCAGTTGCAAAAAGTTCAAGAAAAAGACAAGTAAGAAAAAGTATGCAGGCGGCTGGAAAAACTATCGTGATTTCGTGACATGTTTGAGGAGAGAGAAAGTGTTGGCAAAACTGTCACGATTTTGCGACATGTTTGAGGAGAGATAAAATGGGCAAAAGTGTCACGATTTCGAGAAATTTTTGAGGAGAGATAAATTTCGGGCAAAAGTGTCGCGATTTCATGACATGCTAGAAGGCAGAGGCAAAGCAGGCAAAACTGTCGTAATTTCGCGACATGTTGGCAAGGAAGAAGAGCAGAGAAGGAAAAGTGTCACGATTTCATGACATTCTGCAAATGAGGCTATACGGACAAGAAAGTGTCACGATTTCACGACATGTTGCAGAAGAGAAAGTCCGTAGTATGATCTATCACGATTTCGCGACAAGATTGAAGAGAGAGAAAGTGATTCAGGAACTGTCACGATTTCGCGACATGATGCAAAATTCTAAGTAAGGGCTGTCACATTTTTGTGACATGCTATAGAGGTCGAGTTGAAGACTGTCATGATTTCATGACATGCAGCAAAGAGAAGAGCCTGAAAGGAGAAGCGTCATGATTTCACGACAGGTAGTGGAGAAAGCGTTCGAAAGCCAAAAGCATCGCGATTTTGTGACAAGTTGCAGGGAAAGCTTTCGAAAGCTGAAAGCATCATGATTTCGTGACAGGCTACAAAGAAGTTGTACGGATGCAGAAAGTGTCATGATTTCGTGACAAGTTGAGTTGGCAGCTTGCAGTTGGAGAAAGTGTCACGATTTCATGACAAAAACAGTTAGCAAGGCTTAAGGCGACTAAAGTGTCACGATTTTGCGATAGAGTTGCAGATGACATCAGCAAAAGCAGATGTGTCATGATATCATGACAAAAGCAAAGAGAAAGGTCATGAAGACTAAAGTGTCACGATTTTGTGATAGAAGTGAGATGACATCAACAAAAGGCAAAGGTGTCACGATTTCATGACAGAAGCACAAAAGAAGTCGACAAAGGCCAAGGTGTCATGCTTTCGAGCATAGAAGGTGTATGGCAGGAAAAGGTGTCACGATATCGTGACATGTTGAAGTTTCACGCCAGAAGCTATAGGGAGGTAGTGAAGCCGACAGAGTTAAATTTGGGCCGACGTAGCGTAGGGTTTTGCAGCCGATGTGGTTGTAGGGTAAAACAACCGACTAAGATCAAGGTTTCAATCTTGAGATTGTGAGTATAAAAGGAGGGTTGTTTGAATTGTTTTGGCAATCGATGGAAGTGTGCATTCAAAGAGGGACGTTCATAGATTTAGTGCGACAGTGAAGTTCGATCATCGAAAAAGCAGAGTGCGAAGATCGATAGTAGTATAAGAGTGCATTTTGTCGAATCTTCTAAGTGTAGGAGACTATAAGGAAATAGAGTGCATGAAGATGATACTGCTGTGAATGCATAGAAGTGAAAAGGTCATTGTTTGATCGAGTGCAGCTGTGACTACGAGAAAATAGTGAAGGACTATATTTTATGCAAAATAGAGGAAGAGGACAGACTTATGCCAGACCGAAGGATTGTGTTTGGTGTAGATCAGAGAAAGAGGAAGAGGACATTTGTGCCAGATCGAAGGACTGTGTTTTGGTGCAAATTTGAGGACCAACTTTGCGGTGACAGAGTTGAGGACAGAGATCTCCAGCCAGAGCAGGGAAGACAGGTGTCTTTTGTGGATAGAGTTCCACTTGCTAAGGGCAGAGGAGGTAGAGGTCTTCTAGAGGATCACTAGCCAAAGCAGAATTAGGGGAAGGTATCTCCTTTGAGCTGAGGCTCATAAACATTGTAATCGGGAAGGATTCCCAGAGGACTTTGATATAAATTTTAGAGGAAAGTTTTATCCGTGGAGTAGCCCACCTTGGGTGAACCACGTAAATTGCTGTGTCACTTTGTGGATGGTGTTTTGTGTATTGTTTTGATTACTGTTGTTGTTACTGCTATCTTTATACTACATAATATTGATTTGAAAGTTGTTTTGAAAGAAAAAGTTAAAAGTGGTCTTATACTGTTCACCCCCCCTCTCAGTATAAGCTTGTGTTCTTCAGAATATGAATTAAAGCTTGTATTAAAAACCTTCTTTGGTTGCATACAAGGTGAGAAAAATTATTTGGTAGTAGCTTCAAATCCTTTCAATGCTCTTCATGCATTTTGCTCCAAAAAATTCCAACCCTGTTTCTGTGTTTGAAATAGATATTTAAAATTTTCCATATGACCTTTCATTTCATTTTCATGTTTGGGCTCATAACGTCTTCTACAAACATCCCTTCTATTTGCCTTCTTCATTTACCTCCTCTTGTAACTATAATGTCAATTGAGATATTCTTTTCCCAAAGTTGCGAGGCATCCGTTTATTTTCAATATTATGCTTCTCTTGTAGACATTACTTTAGCATGGTCGTAATCCACATATTAAATTCTATGTTGGAAAAGTGAATATAATGAATAATATGGATTAATATGGACTATCGTGTTGCTTGAAATCCTTCACCAATCGCTTGGGGTCAAGTATTTTCTGGCTATGGTAGGCATTGCCATAATAACGTCCATACTCCAATTTGTAATCATAGTTTTACACATGCATGAGTACAAGCGGGTAAGGTCCTCCATGCATCTTACCTCATGGGGGACATCCATGTTGACCTCAGACAGTACCTCCTGATCCATCCATATATAGGCCCTGCACAGCTGGCCAGAAGAATATACGAACAACTTATCTCTTGACGGTTTAGACTTTTGAGCGATCGGATAACCAAATATAAACTTGAATTCACAAGTCATTTTTTTGATGCCAAGTAGTCCAACATAGCGCGTTACTATTTCTACAGCTCTAGCAATTTGAGCTACAAAATTCAAACTATGATCCCTATATTGAGTAGCTCATCTTTGAAAGTCTCCCATGAGCTACTGTTATTATCATTTGACAATAGGATTACACTCAATTATGCACCTGAGATAGTCACAAATATAGTTATTAGCTACGATTACAAAGCACAAAACACTGGTAAACCAAAATTTGAATGCCACTGAGCCACACCTGAGATCACAAACCATCCTCCTTTTTTGCCTTTTTGGGTATTCTCACCGTTGGTGTAAAGGCCACAAAATTTGGTGGTTGTACGTGCACAGAATTATTGACAAGATGATGATATTGACCTACCACATTCTAGTAGATGAAGATGCCATGATTGAAAGAAACAATTCTACGAACACACATTCAGTGACACAAGAGAAATCAATTAGTAATGGCTTCTCACATGATATGTTCTAAATCCTCTTTTTCATTAACATTTCAAGATTTTAAATAATGAAGCAAGCTTAATGTTAAAATCTTTAAAAGGAAGGCATTTTTTGGAGCTCAAGATGCTCCTTTCTAATAGGTGCTCCATAAATTCCATGCAATTAATACGACAAAGAGAACTGTGACTGGGGTGTCAAGATATCATCCACGCATGCTTGCTAGGAATTAATCACAAAAATTTATTTTGTTTTGCTATTGGTTTTAGTCCCAAACATAGGGTGTAGTGGACTTCCAAAATATTCAAAAGGACAAACACATGTGCTATATTTTTTTCACCCTACAATGATCTCCTTCCCCTCATGCGCCTGCACTTACTTGGATATTTTCCATGTGTTATTGTATTTGTAGTGTCAAACTTGGATATTCGTTGTCTGCCATGTGGCTACATTGCTCTCTCACCATATTTGACCTCATCCACCATGTCCATCTACGTCATTAGGTCTTTGGTCCTCGTGCCACATTCATTTGCATAATCAGGTCTACGATCCTCA
The DNA here is from genome assembly GCA_028583015.1 of Wollemia nobilis. Taxonomy (NCBI): domain Eukaryota; kingdom Viridiplantae; phylum Streptophyta; class Pinopsida; order Araucariales; family Araucariaceae; genus Wollemia; species Wollemia nobilis. The sequence continues at coordinate 1,362,296 of JAQPPZ010002946.1, read as the reverse complement.
TGCCACATCTATATGCATCGAAGTCTGTGTCGGCTCACCATATTTTATCACCTATAGATATAAACATAGCACATCAATCCCTATGCATATTTAATTGAACATTAACTTTAACCTAACCCTAAACACGAAATATTAATGAACAAAACATTAATTAACCTAAACTACCACATTATGCAAAAAAAGACATTAATTCAAAATCTAATTTTAAACCAACCAGGATGACAATTTTATTTCATTCATATTTTATTTTATTTTATTATTTTTATATAATTATATTATTTCATTTAATGGATACCTTTTATTTTGTACCACTTGAGTGGGCCTCATAGTAAGAATTTTAGAATGACCACTTGGATGCTCAAAAACTACCTTACCTTTACAAATTTGAGAAGATCTAATGGATATTAAGTGGGGACTAACCTACTACAAATTGCAAGTCAAAATTAAAAGGAAAAATTAGACTAAAACTTAGCCCCTTGGAACTCGCATTGTAGGGACTTATCAACGAATTACTCCAAGAAAAAAAAAATCAACCTAATTTCCAAAATTTTAAGTGGCTCCCCAAAATTTGGGGTATATTTTGCAATGGCCACAACAAATGACGACTCTACTAGACAATACTCTTAAGCATTTTGGATGAACAACCCAATATGAAACCTAAAAAACCAAATATCAGAGAAATATACATCATCTAGCAACATCCGAAGAAAATGAGGTAAACAACTTCACATAAAAATAGATGAACCATTTGATTCTGCTCAGTGTGTAAAATATGATTCATTTTACATTCTTGAAACAATATAGATTCTATAATTTTTTTTGCATTTAGGCTATAGAATGTCACTCATAAAGATGTGTCTCTATATTGCTCCACTGCCAACTAGGCATTTATAGCCCTGGTGGAGATGACCTTGATCTCTTTTAGACCTTGCTCTACTTCAAGCCAGGCGTCTATAGCCCTGATAGAGATTATCTGAATCACCCAAGCATGACATTAATTTTACATATTTTTTATTGAGCATTTAATTGCTTTGTAAAATTTGTATGCCAACAGGGTTAGAGACCACTTAAGGCTAAATATGAAGTGTATTAGATTTTTGCCTTAATTTGTAAACCAAAATGACTTCATCCTTCAATATTTCAAAGAATACCCCTTTAATGTAGTGAGTTACATGTGGAGCTTCAACAAAATATCTCATTGTTCCAAAATCCACCATCTTAGTCCAAAATCTAAGAATGATTACTAAACAATTTTATTTCCTTTTCCTCAATTCCACCTGATTCCAAACTAGGCCATCCATCCTACATGAAAAAGGAACACTAACAATAAAGAAACCAAGAGTTACTAGCTATCACCAAACACTACCTCAATCAGAGGAACCAACCCAAAGTGCACTTGTGAAAATGAAAAACAAAACTCAAAAATAAACAAAAATCTATCCTAAGGTGAACTGACAAGAAAGCAAATAGAAAAATCTTACAAAAAAAGAGAAAAAGTACCACATAAAGAAAAAACCAAATGCAAAAGCACGAAAACAAAAAATCCATATACAATAATATACAAGCATGGTACAAATGATGCAAGAATTCAGTTGTTTCATGGGTGAAAGTAATGCTTGAGAAACTACCCATTAACAGGTAAATGAATGTCCTCCCCACTCAAAGTTTTCAATCAAAAAGTGTTTTCTCCAAGAATTTTTGAAATTTGATAAGGACCAAGCCAAATATAGTCAAATTTATTATGCTCACCCTTTTTCTCATGTGCCTTTTTGCATAATAAAACCAAATCAAAGATCTTAAATGCCTTAATACTAGATCATTTTTCAAACCACCTTTTAACGATATCCTGATATTTACTAAAATGAAGTAAAACATCCTCTCGTTTTTCATCTAAATGCATTAGGTGAGTGAGATGAGCTTCAATTTTATCATCTGTTTCAAGGTATTTCTTCATGAATTGTAAAGTTTGTAATTTAATATTTGAAGGAAAAATTGGATCCTGAACATACAATAAATGATAAGGTGATGTTCCTATGGATTATTTAATTCTTATTCTATCTACCTATAATGCTAATTTTGATTTATTATACCAATCCCGAGGATTATGTTCAAGCAATTTCTTAATAATTGGCAAGTTCTTATTAGATGATTCGGCTAAGCCATTTGATGGGGGGGTGGAAGAACCGGAAAGAAACACTCAGGCTATCTCAAAAAATTTCATTAAATTAGCTAGAAAATGCATACAATAATAGCCCACAGGCTTACAAAGACAAGAGTCCGGCCCGGTTTTCTCTAACTGCACTCCCTCAATCCGTTCTCCAGTCCACCACCTGATCTATTACAATTTCTAAGTTTTTATCGAGGTCTCGGCCCTCTAGGTCATTAATGACCCTTTTGGAAAATACATTAAATAAAACCTGCAAAATCGGCTTCCTCGTCGAATCTTAAATTTTCCTTTCGTAATTGGCCAACTCCCTGATCCGCCATGAAAGCACGCATTTAATAGGTCCTTCACCTGCAACCGCTGTCTCTTTTCCCATGCGCGTGGCCGTCCACATGTCCATTTTTTATTTGCCTTCAATTAGTCACGATATCGCGACATGTCACGATATCGCGACCATTTCCGCCTACGAGCCCCTTGTCTCGGTTTGTGTCACGATATCGTGACATGTCGCGATATCGCGACCATTTTTTCCGGTGAGCCCCTTGTCCAGTTTCATGTCGCGATATCGCAACGTCGCGACATCACGAATGTTTTGCATCTGAGTCCCTTGCTCTCTTTTATGTCGCGATATCGCGACGTTGCGATATTGTGACCGTTTTGCCTCCGAGTCCCATGCTCTCCTTTATGTCGCGATATCGCGAAGTTGCGATATCACGACGTTGCGATATCGTGACATCACGACATTGCGATCATTTTACCTTCGAGTCCTTCATGCTGTTTCTTATCATGATATCGCGACGTCGCAATATTGCGATCGTTTCGCCTCCAAATATTTTACTCTGTTTTATGTCGTGATATCGCGACATCATAATATCGCAACATCATGATATCATGACTGACTTTTGCCTTGTTTTAACGGCCAACAAAACACTTAGAAGAATTTGCCTTGCTGTCGCCGGATGCTCCTACATCAGACACCCGGGGTAAATGGAGAAGTGACCTTCACTTCTATGTTGTTCGGTCTGCGTCTTTTGTAACATCTCCAAACGTGCACCTACCTCTGCAACCCGCTTAAACCCCGTCTCTTGGCAAAAAAATTTGCTGCCTTCTACCAGACAAATTTTGGCACTGCTGCACACCTTCTCATCCACTGCTTGCAATGGCTTTAACTTGTGGCGCACTCCATATTTTGTCAATGAGTACGTATTTGCACGACCATCATGCACTGCACTCCGATCAAACTGCCATGGCCTTCCTTACAACAAATGACAAGCATCCATGGGGAAAACATCACACAGGACCTCGTCCTGGTAGTTTCCAATATTGAACGTGACTAAGCACTGTTCAAGGACCCATGCTCTGTGGTCCTTTCACAACCACGCAATCCGGTATGGATGCGGGTGTCTTCTCCTTTCCAGCTGTAACTTAGTGACCATTTCCTCGGAGACTAAGTTATCAGTACTTCCATTGTCTATAATAACATTACAGACTTTACTTGAACTTTTGCACCGTGTGCGGAATAGGCTTCTCCTCTACTCTGGTTTGTCTTCCTCAATCAACATGGTTCTCCTCACGATCATTGCTTCTCCTCTCTCAGCTTCTTCAGAATGTTCAGACTTAGCATCTTCCTCTGCTATAGCAGCTCTGGCTAGACCCACATGTCTCTTGTTCACCCTCTAGGGGTGCTGGGGACACTCGTATGCCCGATGTCCTTCTTCTCCATAGTGGAAATAGGTTCCATGAAACACTCCCCCTCTGTTTCCTCATCCATATCCACCTCTTCCTATTGGGTAGCCATTGTTTTGAACTCGGGGTTTAGGTTCCTCATCTTCCTTCTGATCCTGGTTGCTGCTAACCTCTTCTTTCTTCTCCTCCTTTCCTTCCTCTTTTCTTCCACCAGTATTTCCTCAGTGCCCTTTTCCTCTTTGCTTGCTCTCAAACCTTCGATTCAATTTTTCTTCAACCTTCAGAGCAAACTGGTAAGCATCTTCAATGGTGCTCACCCGAACTAATCTCAACTCTTCCTGGATACTGGGTCTCAACCCATTGATATAACGGGCCACCTTCTCCTTGCTTGCTTCTAAATGGAAAGTTCTGATGGAGATCTTATAAAACTCCTTCGTGTATTCTTGGACAGTCTTATTCATCTGTCTCAAACTCTACATTTTCCTTAGCAGATCCAACTCGTAATCTGCCGGAATAAACTATCTTTTTAATTTTTCTACCATTCGTTCCCATTTTGTTATTCTCTCTTTTTCTCTTCTGTTTCGCTCCAGCTGTACTCCCTTCCACCATATGCTGGCATGACCCTTTAGTTTGGTCTTAGCGAATCTGACCCTCTCGAGATCTTCAACTTCTTCATACTCAAAGTACTCTTCCAGATCATTGATCCAGTCGATCAATTCCTCCGGATCCAGGTTCCCATAATACGTGGAAACTTCCATCTTCGGCCTCTTCCCAATCTAGGATATGGCTTTGTACAGTCTGGCTTGTGTCGGATCTACAACCTCCTCTTCTTCTTCAGACTGATTTTCTTCTTCATCCACTTCGTCCTCACTACCATCATCTCTTCTTGGTTTGTGCCCTCTGCGTAGTTCTTCTTGCAGGGCCTGAAATTACTGCTGCAAAGCTCGGACATTTGCTGCTATCGCCATGCCTCTCCCACCAATGGGGTTTCTTCTCGGAGGCAATATACTCACCTTCTCACGAGCCTTTCCACAGATCCTAGTGTAACTGCCTCACTTCTGATGATCTGTTACACACTTAGGAACTTCGGGCTCTGATACCACTGATGGGGGGGTGGAAGAACAAAAAAAAAACACTCAGGCTATCTCAAAAAATTTCATTAAATTATTTGGAAAATGCATACAATAATAGCCCGTAGGCTTACAAAGACCAGAGTCCGGCCCGGTTTTCTCTAACTGCACTCCCTCAATTCGTTCTCCAGTCCACCACCCAATATATTACAATTTTTGAGTTTTTATCGAGGTCTCGGCCCTCTAGGTCATTAATGACCCTTTTAGAAAATACATTAAATAAAACCTGCAAAATTGGCTTCCCTACCGAATCTTAAATTTTCCTTCCGTAATTGGCCAACTCCCTGATCCACCATGAAAGCACGCATTTAATAGACCCCTCACCTGCAACAGCTATCTCTTTTCTCGCGCGCGTGGCCGTCCACGTGTCCATTTTTGATTTGCCTTCAACTGGTCACGATATCGTGAACATTTCCACCTGCGAGCCCCTTGTATCGGTTTGTGTCACGATATCGTGACATGTCGCGATATCGTGACCATTTTTGCCTGCAAGCCCCTTGTCCAGTTTCATGTCACGATATCGCGATGTTGCAACCGTTTCGCCTTCGAGTCCCTTGCTCTCTTTTATGTCGCGATATTGCAACGTCGCGATATCACGACCGTTTTGCCTTCGAGTCCCATGCTCTCCTTTATGTCGTGATATCGCGATGTCGTGACATTGCGACCATTTTACCTTCGAGTCCTTCGTGCTGTTTCTTGTCGTGATATCGCGACCGTTCCAGCTCCAAATATTTTACTCTATTTTATGTCGCGATATCGCGACGTCGCGATATCGCGACCGACTTTTGCCTTATTTGAACGACCAACAAAACACTTAGAAGAATTTTCCTTGCTGTCGTCGGATGCTCTTGCATCACCATTACCTTGTGGATAATAATTAGAAGAAAATTTGATGCTCACCTTGTTTTCGTATGCCCATTCTACAAAATGAAGTGAAGTAAAAGCAGGACCATTATCACAAACAATTGAATATGGCATTCCAAACCTAGTCACAATGTGTTCTTCCAAAAATTGAATAACAACCTCAGTAGTGCAATTCTTAGTGGGAATAGCTTTGTCCATCTAGTACAATAGTCAGTGGTGGTAAGAATGAACTTATGGGAAGCTAAGGAATTAGGGTTTATGACCCCTACAAAATCTAAGCCCCACTGAGCAAAAGGTCTCATCTCAACTATAGGTTGTAATGGCATAGATGCATGTCTCTCCCTATTAGCTACAAGTTGACAAATATGACAAGAACGTACATGGGAATGGGCATATTTAAATATGTGTGGCCAATAGTAACCAGATCTCAAGATCTGGTGTGTAGTGGCATTTGCAGAACCATGCCCCATCCCATACTTACCATGAAACTCGTGTAAGATGTGAGTGGCTTCTTCCTTATTCAAGCAACAAAGAAAAATTCCTTCGTGGTTTTTCCTGTACAACACACCAACTTTAATCATAAATTTCATAGAATTTAAATGAAGAGCTCTTCTTTGTGTGGAATTAAAATATGAAGGACACTTACCATTCAAAAGGAAATAAACAATATCAATATACCATTCATCTTGCGTGATATCCTCTACATTATACTATTGACAAGAAATCTGAGGGTCAATCTCCGCAAGTGCTTTTGTCAAGCCTTGTCCCCGAACTAGCTTCATTGGATGGATCTCAAGATCAAACTCCTGTAAGGTAGACATCCACTTTCCTCATTTTTTGCCTAGTTCATTCTGCATCAACATGGTTTTCACAGTAGGGTTAGGTACAATGGCAAAAACTCTACTATGCAAAATGTAATGCCTAAAATTTTTGATAGTTTTGAATAAGGCATACACTTGTTTATCCAAAATGGTATATCTTAACTGTGCATATTTCAAAGGTGAACTCATAAAAGCAATAGGGTTTTCAGAATTACCTTCACTTTTCTGAGTTAGCACGCTAGCAAATGAATGATCAGATGCAAAAGTATAGATGAAGAATGGTTTCTTGTAATCAGGACTTACCAAAATAGGTGCATTAGAAATGGCATCTTTAACACTCTAAAAAGCAGTCCTAGCCTCACATGTCCAACTAATATTAACATCCTTTTTTAACATATCATTCAATGGTTTAACAATTTCAGCAAATCTAGAAATGAATTTCCTAACAAAATTAATTTTCCCAAAGAATGATCTAAGCTCTTTCTTACTACCTAGAAGAGGAATATTTTGAATTGCCTCTATTCTTGTAGGATCTATAGAAATGCCATTTTTTGATATTACATGTCCTAACAATTTCCCTCTAGTTACTCCAAAGATGCACTTTTTAGGATTTAGTGAAATTCCATGTTCTCTACACCTTTGAAGAACTTTTCTCAAATCATTAATATGATCTTCTCATTTCTTTGAGAAAATAGGGATATCATCTACATAAATGACTATGCATTTACCAATGAGGTCTCTAAAAGCATAGTCCATGGCACGCTGAAATGTAGCACCTACATTAAGCAAACCAAAAGGTATTCTCTTGTAAGCAAATGTTCCCCATTTAGTAGTAAATGCAGTCTTCATTCTATCATGTGGGTCAATAAGAATCTGATTATATCCAGAATATCCATCAAGAAAAGACATCATTTCAGATCCATTAACCATTTGTAAAATATGATCGATAGAAGGAAGAGGGTAGTTATCTTTCTACGAAGCTTTATTAAGGTTCCTGAAATCAATGCATAATTGAATCTCTCCAGTTTTTCTTTTGAATAGGAACTATGTTTGCAACCCATGTGGAATGTCGGATAGGAAATATAATTTTTGCATCTAATAATTTTTAACTTCCTTCTCTATGAGAGGTTCTAGCACTGGGTTAACTGGTCGTTGTTTCTATCTAAATGGTTTAGAATCAGGTTTCAAAGGAATAGTATGCATGATAATGTTTTGATTGTAAGTTTTTAGATCTTCATAAGTCCATGCAATACAATCCATATAATATTTAAGTGCGTGTATTATTCCTTCTTTTTCATGATGTGTGCATGCTTTCCCAATAAGTACATTATGTGGATCTTCATTATTTCCAATATTAACTACATCATATGCATCATTTGAAGGTGAGATTTTGTCACACCTTTTGCTTTGGTAGTCAATATCAAAAAGATTTTCAAGGGAGACAATACCTTTTGGGATAGCATTAGTTTTCTTCGTTACCTCATCTTCTTCATCTTCATCCTCTTGTAACCGTTGGTCCTCGTCAATCACCTGATTTTCAAAAACACCTGAGTTAGTTACAAAGTCAAAGATGTGTCTATCACTTTCAAATACCTATAAATTTTTAACATTGTTAGGTATAGAAGGACAAGGAACCAATTCTATTGAATATTTTTTAATTTTCTTTTATCGATGGGATTTAACGTACCTGCTATGACTGCCAAAGAATCTGCAACATGATTACTCTTTCTAGAAATCAAAGAAATGTTAAAGGCTTCAAATTCATCTATTAAGTCTCTAACTCTATTTTTGTAGTGAATTAGCCTTTTGTCATGACATGTGTATTGCCCCTTTACTTGCCTAACAACTAACTCTGAATCCCCTAAAACTTTCAAACATTTAATGTTCTTATTCAGAGCTAATTGTAATCCAAAAATTAATGCTTCATACTCCATTGTATTACATGTACATGGAAATTGTAATCTAAATGCAGTAAGAGAAGACCTACCTTTAGGGCTGATGAGTTCAACCCTAGCTCCACTACCTTGTTTGGATTTAGATCCATAAAATTTAAGTATCCAAACAAGATTGTCATCATTAAGTGGGCTACAAGATGGAATTTCAGCATTAGGTCTATTTGTAACCAACTTAGTATCCAATGTATAAACTCCCAACTCAGACTCATTATAAAGGATTTCATTTATTTTGTTATATTCTATGATCAAATTCTTGAGTCTAGGTTCTCTTTCAATTCAAATTTGATTGGCTACCCCTTTCCAAGGTAACCACATGTGCAAAACATTCGTGGCCATATAACCATTCAAGTTTCTACTCTAATCCCTACTCAACAACATACCATATTTATCAAGAATATCAACAACATGAATATCAATGTATTGTTGAATTCTAGGTTTCGATGAAAGTTGAATATGAATATTTTCAAGCATACCTACGACATTTACCTCAGACTTATCCAATTGTACCACAATCCTATTTGAAGGAATGGGCTTCAAACCCAATCTCTGACAAACACCATGAGGCATTACATTACCTGATGCACCTGAATCCACGAGGCAATTGTGTAAATTATTTCCTACAATTCTGATGGTTAACAGGAAAGGAGGAGCTTCTCCTTTATCCTTTCACAATACCAAATGTGCCTCTATAGTTTTCTTAACATCAATTTTACTTGATCCACCCAAAGCCTTAATCAAAGAATCTTGTTGGTTTGTCAGTTGTGCAACTTCAAACAAAGTGATATTAGCTTTCATTTTCTTTAAATCTTCAACAATGTTATAAGTAATTTTATCAAGATTTTGCACCTTTTGTGGTGGTTTGGATGAATCCACCCGAGATGGAGGTGTAGGATTGTTATTTTCCTTAGTATCTAGTGGAATAATGGAATTATTTGGAGGAGTAGAAGAAGTATTTGGGATCTTACTCTTACTTCTCAATTGGTAGTTGTGATTTCCCTTTTTAAACTACCTAAAGGCCTAAACTTCTTCTTCTATGGGATCATCATCTTCCTCTTCTTCATAATCTTTGGATCAAAAGTTTCAACAACTAAAGTAGTTCCCTTACCTTTTCTTGAACTAGCTTGATGAGAAGAGTCCTCATTAGGTACTAATTCCAAATCATCCATCTCTTTTTACAAAATATCTAAGGTCACCTTAAACTCTGGGCATTCATTTTCATTGTGCTCTTTAGTGGAATGCATCCTACACCAGTTGTTCATAGTCAAATCTAAAAGATTAACAATTGTATGAGATTGACTAGAACTAGTAGATGCATTATTCTGATTAGCAACTAGACTAGGTACACCCCCATTGTTTGGTCGTGTGTTCCATTATTTCCTCTAAAAACTATAGTTTCTATTTTATTGTGAGTTTTGTGGTGCCTATTTTTGTAACTGAACCATGTCACTACTTAGCTTCTAGATAACCCTTTGTAGGTATTTTACCTCTGAATTAGGCTCATTAGGTTGAACAGTAGTAGTGGTAGGATTAGTTGGATTCTAGACACCTAGAATATTTTGATTTGGTACCACATTTTGATTTTGAACATTTTGATTTTGCAAGGTGCCTTGAGTTTGAAAATTTGGATTTTGAAATGGATTCAAACTCTGTATGGGTGTTGGGTTTAAGCATGTAGGCAAGGCCTAAGCATTCATTTCTATGGATCTATGGGTGGCCAATTGATTCTCTAAGAGTAATAGAGTGGTCGGATGGGCGGGTGTAGTCGGATAAGTGAATGTGGGAGGATAGGCAGGTATGGTAGGGTAAAGTTGATTGTAGGGCAAAGTGTTCAACATCAGAGTCTATTGTGATAATTCTTGGTTTATCATTGGGATTTGATTGTATACCCTAGGTTGTCCTATAGTAGGTAACTATCCTATCCCATAACCCTATGGTATCAACTATTGCTCGATAGTCATGGCTTTCGTGTATGCTAAGGCAAGAGTAGTGATCAAAGGGTTTCTCCTAACAAACATGGAGGTCAAGGGATCTAATGCCCTGAAGTATATCTGAAGGGTAGTATTGACAATGAGAGCATAGGGAGCAGTTAGTCTCGAATAGAGTTTTTGAAATCTCATGTTGAACATTCTCAATGGCTCATTGGGTTCCCTCCTGCAAGAAGCAAATTGATGATAGATTATGGCAGGATCTAAGGGCAACCTAAACTGATTCACAAAAGTAATTTCTAACTAGACCTAGGATGTAATGGAGTTGGTAGGTAGACTGATGTACCAATCATATGCCAAGTCATCTAGGGTCAAAGGAAACATTCTACAAGCAACATCTTCATGTTCCACTTGCAATCTGATTAAGGTGTCTTTATAAGCCTGAATGTGTTCCTCTGCTAATCTGGTGCCATCATGTTTGTATTTGGGTAAGAATTTCTCTATGTTCTTGGGCATATCATGGGCATCTCTAGCAATGTTCAAGGGGGTACTATGCCCTCCCATCCAAGCAGTATTTCCAGCCATTGGATTTGGTGGTGGTGTGACTAAAGGAACAAAAGGAAGAATAGGAACAATAGGTGGTTCAACTGAAATCCCACTAGGTGGAATGATAATTGTTTCACTCTTGGATCTTCTGTGCTTCTGAGTAGGGGATAGGCTTTGGAAAATGGTATCTTTTGTAGCCTTAGATCTAGTAATGATAACCTTAGGTTCCATCTTAACAATGACAACAACAAGCGTTCGTTAACAATGCATCAATTAAACCATAACAATAAGAAATATTCTCAATTTGTAAAAAGGTTAGCATCAATGCATCATCAATTAAAGAATTTTCCAATCAATGAATGTGATCACCTATCAACAAAACCTCGTTAGTCAAAACCAATACCTTCAAATAGGCCCTCCTTCTAGCACCAATTCTATTGAGTGATAATTTTCCCAATTGCAAAATCACCATCATAGTTAGGGTATTATTAGAAAACCCTCTCTTGCAAAGAAATTTAAAATTTCTCCAAGGTTCTTGTTTGCTTAATTATTTAAAATGTGCTTGATTGCTTGTAAAAATATGAAAATATGTTGAAATACCTTAGAGGTGCAAGTAACTGTTAACAAGGGGCCTATGGTTTAGTATTGATTTGATTTGCAATAATTTTGTTTCTCATGTGATTATTAAAAATGTGTATTTATTGATCCACTATCTACTTTGAAATAATGATCTCGAACGGTGATTTAATCCATTTTATCTCAAATTGTTAAGTAGATTTTATCTTCTTTTTTTGCAGATTTTATTTTTTTTTGAATAAAATCTAACTTTGAAATGTCAATCCTGGAATGGTGATTTAATTCATTTTATCTTCTTTTGTTAACAAATTTTATCTTGCTTTGTTAACAAATTTTATCTTGCTTTGTTAAACAAATTTTAAAATGATAGAACCTGTGGAGTGCAAGAATTTTTTTTTGTTTTAAAATCTTAAGAAATGCCTTAATTAAATGTGTCCAAATAATTTAACATGTTAGCCTTGAAGAAATAATTATTTGGATGCTCTAATTACTTCAAAACCCCCATTGTTGATTTTAGTGCAAAACGATATAACCCTTTTAGGGTTTTGAGTGTTTGATGGAGCTTAAAGAAAATAAAATGGAAAATAAATAAAAACAAAAGCTAAGGTTAGAGAAAAAATGATAAAAATCTGAAATAAGATGAAAACAAAGTGCAAAAAAGCAATCAAAGTGAGCTACTGTAAATTAATCCCTCCTATTCTACAGAAAAGAGAAGATCATGAACACTAAAACAAAACCAGGTTAGACCTGCATCCACACAATCTAAATCTGGTTAAGTGCAAGAGTTTGAGGAATAAAAGCATGTATCAAAAACATTAAATGATGCTACCATATCCATGCATAAAACATCATTGAATGAACTCAATACATGTGGAGAAAAATATGCAATAAAACTTATATTCAAAACCTTCTTTGGCTGCATACAAGGTGAGAAAAACTATGTTTGGTAGTAGCTTGAAATCCTTCCAATCCTCTTCATGCCCTTTTGCTCCAAAAAATTCCAGCCCTATTTCTGCGTTTGAAATGGATATATAAAAGTTTCCATAAGACCTTTTGTTTCATTTTTATGTTTGGGCTCATAATATCTTATACAAACGTCCCTTCTATTCACCTTCTTCATTTACCTCCTCTTGTAACTGTAACGTCAAATGAGATATTATTTTCCCAAATTTTGTGAGGTGTCCATTTATTTTTAACATTATATTCCTCTTGTAGACGTTACTTTAGCATGGCCGTAATCTACATATTAAAGTCTGTGTTGGAAAAATAAATTTAATGAATAATATGGATTAAGGTGAACTATCATGTTGCTTTAAATCGTTCACCAATCTCTTAAGGCCAAGTATTTTCTAGCTATGGTAGGTATTACCATTAGAATTTTCATACTCCAATTCGTAATCGTAGTTCTCCACATGCATGAGTACAAGTGGGTAAGATCCTCCATGCGTCGTCCCTCGTGGGGGGTGTCCATGTCAGCCTCAGATAGTGCCTCCTAACTGTCCATAGATAGGCCCTACAAAGCTGGCTAGAAGAATATGCAGACATCTTATATCTTTGTGGTGTAGACCTTTGAGCGATTGGATAAGCAAATATACACTTGAATTTGTGAGTCCTTTTTTTGATGCCAAGTAGTCCAACACAACGCGTTGATATTTCTATAGCTCTCACGATTTAGGCTATGAAATTTGAACTATGATCCCTATCTTGAGGAGATCATCTTTGAAAGTCTCCCATGAGCTATCATTATTATCATTTGACAACTACAATTATACACCTAAGATAGTCATGGATATAGTTCCCAAATAAAACTATGAAGCACAAAATACTGACAAGCCAAAATTTGAATGCCACTGAGCTGTGTCTGAGATCATGAATCATCCCCCTTTTTTTCCTTTTTGGATATCCTCACCGTTGGTGTAAACACCACAAAATTTGGTGGTTGTATGTGCACACAAACTTATTGTTAAGATGATTATATTGACCCACCACCTTCTCCTATACATATATGCCATGATTGGTAGCAAAAAAAACCTATGAACACACATTCGGTGACACAGGAACAATCAATTAGTAATGGCTTCTCAAATGATCTGTTCCAAATGCTCTTTTTCATCGATATTTTAGGATTTTAAATACTGAAGCAAGCTTAATTTTAAAAGCTTTAAAAGAAGGGTGTTTTCAGGATCCTGAGATGCTCCATTTAGATAGGTGCTCCATAAATTCCATGCGATTAATATGATGAAGATAACTATGACTACGGGTGTCAAGACATCATCCATGTGCACTTGCTAGGAATGAATCACCAAAACTCATTTTTATTTGCTATCGATTTTAGTCCCACACATAGGGCATAGTAGACTCCCAAAATATTCAAAAGGATAAACACACATGCTATATTTCAATCACCCTATGGTGATCTCCTTCTCCTCATGCGCTCGCGCTTACTTGGATATCTACCATGTGTCATTGTCTTTGTAGTGTCAAACTTGTCTATTCATTGTCTTGCATGTGGCTACGTTGCTATCCCACCATCTTGATCCTCATCCACCATGTTTTTCTGCATCATTAGGTCTTCGATCCTTGTGCCACGTCTGTCTACATCATTAGGTCTTCGTTTCTCGTGCCACGTTCATCTACATCAAAGTCTGTGTCGGCTCACCATATTTTATCACCTATAGACATAGCACATCAATCCCTGCAAATATTAAATTTAACATTAACTATAACCTAACCCTAAAAATGAAATATTAATGAATAAAACATTAATAAACATTAATTAATCTAAACTACTACATAATGCAAAAAATGCATTAATTCAAAATCTAATTTTAAACCAACCAGGATGACAATTTTATTTCTTTCATCTTTTATTTTATTTTATTATTTTTATATAATTATATTATTTCATTTAATGGATACATTTTATTTTGTACCACTTGAGTGGGTCCCATAGTAAGGATTTTAGAATGACCCCTTGATGCTCAAAAACTACCTTACCTTTGTAAATTTGAGTAGATCTTATGGATATTAAGTGGGGACTAATCTACTACAAATTGTAAGTCAAAATTAAAAGGAAATGTTAAACCAAAACCTAGCCCCTTGGAACTCGCATTATAGGGACGTCTTGACGAATTACTCCAAACAAACCAAAATTTTAATCTAATTTCCAAAATTTCAAGTGGGTCCCCAAAATTTGGCGTATGTTGTGCAATGGCCACAAAAGGGTTCATCTTATTTAAGGGATCTAACATGGCTACTAAATTTATGCCCTCCAAAGATACCCTTTTTAACCCATGAATGCATCATTTTAAAATATCAATAACTCTCTCTTAGAAAGGAAATGAACTATTAAATTTTAAACATCATAACATAATAATTCAAATGCTTTCATTTTACACTTTTAGCATTTATTTTCCATTTCCTTTATAACAATAATTAAAGAATATCCAAGAGGAACAATCATAAATTACTACACCAATTACCACTTGCAAGTTATTAAACTTTCATAGTAAACATAAGTTCCTCAATAATCACAACACTACTTAATTATTTATATAGTTCACAATTGACAATCTCTAAAAATAGAAAACTTCTATACAAAGGGGTCATTACATTTCAACTATCATAGTAATACAAATGTATATTCTATACTTCCCTTAGCATCAAATCTAGTTATTATTTCTTTCTAGCTCACAAATATGATGAAGTAAGGGATCAAGACAACCCCCTTGAAATGCATATGCAACTTATCATGCATCATGCATAGACACAAACAACCATGCAAGTTATATTTTTATGAATACAAGAACATTATGCAACCATAATTATGCAACATCAATGAGAGAATCCCATACTTCTCTCTATAATAGGTTCCTTATCTACATAAGCCTTAGAAACCCATAATATAATCCTTCCACAATCTCTTTATATACATTGCTCAAATCTTTTTTTTTAATAAAGAACCCTAATACATAGTTTCTTCCAAGATAATAATCCAACAAAAAGGAAAGTTCATCATACATCTATTAATGACTAATAATCCAAAAACCTTTAGTCCATGTTACTAAAGTAACATCATATTAGCAATTTAATTCCTTTCTATTAAATATAAACTTAATTAATGCAAAGTTGCTTCTCAACCAAATCAAGGTTCTGCAACTAATATTTAATTATATTTTATAGAGCAATATCTAGTAACTTAACTCTATGAAATAAAGGAAAGAACATAATATTCTATTCATTATTAAATAAATATTATTTTCAGCCCTCTATCTTAAATAGGATAAAGTTTTCCTTTCATAAAAAAAAACAAATAAGAGGACTTTCCTTTCATAACATATTTTGTTCCTCTTAAATAGGATAAATTTTTCCTTTCATAACATAACCTGTTCCTCTTGTTTAAGGTTTTGGGAGCCTTTCAAAATCCTTTTTCAACGTTGGGGGAGCCTCTCAAAACCCCCTGTATAATGCTAGAGGATCCTTTCAAAACCCCTTGTGGATTTAGAGTCTGTTTGGATTCTAGTTTTGGATAGGTGCTTGTTGTTTGGATTCTCTTTGAATACCCCTGTTCTCTACTTTTTGTCTTAGATAGGAAGAATCTTCTGTCGGTGGTCGTTAGTTGTAATATTTTTTGACCAACTGCTTCTTTCCAGTTCTTCCTTGGTTCATGTTCGTTTCAGCTTATTTGGCAGGTTGTTGGTTGGTTGCGGGTCGTAGGAAGGATGGGCTCCTTGGTTTGGATTTATCGTTGGATGGAAAATATTTGATTTCTTGCTTTAGATAGGAAGGCCTGTTTTATTTTCTCCTTGTTCTTCAAGAACCCCTAAGGTTTATTCAACTATTCTATTTTTTAGTGCTCAATTTCTTTTTCAAATTTCAATTTGTGAATTATATAGGAATGCAAGATCCACGAAATCTATATTATAGGATTCTTTTGTTGGATGCTAGATCAACTTTGTAATTCTCTAGGTGCTCATTGAATATTTTATGGGTTATTTTAGGTTTGGGGACCCTTTCAAAATCCCTTGTAAAAGGTTCGAGGACCCTTTCAAAACCCCTTTGTTAATCTAATAAAATAAGATATATGGTTTTGGATTTTTATAATTAAAAAATACTTAAGTTTAAACTACAAAATGAATGTATGTCCAATTATAAATTTAAATCACAATTGTGGTTTGGTTTAATAAGAAAACAATAAAATTACTATTGAAACACATTTTCTTATTGTAAAGGGTAAACCTTCTAAACAATTATAAAGAGGATTTTTTTGGTGTTTTAGGTTTTCAATGTGATTATCACATTTTTTATGGCATGTTTTGAAGTTTTTGAATTTGCTTTTTTTTGGAGTTTTTGAATTTACTTTGTTGCATGTTTCTCCTTTTGGACGACAATCTTGTGACTTTCTACTACTTGTTGGATAGTGCTTTGTTCTTTGAAAAATTATATTATCAAATCATCTTAGGAAAGGAACTATAACGACATATAATTGCATCTAGGCTAGTTTTTGTATGCTTGCATAATTTCTTGTCTACGTTTAAAAGAGACTTTACATTTTTTGTAATAATTGATATTGAAAGAACACAAGATCCTTATCCAAAGGATTTCCCTAGCGGATGGGAGGATCAAGGTTTGTGGGAACTGAATCCCATCCAGAACTGTCACTCTACAATTTTGAAGTGTCACTTGTAGTTTGAGAAAAAATTATAGCCCAATCAGATGATGAGTCCCAATGGTAATATTGTGGCATGAAGAAAAATCCTTCCTTGGCAAATTTGTCTTACAAGCAAGGGCTACTAGCAATCGAAGTCCTATAGCCTCAATCTCGTTGCAGAGAAAAATATATTTTTGGCAAGGTGGAGAGGGTGAAACCTGATCCACAAGTGCAAGGAGTATTTTCCCAATGATCCAATAGGGTTATCAGATGTTAAACCTCAAGGGAAACCTTATTTCTTGCACTTGAATCTAAAGTAAAATATTGGAGCATATTAGAGCTTTTGAATACATGGAAAACTCTAGAGATGCATGCTAAGAAGAAAAAAAATCTATTATAGATTTTCCATATGTTAAATAGAATCTCAACCCTAAAAATATGCTAAATCTGCTCCATATGTACTGGCATTTAGGTTGTATCCCCAAGAAGAACCATAGGCCAAGAAAAGGGTTGTGGACTAAAAGGTTTAAAAAATAATGAATCCATTTCCATGCCACTTGGGCCCTAGGGAAATACCAAAATAAATGTTGAATGGATTCTCTGTAATGATAAAAAGGACAGGTGGGAATGTGCAGTCCTAAATTACAAAGGTGTTATCCTATAGGAAGTCCTTGAAAAAGGAGACACCAAAGAAAGTGAGCCACTTTAGGCTCCAAAACAACATCCCATAGAGTATGAAATTTGTTATTCCAATTTTTGTTGGTTGCTTGGATTCTCCATCACTCATTTAACTTGGGGACCATGGGCAAATATGGTGAGAGCCAACGATACCCTTTGTTTGACTTATAGCTACTGAAAGGAGTGTTGGGATACCATTTCCAATCCTTCCACCAAGGACATAGGGTTTGAACCCCAATTTTATGAAGCGTTTTAGGCAGGATTGTGGCTTGAATTATCTAAAATGTTTCTTTATCAGTCTCAAAGAGGCAAAACTATGTTTTATATTTTTCCCATGAAAGCCAACTCTTGGTATGCTTGGAAAAGAGGCCAAAGATTACCTGAATGCCTTTATGGAAAAACTGAAGGGCACAAACCCAAGGGATTTTAGCTAGTGACTATTTTGATAGGTGAGAATGGGAGACCACCATAATGACTATTGATTAATAGAGATTCCAATACTGAAATCATTTTCATTCTGGAGAAACCAGAGTTAGAGAGCTTCCCAAGCCTTCCAAATAATCTTAGCAACAAAAGTGCCCTAAATTTGAACTAACACCTTCATCATCATAAAGGATTGCAAACCAAGCTCCTTCCATATTTTTCTCCCATTAGGGATACTAGAGTCTATGCAATGTCAAAGAAGTTGTTTCTAAGCTTCATTGCCATGCACAATAGGAATAACCCATTTGGTGCACATCAAGGAGCCTTAACCCTCTTAAATCTTATGGAAGACAACAATAATCCCAAGCAACTCTATGGAAACCCTATTTTATAACAAAGAGACCCATAGGAAATCTTGAAGAAGCTTCTCCAATTTGTGATAGGAAGCTTTTGATGACACCGAGCAAGAAGAATAATAGACATGCATGGAAGCAAGTATCTTGGAGCAAACTTGAAATTTTCTTGCCAAAGAAAGTGTCTTGGAAAGTCATTTTTGAAGTTTCTTTTCTACCCTATCTAGAACATACTTCTAGAGGTCAGTGGATGAAGTTTGAAAGACAAAAGAGATTCCAAGAAAGCAAAACATCTCGCCATGTTGGATTCACTTTCACATGTAATTGTTGAGCCAAAGGGGTGTGGGCAGAAAATACTGCTTGTAGCACTATATTTTTTGCCATTGAATGCTTGAACCAGAGGCCAAACAAAAGATATCTAAGCAATGAATGGCATGTGCCATATTATTCTCTTCCTCAATCAGGGTGAGAAAAGAGTCATTAGAAAAAAACTCATTGACCAATTGCTAGGAAGTATGAGGAAGCGTGATCACTTTTACACGACCTTTGGTAACAACATCAACAAGGAGGTAGCTAAAGCCCTTAACAACTAAGACAAATAGAGCTGGGGTAAGAGGACACCCTTATCAAATATATCTATATAAACCAAAAGAAAATAAGTGTTTTTTATTGATAGTAATGCAGGCCGAAGCATATGTAAAAAGTATTTTAACAGTGCTTAGAAATTTAGGACCAAAACCAAAGGCTTGCAACATGGTCAAAATGAAAGGCCACTTGATCCTGTCATAGGCTTTGGCAAAATCAATCTTGAGAAAAAAAAGGCTTTATGTTGAGATTGCATTGCCCATTCCGTTCCCTCACAAACAATTATGATATTATCTAGGATGTATTTGCCCTTGATGAATCATGTCTACTATGGCCGAATGATGAGAGGCAAGAGGTCACACAATATGAGAGCAAGGGATTTAGCAATAATCTTGTAGGAGACATTGAGAAGAGTAATTGGCCTCCAATTACAAATGTCCTCAAGGTCTCTAGCCTTGGGAATGAACTTGATATTGCCCTTATTGATCAACGAGCCCAGCATATGCATACTGAGGACTTCTAAATAGACTTTATATAGGTCTGGATACATTGTATCACATAGCACCTTATAGAATTCATAGGGGAATCCATCAATGCTAGGAGCTTTATCATTGGCCATGGAAAATGCTACAACCTTAAGCTCAACCTATGTTATAATATTATCATAAAGGTCTTATTGGGATGTTGAGAGGTAGTAAGAAACCACTTGCAGAGCAAGGTATTGAATAGGAGAGGGATCTTGCATAATGAAAATTTGCTGGTAGTGATGAATGAAAGCTTGTATTATATCTGAGAGGTATGAAAGAACTTGTTGTCCCTCCCAAATAAACTTGATAGTTTGTACTAGTTTGCAACCTCTCATCCAAAGAAAAAATTATTTGGACACTTTATCATCCCAAGTGAGTCAGTGCAGTCTGGCCTTGAGTTGGGCAACCCAGGTTGCATAGGTGTTAGCCACCTGTTGCTAATGTATCAACTTGGCTATCTCTAATTGGCGAGAGGTAGAGCAAGGTTGGGCTTCAAAGGCCACTATGGCTTGCCTGAGTCTCTAAGAAGTGGTTCCATAGGACTGTCAACTGTAATGATCCTCTTCGCACGACCATTGATGAAAGATGAATTGATGAAATATACTTACCTTTTATTCCTAGAATGTGGTACTGTTGATGGCTATTGTGCATGCATGAGCAGGTGCATTCCTTCGATGGAAAAAAGGACGATGGAAAAAGGTAAGTAGGAGCTGATGATCGGCCCATGAGTGCATGGACGCTCACATAAATTGCACTCATATAGGATCATATTGAATGTGTTGCTTATATTGCTTGAACATCTTGGATTGCATGATATTTATCTTCGAATGGTTGAGTATTTGAATTTTCAATGGCAATGAAAGTGCCAAGGACATGGGAGCCATTTTGATGACTTAGAAAACGTGAATGATTGTTTTGGAGTTTATTAAATAATTTAGGAATTAATATAATATATATACAAATAAAATATATAATAACAAAAATATAAAATAAAATATACGTAAAATAACCTTTTTCTCTTATCTTATGGAACAATGGATATGGTGGAATGTGATGAATATTGGATTTTGGATGATTTAGTTAACCCCATGAATTTCTCATGATTGCTTCTTAACCTCCATGTCTCCACGAGTGAAAACAGAGGAAGTCCGTTGGGGGAAAATGGGAGGAATATCTTGCATTCTGTGTTTGGATAAAAAGAACACATATAGCAATCATCGAAAAGCATTTTATGGGATATCTGGTCCAGGAAAAACTAGCGAAAGTGGGAATAGGAAGATAGAAGAAACTATGAGAATAAACGAAAAATTACAGGTCAGAATTCTTAAATTCTTGTTGTTTGAAGATATAATGCTTTGGAAAAGTCTTGAGATTTCTGTATTTGTTTGGATTGCTTGAACTCTTCTTGCCATAAATGGCTTGTTACTTTATGTTGAGTTCGTTGTTTCTAATTCGAATTTTTAATTATAATGTTATGTTCTCATGGAAAATGTTGTGTGAATTGAGAAATGTTGACAAAGTTTGATTGTCATATGTGGGAAATAATGGCTGTAAAAGAATAGGAGGTTTATATTTGATAATTATATAATCTCGTTGTGAAACCTTGCTTGTACTTCTCCAATTCAACCATAGGAAGGGGTACCTTGGTTGCATGCTTTAATATTCAAGAACATGTTTATGGGAGATTATTTCCTCCTATGCTATGCTCAAATATTTATTTTCTGTAAATGTAACAACGCAGAAGGTATTGCCACTTAGTGAAAACTTGAAAACACTGGTAGCATGATATTTGACTGCATGATTTAGGGTATATCAAACTAGATTTAAATGCATTCATTCATGATTGGCGATCATTTTGATCCCATATCTAGTTTAAAAAGTTCCTGCATGTTGGTGAAATGTCATCTGAGTTGAGGGATAGGGATATCACCTTCGAGAAGGATACCAGATGATTGTGTGAAGGTACACTTTAGTTAAATCCAACTGAATTGGTGAGAGCGTGTGACTTGTTGCACTAGTTGCTCGATGTGCAAATCTATACTCCAAAAGTTTCTTACAATATTCCAACTCAAATTATAGCCTTATGAGCATATTATTTGTCCCTTAAGAAAAGTGGTGGACCACATGTTAATATATTTTTATTTATTGTAGTATAAGGCTCTTTATTGATACATTTCCAATGCACGAAGTTCGTTGTAAGTTGTTAAAAAGACAAAAGCGATCTATTTATTTAACAATTGCCTAGAACATATTAAATCCTATTGTTGTGGCTATATGGATAATATGATAATATTATGTATTTGTATCTTTAAATGTTTGGCAGTAATAGTGATTCTTTGTTTAGTCATCTTAAGAAATATTTTATAAGAGCAACTTGCCTGAATTTAATTTAAATTATGTCACCGTAGTGTCGTTTCCTTTGTAAGATGTTAACTGGAAAGAACGATTTTTGAAATAGTTACTGTTTATTCCTTTTCCATATAAGAAATATTAAAAATAGTTTTTCTTATTTCGTATAAACATTATTGGTTTGATTCCGGTGCTCCACTAGATGTTAAATTGCAAACTAATGATGGTTTATACATCTCTTTAGCAAAATGAAGGAAAAAGTTGGATTGCAAGTAACCTTTTAAAGGGGTGAGTTTTATCCTCGAACCACACGAATAATTGCATGAGAAAATTAAATAACAATTTATCAAAGTATTATGTGTCTTGGTTAAATTAAAGTATCTTGATTAAAAACAATAATTCAACAAATTAAAAGTTGGTTTAATATATGTAGCACCATTAGACCGAATATTCTATATAAATATAGATTATCATAAAGACTTCGTTACCAATTCTCAACCATTCCTACTCATTACAAAAAGAGCACCTGGTAAGAATAAATTGTGATGGGAAAACTCTTCTTTGTTTTAAAAGTTCTTCCCTTTGAGTTGATCGAAATCTTGAGCACCTAAAGTGAGTTTCGTCTTGCAGGTAGTGTCTACCCATTTAGATTAATTTATCCAATTTTTGGATTTTACTAAAGTTGTGTTAAAAGATAAATTTAATAGCCAACTTGTATATTCGTCAGACAATAATCCTTTCTCAGAATCAAATAGAAAATGTAATATTTGATTTGGTGCATGTGTAGAATTTGCCACGTCATTGATATGTGTGATATGTAAACATTATTCCTTCGAAAGTCAGTCGATAGAAGGAAGTTCAAGGGAAACCAATAGTCAAATGAAATAGTTAAGACTAGCGATTTGTTTTGTAGAGGCTATGCTAAGTCGTTTAAAATATTATTGTAATAATAAAATTTATAATTGAGAATCACTTTCTTCATATTAATATCGCTTCGGATATGTCCAACTTCAGAGGAGGCTTCTTTGTCTTTAGTGCTAGGTACACAACTTTGTTTAAAAGGAATCATGACTTAGCTTACTTTAGTTACGGAATTATACTCCTGGTTCTTTTCTTCTAAGGTGTATAATCCAAATTATTTTATTTAATAAGACAGGATAGTTTAAAAGATTAAATTATACAAAGTTAATGTTTAGATTATGGAATATTGTGGAAGAATTACCCTTTAAAAAAATAATATCCAATATTTGCCTAAAAGATAGGCAAAACTTTTTATTAAGAAGATTTAAACCTTTATTTTAAGTTGTGTGGTGAAGCATGAATTATCTAGACTATTTTAACTATTCTTTTATAATGAATGAATGAATACACCCAAAATCGAGATTATGAGTTGGTAACTTTTATGACTCGAGAATAGTTGTTTTTTGACGGGATAGGTTGGAATAAGTGACCTTGTCAAAACTAGTAACGATGGTATGAGATGCTCCCTCTAGATTGTTGCCCAGGAAATACAATGATAAGTTCTTGTGTTATCTTTGACTAAGAAGGAACTAGTATGAAAATGAAACCGGTCTAATCTGCAACGATTGGTATAAGATAATCGATCGCAATTCATAGATAGTCAAGTGTACCAAGTTCAGAGTCAGGGTAATGACGTAATCCTTACTGACTCTTGACAAGAAGACAATCAACTAGGCACTAGGCATATGTATGCTAACCCCTTGCATATCAACTCAAAACAAGTTGATCAAGTTAGATCGAGGTTCATCATGCTAAGAGATGGGGAGAGTATGTGTCTACCCTCTAGGTGTTATGGGTCCTAGAAGATAAACCCAACCGTGGATTGATACTCATACCAAAATAAAAGGACGACAAATGAGAAAGTTGAATCCACAAAATGACACCATCAATGGGATTTGGTCAATCTCGTCCACTTAGAAGGTTGTTTACAACAATTCTAATTCTCAAAAGTGGTATGTTATGCCTTGTACTAGATAAAGACATTTGGATGCCCATCTAAACAGTTAAGTCAAAATCTTCTTTTAAGTTAAACTATGAAAATAAACTAGAAAAAAATTACTTTGTGAGTTAGTGAACCGGATTGAGTGGTACAACCAAGTGAAGATACTTGAATACGTCAACAAAAGAGGTTCAACTGACGACTATATGTGTGCAAGAAATGTGTGGTACATTCAATTGTAATGTTCCATCACTTTATCCAACCGTTTGTAAAATGAAGACAAAATGCTAAATTCCAGGTGTAAAATTTACATATACAATATTCACTTAAAACTGATACATAAATTATAAAACTTATACTCAATAATTTATCAAGAAATATACCAACTTTTTTTAATTTTAATTTTTTATTTTTAAATAATTAATATTTTATTATAATAATATATAAATAACTGTTCAAATCTTACTTTAAAAAATATATATATAATTATCAAATTATTTTAATACCATTATATAATCAACCCTAGGAAACAGTAGGTTTTACTCACGTACTTTCAAAATATTAATGTCTTAGTACGTCATTCGCTTCGTCACAACCGTCTGCACGACAATAATACTTTGATTTGACATTTACTATGAATAATACAATTTGTAAAGAGAAAGAAGATAAGAAAAAAACACCTTTTCCTGCAAATTTATTGTGTGTCAGATTTGTACATAAGCCACGTCCCCATCAATAGAACCTTCTACCTGTCTTTTAGCTGGATATTGCTTGCAGTGATGGTCCCATGTTTCCTTTTCGATTTTAACACCTACAACCACGAGGTATCATGAGTGGACCTTATCATCTTTACAAATTAATATTTTATAATATTGGTATGCACGATAGTAGGAGTTTTTTTTAAAGTGTTTATGAAAGATACTTAAATTTAAATTGCAAAATCGATATATATTTAATTATAAATTTAAACTTATAGTTTGGTTTGTTTAATTATAAATTTAAACTTATGGTCTGGTTTAATAAGAAACCAATAAAACGTATTTTCTTCTTGTAAAAGTAAATCTTTTTAAAAAATTATAAAGAGAAGTTTTTGGTGTTTTAGATTTATTTTGTATGATATTATACATTTTGAAGTTTACAATCGTGTGAGTTCCAAATTAGTATTTTGTTGGTTAATTTTTTTTAGTATTAATATATAATTTTTTTTAAATAAATATTTTTTTAATATAATTTTTATTTTAATATTATTTATGATATTAATGATAATTTGTGAATCTTCTTTCATTAAAATATATGTTTAATTTTCAATTACAATTTTTAACCTTATAAAAAATAAAGTATTATAAATAAAAATATTATTTCTTCGTAAATTTAAAAATATACATCTAATAACATTTTCCAAAAACACAATTAAAATTAATTTTAATTATATTAACCATCATAATAGTTCTCACACATTGGAAAACCCCATAATATATAGTTACACAAAAGTATATATTGTACTTAGATTCAACTAATGATCTGAACATTAACTCGTGCAGGCTTAATATGATATCCACACGAGACGACAGGGAATAAAAGACACAAATTACGCCAAATTTAACGGTTATCTTAAATTTTTAAAAGACTTTACCTAATTTTTATAAATTTTTTAATTGAGAATATCTGTGTAATTATTTTATTTTATTTAATATTTGATTAACTAGTCACTTCTTTTTATAAAAATTTTAATGGACAGCGTCCTTGATTGATAAGCCATAAGGCAACTGACTATCTTTTAAGACAATCCTTAAAATATCGACATCAATGGCGTAGTAGCCCATAAATTTTAGTCCGGATGCACCGACAAGCTGGTTCATTGAATACCATGCTGTCAGAATAAAGCCAATATGACTTCACCGGGTTTCTGCCAATCACTTGCTTTATTCACGAGTTAAGCAACTGCATGGAGATATGTAATACGTGGATACTAAGCTTGCCTTCTAGAACATAATGTACAGGTGGAATATAATGTGTTATGGAGATCCATTTTGTTGTCTGAAATTAATCACAAGGTGTTTTGGCGTTGTGGTCAGTTTGGCATCAGATTTTTACATAGACTTGAATTTAAATGCTCAACCAAATTAACACTCACTAACTTTTAAAAGTAAAATCCACTTGAAATTGTCTACAAGTTAAAACTGTAAGAAATAAGTAGTAAACTAAAAATGTCAGGACAGAGTTTACATTTGAAGCCGTAAGAATCTCTGATTGATCAATGGATGTATAATTATAGGCAATGTCTTATTCAGTATGGAGTAATCTGGCATGGACTATGTCTTGGTTGCCAATAACAATCCCCGTTTTGCTTGGGGTGGTGCAAAATTAACCACAAGATTGCAAATTAAGTGCCGTTGGAAAACCCAACCGCACCTATAAATCTGACTAGCTTTGTTAGATAGGAGGAAGCAGGGACCATTGTGTTCATTCAGAGGCTTATTGTGTGGTTATAAGATCTGTTGGGATGGATCTTGGGATTAGCAATGGTGTAGAAATTTTAGTTGCTATTGGAGTTATATTTTTTGGGGGCATAGTGTTGAAGCTTTTTAGAGACCTGATATGGAGGCCTTTTGCAGTCCACAATGCCTATACCAAGCAAGGACTCAGAGGCCCATCTTATCATTTCCTTACAGGAAGTGTTCCCGAGTACCGAGAGCTCATGACAAAAGCCTATGCAGAGCCAATGAAGGAGATTTCTCATGAAATTTTTCCTAGAATCATGCCACACTACCATAAGTGGTGTCAGATATATGGTTCTCTTTCTCTTTCTTATAAAATTTTCCTCTAGTTCTTCAAGTATTATGTCATAGTGCTCTTATAGAGGAACATTTTAAGTTCTATGCAGTGTGTTTAGTACTCCAGTGTGTGGCCTACGAGGGAGACCTCTTCACATCTGGTAGTATTCAAATGCAGTGTTAATCTTCGCATGGGTTATTAGTTCATGAGCTCTTGTCGTCTTTTCTTTTAGGGGTGTTGGCGGATGTTCTGCTCTTCGGATGTTTTTTATATATTTTGTTTGGATTAACGAACGAATATAATTAAGTATATCAGATCGTTTTGTATTTTGAGAGGTTTATTATGCGTGGGAAGAGGACTCATATTGTGATATCTATTAATGGGACATAGATATCTTATCCTTTTTAGGATATAAATTTTAAATCTTCTACTTGAAATATTTAAGCCTTCATTATTAGATCCACTCCTGCTGTTCTAAAGAAAACATTCTATCATGCCTGATAAACATCTTGTTGTTTGTTACAACCATTTTGCTGATTTGGGTTTTCAACCATTTTGCTGATTTGGGTTTTCATTAATGTATTGTGCCAAACTTAAAGAGCTGCTCAAGTTGCTCTCTACAAGTTCATTGAGTGTGATAAAATTCACAAGATTGAATTTTTTATTTTTTTTTACTATCAATCGATTTTAATGCAAGATTTAACTATGGTGTTGTTGATTTGCTTCTTAATAGGAGAACCTTTTTTCTACTGGTATGGAGTGCAGTCGAGGCTTTACATTGCAGAACCAGAGTTAATAAAGGAAGTTTTATCCAATAAGTTTGGATTTTATTACAAGAACCCCCCAAGCCTCTTGTATTGGCTTTAGTAGGTAGGGGGCTGATTATGACAAATGGATCACAGTGGGCTAAGCACAGACGAATTGTCAGCCCTGCCTTCAATATCGACAAACTCAAGGTCTGAAATTTCTTCCATATTTATACAAATTAAGAAATAAGCATCTAAAATGGTCCACTGAATTTGGAATACCTTGGAAGACCTTATATAACCTTTCATTCACCTTCAGTATCTAGGTCTATAGAAACATTTAGGTGCACACATTAATTTGGCCCTAACATAAACCCATAAGTTGATGTGTCAGCCAGAGGCCCCACATAAGTGGACTGTCTAAGAATGTCCAAAAGAAAATCTTGTACTTTTTGTTTTGTTGGTTAGTTAAACTTCTAATAAATTTGTAACATATGTCCATATTTTTTTTTGTTTTGCTAATCAAAGACTCCATCCAGCAGAATCATGTTCTTTTCCTAATTCTAAGTGAAAATTGCTTGTATTCTCTGAATCTTGGTGTTCTTAGATGTTTATCAACAACATACCATGTGTATGTAGAGGTATAACTTGGAAAGTAAATACCTTATTTAAAGCCCATTTTAATTCAGTACAGGGAATTGAAACAAGATGTGAAGATGATTGAGTCCATCTTATCAAATTTAGTTGTATCTAACGTTTCTTATGACAGACAATGGTGAAAAGGATGGCTTCTTGCACGTCATCTATGCTTGAGAAGTGGCAAGAGATGGTGGCTCAAGCAGACTCTTATGGTAAAGAGATTGATGCTCATAGCGAGTTTAGAGCTTTAACAGCAGATATCATATCTCATACTGCATTTGGTACCAGTTACAATGAAGGTATAGAAGTCTTTGAATTTCAACGAGAATTGCAAGCCATGGCTGCAGAGGCTGAACGTTCTCTCTTTATTCCAGGAAACCAGTAATTGCAACATACCCTTCTCTCAAAGATTTGATTTTTTTCTTTTTTTAAATTATTATTATAGAAGACAATGTTGCACAAATGTACAATTCTATTACCCTTTCAAAATATGCTTACATGATATATTTAGCTTCTATTATGCACATGGCTTCTCCTTAATCTACTATCCACAGAGCTTCTACACATACTTAACCAAACTCCTTTGGTAGCAGCTAATAGGTAATATCCATGGTTTTGTGCAGGTATATTCCTACAAGCAAGAACAGATATGCATGGAGGATTGATAGGAGAGTGAAGGAAATCCTAAAGGGTATAATGCAAAGCAGGTTAAAGTCCATCCCTGAGGGGACTGATGTTGACTATGGGAATGATCTGCTTGGAATTATGATGACTGCCAATAAAAAAGAATTGAGCAGCAATCAAACAAATTTGAGCATGACCATTGATGAAATCATGGATGAATGCAAGACATTTTTCTTTGCAGGCCATGAGACTACTTCAAATATATTGACCTGGACAGTGTTCTTGCTCTCCATAAACCCAGAATGGCAAGAAAAATTACGGGATGAAGTCACCAATGTTTGTGGCACAGACATTCCAGATGCAGACATGCTGGGCAGATTAAAATTGGTATGTGTTATTAGATTATCCGCAACTTTTGAAAGATCTCCTTTCGATTTCTCAAGCTTTATGAGTGTTAAAGTATATGGACAAGCCCTATGAGTGTTAAAGTATAGGGACAAGCCCTTTCATTGAGACATATCTCTTAGGATTGCTGTTTGTATTTCTTATTGTCTATTTCCTTCTGTAGTCATAATGCATGTCAATTGATCAATCAATTTTGGTCCACACAAACTAGCTTCTCTCATGGATTTTGCAATTTCTTTTCCTCTTTGGCCGTTACATTGAGCCACGCAACTACTTACACTCCAGATTAGTAGTCTCCAGCTTGAAGTTGTTAGCATCAGCTTTATTTTTATTTTTATAATATTTATATAGTTATGTCGTTGTGGCTAACAAATGTATGTTTTATTAATAAAATGAAAATATTAAATAATTATAATATAAAACAAAGTCGCTGATCATACCATTGACAACTACCTAGTAATATTAGGCAAAAATCATGTTACTGTGGTATTTAATAAAGTTTATTTATAGTATTGCAATCTTGGTTTATGTTATAGAACTTCTCATTTCCCTCTGCTTGTTTCAAATCACTTGAAATTTACCTAACAATATAATTCATTAAGGTTTCTGTTGATTTCACTTTTCCTTAAACTTTTCTCCAACATGAAATGTTGTGCTCATCTAATCTGTTGAGGATGAGCTTTTTGGGATTGTTAATTCAAATATAGGCTTTGATAACAAGACTGCTTCCCTTTTGGTGACTCTGTTCATATATAAATCATTGCTATTGAAACTTATTACTTTCAGTGATATCCTTACTTTCATAATTGTTTACTTTGAGTTAGTGCATATTTATGCAGGATTCTAGGTAACTTAGAGTAATTATTTCGAGGGTTTTAGTTGTTATTGGAGATATAATTTTGTAGAAAGTTTAATGGCATTTATGTTTTTAGTGCATGCCATTGTAATCTGTGAAGGCAGAATAATAATACTATCTAAATGAACAGGCCCCTGCTTATTTTGTATGGCTCTGCAGATTTTATCTTCAAAACTAAGGGAACAGAAAAAGGAGGAGTGAACTTTAGCATCAAAACCTATATGCAGTTTCATTATATAGAGAAAAGATTTGTATTTTAGAATTTGTTGCTTTCAGTAAAGTTAAAATTCATCTTTGAAGATCCAAACAAGACCTTCATTTTAAAGATCCAAACAAGACCTTCATTTTAGATGGTATATGCAGAACCCTACACACACGATAATTTCCTACTTCAAGTTCAATGACGTGTTTTAATTTTTAGTTTGGATATAGCAGTGGATACTTTTCTTTTTTGATTTATCCCTTGAATCCTATCCAGCCAATGCTTCAGAAATGCATTTAACATAGAAGACTGTATCCAGTGAGATGCCCTTAGCACATGGCAGAGAATATGTGAACATCAAAAATAGCATATAGCATGTGAGCATGTGTAGAAAAGGCTTTATAAATTTTCTACTGGAATATCTATAAAGATAATGTCAAAAGAATTTTACCAACACTTGAGAGGAAGAGTTTAGGAGATATATTTACAGTGAATGCAAGTGCTTTGAATGTGTTTTACTATATGCTGGTAAATTATGTTGATGGAAGCTTTTGTTTTTGCAGATGAGTATGGTCCTATACGAAGCATTTAGATTATACCCACCTGTTCCCATGTTAACAAGAATAACATGCAAGGAGATGAAACTGGGTTCCCTTGCACTTCCAAAGGGAACTCGAATTGTATTGGCCATATTGGCCATGCATCATAGCAAGAAGTTCTGGGGTGAGGATGTCAACATGTTCAAGCCAGAGAGATTTGCAGATAGTGCTGACAAGGCATCCGTCCATCCAAATGCTTTCATTCCATTTTCAATAGGCCCAAGATCATGTGTTGGACAACACTTTGCCATGTTGAAGGCCAAGACCGTTCTCTCCCTGATTTTACAGAGATTTTCTTTCAGTCTTTCTCCTGCGTATAGACATACACCTATTGCTGTGCTTACTCTGCAGCCTCAGTATGGCATGCAAATCATCTTCAAGAGTGTGGAGATGTGAACAAGTAAACTGCCACCCCTTTTGTTTAAGACAAGGTATGCTGTGCTTGGATTGTAAACATTGAGAAGGATGTCTCTGAGTTCTGAATGTTGTATTCCATGTCACCATATCATGAAACATATCATAGAAATTTACGATGGATGCCATTTCCTTTAATTTGTACCATCTTTGATTGAATTAGTTAAGAATAAAACTAATGTTACTATCTATTTGATGTTTCAAATTATGAAACGTAAGATACGATTTTGATACAACATTGTCAAGTTAGGTAACTCTCATCCAACTAAAGAGGAGATTAGTATATTGATGAACATTAGTAAGTTTTGATAAACATTGTCAAACTAAAAGAAGAGGCTACAAACTGGTGGATTTGTGACTAAAGTTGTTTGTTTTTAGCTTCTAAGTTGTCATTTGTGACTGCGCCAAAGATAAGGGGATGTTCATTACTTTCCATTGTTGCCAACCTAGTCATGGAAAATTTAGAAGGAAAACAATTATTGGCTTTTCACCTAAAACCTAAATGGTAAAAAGGTTAGATAAGGTCACAAATTTGAGGTGGCACTTTGGTAGAACATTTTGGAGGATTTTTAAGAGCATTTGAGAAGAACACCGCTTTAACATAAAATTGTGTAAATACATGTTTTATTAAAAAAATGCAAGATACTTGGGTTTAATAAGAGATGTACACAATTTTGTATTATGTGAAGTCTACAAGGATAATGTATATAATGTATACGAGGATATTTAAAAGTGAATTTATTGATGGAACATTTTGATGAATTGATAATAGAAAGAACAGGGTAACTTTTTATTAAAATTAACAAGAAAAGAAGCACATTCCAAAAGATGATAAGAAGATGTTAAGGTCTTTGACTTTGTTGAATAATTTGTTAAAATAAAAATTGTAGATGATTATACTATATTTTTACTTTGTTGATTTTTTTTCTTGGATAATGTTAAGACTTTGGAACAAGGTTAGAATCCAAAAGGGAGTAGGGTTGTACATCATAGGCCATTTTATATTAAAGCTCTTGATCCCATAGTTTTTTTTGGTCTTGTGGATTTTATTAAAACCATTTCATTTATATAGGCTTTGATGATGGTCACATAACATAAAAGGTTTGATGCATTGAAAACTTGTGTTGCCAAAATAATAAGAATTTTTTTATATGGATCACTTTCAAGCAGCAAGAAGAATTTGGTTTGAATAATTTCGTAATACATGTATGAAAGAATCAAAGTAATCAATACATCATATATGCTTATTAAAAATAAATGATTGTAATGATAATTCAAGAGATATGATGGTGTTAATAAATAATAAAGTTTTTTTGGGGGAATTAAAATAATTCAATACATAATACATTTTTATTGAAATGAAAATAATTGCAATGATAATGCAAGAGGTGTTATGGTGTTTATAAATTATAGTTGTTCATGGAAACAATCATGCCCTTAATGGTTAAATAATTTTTTATTGGAGGTATATACTATATATGCACTTCATGGTATAATTAAATAGAAGTTAAAAACATCAAATATCAAAATATTATTGGTTCATTTATTTATATGGATCACTTTTAAAGTGAAGATAAACTTTAGGCCTTTAACAAAATATAAAATATAAAAATTGTTGGAATGTTGACAATGGTTAAAGAAAAGATTACATACATTATATCCTCTTAACTTAAGAATTATATGTTAGATTTGACAATGCTTTAAAAGAAAATAGAATCAATACATTACCGAGATAAACAAAAATAATTTATAGAAAGAGAACACATAATGTAAAGGGTGTTTGCAACCACCAAAAATATCACTAAAGAAAACAAAATTGCACTTCAACCTATGAAGCATTAGTTGGAAAAAAGGGGTATAAATACACACACAATTACAAGAGGCCTTTAGGTCAAGGTTAAAGAACCTACATTTCTATACAAAGACCCAAAGGGCTATACAAAGAATATAATATAAAATTCAATCATTGCCTCAATTGAAGCTTAACACTACATATTCTAGCATCCCCTTAAGCTAAGTGGGGATATGAAGAGAGAAACTTATTTATCATCCCTATTTAAGGGACATTCTCATGCTCCAAGATGCTCTTGTAGTCACACAAATGTACGTTGGGCATAACCTTGATAAAGATATATGTTGTCTATTCCATTGATGGTACAAAGATGAGATTAAGTATCCCACAAAAGTAAAGCCACCATACATAATGCATTCATGGTTGGTCTACTAATGAAACATGAGATTGCATACAAGCCTAATGGTTCTTTATTTGTGAAAATAAAGAACGATTAGAAATTGCTAGGAAATACACACTTGTTCCCAGATCATGAGCATCCATCAATGGTGGTTGGCGGCCTCATTGGAAATATAGTATTAAGGTTCTATAGAAGCTTGGGATATAGTAGACTACCATATACAACACCAAGAGACTAGACTAGACCCAAGGTAGAAAATAAATTCAATAGTGAAGCACTGCTCATCCAAATTGTCAACTAAATCTACATCTTAAAAACCTATCAAAAGGTGAAAATATCCAAATGGGAAATGAATAACTATCTAGTATGTACCTCTAATGTACTAAAGATTTTTCTTGGTTGCTATCTAGTGATTCTCACAAGGTGCCTACGTATACTTGGAACACTAGTTGGTAACAAATCTAATACTTAACCAAGTGTGGGTAAGGTGGATAAGACCACCCATAAGAGACTAGTATAATATAGCATCCACCAAAGGAGTAGTATAATGTGCTCATAGCTTCAATGTTAGGTACCTAGGCATAGTAATATGGGGAAATGATATTGCATATGGATATTATGGCATGGGTCACACATAAAGTTATAATAATTTATAGCATAGTGTCATTTTATAATGTTATGCACTTTGTATCTCATGGAAGGTGAATCACCACATTGGTGACCATCTAACTCATGGAAGATGGATCATCACATTCTTGTATAAAGGGAGATGCACCTTCAATTGTAAAAGGAAGTTATATGAAGTATTATTGGTAAGATTATTGGCTTGTAGAGCTTTGAGATCTTATGGAGTGATTCCTTTCTTAAGGAGTATATATGATGTTGCCCTATATCAAAGATATTATCTTTTTCTATTTTATTGTATAGATTGTTATTATTCAATTTATTTATGGATGTATGTTTGATATTTCTACATATTGGTGAATGATTTATACTAATGAGAATAGAGGTTCATAACATTCAAGCTAGAAGCAAAGAGAGTTTGGTTGAATTTGAAATACTCAATTCCAAAATGCTAGAGAAGGTCAAGGAATATTTGGGCTAAATTAGAGTGATATCAAAAGATAAGTATTCAATTTGGATGCCCAAAAATAATATAGAAAACCCAAGTTTATCATCTCAAAAGTATTATGAAGTTGTGACTTCATCTCATAAATCAAGGAGGGAAATTTGGTTGGAATGAGAAAATTATCAATATACAACATAATCACCAATGCTTGATCATATAGGTGCTTAATTTAGGCATCATGCACTGTCTTACAATATAAAACCCCATAACTAAAAAATAATAAATGGATTTTATCATACCAATCTAAGGGTGCTTGCATAAGGCCATACAATGGCTTGACCAGACCACACACTAAGGATGCTGCTTCATGAATCTCAAAACTAGGTGATTGTTGCATGTAGATATCCTCTTAAAGTTCATTATGAAGTCAGACACTATTCAAATCCAACTGATGTACCTTCCAACCACAAGAAGTGATTATGGAAATAGTTATTTGAATAGAATCCACATAAGCAACTAGAACAAATGTCTATGAGTAGTCAATTTCCTCCTTCTTAGGCAACCCTTTAGCAACAAGGCATGGTTTATTCTTCTCCACCTAAAAATTTGAGGTATACTTAGCCTCGTAGTCTTGTTTACCCAATAACAACTTTCCTTCTAGAAGAGGAACACGATCCTATATATGATTCTTCACTAGGGAATTATACTCGATAAGGACAACATCCTCCTATTTTGGATGACCCTTGGTCTTAAAGATCAAGGTTCAAGAGGTAGCCTTCCTATAATGATCTTGAGAGAGATTTGTTAAGCATCCTGAAGGAGGGTCTAAACCTATTTGGATGTTAGACAAACCATGAAATTTTATGACACATCATGTAGGTAATCACCATTAAAATTTTTAATTGAAACATCCAAACCAAAATCACCATTAGAATCAACATCCATCATAGTCATACAAGGTTTGGGAGGATCAAGCTCATCTATCATGGAATCCAAAATTGAAGGTGTTGGAAATGGTGACTTTGGAAGAGGAATTAAATCAAAAGACCCAACTGAAAAATGACAAGATAAAAAGGCTACAACAACTAGAATTATGTGAATAAGAATATTTGAGGGAGCATCAAGAACCATTAGAAAAACTCGAGAAGAAGGACCTTTATCCAAAATAGTAGGAGGAGGACCTAAAAAAGTAGCTAGAATAATTTTATCAAATATCACATCATGTCAAATGAGAACATTCCATATCTCAAAATCATAGATCCAATAGGCCTTGGATACATCAAAATTCCCCACACAAATAAATTTATGACTCTTTGGTTCCTCTTCCTCCTAAACATCTTTGAATATATGGACCCATGCTATGTATCTAAAGATATAAAGCCAAGATACCTTAGGTTTGTTGCGTGTCAACCTCTCAAGAGAAGGCATATCCTAAATGACTTGAGTTGGAGTTTGGTTGATAATATATCCTACACAAGTTATTGTTTCAATCCAAAATTTGACCTCCATCTCCTTAGCATACAATATGCATCTAACCATCTCCATAATCTCCTTCTTCTTCTACTTAGCTACCTCATTTTACTTTAGGTGTAATGGACATTCCTCTAGAATAAAATACTGTTGAAAATATTAAGTTGTCATTGATGTCAAAGGGTGCATGGTATTCAAGGTCAAAGGGAGCATGGTATTCAAGGTAAAAATATTCTCCATGGGTTTGATGAATAGCAATCAATGAACAAATATCACAAGAGAAGGCCAAAGGTTTTAAAAGTTAATATATTATAATATTTTTAAATATTATAATATAAAAAGGGTTTATAAGTTTTGGCGCCAACATATTTAAAGAGCATATATAAAATCAAAATGAAAATCGTGAGCCGACTATCTATGCGCCAAGAACAAGATTGAAGGAATTGATATAAATACATGGAAATATTATGACTTTGTGGTGATCCAGAGATATACATTTTTGAAGTGCGACATGAAGAAATTTGTGGGAGAGAAAGAATGTTTGTAGCCTATGATCGGAGGTGCAATCGGAGGTTGAAGGATCCTACACACAACGAAGGCATTGCACTCAACGAGTACAATGAAGGCATTGCACTCAATGAGAGAGCACAACGAGTGCATGTTAGAGTTTGAGCACAAGTGCACAACAAAATTTGAGCAAGACTGAGTTTGATCATAGCGAAGGATGTGCACATGATGAAGGTTGAGCACAACGAATGTTTACACACAGTAAGAGTCAACCAAAGTGATTGGAAAGATTGAAGAACTTGCACTGGGTTGTGATAGAGATTTTAGGTTGATAAAAGCAGTGGTGGTAGAAACAAGAAGATCTTGGATATAAAATTGACATCACGGTTGTGAGACCAAACATAATAAGCATTAGAGGTATGTGTTGTTAATTTATCACCCAGCCAAAGACATCACAGAAGACTTGCGAGGACAAAATATCAGGCAAGAGATAATTTAATTTGTTTTTGCAAAGGTTGGCAATGTCATCGTGTTTGGAAGGTTTTATTTTGTGGTTGTTTTGGGGATTTAAATCCCACATCCTTCTTGCAAGAGACGTTAAGGAGTTTAAAAGAGCCTGAGCACAATAGGAAGTTTGTGAGCACCTCATGGTGCCCATGATGCCCAGTTGAAGGGCATTGGTGCTTTGCACACCATACACAGACTCACCCAGTTGGAGGGTGCAACACGTGGTAGATTATGAGTAATTTACGATGTGACTATTGAGTGGAGGATATCTACGCAAAATTCAGGATCCGTTGACTTGCTATGAGTTGACTGCATACGCAAGAATTTTTGTTGAACATATTTGAAGGTATGGAAAATTAATTTCTTTCTAAGGTGGTTGAAATTATTTAAAAGAAAATATTTTAGGGAGGTATAAGGAATTAGAGAAATAAATTAAAAGAGAGTTTATTGTGTTATTGTTTGAAGAAGAATATTGTTGGGTTACATATTGGGGATATAAGGAATTATTGAATATGTTGCTTTGAAATGAAAGCTTGTTGTTTTGAGTTTATTATTTGAGGAAAACTATTTGAGTTTGGGAGGTATAAGGAACTATTAAATACATTGCATTAAAGATGAGTTAGAAAAGAAATTGTTGAGTTTTTGTTATTTGAAGAAGAATGTTTGTTGGCCTTATATAGTGGAGTAATAAGGAATCATTAGGTAAACTTTGGTGATAAGTTGAAAAGGAGAGTTTGTTGTTTTTGAAGTACATGTGAAATAGTATAACCTCATACATTGCTTTAAGACAAGTCAAGGGGGTTACACAAGGGCAAGAATAGAGTGAAAGAATTTAATTGAGAAGAAGAACATATTGGGCATTTGTTAGTGCATATCATTATTTATATGTTCTTGAAGATAAAATAACTCTGGGTAGAATATGTTTGAATTACTTTAAGTTGAAGAAAGCATGTTTGGGAAAGTTATGAGCATTGTTTGTATGTGAGATTTGGGAAAGATATGAGCATTGTTTGTATGTGATGTTTGGGAAAGATATGAGCATTGTTTGTATGCAAACTTTGAGAAATTTATGAGAAAATTTGAACAGGTTTTGTGAGCATATTTGAGTAGGTTTTGTGAGTAGATTTGAGTAGGTTTTGTAAGCAGATTTAAGCAGAGTTATGAGCAAATCTATGAGCATATTTATGAGCATATTTGAGTAGAGTTGTGAGTAGCATTTGGAGTAGACCAGAGCAAAGGGGATTGGTGTCTTCTGTGGATAGAGGTCCACAAACTAGAGTAGAGGGAATTGATATCTCCTACAGATGGAGGTCCACAAACCAGAGCATAGGGGATTGGTATCTCCTATGGATAGAGGTCCATGAACCAGAGCAGAGGGGATTAGTGTCTCCTATGGATAGAGGTCTATGAACTAGAGCAAATGGGATTGGTATCTCCTGTGGATTGGTGTCCACAAAAATTGTAATAGGGAATTAGTTCCCAAGAAATTTACTAAGAAAGTTTATAAGAAATATTTCTCCATGGATGTAGCCCACATTGGGTGAACCACGTTAATGTGTGTCTCTTATGTGTGTGATGATTTGTGCATTGTTTCATTATTGCAATTGATAATATTGTATGATATTGCTTTGGAAATAAAAGTAAAAGTTTTATCTTATATTGTTCACCCCCCTCTCAGTATAAGCTTGTGTTCTTCAAATACCAAAAAAATGTCAAGAATATAAACATGCATTGATCACATACTCACCTCCTCCTTCTATCATCAAGCACTTGGTATTCATTTGAACCGTTTCTCCATAAGTGCTTTGAAGTTCTTGAGTTTTTCAATAACCTCATCTTGTATATGGATAATGTACTACCATAAATGCCAACATAAATCATTAATCAAGGTAAAAAGTACTTATTCCTAGAAAGAGATGATGTATCCATGGGTCCACAAATATAATAGTGAATGATATCCAAGGGTAGCATACCTAGTAGTCCCTTTTGTAAAAGACTCTCAATGATGCTTCCCCAAAACAAACCCCTCACAAACACTAGAAAAAAAGAAAATCGAATAATAAACTAATGATGACTTATTTACCTAAGTGACCCATAGTGAATATGCCCAATTTTGTGATTTAATTCCTATTCAACATCATCTACCTATGCCACCATAGCCACGAAATATTTCTTCTAAGGAAAGGAAGAATGAGGAGTCAATATTTCTCCTAGTTGATGAGCATTGTATACAATCTAGGTAGGTACACTTGAGAGGCATTAGGCATTGTATATGTGATTATAGAACTTGTTAGAGCATCTAATCTATATGCTCCTAGTGATAAAATACAAGTTATACCACAAGCTAATATTCATTCATTGCTAATCCTAGAGAATACAATAGAAGGAGATAAAATATATA
The DNA here is from genome assembly GCA_028583015.1 of Wollemia nobilis. Lineage (NCBI taxonomy): Eukaryota > Viridiplantae > Streptophyta > Pinopsida > Araucariales > Araucariaceae > Wollemia > Wollemia nobilis. Next base: position 1,322,698 of record JAQPPZ010002946.1, on the reverse strand, counting down.
CAACAATTAAAAATTGAAAACTAAAACCTAAAAACTATATGAACCTAATGAAGAAAGAATAAATCATAGAGCTATTGATATATCTGTAATCTGATCTTATTCGGCCAAGGTCAACAATGATGAAGCATCAAATAATGCTCTTGATTTAGCCTATGGGCAATGCCATGTAAGTCATTGAGCATCTTGACATAAGTATATGGGCATTCTATATGTAAGTATATGAGCATATTTTTATGTAAGCCTATGAGCATTCTTCTATGTGAGCCTAATAACATCTTGATGTAAGCCTAAGGACACCCCTTATGTATTCACCCTTAGTCATATTGGTTAGTTCACATGTAGTAAAAACTCACTACACCTAGGAGGGGTTTTTGGCTAATTTTCCAAGTTGACCCTAGCACAGGTAAATTATTGGAAGAAAGGTGAGAGTGAAAGCACACTATCATTTATTGTAATCAATGATAGGCACTGGATTCATAACATTTAAACTTTACCAATATTTTGGACATGAAAACTATTTGAGCTTCCTTGATCTATGATGAGCATAAAAAAAAGAGGATAAAAGTCATAAGAATTCCTTGAAGCCACATGCGTCATTGATTAAGTTGATAGAATGATGAATGCTAGTTTTTAAAGAAATTTAAGTCATAAAAGGAGTATAGGAACACACTTCATTGATGTCCTAGATCTATGATGGATGCTAATCCTAGGAAGGGCAAGTATAAAAGAAATGTCAAAAACTTATAATCCATAAACCTCTCATCCAATAGCCTATGCCATTTTGTAAAGATGCCAAAGGAATTATTAGAGAAGGATTTTGTTTTTGGTTGAGAGATGGATGCATGGTAAGTACATCGACACCACATGAGAGAATCAAAAGCCACCCCATCCAGGCCCATGTTTGAAAAGGTATCCCCCATTGATTTCAAATAGGAATAAGATCTAATAATCTATGAAAAATGAAGGAAAAGGTTGGAGGTACTCACCATGAAGCTTTTTCTACCATTCAAAAGTAATAATCAATGGAACAAGAAGAAACATGCAAATATCTGGAGAAACTTTAACAAGAAGAAATATATTATCCAAAAATTTAAAAATTTGGTGGTAATCCTTGTGTATTTTTCCTTAGAAAATCTTCTAGTGCATTAACAAAGATGACCATAGAGACTTCAGTGTCATGGTTATTGAATCCAATGATATTAATTGTAAGTGAATCATATTATTAGCCTTGGATAGGATCTCTAATAAAGTGGTTGATATAAAAAAAAGAAGTTTAAAATCTAGAGGTCCCTCAACCCTTAGAATTGATGGATCTAGTCCCCTAGACCTTGATCTCTTTAAGAATTGAGTGGAAACCAATCTCTCGTTTGATTTTAGGAGGACAATCCTACATTTTATGTATAAATAAGGGTTTAATTCTATTGTAAATATATCAAATAATGCCTGCTCATGCCTAGTATTTGGCATTGTAAGCCTTTCATTTTATTTTCATATTCTATGCATAAGCTGGAATCAAGCCTTGAGTCATATTTTTGAAGAGCATTGAGCCTATTTTGGTCTTGCATCTATGTAATATTACAACATATATGAGAAACTATGACTAGTTTCACTCTACCCTACTTCTTATGTATGTTTGAATGCTTGGGTGTAGATTGAAACCATGTTCATTTTCTAGATGTTAGTGAATGATTAATGCATTCATTTAGTTCATTATGCATAGAATATTGTTAGATATTGTCATATCACCTCCTTAGCTTAGGTTTTATTTTCTATAAATTTACTTTTCTACACATTTACATTTTTTCAAATCTCCCTCTCCTTTTTCCTTGATGATGTAAGTAGCATAGCAAGTAGAGTAGGAAGGCACATTGAAAATCACATATGAGGAGGATCTAAACATAAAATAATATTGGAGGTTTCCCTCCATGTGTTCATAATGCTTATGGAGCTTTTTTTATGTCACCCAATGTAATGCATGGACATCCAGGTGTGTTGGATCACCACTATAGGCATCCAAGACATAAACAATAATAGTTTACTAGCATGCCTAGTGGGATAAATATACAATATAATTTGCCTCATGCATTTAATATATTCCAGTTAGGATTTTGGTTAAGATCTCAACCAACTCATTTATTAAAGCAAAAAATATTCACTTGGTGACTCCACTAAAGAAGAAGACCAAAGAAACCACCAAGAGATATCGGATTGGTATTCTAGTGAAAATCCTAATTTATTGGCTTATTGAAGCATATCATACTTTCAATTGGTATCTTTGTTGAATCAAAAGGCCCACAAGTATATGAGAAAATAACCTATCATAATATCCTTTGTATGAGAAAATTTGTAAGCATTGGTGTTGCCTCTCAACCTAGTCCCAAAAGAAGAGCCTAAAATCAGAGCATGGTCGCACAATAGAATAAAATTTTGAGAAGGTTCCTAGCTTGGAATGGTAGAGATCCCTTGCTACCACCTGCACCCCTTGGTACATGGGATCCAATCTTGAATTTAGTCCTTCAACCATTGACATACTTCATGAGAGGATGATACAACCCCCATAGAGCACTTACACCACATGGTTATCCTATGCATGATGCACACCATTAAAGACCAAAATGTGGCTTTGATATTGTTAACAACATACTTAAAAAAAAAAGTGTAAGAATAGTACAAAATCCTTAACTCATATTCAATTTAGGGTTGGGACCAATTAGTTGATCTGCTAGTAAAAAAAATTTAAAAGAAGGTAGATGGATTATCCCTCTTAGAGCAACTCATAACCATTAAAAGAGATCCTATGGATACTATGAATGACCTCAATATTCTAATCTACATCACCTGATATAGGATTCCTGATGAGATATGACCACCTCTAGGTATGGTGTTCATTTGTTTAAAAGCTATTAAATCTAAGATCTCCATAATGGTTAATCTAGGGGAGGAAATTCTCTACCAACAATCTATGGGATTTTCATCTAGGGTAAGAATGACCTTGTTTAGATAGGGATACCGAGAACCCCTATTCCCTTGTTCCCAAATATGCAACCTCCAAGTTAACCACTTATGGTCATTTATCCAGAAACCTTCTAGCCTTTGCCTATCAAAGCTTCTATTTCTCTCTTTGTTCTTGAGTATCCCACTATGAGCTTGTACCCATATAATGATCTTGATGGAATAATAAGCTTACTCAAAACCATTTCTAACAAGGTCATTTCCCTTAGAAGATAATATAATGTGTAAATGTTCCAATACAAAGTGATTAGGGATATCAAACCTTCTAAAATTATCAAATATAATATGGCCACAATGTTTCAAATTATAGGAGGGTGAACCATCCTTGAAGCTAAAGCCAATATATATTGCATGTCCCCATACCATTGCAACATATTCCTACCAATATTGTCTAGGAGATCATGCTCACATAGAATAAATTTGTGAAATATCTCAACATGCGATATTACTCTCATATAAATACCTAGTCTCTCAATATTTATTTTGAGGACAATCTACAGTAAAGTGTAGCAATACAAAATACAACTATACATGTTCAGTAAATCACATCAAAAATAAATCCATAAACATAGATCCAATATTAGGTTTAAACACAAATTGCACAACCTAAAATAAATTGTGATTAGACTCTAATAATATAAGATGAGGAGATTTGTGATACATTCAAAAGGACCACCATCTCAGAAACAGTGAGGCTACAAGGCTGGACCAACTATATGATAAGGGATATGAAAAGGACAATCCAAACTAACTAGGTGGACCCAAATTTTACAAGCAAATAGGAAGGTCCCTTAGCACCCAAATAATATGCTCTTGAAACCTCTAAGAAGGAAAAGAAAATTCCTATTCATTTTGGAGCTCTAGAGAAACCCAAGTCTCAATTGATGCCAAAGAAATCCACTATACCTATTTCTCCTTTTGATGTAAAGTTCGTACCTGGATAAATAAAGCATTTGAAGGAGGATTTATAGAAACTCAAAGTGTTAGGAAATGAAAGGCCATATGCAATCCCCTAAATATCTAGCCCTAAGGTAGGACAAATCATCTCTTTAGATTGGGTTCACTTAGAGCCATTCTATAACCATCACATCAAATACTTACCTGTATTAAATACAAGCATGGGTCAAACATCCATGACTAAAGAGGAGCATATAGGTTGGAAAAATCCACCAACAAGGCTCATTATTCCATTCTAGACAACCAAATGAACTAATGGGTGGATGGCATTTGGAATCCTAATCCTGAGGAGTTCTTTGAGCCAATGAGAATATGATAAATATATAAAATTATATCACCCTTGCATAATAATAATAATAACAACAATTTTTGACTAACATATTTTTCTAAGTTGTCTTGTAACAAGTATTCATGGAAGCAACATACATAGGTGCCATAGATAGATTGATGGCCTGCATGTGTGAAGTAGCATGAGTCATCCCATCAAATAATTTATGGATGAATGATTTTAACCAAGGCATTGGACAGTCAACTAATGAAGCATGAATTATTTTGGTTATAAAATACATGTGGTCAATTTGTGCTCAATCAAGAGCCATTACAAGGGAAGTCTAGGTCCAAGACAATGTGAACTATTTGATTAAAGCTATTAATGAGCGACAATGTAGATGACTTTCTAAATTGGAAATAACTAGTATATTATCATAGAAATATTTATAAACCATCCCATATGATCATCAAAAAACACCATCCATTGCCAAGGGAGTTTGATGAGTATTTATTTAGCTTGTATTATTTATGATAAATTGTTTAATTTCTACCTTTAAATCATGATTGCAATATATTTTAATGGTTATTTCTGTTTATTCCTGTGATTTATCAGTTAAAATTATGGATATGGTTACTTTGATAAATGTATGTATTTCATGCAAAATATGCGTAAGTTGTGTATGATTATACAGGAAAGTGTTGAAGAATATCTTTAAGTATATGATGCAGTAGCACAAGCTTCAGATCAGACCTTGGACATGAGAATATGAACATAAGTATGATGGATTAAGAAAGCTCTAAATACAGTTACAAAATATAGTAGCTGATGACTATTACAGAATACATAACTGATGACTATTATAGAATATAGTTATTGAAGCATGTTACAGAAGGTAGCTGCTAAAGACTATTGCTGAAGAGATCTTTTAATAGCAGTTATAGAAGAAACTTGACCAAGTCAATTGATCGATGTTGCATGCCATATAAGTGACAACATAACATTTTTACATGGTAGCAAAGTATTTCCAGTCAACATGATTAGTTGACTTGTCAAAGATTATTCACGAGGATATTATAATTAATAAAGTTGTAAAAATATTCTATAAAGTCATGAAATTAGAATATTGTTAGATTGTTTAGATTTTGACGCAAGATTGTTATGTCCTTCATGAGAATAAAGGGGCATATAGTTACATTTTATATCTTGCAAAATATTCAAATTAGTATTATTTTGTTATGTTCGTTCATGTATTACCACTTGGACCACTTAGGCTATTTATTGAGTCCAAGGAGGATTAGAAAATTGTGTTTGTTTAGAATAATTATATTATTTCTATTAAGTACATAGTTGTCACATTATCAAGTCCACAACGCCACATGGAAAGTTATGTAGCCAAGTCATATTATATATTACATAGGAAGACATTTGAAAATGTTTAATCATCAATCACCTATCTAACGAAGAAATGTTCGAAGTCTAGCTAATGTTTGTACAATTTTTGAGGAAATGTGCCAGCATGTACATCTAAAATTCCAGTAATAAAAGCAACACTTTACTTTTTACATATGGTAACTATATCATTTGTGTAATTTACTGCTTGATTTCTTTTATGTAGTTGTAATTGTAATTTTACTGCATCCATAGAATAGAATAATGTTAGTAGTAGTTATGCATCTTAGTTACTGAGATAAAGTAGTTTAGGGGAGAAAGACTTACACTATCCTCTAGGAGACAGGATCCACTCCTATAGTAAATCCCTAATCTCTCGCCCCTACAATAGGTTAGAAATAGTTAGTACATAAAAATTAACCTTAGAATATAAAATAAATTAAATTGCATTATCATAGATCAAAAAGTAAAAATAGATAATTAAAACTAATTGCACGAGGATCCTCATCAGTAGGTAATTGTTATTAGTTATCCTCATCAATAGATAAAATAATTATTAGATTAACTCATCAACAGGTAAAATCATATTCATTACATAAATCATAAATTGCACTTTATTTTTCATTCTTGCACAATTTAATTTATGTTCACTATAATCATTACTTTTTTGCACAACTTGAAACTAAAAGAGATATAAATTAATCTTAGAATTGATCCCCACGGTACAATCTATACTGGATTCCTACTCTTTAAATCTAACCTTGATTACACTGGATTGACAAATATTAAATGTAAGCTATTACAATCGATCATTTTGGCACCGTTTTCGGGGAGAGTAGTGTCGTAGTGGTTAATCAAAAATTTGTTGGTTGTACGAGAGGCTTACTTGTGTTGCCAGGTTATTTTCTCATGAGGAATATTTTTAATTCTTTCATAGTCGAAATTTTATTTTCTACAAAATTTCATTTCCTGCAAATTTGTAAGCTTTCGGTGATTATTATTGCTTAATTTGGTTTAGGACTTGTAAGAAAACAAGGAAGTAGGTATGACTGAGTGGCACAGTCATAGTGAAACACCCCTAAATACTTAGGCCCTGTATAAGTAGGAAGTAGATATGGTTGAGTGACACAACCATAGTGAAACCCTCCTAAATAATCAAAGTAGTAATAGTTTTACCTTTTATTTCAATAATTTCATTTCCAGTAATTTCCAAGCTTTGGGCGATTACTATTCATTTGTTTTGGTCTAGGTTCTCCTATAAAAAAAAATAGGAAGTATGTATGACTGAGTGACATAGTCATAGTGAAACAGTCCTAAATTATTAGGACATGTAAGAAGCAGGAAGTAGGTATGGTTGAGTGGCACAATCATAGTGATATAAAATTTCCTATATAATCAAAGATGTGATAGCAAAATAACCTTTTACTTTCAATAATTTCTTTTCTAGCAAATTTTACTTTTCAAGCAATATTTCATTTTATTTCCTGTTATACTAAAATTAGTTGTATGGATTCATAGACTGAGTCACACCTAGTTTTAGTTATAGCAGGATTGCTTAGAAAATAGAAAATTTATTTTGTTTTCCTACTATGTTAAGGATAGTTATAAATTCATTTGTTGTGACTTATATTTAAACTTGGCAACAGTAGGATTAAAACAGAAAACCAAAATCAAAATCCAAACAAAACCAAAACCAAAGAGAGATCAAGGAGAATAAAATATAGGTTGCTAGATGGTGGAAAATAGTCTAAATTAGTTTGCACTTATAGATCTTAGAAAATTACTAATACAACAAGAAGTTAACCCTCTTTTTGAGCAATGAAATAAAACATCCAGTCAAGAGTGGAAGTGTTTGTGTGAATGCATTGACGTTATTAAAGAGAGATTAGATGAGTTGAAGAAAATCAAAAGAATTGGCATATTAAAAACCCTAGGGTCGAACTACCATTCATATTATCTAGATCTTGGAAGGAGTTGTGAGAGTTGGCTTTGGGATAGAAGAGTAACACTAAATCCAAAAATTTACGCTTGGAATCAATATTTTGAGGACTCTCTCATCATTCACAACTTTCTTGCAAATATAGAAAAGAGAGAAGTAGGCCTAGAATATAGCTAGAAATATCACAAGATACCTGGAGCTGTGAAATTTAGAGAGTTGTGTCAAGAATTACGCTATGAGTTACAATTTGGAAATCCCAATCCCATTCCAACACAAGATTTTATTGTTCAATTGATCCAATTAGTGACATACTACTTTAATTTTGAAGAGGAACACTTCATGACACTTGAAAAACTTGATACAATTAATGATATTCATAGACTATTAAAATAAGATTAGACATTGTTGCAAAAAATAAGAGAACTTAGAAAATTCATGAGAAAACCTAGAGACTCTAAGGGAATATTTATAAAGATCAACAAATCAAAAGAAAATTTCCAAAGAGACTTTAGCAGGCAGCCTGTAATTTATAAGTTAAAAGAAATTGAAACAACAACATCAACCAATCAAGCTGAAATCCTAGAACAATATCCCAACTCATATTTATTACCTAAACCAAAATTTGACAATCATGTATATCCTTCTTCTATTTTTATTAAACCCATACCTGGTCCAATTCTTGAAATCTTATATTCAGTTATGGCTGACCAACATAGTGGGTAGGGAAAAGTAGAAGAAAACTAAAGGGAGGATAGACAAATATAGAATAGATACCAAAGAAGAAATGGGTAAAGAAAGACATTTGCCTTCCCAATATTACATACAGATGGGACATCAAGAGAACCTAAGTCAATATTTGTTTCTCTATTACCCACATTCCATGGGAAACCACACGAAGATCCAAATACTTTTATTTTTGAATTTGAAGTGGTGTGCCAAGCCTACTTTTACACCACCAATGAAAAAAATCTAAGATTGTTTTCCTCTACTCTTAAAGATGCAGCTTTAAGATGGTTCATGGGTCTAGGAGAAAATATTTGTAATCGATGGGATGGAGAACATGGATTAAAAGAGTTATTTATTTAATGATATCAGGATTACTGTAGAGTTAGGGATAAGAAATTTGAGCTATTTCACATGAATAAAAAAGAAGAAGAATATTTGGAGGATTACCTTGAGAGATTTCTATTCGTTGGGTCTAGAGTAAATATAGATCTCGATGAAGAAATCTTAAAAGAAATATTTCTAAAAGGACTGAAAGAAGATGTCCTTGAGGTTCTGAACCTTATGGAAAAAGGAGATATCCATATTATGATGTTTGAGGAGATTGTAAACCTTTGTAGAAACTATTCAAGAAACAAACCTCTAAGAAGCAATAAGTATACATCCACAGGAGGAGTGATAAGAGTAGAAATTGGAAACATGTTGGAAGGTTTAAAAATTGATCTGCTAAGCACCTTGACTACATCTTTGGATTTAATGGATAGGAAGACTAAAGCATAGGACAATGAAGAGATTTATTGTCACAAATATAGAAAAAAGCATAACCTAAGGGAATGTCCTCTCAACATTACAAATATTTCCAACATTTCTGCTTGTAAAATTTGTGATAAAAATCACAAAACTAAAAACTGTAAATATATCTCTGTTGTTAAAGTTGCCATAAAGGAACCTAAAGTTGAATAGGTAGAAGACATTTATTTTTTATCCCAAATATGGAATGGTCCATTTAATGGACCACCTAATTGGTCAAACCTTAGTTATTATAACTAGCAAATGCCTAATGAATGGTCCAATGCACCAAACTAGATAAATTACAATTCTTATTCAAATTATCAAGACTAGAACATACCCAATGGGCCCACTTTATGGCCAATATCTATGGAAATACGCCTCCATGAAATCAAGGAATGTTAAATCAAAACATGCCTAGTTGGAATACCAATGGCCAATACAATTAGGAAGGATCTGGGTGGTCTCAAAATCCATCACAATAACAAAACTTTCAAAACCAATTTAGGGGACAAGCCCCTCAAAATCTGCCTCAAAATATATTTCTTCCACATCTAGTTAATAATAATAATCCTCCTAAGCAACCCCATATTCCAACTCAACCAGTATTTAATCCTAACAATAATAAGAATGTTCAACAAGTCTATGAAACTAGTGAAATGTGTTCTGCAGCACCTTGTCAATAAATTCAATTAATATCTATAAAAGTATTGGAAAATAATGTAACTCTCACAGAAATTGATAATTCCATTGAATATTTGTTCTAAAAGGAGGATAACAATGAGAAGAAAATAAAAAATTCACCAAAACAATTTCCAACAAAACAACAAGATATCCAAATTCCTCAAAGGAAGGAAGTAGAGATACCATTTCCTCAAAGACTAGCAAAACCAAAAGAACCATCTTAGCCAGATTTTAACTTCCTTCAGGAATTAGAAAATGTTACTATTAAAATCCCTTTATTAAAAGCTATCAAGGATATCCCAATCTATTCCAAGCTCATCAAAAATATATGCCAAAATTTAGGAAGGAAAAATAAGAATTAAGCCCAAACTATTCAAGTCATTGGACAATTGTCTGAGATAACAACAAAAGGTAGGTTATTGCCAAAATATACAGATATTGGAATACCTATACTCATGGTACACATTGGTGACATAGCCATGTAAAATATTTTGGTTGATCTAGGATCCACTATTAATATCATGACTAAAGAAACAATGGAATATTTAGGGGTACATAAATTGCAATCAACTTCTATTGTACTCCAACTCGTAGATAGGTCCACTATCAAGCCTGAAGAAAAACTAAAAGATGTTATAGTCTCTATAAGTTCATGGGAATACCCTGTAGAATTTATAGTTTGACAAGCCAAAAAAAGTTAGGGGGACATCCCTTAATTTTAGGGTACCCATGGCTTGCAACAACTGATGCTTACATTAGTTGTAGATTAGGAAATATCACTATTTTTAATGGTAAGAATACTAAAGACCTTAGCCTATTCCCTGAATCAACAATAGAAAAATATTTTCCAAAGCAACTATGGTATGATTTCCCTCATAATTTTGATGATATCCAAACCTTATCAATCAATGGTTTGAGTGAACATCTTCAACAAGAAATTGAGGGACCATTACCATTACTATTAGGAAATAAAAAAGAAGATCAAGGTCAAGACAATGGTTGTTCATATAAATTTACTGTCTATTAATGAGGCAAGCACAAGTCAGTCTCAAAAAATGATACCATATGACTATCACTTAAATATTCTTGAACATGAAAAATGCAAGTAAATAGATATCACACCAGGAAGAACCTTGAATATCAGTGATGAGCTTACAAGCATAAAAGAATCACAATTAATAGATGTGCTTAAGAAATATTAATAAAAATTTGCATGGAACTACGAGGATATGAAGGGTATACATCCAAATGTTTGCACCCATCGTATTTTTATCCAAGAAGGATGTTATCCAGTAAGACAACCCCAAAGAATAATGAATCCAACAATGAAATATGTGGTTCAATAAGAAATCATTAAAATATTGAAGGCAAGATTTATATATCCAATTTTTGACAGTCAATAGGTGTCACCTATTGTGATAGTCCCTAAAAATAATGGTAAATGGAGGATTTGTGTGGACTATAGGGAATTAAACAAGGTAACAAAGAAAGACTATTTTCCCTTGTTGTTCATTGATCAAGTTCTTGATACCCTAGCTAGAAAGAAATATTTCTACTTTTTGGATGGTTTTAGTGGCTATAATCAAGTTTCCATTGTTGAAGAAGATTAGGAAAATATAACCTTCACATATTGAGTAGGTAACTATGCTTACAAAGTATTAACCTTCATATTATGCAATGCACATGCAACTTTTCAAAGAGTTGTTTTAGCTATCTTTACTGATTTAATCAATGAGTGTGTAGAACTCTATATGGACGACTTCAAAGTCTACGATAATACCTTTGAAGAAATTTTATCAAGCTTGCAAAGAGTTCTGGTTAGATGCCAAGATCAAAACATATCTTTGAGTCATGAAAAGTGTTTCATGATGATGAGAATAGGTATTATTCTAGGATATTATATATTAGAAGAAGGTGTTAAAGTAAATCCTGCAAAAATACAAGCTATTCAATCTCTTAAACCTTCAAAAATACAAATAGAGATGAGAAGCTTCCTAGGACATGCAGGATACTACCGTAGATTCATTAAAGACTTCAGTAAAATTGTTGCTCCCATGCTTAAGCTCTTAATCAAAGAAAGTGAATTCAATTGGACTGAAGCATGTCAAGAAGCCTTTGAAGTTATAAAAGATAAATTAATTACTGCTCCAATCATGAGAGGGCCAAATTGGAAATTACCATTCCACATACATTGTGATGCTTTAGGTTACGCAATAGGGATAATATTGCAATATATTGAGAAAAAATACCTTATGCTATCTATTATATAATTAAAAAATTGCATGGAGCTAAGCTTAATTACACTATTATTGAAAAAGAATTTTTAGTTGTAGTCCATGCCATTAATAAATTCAAATATTACATAATAGGGTATGAAGTATTTGTTCACACTGATCAATTTACCATTAAATACTTAATTAACAAAGCTACAACATGAGGTATATGTTGAGCAAGGTGCAGCAACAATATTGTCATTGTTGTCAACACAGTCAGATAGATCTATTGTTGCAATGGATAGGAAGTTCAAAAGCTATTTAGATGCAGAGGACAAGAGTTCAAAGGTTACTCAGAGTATGTACAGTGATTTTCCAAGAAGACCGAAGTGGCCCATTTGCAAAAGATCAAAGAAAAAGACAAGTAAGAAAAGTGTCGCGATATCGCGACATATACAACAGGCAAGAAAAACTGCCACGATATCGCGACATGTTGAGAAGAAAGGAAAAATGTCACGATTTCATGACATGTTCGAAGAGAAAGCGCAAGCAAGAAAACTATCATGATTTCATGACATGTTCGAAGAGAAAGCGCAAGCAAGAAAAACTATCACGATTTTGTGACATGTTGGAAGAGAGAGAAGCAAGTGGAAAAAACTATCACGATTTCATGACATGTTGGAAGAGAAAAAGGCAAGTGGAAAAACTGTCATGATTTTGCGACATGTTGGAAGAGAAAAAGGCAAGTGGAAAAACTGTCGCGATTTCACGACATGTTGGAAGAAAAAGAGAAAGCAGGAAGAAGTGTCATGATTTCGTGACAAGTTCGAAGAAAGAGAGTAAGTTGGAAAAGTGTCGCGATTTCGCAACATGTATAGGAGAGAGAAAGTAATATGGAAAAGTGTCACGATTTCGTGACATGTCACAATTTCGTGACAAAAAGTGCAGGAAGGAAGAAAAAGAAAAAGTGTCACGATTTCGCGACATGTCGCATTTTTGCGACTCAAAAATCGTAGGAAGGAAGAGAAGGAAAAGTGTCGTGATTTCACGACATGTCGCATTTTCATGACTTGAAGAAAGCAAGAAGGCAGAGAAAGGAAAAGTGTCACGATTTCGCGACATGTCGCATTTTCGCGACTTGAAGAGAGCAAGAAGGAAGAGAAAGAAAAGTGTCACGATTTCGTGACATGTCACATTTTCGTGACTTGAAGAAAGCAGGAAGGAAGAGAAAGAAAAGTGTCACGATTTCACATGTCGCATTTTCGCGACTTGAAGAGAGCAGGAAGGAAGAGAAAGAAAAGTGTCACGATTTCGCGACATGTCGCATTTTTGTGACAAATGAAAGAGAGGAAGCGTACGGAAGTAGAACTGTCACGATTTCATGACAAAAGCAAGGAAGAAGACTTCGAAGGCAGAAGTGTCACGATTTCATGACAAAAGCATAGAAGGAAGACTGAAATATAGAAGTGTCACGATTTCGTGACAAAAGAAGAGAGGAGTGTCACGATTTCATGACAAAAGTAGAGATGAAGTGTATGGAGGGGTAAAAGTGTCACGATATCGTGACATGTCGCATTTTCACGACTCATAGAAGGGTAAGAGGAGAGAGAACAATAGTGTCGCGATATCGCGACATGTCGATTTTTGGGACAAAGGATTAGAGAAAAAGAAGAGAGTGAAAGTGTCACGATATCGTGACATGTTGTATTTTCACGGGCCTAAGCTAAGAGAAAGAGGAGAGAGAAAAAGTGTCGTGATATCGTGACATGTAGTATTTTTGCGGTCCGATGCAAAGATAAAGAGCAAGGAGAAAAAGTGTCACGATATCGTGACATGTATTTTCGTGGTCCGATGCAAAGAGAAAGAGGAGAGAGAAAAAGTGTCACGATATCGCGACATGTAGTATTTTTGCGGTCCGATGCAAAGAGAAAGAGAGAGAGAGAGAAAAAGTGTCACGATATCGCGACATTTATTTTCGTGGGCCAAAGCAAGGAGAAAGAGAAGGAGAAAGTGAAAGTGTCGTGATATTGCGACATGTTGTATTTTCACGGTTAAGTTGAAGCCGACGAAGACCGACGAACAACCGACTAATTTTAGGGTTTTCAGTTGTTATGCAAGCCGACTAAGATTAGGGTTTTCATCATGAAAATGTTGTTATAAAAGGAGGGTTGTTTGGAGAATTGAAGTGAAGTTGGAGAAGTCGTTGAATGCGTGTCAAAGTGTGAAATGTGGCCGTAAGAGCGCAGAAAGCACAGAAGCGACGAGATGATGGCGAAGTGCGCAAAGTGAGTGAAGAGTCATGTCGAATTGTCCTAAGTGCGTCTGTGATTGCGTAGAGAAAGCAGAAGGAGCAAAGAGTGCAAAGGGCGAAGACGAATGCAAAGTGGAGCTATAACGAAGCAGAGTGTGCGAAGTGATTGCATAGAGAGAGCAGAGTGCGCAGAGAGCGCAAAGGTGAAGTAGACCAGTCAGGGTCTTGCAAAAGTGAAGGTATCTTACAAACAAACTTATAGATTCAAATTGAAGTCCAGGTTGTAGCTTGGCATCAGGGGTTGGTGCTCCTTTTTGTTGGTGCAGATAAATCAGGGGTTGGTGCTCCTTCCAGTTGGTGCTGGTAAATTGATTGTAAAGTTGATGCTTTGCAAAGGCTGGATTTGGATGGTAGTCCAAGCAGTCATTCTTGAGGAGTAGCCAAATTGGTGAACCTCGTTAAAATCTTGTGTTGTGTGATGTTCTCTTGTGATACTTGCTTTATCTGGTTTTAAGGTTTCTTTATTTTAGTTTTAAGAGCTATAAATTCAAGTTTAAAGAACTACACTGATTCACCCCCCCTCTCAGTGCCATTGTAAGACTAACAATTGGTATCAGAGCCAAGTTCCCTTCTCAGGCTAAATCAGCTAGGGTTGATCTTGGATTAGTAAGCAATGGGTAAGAAGAATAGATCCTCCTCCAAAAGGGCATCTCAGTCAGTTTTAGTTCCTGTGGAAGAGAAAATTGAACCAGAAGAGGTTGAAGGCTTCTCATCAAACAAAGCACCTTTGTTTGATGGAACTAATTACGCGATCTGGAGAATCAGGATGCAGGCATATCTTTGTGCTTTGGGATACTACATCTAGGATTCAATAAACAATGAATACACAATACCCATCACTCCTCCAACCGATGCTACCGATAAGAATCTATTTGAAAATGACTCAAAAGCAAGGAATGCTATTAGGTGTGGATTAGTAGACAGTGAATTGGTAAAGATCAAGAGTTGTAAAATGGCAAAAGAAATATGGGACAAACTGAGGAGTATTCATGAAGGAGACGATGAGATCAAGGAGGTCAAGTTACAAACACATCAAGCTCGGGTCGAAGCTTTAAAGTTGAATAACGATGAGAACATAGAGGTATATATGCTGAAAGTTAATGAAGTCCTAGAGGATGATTCTAAAAGAGAAACAAAAAAAGAACAGAAATGTGATGAAGAAGAAATTGATGCAGAAATAAATTTGAAAGAGGAACTAATTGCAGCTCTGGATGAATTGAAGATAGAAAGAAAAAGGAATAAGGAAATCTCAAGAAAGCTTGATGATGCAAATGAAATAATAACAAGGTTGAAAGTACAGGTAGAAGAATTCAAAAGGATTGAAGAAACTCTCAAGTCACAGATCAATGAGAAAGAGATTGGTTGCTGCAAACAAGAGGAAGAGACTATTTTATTGAAGAAACAACTAGAAGAGGCCAATACAAATCTCAAATTCGAGAAGAGCACAGAGTTGCTAGATAAAATGATAAACCAACAAAGAAGCTCCACGGATAAGCATGGTCTTGGATATGAAGTTGAACAACCTTCATCTTCCAACTCTGCAGAGAAGAAGAAGTTCACTGTTGAAGGATCGAAGCAAGAAAAGTTTGAAGTTGAATCTTCAAAAGGAAGAAAATATCAAAGGAGATCTACAACAAAGTAGCCACAACAAAAGAGGTTCTATCACTCTCACTCTATTCATAATAATACTTTTAATGGCTATTGTTTCAGATGCAACCAGTATGGTCACAAGGCAACTTATTGTGGATTGAATAATAAATCAAAGAGTTATGATGGTAGAAATACATCTGCGTTTCTGAGTGAACACTATGTACAATGTTTTCAATGTAATGGTCATGGGCACATAGCAAGGTTTTGTCCAAGCACTTTTGTATCTAATCTAAGGCAAAATAGTAGATTTCATCAGATGCAAAGAATGCAACACAGACAGGGAATAAATCATGTACATAAAAGAAAGGAAAATAATCATTCATCAAGGATGCACAAGAGACAACCACACAAGAGAAATGTTCGAGTTCACAAAAAGGTGCAAAACAGGGATGCAGTTGAAAAATCCAAGCCCGAGTTCAAGAAAGTTTGGAGAAAGATAGAAGAAAGGAAATCGTGTCTCCTTGGACTGAAGGAGACTACTCCTCTATTGCACTAAGCAACTCCAGGTAGCACATCCTCAGGGGGAGCAATCTTAAAGTTTTATTTTAATGCTCCTATGTATTTGTTTGGGTTTATGAGGATGAAAGGCAAGTAGTTAGGGGGAGTTGTCGTATAGTTGTCGAAGTGTGTTTTTAGTTCATGTAGTTGTTTGTGGAAGTGCCGTGAAGGGTGGTGATTAAATTGAGAGTTCTCATTATTGGTAGTATTGCTATATGTCATTGTTGTACTGGTGATGGTTCTTACTGCCACTATCCAAAGTTAAGGATTATAACAGTTCAGATAATTTGGTTAGTGAAAGAATGTTGCTCTAGCCGTATATATGTGTTTCGATAAAAGCAGTGGGTATTTGAACTACACATTGATGTGAAGATTGTTAGATCTAGTATGACGCTGTGGTGAAAATTATTGAAGTCTGATTATTGATTCATGTTTAGCTCATCAAGATGAGCAACTTTGCTTTATGAATCATACCTATCCGAGGTCCAGAAGTATGAGTTTGAGTAAGGTGCACTATAGTTGGCCGTGAAGTGGTTAACAAAATATTGTTTTCTGATTCGAACAGTTGAAAGTAAGGTGTGACCAGCGGTGACTGTAGAAAACATAGACCAAGTTGAAAATGTAAAGAGGGATTTGGTTGGTGTTGTGGTACTGTGTTTGATGCTTGCACAGAGTTGGTAGTAAAATTGCAGTGTTGGTACAGTGTTGGACAAAAGTTGGTACAAGTGTGAGTCACTTGACAATTTTTTTGGGATGTGAAATTAGCATTTTTGAATGGGAAGCTTGAAGAAGAGGTTTATATTGAGCAGCCAGATGGTTTCCAGCTTGGTGATGATCCCAACTTGGTTTGTAAGTTGAAGATATATGGCTTGAAATAGGCACCCCGAGCATAGTATGCATGGTAGCATGATTTTAGGCTAATCCCAAGGAGACTCATGTGACAGGAGTAAAAAGGATTGATTGTGGTTTCTTTTTCGAAAGTGATTGGTTTAATGCTTCAAGGTTTTCTGGTTTGAGAGTTGTTATTAAACCTTATTTTATAAGCATTGTTGTTGAAGCCATTAGTTGGTTGAAAAACCTGAGTTAGGGTTTGATAAGAACATGAGTATCATTGTTATGTGAAGAATATTTTATAAGCATTGTTGTTGAAGCCCATTGGTTGTGCAAAGAACTTGAACTTGAGTTAGAGAAAAACATTTTGAGTTGGTTGATACATGCTTCGACTAGGGTTTGTGATAAAGAGTTGTTCATTGAGGTGATTGGTTGAGTTGAGTTGATTGAGCCTAGTCAAGTGATTGGATGCATGTGGTTGTTCAAGTTCCATAAAATAAACATTCCTTGATTTGAGTTGAGATTGAGATTTGAGAATAGAAGATATTAAGTCTCTAACAATTCTCTTTATGCTTCTATGAAGTGGATTTGATTTGAGACTTGTCATTCATTGTTGAGTTCATTTTGAGTACTACTTGAGCATGATTGATTGAGCCTTTGAAGAAGGCCTTTGGGAAATATTTGAGGACAATGCTGGGACAGATTTGAGGACAGTGTTGGGACAAATTTCTAGAGAATATTTGGGCAAGTTCTTGGTGAGATTGCTAGAGAAGATTTGGGCAAGTTCTTAGTGAGCTTGTTGGAGCAGATTTGGACAGGTTCTGTGTGAGCTTGTTATTCAGCATTGGACAAGTTCTATGTGAGCTTGTTAAGCAGGTTCTATGTGAGCCTATTGAGCAGGTTCTTAGTAAGCCCATTAATAGAGCTTTGGAGGTGACAGAGTATAGAGGACAAAGTCTCAATGGATAGAGATCCAGCAGCCAACACAGTTGAAGATAGATCTGAGTGAGGATTCTTCAAGTGGAGAGAGGTCCACCAGTCAGTGCAGCAGAGAGACAGAGTCTTCTATAATATCAAGGGTACTATGGAGTATGGGTTATGGTATCCGAAAGGTAAATACTTCACCCTTACTTCGTATTCAGATGCAGATTGGGTAGGATGTGTAGCTGATAGAAAGAGTACCAGTGGAGGTGCATTCTATCTTGGAGATAGATTGTGGAGTGGTCACACTTCCCAAGAATTGACTAGCTACAGGGATCACATTCTCAGGGGGAGCATTTAAGTATTTGATTATCTGTTTGCTCATGTTCATGATTTTTGCTAAGTGTAATAAATTGTGCCTGAGAATGTTGTGCATGGACTCAAGGGGAGTCTGCAGTAGCCCTTTGGTATTATTGTCAAAGGGGGAGAAGAGTTACAGGAAATTGCACATGTGTTGCCAACAATTCCAAAGGGGGAGATTGTTGAGCAAGGTGCAGCAACGATATTGTCATTGTTGTCAACACAGTCAGATAGATCTGTTGTTGCAGTGGATAGGAAGTTCAAAAGCTATTCAGATGCGAGAGGACAGGAGTTCAAAGGGTACTCGGAGTTTGTACGAGTGATTTTCCAAGAAAACTGAAGTGGCCCATTTGCAAAAGATCAAAGAAAAAGACAAGTAAGAAAAGTGTCACGATATCGTGACATATACAACAGGCAAGAAAAACTATCACGATATCACGACATGTTGAGAATAAAGGAAAAATATCACGATTTCACGACATGTTCAAAAAGAAAGCGCAAGCAAGAAAAACTATCACGATTTCATGACATGTTCGAAGAGAAAGTGCAAGCAAGAAAAACTGTCATGATTTCACGACATGTTGGAAGAGAGAGAAGAAGCAGGAAAAACTATCACGATTTCGTGACATGTTGGAAGAGAAAAAGGCAAGTGGAAAAACTATCACGATTTCGTGACATGTTGGAAGAGAAAAAGGCAAGTGGAAAAACTATCACGATTTCGTGACATGTTGGAAGAAAAAGAGAAAGCAGGAAAAACTGTCATGATTTCGTGACATGTTGGAAGAAAGAGAGCAAGTTGGAAAAGTGTCGCGATTTCATGACATGTTGCATTTTCATGACTAGAATAGGAGAGAGAAAGTAATATGGAAAAGTGTCACGATTTTGTGACATGTCACATTTTCATGACTCGAAAAGCACAGGAAGGAAGAAAAAGAAAAAGTGTCATGATTTCGTGACATGTCGCATTTTCGTGACTCAGAAAGCACAGGAAGGAAGAGAAGGAAAAGTGTCACGATTTCGTGACATGTCGCATTTTCGTGACTAAGATAGCGAGGAAGAGAGAAAGTTGAAAAGTGTCACGATTTCATGACATGTCGCATTTTCACGACAAAAAGGCAAGAGAAGGAGAGAGAAAGAAAAGTGTCACGATTTCGTGACATGTCACATTTTCGCGACTCGAAGAGAGCAGGAAGGCAGAGAAGGAAAAGTGTCATGATTTCATGACATGTCGCATTTTTGTGACTTGAAGAAAGTAGGAAGGAAGAGAAAGAAAAGTGTCACGATTTCGTGACATGTCGCATTTTCACGACTCGAAAAGAGTAGGAAGGAAGAGAAAGAAAAGTGTCACGATTTCGTGACATGTCGCATTTTCGTGACAAAAGAAAGAGAGGAAGCGTACGGAAGCAGAACTGTCATGATTTCATGACAAAAGCAGAGAAGAAGACTTCGAAGGCAGAAGTGTCATGATTTCGTGACAAAAGCAGAGAAGAAGACTTCGAAGGCAGAAGTGTCACGATTTCATGACAAAAAAGAGAAGTAAGTACCTCGAAGGCGAAGTGTCACGATTTCATGACAAAAGCTAAGACGAAGGCTACGAAGGCAAAAGTGTCACGATATCGCGACATGTCGCATTTTTGTGTCGACTCAAGAAGAAAGAGGAGAGAGAATAACAAAAGTGTAGCGATATCGCGCAATGTCGCATTTTCGGGACAAAGGATTAGTGAAAGCGTACGGAGGTGAAAGTGTCACAATATCGTGACATGTATTTTTGTGGGCCTAAGCTAAGAGAAAGGGCAAGGAGAAAAAGTGTCATGATATCGCGACATGTATTTTTGCAGTCCGATGCAAAGAGAAAGAGGAGAGAGAAAATAGTGTCGCGATATCGCGACATGTAGCTTTTTCGCGGGTCCGAATGCAAAGAGAAAGAGGAGAGAGAAAAAGTGTCGCGATATCGCGACATGTAGTATTTTCGTGGTCCAATGCAAAGAGAAAGAGAGAGAGAGAAAAAGTGTCGCGATATCGCGACATGTATTTTTGGGGGCCAAAGCAAGGAGAAAGAGAGAGAAAGAAGTGTCGTGATATCGTGACATGTTGTATTTTCATGGTTAAGTTGAAGCCGACGAAGACCGATGAACAACTGACTAATTTTAGGGTTTTCAGTTGTTATGCAAGCCGACTAAGATTAGGGTTTTCATCATGAAAATGTTGTTATAAAAGGAGGGTTGTTTGGAGAATTGAAGTGAAGTTGCATAAGTCGTCGAATGCGTGTCGAAGTGTGAAATGTGGCCGTAAGAGCGCAGAAAGCGTAGAAGCGGTGAGATGATGGCGAAGTGTGCAAAGTGAGTGAAGAGTCATGTCGAATTGTCCTAAGTGCGTCTGTGATTGCGTAGAGAAAGCAGAAGGAGCAGAGAGTGCAAAGGGCGAAGACGAACGCAAAGTGGAGCTATAACGAAGCAGAGTGTGCGAAGTGATTACGTAGAGAGAGCAGAGTGCATAGAGAGCGCAAAGGTGAAGTAGACCAGTCAGGGTCTTGCAAAAGTGAAGGTATCTTACAAACAAACTTATAGATTCAAATTGAAGTCCAAGTTGCAGCTTGGCATCAGGGGTTGGTGCTCCTTTCTATTGGTGCAGAGAAATCAGGGGTTGGTGCTCCTTCCAGTTGGTGCTTGGTAAATTGATTGTAAAGTTGATGCTTTGCAAAGGCTGGATTTGGATGGTAGTCCAAGCAGTCATTCTTGAGGAGTAGCCAAATTGGTGAACCTCGTTAAAATCTTGTGTTGTGTGATGTTCTCTTGTGATACTTGCTTTATCTGGTTTTAAGGTTTCTTTATTTCAGTTTTAAGAGTTGTAAATTCAAGTTTAAAGAACTACACTGATTCACCCCCCCTCTCAGTGCCATTGTAAGAGTAACAATATATTGGTTAGATGGCTTCTTCTGTTATAGGAATTTAATATTAAAATCATAGATAAGGTAGGAAAATATAATGTCATTGCATATCACCTATCTCGTATGCAAATCTTTTATTATAATGAGTTAATTCCTGATAGTTTTCTAGACAAACATTTGTTTGCTCTTTCTATTTTTACCCCATTGGTATGTTGATATTATAAATTACTTAATAATAGGGAAAATGCTTCAAAAATATACTCTGCATGAGCGTAGAAAACTAATACATCAGAGTATCCCTTATATGTGGATTCATGGAGTCTTGTTTAAAACATGTCCCAGCCAAATAATTAGGAGATGTGTGTAAGAAGCAAATGTATATTACATCATTTGGGTGGCACATGAAGAACCCTATGGAGGGCATTATGCCACCCAAATTATAGTTAATAAAATACTTCAAGCTAGTTACTTTTGGCCTACCATGAATAAATATGTCCATAAATTTATTGATAGATGTGATGCTTGTCAAAGAACTAGTAAGCCTACACCTTCAATAGAAATACCTTTGGTTCTACAAGTAGTGTTTGAACCATTCAAGAAATGGGGAATTGACTTTTTTGGACCAATAGACCCTCTAAGTGTAGGTAATAAATACATACTTGTGTGTACAGACTATGTTACTAAGTGGGCTAAAGTTAAAGCCTTACCACGAGCACAAGCTGAACCAATAGCTGATTTTCTTTATGAAAACATTATGCAATGCTTTGGAGCACCTAGAGAGTTAGTTTTAGATCATGAAACCCAATTTCTCTCCAAAGTAATTATACATTTTGTTGATATATATCAAATAAAATATAAGAAAATCTCACCATATCATCCTCAAGCCAATGGACAAGAAGAAGTTACGAATAGAGAACTTGAAAAAGATCATTACAAAAACTATAACTGCTAATAGGGGTGATTGCGTATAGAGATTAAAAGAAGCTATATGGGCATATAATACAACTTGGAAAAAAACCACAGGATTATCACCTTATGAAATGGTCTGTGGAAAACAAGCTATCATGCCCATCGAGTTTGAGATAGAAACTCTTTGCACAACGATGCAACTTGACATGAATTTGGACCAAGCGTAGAAAGTTAGATTGGAAAAGTTAAACATACTGGATGAAAGGAGACTAGAGACATTACATAATACTGAAATAACCCAACAATAAAGGAATAAATGGCATGATAAACACATTGTACCACATACATTTCAATTAGGATATTGGGCCTTGTTTGACTCTCGTTACAAGAATTTCAAGGTAAATTGAGAACAAGATGGCTATGAAATTAAAGAGATATTCAATGGTACAATCAAGCTTAAGCCTATATATGATTCAAAAAGAAAACTACTAGTAAATTGGCATAGGCTTAAACTTTACAAGAAGCCATTATCTAAGGAAGAATTCATACACCACCTTAAGAAACAAGCCGATTTGCAGTACATCTCTGAACTGCAATCAACAACTATTGAAAAAAAACTTTTCTCTCATAAAAAAAAAGAGATTATGCTTCCTTTTTTTCATCATGAAGTTTCTATATTTGCAATATTTCTATCTTATTTTTATCATTTTTCAGTCTCAATGTTTCAAAAATAGCCCAAAAGGATATTTCTTTAAAAATCTTGTAGGAAAATAACTACCACATGTTGCATAATACCTTGTTTGCTAGATAAAATCTAGGTGTTTTAAATTACTCAACCAACACTAGTGTTTTGAGCAAATTTTCATTAAAATTCAAGCAATCTTTTGATGTTGTAATATATTCCTAGTTAATCAAGTTTTCTCTTGGACCACACACATTAGAACATATAAAAACATTGTGAGAATTGGAAATATTAGTTCATAAGTCACTATTTCCATTGAGTAAAAGGTTTCCCCTACTTATCCATCTATGCACATGGTCTAGAGTACTAATGAATTGGCAAAAGGACAAGCTCGCCCTTCACCCTTGAAAAAAAAAGAAGAATAGTAAAGATAAGATCAAATTCTCATCAGGACTTTGATAAAGTGGTTGGGAATCCAATTCCCCAAAATTCTTACTAAAAAAAAATTCCCTTGCTCTTCATCTAATAAAGCAAGTATCCCAAAATAATCTTCTTGCTTCCCCTAAAAATAAGCAAGAATCCCAAAAAGGCAATAAAAATCCCTTGCTCCTCCCAAAATGAGCAAGTATCCGAAGAAAAGTCAAAGAAGGGTAAGAGAGCTTGAATCCTTGGAATTCTTAGTGTCTTGAAAACTATAGGGTGATCCTCATTATAGTAATAGGTTGAATGAAACCTACCTGGCAATAAGGCATCCCTACATGGTAGCACTAAGTCTGGACAAGACCTTTGGATGCTCACAGATAAACTAGCTTATTGGTAGAAGTGACATTTGTTTTACTTAATACTCACTCATAATGGGAAATGAATATTCACTTTACACACAGTTGGTCCTTGAGAAGCTTGAAAATATTAGGATGACTTTAACATCATATGGATTTGTGAAATGAATAGATGAAATTGTTTGAAATCACTAGGATGTTTGAGTCTTTGTGAAACAACCCTAGAATATCATAAGCAAGCAAAAGTCAAAAGCAAATTCCTATGAAGGTACCATAGTTCATTTTTATCCTACATAAATGTGGCTTGTATCTCCCAAAACTTTGTATCTCTTAGCAAAAGCCATCAAGATTTCCATTTTTCAAGTGATTGAAAATATCCCAAGCCTTTGATAAAGATCTATTTTTGTATATATTGATGACTGATATCAAGCTTCATAATTATTTTTCTCTCACTTGGATACTTCTTAATGAAATTTAGGAAGCACAATCATAAAAATAATCTTAATAATCCCCCATAAATAAAACTCATTATTTTATCATCCACCATAATATAAATAAGACACCCTTCATTTTGTTTTGGCTATATAGCCAAAATTAGAGTTTGGGGGGAGTAAATAAATACACCTGGAGTTCATAATATAGTTTGAGGGGGAAGAATTAGATAAAAGAATTTTTAACCTTAACAACTACAATTTTTGTAAACAATTTCTATAGACGTCTTTCATAGATAGTTTCTATAGACAGCTTCTATAGATGTCTTTTGTATACAACTTCCGTAGATAGTTTTCGTAGATATCTTCCTTAGATGTTTTCTGTAGACAGCTTTAGTAATAATCTTCTACAATAAGATTCTAATATAATATTCTATAGTAATCTTCTGTAAATGCCATCTATAGATGGTATTCGTAACACACATCATGAAATATTTCTAAGTGTCAATACTTAAACTGGCCCCAAATATGAGTGACATGTGGCAACCCAGAATATGATAGAATGTATCAACGAAGAATATGGTAAGACGTGTCAATGCAAAATATGAAAGAAACTTACCAATGATATTTCAAGGGAAGAGAAAAGGTAAATTCATAAATATTTATAAGACTACCCATTGACCACCCTTTGGAATTAGAAGGCTCTTGTATACAATATCAAAGGGTGTATCAAAAGTCTTCCACAAAAATGATGTGTATGATCATGATAATGCCACATAATACAACCTATAAGCAATGATCAATTGAAAGTATATTACATGGATGCCTCCCTTTGAAAAACATGAAAATCGATTACATAAGCCACGATGATTATTGGGGACACATGCACACAAAGGCAAATGAATGCAACTGTAGACCAGTCTTAATAAGTGAGACGTCGAAAGGAAGGAGTGACATGGCACATATGTGTAAAAGCAATAATTTAAAAAGGAAATTTTTTCAGTTGTTGTAAGTGACTAAAGGCACAAGGTATAAAAATTATTATAAATATTAATGCCTAACCCTTCCCATGCAATGTGGTGATAAAATTCATGCCAAGAAGGATGTCGACCACCTTAAACTGTTGGAAATTAAAGCAGTAAAAAGGGGTAAAAAATTTATTTACAATGGTAAGCTTTGGACCTTACCCTTTTACCTCCTTGGATGGCAGCTGACTGGGCAGATAGGTTGACTTGGATGGCAACTTACTGGGCATATTAGACAGCATGGACGGTAGGGAGTTTGACATCAATTTACTTTCCTTCTTTCCTCCTTATTTTCATTCATTCCCTATCTATTCCCTAAGTTTTCTAACGTTGTTAAATTCCCTTCTATTTAAGAATTGTAAACTTTACATTGGTGTGGATTGATTAATATATTTCTAATTTCTATTTTACTCCTAACTACCATGCCACATTTGGTATCAGAGCAAGGTCGAAGAGGGCCCACAGATCGAGACCGAAGGAACCTAGTAGCATGAGCATCGAGGTGAGGCCGAGTGGGACCCGTAGCATGTGAATCGAGGTGAGGTCGAAGAAGGCCCATGAATCGTGAACCGAGGTGAGGTCTAGAGAAGGACCACATAGAGAGCATGCGAGGAAGAGGAGCAACCACAAGAGAAACCAATCGAATAGTGCCACATGGCAAGGAGAGAGCAAGGCCGATGTAGACCAGAGGACAAAGAACAAATAGAGGACCGATAACGTGGTGGATAGAGGATAGGTGAAAAGAAACATGGCAAGGAGCAATAAATCAATAAGGAGGTAAAAGGGCGGTCACTGATTGCCCGAAGGCAATCAAGTGATGTGAGCATTGAGGGTTTTAAACACCTCAAACGCGCTCACACGGCCGATGTGGGACTAAAGTCCCTAATTTTTTTTTTCTTTGGTGCAGCCGCAAGAAGAATAAAGGAGGCAAGCCTCCCTTGCCTTCCCGTCGAGCCATGCAGCTCGATTGGATCGAGGAGCCAGCCTTAAGGAACCCACCTTCTTGCAAATGACGGGTTCGAAACCTGACGATAACAAGTCCTTTTTTATTTTTTATTTATTGAAGGTGGATTCAAAACTTTATAAAATTGCATTGTTGTCATTATTTCTCATCGAAGGTGGTGGCAAAGTTGGTTAGCACGATTTTTTAAAGACAAGAGGTCGCGAGTTTGATTCCTGCAGAGGATAATTTTTTTTAAAATTTTTTCTTTATATTATTAAATTAAACACTTATATTATATTTAATAAATTAAATATAATTGCTTTTTTAATTTTTACTTTAAGGGCAATTATTATTTTTTATTAAATAGTAATATAGTTTTTTTTTTAATATTATAAAATAAGGAGAATATTGTCTAGGAGACAATTCATTGTAATAGAAAGGTTCATTTTTTTTTCCACTTGATTCAAGGAATCACAAATCTTGTGTAATAAGCCTAAGAGGTTTAGTTTTTTTTTGTAAAAGAGACCAAGGATCAAAATTGTAAAATTGTAAAGAGGTATTGATGATAAGACCAAATGGTTGTTATCATGCCTTATGTGCAATTTTAGCAAGAGAAGGTGCAGAGAGATTCGATGAAAAAGTAAGAGGTTATGCACTCAACATTTTGTTTAGCAACTTCAAAATGCAGTGATTACACATCAAAGGCATCCTAACTCAGGGTACGAGGCAGATTTTGAAGACAACTCATTCAAGAATCAATTTGAACAATTGGAATCCGTACAAGCTGCACCACAAGAATCAGAATATACACACTACAGTATTTTAGTGGAAATATTAGAACTAGAATCACCAGAAATAATATTGATAAGTGACGATGAAGAAGTAGTAGATAATTTCATGAATAAAGAGATAGCATCCCCAAAGCAAGAGGAACAAACAATCAATGATAGAGTAGAACAAGTCAGATTTGACTTAAATTTGTAATATTTTTGTTCTTCCTTCTTCTTATTTCCTTCTTTCAAAATAGTAGAGTGCTTTATTGTAACCGTGAAATAAAGAGAGTTTTTTAGTAACTATGACCTCACACAATAGTTTACCTATACCAGAATTCAACGGTTATGACTACGAGTATTGGTCTATAAAAATGAAGACCTTGCTCATAGGAAGAGGTTTGTGGGACATAATAGAAGAGGGCTACACAGAACCCTCAGACTGGACAACACTAAGTGCTGCAAACAAGAAAACACAAACAGAAGGACAAAAGAGCAACTATTATGCTCTTTCTCATCTCCAAACTGCATTGGAGAAAAGCATATTCCCTAGAATCATCGCTTGTACAACTGGACAAGCTGCATGGAAAGCTTTAAAATATGGATTCCAGGGTGGTGATCAAGTGAAGCAGGTGAGGCTTCAAACACTAAAAAAATATTTTTAAAATCTCAAAATGAAATATGATGAAAAAGTCGATGATTATTGTGTTAGAGTAAAAGCAATTGTTGATAAAATGGTTACACTTTGCGAGGAAATAAAGCCTGAGATAATTGTAACAAAAGTGTTGTGAACACTTCCATAGAGATGGAATCATATTGCCATAATTATAGAAGAATCCAAATATCTTTCCATTTTAACATTCGATGCATTAATCGGATCGTTAATGTCACATGAAGAGAGGTTTCCTGAAACTCCTTCAACCAGCTATGGGGGCGATGAGAAGGCCTTCACTTCTAATGAAAACAATGAAAGAGGATGTGGAAGAGGTCAAGGAAGATGACAACAAAGATGTAGAGGCAACTACAGAGTAGGAAACCAAAATAGAGGAGGAAAGAAGAACAGAGGAGGCAATTCCAACAGAGGAGGTAACTCATACAGAGGAGGCAATCAGAATAGAGGTGGAAACCAAAATTGAGGAGGACATCCAGGCCAAAGTGGAAATCAAGGATGAGGAAGTGACAAGTCCAAATCAGCTTGTTTCAACTATGGTAAGCCAGGTCACTTTGCTCATGATTGTTGGTCAAAATATTCATAACGCAACAGTAGTCAATATGGCAATTATGGAGAAGAAGACGATAGCTCTAATATTTTTCTTTCATATGGACAATTGGAACAACATCTAAATGACACATGGATTCTGGATACTTGTTCAAAACATATGAGTGGCAAATCAAATTTATTTGATACTCTAGATTCCACTTATAAATCCTAAATCAAATTAGGGGATGATAAAACATTGCAATTAGAAGGTATTGGAGCCATGGAGGTTCCTACAAAAGAAGGACTAAAGAAAGTTCATGACATCTATTACACTCCAAAGCTCCAACACAATATGCTAAGTGTTGGGTAAATGATGGAGAACAATTACAAACTTGTATTTGATGAAGGAAAATGTATCATTTTTGATAAAAATAATTGTAATCGTGTCATCACACAGGTCCCCATGACCAAGAATCAGTTATTCCCTCTCAAATTTTATGAGCCAAGAGGATCTCAAATTGAAAATGTAGGTAAAACAAATCCAAGTGTGCTTTGGCACTTGCGATATGGTCACCTTAATTCCGCTAGCTTGAAACTCCTAACTTCTCAAGCTATGGTGACAGGACTTCCGAAAATTAATGAACAAAAGGAGGTCTGTGAAGTATGTGCTTTGGGAAAGCACTCATGGTAAATTTTTACAAAAGGACAAGCATGGAGAGCCAACTATCCACTTCAGTTAGTACATTCAGACATCTGTGGACCACTACAAACACAGAGTCTCGAAAACAATTCTTATTTTCTCACTTTCATAGATGACTTCTCTAGAATGTGCTGGATTTATTTTTTGAAACGTAAAGATGAAGCTTTTGATTGCTTCATGGATTTTAGAAACAAAGTAGAGAATCAAAGTGGGAATTATGTAATATGTCTTAGGATAGATCGAGGAGGTGAGTACTCCTCAAAAGTATTCTTGAAATATTGTAAAGCAAGTTGGATTAAAAGGTAATTCACCACTGCCTCTACCCCACAATAGAATGGTGTGGCAGAAAGAAAGAACCACACCATTGTTGAGATGGTGAGAACGATGCTTCAGACTAAGCATCTAACTAATATGTACTGGGCTGATGCTATAAGAACCAGTGTATACATTCTAAATAGAAGTCCAAATACTAGTTTATATGGTGTCACCCATTATGAGGGGTGGTATGGAAAGAAACCAAATGTAAAGCATTTCAAAGTTTTTGGTTCTTTAGCATATGCACACATTCCTAATGAGAAAAGGAATAAGCTTGATCCCAAAATTCAAGCTTGTATATTGGTAGGGTATTGTGAGTATACAAAAGCATATAGACTCTACAATTCCAAGACTCATAAAATTGTACTCTCCAGGGATGTAGTTTTTGATTAAGGGGGAGAATGGGTTCATCAAAGAATTTTTGTTGATGGTGAGTCCCAAGATGTAAGTTCTTCACAGGTACAACAAGTGTCTCCAAAGAAAAGTAAAGGCACACCATTCCCTCCAAGACCATATAGAAGTACTACATCAAGTACTTCAACCGCCACTCCAAGTCCTTCTTCACAAATATCAGTAAGTCCTTCACCGATGGACATTGATAGAGACTCTCCATCGAGAGGCAAAAGAACATTACAACATCATCCATATTTTCAAATGTTGGATTAGAATTTCCAGAGAAGATTCACTAGAAGCCAAGCTAGTGAGATGAATACATTTTTCAACAACTTGAAAATTTTTAATTGTGTGGAGATGATGACTCCCATGATCCTAGGGGAGATGTAGTCAATTATGCTTTATTGGATAGTATACAGCTAGAACCAGCTAGCTATGAGAAGGCATGTAATCAAAATGTATGGCAAGAAGCCATGAAAGAGGAAATAACCTTTATAAACAATAATGATACATGGGAGCTAGTAAATCTACCCAAAAGAAAAAAATGTGTTGGGTGTAAATGGGTCTACAAGACCAAGTACAATGCTGATGGAAGCATTGAGAGGCATAAGGTGAGACTAGTAGCAAAAGGTTTTGCTCATAAATTTGGTATTGACTGTGAGGAAACCTTTGCTCCTGTTGCATGACAAGAGACAATCAGATCAATTCTTTCCTTAGTAGCCCATAAAGGATGGAACGTCCAACACATGGATGTGAAAAGTGATTTTCTAAATGGATACTTGACAGAAGAGGTTTATGTTCAACAACCTCAAGGTTTTCAAGAACAGGGAAAGGAGAACCTTGTTTATAAATTGAAGAAAGCACTTTATGGCCTCAAGCAAGCACCAAGAGCTTGGTACTCACGCATTGATGGCTATTTCAGTGAGTATGGATTCACAAGAAGCAAAAGTGAACCAAATTTGTACTACCTAAAGCATGGAGTAGACATTCTCATAGTTTGTTTGTATGTGGATGATCTAATATTTATGGGTAGTAACACTAAAATGAATATGGAGTTCAAAAACTCCATGATGAAGCAGTTCGAGATGAAAGATCTTGGTTTAATGTGATACTTCCTAGGCATGGAAGGGCATCAATCAAACAAAGGGATCTTCATATGTCAACACAAGTATGCTCGAGATATGATCAAGAAATTTGCCATGGAGCAATGCAAATTATTTGCAACTCCAACTGGACATGGGATCCAATTGAGCAAGGAAGATGGAGCATCAAAGGTTGACATGACCACTTACAAGAGCATGGTTGGGAGTCTGATGTTTCTCACCAATACAAGGCCCGATATTCAATATGTTGTTTCTCTAGTTTCAAGGTTTATGGCTAGTCCATATGAGCTGCATTTACAAGCAACTAAAAGAATCTTAAGATATGTAAAAGGTAAATTGAATTTTGGAATCCGTTACCAAAAATGTAACTCTGTGAATTTAGTTGGCTTTAGTGACAGTGATTGGGGTAGAAATATAGATGATAGGAAATCTACATCAGGGAATTGTTTTAGTCTAGGATCAGGACTAATTACATGGAGTTCCAAGAAATAAACTGTTGTAGCATTGTCATCGACTGAGGCTGAGTATATAGCCATCACGCATGCTAGTACTCAAGCCCTATGGTTGAGAAAAGTCCTTGAAGATATTGTGATGGGGACCAGAAATTGCTCACCCCAAACTCACAAAAACTCATTCATGAGCCAAAATTTTGCTCTTGCTAAATTCTCAATTCTCATTAAACAATTTAAACAAAACCAATTACAACACTAGCCCGCAGGCGTAGTTTTCTTTTCCTGATGCAAGCTGCCTCATGTTCGACGATCTGCCTGTGTTCCCAGGAAGAATTTTCTAATACATTTTAGTATTTCAACTCTGGAAGAAAAACACAGCCTACACAGGTTCAGAAAGGCCCTCTTGCCTTCACGTCTACCACTCTGTCTCAACAATTTTTTGACCCTTGTGCATGCCTTCACTCGCCCTTTTAAAATCTCTGGCATGACTCTTCGTTTCCCTTGCCTGACCCTTCATTTCATTTCTCGTGCCTCTTCGTTGTCTTCACCTTTTCGAATGCCTTTCTTTTCGATCCTTGATCTTGTCTGCTTTCACTGCACCTCGGTGCCACGTGCTTTCAGTGCTGCCACTGTAGGCTCTGTCCACATGTCAACCATTGATTATTTTTGGTATACTACCGCTCGATAGATTCCTCTATAACTGTCCTTGTAACTGCCTATGCTTTCTTTTCTTTTGTTAGTCATGAAAATGCGACATGTCACGATATCGTGACACTTTCGGCTTCCCTGCCTTCCTGCCCCCTTCGAGTCACGAAAATGCGACATGTCATGATATCGTGACACTTTCGGCTCCTCTGCCTTCCTGCTCTCTTCGGGTCACAAAAATGCGACATGTCGTGATATCGTGACACTTTCGGCTCCTCTGCCTTCCAGCTCTCTTCAAGTCATGAAAATGCGACATGTCACGAATCGCGACACTTTTGCTTTTCGGCCTTCCTACCTTTCTTGAGTCATGAAAATGCGACATGTCGTGATATCGTGACACTTTTCTCTCTTGCACCTCCCATCGTCTTCTGGTCATGAAAATGTGACATGTCGCGATATCGCGACATTTTTCTTTCTTGCGCCTCCTCTTGTCCTTTGGTCACGAAAATGCGACATGTCGCAATATCGTGACATTTTTTCTCCTTGGCGCCTTATCTCGTCCTTTGGTCATGAAAATGTGACATGTCACGATATCGCGACATATTTCCCTTTCAGCTCTTCTTTCTCCTTTTTGGTTGCAAAATTGTGACATGTCGCGATATCGTGACATCTTTCCTTTCTGCCTCCTCCTCGCCTCTTGGGTCGTGAAATCGTGACATGTCGCGATATCGTGACAGTTTCCTTCCTTGCTTCCTTTCTGCTTCTTCGGTCATGATTTCGTGACATGTCACGATATCATGATAGTTTTCTTCCTTGCTCCCTTTCTGCTTCTTTGGTCGCGATTTCGTGACATGTCGCAAAATCGTGACATTTTCCTTCCTTTCTTCCTTGTTGCTTCTTCGATCGCGATTTCACAACATGTCATGAAATCGTGACATTTTCTCCTCTGGCCTTTCCTGTCTTCTTTCGATCACATTTTTGGGACATGTCATGAAATCATGACATTTTTGCTCCACGCCTTCTCTCTCCTACTTCGGTCGTGATTTTGTGACATGTCGTGAAATCGTGACATTTTCTTCGGGTGCCTTCCTTCACCTACTTCGGTCACGATTTCGTGACATGTCATGAAATCATGAAATTTCTCCTCCATGCCTTCTCTCTCCTCCCTGAGTCACGAAAATGTGACATGTTGCGATATAGCGACACGTTTTTCTGTCGCGATATCGCGACAGAAAGGCGAACACTTAGAATTTTTTTTGTTGATGTGAGATTGCTCTGCTGCTATCGGATGCTCCTGCATCAGATTGGAGAAAGTCAAAGTGGTCCAACTCGACTGTATTGTTATAACATAAGTTCCATTCAGTTGGCATACAATCCATTCCACCATAGAAGATCAAAGCATTTCGATATGAAGTATCACTTCATTCGAGATATGGTGGAACAATAGATAGTTGAGCTTCAATATTGTAACACTTTGGATAATATTGTAGACATTTTCACCAAAGGTATAGCTAAAGCTCAATATATAAAGCTGAGAGACTGTATAGTCAGTCCTCTCAAATTTAAGGGGGATAATGTTGGAAGTTAAAGCAGTAAAAATGGGTAAAAAATTTGTTTACAATGGTAAGCTTTGGACCTTACCCTTTACCTCCTTGGACGATAGCTGACTGGACAGATAGGTTGACTTGGATGACAGCTGACTGGGCAGATTGGATGGCATGGATGGTAGGGAGTTTGACATCAATTTCCCTTCCTCATTTCCTCCCTATTTTCCTTCATTCCCTATCTATTCCCTAAGTTTTCTAAGGTTGTTAAATTCCCTTCTATTTAAGCATTGTAAACTTTACATTGGTGTGGATTTGATTAATATATTTCTAATTTCTATTTTGCTCCTAAATACCGTGCCACATAAACCCTTTTATGATGATTAACACATGGCTTCATGCAACAAATGATAAACATCATAGCTGATAGAAAATATTAGCCATTGATTAATATTTCACGAAGGGTTTCGATGAGCAAAAAGAATATTCATGCTCAAACTTTGCCATACTATCTACAAACAAAGGTGATCACTGACACATAAGTTTTTACTAGCCAATTAAATGATAGTAACATGGATTCAAGCCCTAAACCATTGATTAAATTCAAAATGAAGGGCTATGATAAAAAATGGAAGAATTGCGTTCAATCTAGAAACTTCCTTAAAACCACCTCCGAAAACAACTCATGAATTTTTATTTCAAGATGATGCTGATTATTGACACATCGTCACTATGAGCCAATTGTGATATCTATGGATTACCATATATAATCGTCGATTAGAATTGAATGGAAGGTTGAGATGGATGCACGAGTAAAAATTCATGCAAAAAGAAATAAAAACCTAAAAATCATCTTTTCCTTCCATAGAAGACCCTGTTAATATGTCAAAAACACTCTACAATTTGAAACAGAGCTGAAATGCTACTATATTTCTTAGCAAAATAAAATTGAAGCCTCGAAACGAATACAAAATGGGAAAACACTATAGAAGGATGGGGTTCTGAAGGCAAACGCAGGAAAAAAAATAATTTTGAAAACATCGTAGGGTGACAAAAATTTGCCAAAATGAAAGCGACAGGTAAATTTTAAATCATTTCAATTTTATTTTTAGTCACAGAAGATAAGATATTTTAACACCCTAATTATTTTGCTACATATACAACTAGTGTATACTTTTTGGTAGCTTACGTAGAAGGGTAGGATAAATTACAATTACTTCTGCTGACGAAATAAACTTCTAAAAAAAATACAAAATTATTTTTACGTTTTGCAAATCTTTTCTTGAAATGATAAAAAAATTATTCTACAAAAATGTAAAATGGTCTTTGTAAATGAAAAATTTGTGCAGGTCTTTTTAGCTGCTAAAAACAAACTTTGAAACTACCCCCACCAAAATTATGTCTACCCTTTACCCTAAACCATGCCCTGTTCCATGTTCCAAAAGAGAAGTGAACCTCCATCCGTGGAAACACAAAACCCCAACGATTTCATAAAGAAAATATTTTAAAATGCAAGGTGGTGGGATGCCCTCACAAAGTTCCAAGGGCACAACTAGGGGGTTGCAAAATAATTTATCATGAACTGTAACCCTACAACCATGATCACTCACATTGGAGATATCTAAATTGCCCTGAGTTCTAATATTATTTTTTAAGTCCTATGTTTACCGAAAATAGGACTACTCTATTACAAAAATTCCTCTAAAAGTGTCACCAAATTGGTAGAAAAAATTGGTGAAAAATGTACCATCATCCACGATAAGGAAGGATGGATAAATGGCATTCCCACTTATACACTTCCTCTTCAGTAGCAGGAAGTTGCCATCCTAATCATTAATTTTTTCACTCTAGAGGGTCGAATGTCTACCTGTGTAGCCTATCACCTTAGAATGCTAATAAATCTAAAGTTTCCAAATCAGAAAGATTGTATTATCAATTTACCATATTTTCTGCTTCAATACCTAAAATTTGTAGTCGTTCATGTTCAACCTAAGAATTCTCATGAAGAACCTAAATTTCATTTAATTGCACATCATGGCCTTATCAAACTATTGGTCTTGTAAAAAGAAAATGAATCTAAAATTTCCTGGGATACAATAGTTGAAGAGTCTAACCTTCCAAATTATTATGAACCCACCGATAGTGAGTCTCCAAAAAATAGTCCATTTGAGGAGGATATTGAATTAGAGAGTTAGGAAGAGGATCCTAAAATCCTAAAATGAAAATGCCGAACCAACACCAAGTTTGCAAAATTATCCCAACCTACATAGAAAACATGGCATAAGAAATCCATTCCTTAAAATCATGACAAAGGAGAAATGTCAGGGCACGAGTCTAATTTACCCACACATGAACCAACAATTGAATCTTTTTCACATCTTCATGTGTAGAATATTGTTCTATAGATCAAAATTGATAAAATTTAGGAATATTTTATAGAGAATTCAAAACTAGTCCAATGAGATCTTGCCCTTCAGATAGACATGATCAAAAAACTCTCAACAAATAGGGTGACGAAACCTGCTAACCCATCAACTAATCACCACCTATCTATGCTTATCCCAATAAAATTTCCATGATCGGTAAGAAAAATAATAAGTTTTTTAACTTTAGAAAAATCAACAAGACCATTGAATTCTCCAAGCTTATCGAAGAAGAGAGTTTGCTGCCACTTGCCAATCTGACACAACAGAATCAACCTCAAGAATCAGGTCCCTCCACAAAAATTAGAACCACACCAAGAAATCTAGTTCTAAATGTCAGGATACCTCCAAAGATTGATGCAGTTATCGATATTGTGGTCACGTCTATTGAGAAGCCTTCACCTTCCAAAACGTAGGACACAACACAGGGAGATGATTCCATTGGGGTAGAGCATATCAACAAGTTGTGGTTGAAACTCCCGTCGATAAGCAGAAGGCTAAATCATAGGTGCAGAAGGTCAAAAATGAACGCAAAATGCCACCAACATGACCTCCATCATCAAGAATGTCCACCCGATGGACACAAGTTGGATAAAATTGAAAAAAAAGATTTTTAGACTTGGTATTTGATATTTATATATTATTATTTTTGCAAAATGTTTGAATGATTCATATGTGTAGATATATATTTCTATGACATATGTATATATCTTTGAGGATGATATTATAAATAATGTTTGAAATTGCTTGAACAATTATTAATGTTTTATGATTACAGTTTTAGTAGGTTACAGTCATGAAATAATTTTGAAGACCCATTTTTCTTCTTGCCAAAAACCATTATGTTATTTTGCTCTTGTAGGAACTGTTCTCTGAAAAAGTTAAGAAATATAAATATGATTCTGCAGATGTTTAATGATTATATGTTCTACATTTATTGATGAAACTATTTCTATTACAACCAACTGCAAAAATCATTATTTTCAGATCTATTTTTGTAATACACCTCCAATACAAGAAAGCAGATCTACCATTATATGATGAATGGTCAAGTATCAATGCCTTTATGGAAAATATACCTCTACAATAGTCTCGCATTTCTTGTTTCACCCTTTACCTATTCTCCAAATTCTTTAATGCTTCTATTATTCCATTTTATCATTTTTAACTCCATGTCCATGTTGGAGGTATTACATTATTTAGTCCTATTGTAAATATTTAGGTTAGGGTGGGTGATTTAAAATTTATTTTATATAGTATGTGTCAAGTTAGTAGGTGTGATCATGTGTCATGTAATTAAGTGTGTGAGGTGTTTAGTTAGCAAGAAAAGAAATTTGAGTGTGTAGTGTCAAGTTTAGAAGTGGGGAATTATGTGTAATCATGAGCGACTTTGTCTTTATGTAAAATGTGAGATATATAATATAAGAGAGGAATGTGAAGATTTGGTTCTCCTATAAGTTTGAGGAGAACAAAGAATGATATTCATGTAATATCATTAGTCTCATGTATCTTTATATTGGATACAAAACCATATAATATGTAACTTGAATAAGCTTTGCTTGGGTTTTGTAATAAAATGTTTAGATCAATTTATGTGAGGTTGATGTTCAATTAATATATGCTTGATAGTGATGTGATTTATTGATTATGTGAATTTATTAACCTATGAAGCATAGTGATATTTTGCTAATAGTGGTATCAGAGCCACATTTAGTGGACTCTGTGATAGACAACTTGAGAGAAATAGCTATAGGAAGAGACAATTGTAGAGATTGGAGGATAAAAGTTGCAAGATTGGAGAAGAAAGATTATATAAGAGAAGAGATTAATAGAATGAAGAATATAGAATTGATAGTGTTTGAAGCGAAGGACTAGAAGAATACAAAATATTGATAGATAAGTTTTTGATGAGGGGTTTGGAGGAGAGTTGAAGAAGGATGATGATTAGAGAAATATTTGTGTGGAGCACCATATTCTACAAAAAGAAGGCTCTATTAAAAAGCTTGGATGAGAGTGGAAATGCATTCATGGGAGAAGCAAGAAAAAGAGTGTAAGTTATGAAAGCAAGACCATCAAAGACCTGAGTGTAAAGCAACTTGTGAGGTGCAATATTAGAGTAGCTCATAAAGCATATAACCAAACTAACTAAGCTAGAAAAATTTATGCATAGGAATGGAAGTGCCAAAGATGTTTCAAGGAGTGCACAAAATGTTCAACATGCTTTGACGTAACACATTGAATCTTGAGTGTAATGTTTTTTCATAGTTAATTTTGGAAGGAGAGGTGTCTTAAAAAATGTCCATGAAAGATGTGCCATTATTGAAGGTAAAATGCTTAACCTTTATTATTTTTGTATATTCAGGCATGCATTTATTAGAAAGTACATTAATTTGATTATTAAGATATATAAGAAGTTGATATTTCTCTCATATTATCTCATTCATCTATGATTATCCATCCACAATCCACTTTTACTATGTAGTCTTTATTTTCTTTTTGTAGATAAAAAATTTGTGAATGATTATGTGCTCCACAAATTTTACAACTATGGAGATTCCAACATCTCTCTATCTTATGTCCATATCTACCACAATGACTACATTTTTTTTATGTTACAAAATTCCTTTGACCATTCTATCCTTTATTGCAACTGATCCTATCAATTCTTGTCATAGATTTGATGTTACTATTTTCTGTTATAAAATTTGTTCCTTGCTCATTACTGCTAGTTTGACCTGTATATCCAAGACCTTCATACTTTGGTCTTATTTTTGATACAATTGTCTCTTTCATTCCTTGTTCATATTTTTCTAAACCTATACCTTTATATCCCATTTTACTTAACAACTTTGAACCAATTCCTTTAGTATATTTTTCAAAATGACCAATACAATCATTAGACTAATTTCTATCAATATCAATACAACTCTGAGCATCACTATTTCTATCATCATTTGAATTCATGCCTTCATAAATTTTGATAACATAATATTTTTCTAAACAATCATGAACTATATTCAAGTCACTTGTATCGCATATAACATATATTTTTGTAATAGGTTCTTCTATCTTTGTCGTGAATTCTAAATCACTAGTGTCATTGCTTGCATCACAATATTTTATTTTATTTTGACAAGGATCATAATTTCCATATTTTCCCTTTTAAATAAGATCATTAGTGTCACAACATGCATCTATCATAAATGGTTTTAATTCTATAGGATCACAACATGAATCTATCATCATGGATCTTAAGCCATTTGTATCACAAGAAGCATATTTCATCACTATTTTATTCCCTACTTCTTCAACCTTTTCTTGTTTTCTCATCTTATAAACATTAAGAGTGATAATTCCTTTGTAGATTATTCTCCATAGACTAATAGGTATAGTAACAAAATATTCATAACAATCATTAGCATCATTAAGAACACTTTGCATGCATTTTTGAAGTATTAAAAATTTCTCTTTTTCTGCTTCACTAGTAATATCAACAAGCCTATTGTTCAAAGTATTTGTTTCATCAATAAACTTGTTCTTCAAATATTTAATCATGTCCTCTTATCTATTATTGTCTTTTAGAACTTCATTAGAAAGTAATACCATATATATCAAATTTCCTATATCACTAGGTAATATAAAACCACTTTTAGAATTTTTATATGCCTCATCAAGCTTTGCATTCAGATAAGTACTAAGTGTTAAGAAATTTTCGTCTTTGATTTCTCTCAACATTGATTGTAATACACTCTTTTCACTTATTGATGCATCCTTTTAAATTTCTTCTATCATGTGTTGTGTGTGGCATTTTAATCTTTCCATCCTTTCAAAAATTTCCTAAATGTCTAATTGTTTTTCTTGGATATCTTAAATGTATATTTGTTCTCCTTGTAAACACATGTTTTCTACTTTAATTCTTTTTGACATCTCATGTATTTGTATTTCAAAATTTTTATCATTTGTATTATTTTTCATTTGTTTTTATTTGTCATGTTCTTTTGAATTTGACTACCTTATAACTCCTTATATTTTTGTAAAATTTAATTTTCTAAGTTTGATGTAGAATACCTTGTCTCTCCATACTTAAATAGTTTACAAAAATTTCTATTCAACTTGAATTTCAAATAATTCAAAAACTTTTCAAATTAGATTCTTCTCACTTCAAAAATATTTCAAATCATTTAATAAATATTCTAAGGTTATAATTCATCAATTAACTACCTTATTTCTCCAATAATATAATTAATCAATAATGAATTAGATTAATTATTTTCAAACCTTAGAATAATCAAGTATTTTTCCTTATAACTCCTTAACCTTTGAAAAATTAAAATTAAATTAAACTCAAATAACTTTATATCCCTTATACGGCTCATGAAACTCTCAGTCATCCACACATTTGATCTTATCCAACTTCTGTGCTTTCTAATGAAAATTTCTCTACCTAATGTGCTCAATTAACTTCCTTCAAAATTTGATGAATGTGTGTAGAACTTGCTATTTTTGGTCTCCAAGACTTTAAATCCTTCCTGCACCCTTCTGACTTCAATATCTTTTTATCTCAACACACTCAGAACTTGCCCCAAATTTGATTCTTATATATGACTTGTCCACCATGCATTTAAGGTGGTAAGAAGATGTTTCATTAATCGTGGCAGTGGTTTGCGCTCCCTTCTATGAAATGACACGTGGCACATGGGCTCTTTAATTTCTCATAATAATGTTACCAAGTGGCACTCAGCTTTTTAGATTCCTCTTTGCCCTAACATTTCAAATTTCTATTACACATTTTGTTTTTCTTGAGAGTTACGTACTCCAAAAACTTTAATTTTTCATCAAACAAAAAAAGACTTAAATTTTTTTCTCCAACACTGGATAATTATTGTAAAGGACATTTGAAATTCTTACTCTTGAAGGCACTTCAACTTCTCATGAATTTATTCCTTCAAACGATGTTTCACTTTGCTTTGGAAATCACCTCTCCTTGGTGCTCACCTTCTTCTCAATGTCTCTTTGGCTCCTTTTCAATGTCACTCAAATCTAGTGCTTGGATTCTTTTTTATTAATGTTTATATTCATTCTTACTACACCTTGTATTCTCTCATATGGCAATTCAAATGACACTCTTCTCCTTGGAAATTCGATGCCTTCTCAAATGACGTTCAAACTTCACTTTTTGATGGTCCTTCCTTGTTCGACAAGATTTATATCCGATGATGTTTTAGCTTTATTTTTATCCAACCTCTAATATTCAGTTTGATTCTATTTGGACTACTCTTATCCTTGCTTTGTAATATTTCAATTTGGTTATTCTTTCACCATGCAATTTAGACTTATTCTCCTTTCTAACTCTCTATTATTTTTTGCTTACTTGCTTGCTTATTTGCTATTCGAAATCTCTGATATTTGCAACTCTTCTCCTTCTCCAAATGCTATCGAATATTTTCTCCTTTGGATAAATCTAAACTTTCTATCATTTTTTTTTAATGTTGCTTTCTTCTCTTTAATGGCTACTCTCCATGGTGGCATTTTTAATATCCCATATTTCTCCTCAACCTTTTTTCTCACCAAGATTGCTTCCCAAATTTGTAAAAATGTAGATCCTTTGCTTCTCAAAATTGTTGTCCAAAAAAATTAAATTTGTAGTTATTCTCTTCTAAAATTGTTGACCAAACTTGCTATTATTTTCTTCAACTTCTTTTCGTGTGTAAAATACTAATTGGGTTTGTCATCGGATAGTGACAAATGTCCCAATATCTTCATTCAGACTCTTCATGGCTTTGATACCATTGTTATCTTTCCAAATGGATTAATTCATAGTAAACTTATTCCAGGATCAAGAATGAAACAAACCAATGCTATTAACAATATCAACAATCTCTCTTAAAAATGAACAATAATATCTCAAATAATATTCACAATATACAAAGATTACATTAATGATACAACTTGGTTAAAATACATGGAACTTTACCTCCAAATATCATTTTTCATTATTTTTTAGTTCTCTAACTATTGCTCTCCTATTTCATCCATGAGATGTAACCTTTTATATTCCTCTAATAAAGATAAAACTCTCAAATTGCCATGTATCATATGACTCTTCATACTCTCTTGAAAATTTTCACTCTTTCTCATATTACCACATACATTATATACAATATAAATCATATACCAAACTAATATTGCAAGGGGGACCAAATAATGTAATATCTCCAACAAAACTTACTCAGGAAAGCAATATCTCTTCGAATCCAAGCAAATAGGTTGGAAATAATTTCAAGGAGATGTCATTGTTTTCAAAGGCTCAAATAACCACTATATGTAAAATGAACTTAGATGTTTAAAGCAAGATAAATCTTGTCAAGAATAATAATAAACCATATTTTAAAATATATGGTTATATTGAGTACACAACATCAACATATAACATTCATTAGTAAGCTCATAGCTCTTTAAGATACCTACAAGTAGTTTTGACCAAATAACAACACACTTACAACTAAAAATACTAGGTAACATATGCTTAATATCAACATAATGAAATGTTTATTCCTTCCAAAATGTACACCATGACATTTTTGTACTATTCATCCCATCAATTAGTTTTCACTATTCTATAGGCATCTAAGGCAATTCAAAGAATGAAAAGTATGAACACACTCATTTTCTTTTTCTAAAAATATTCATATTCATTTGCATACATTTATAAACTAATATATCTTAAGGTCACTATTAATCTACATTGAAAACAATGTCTAGGCACTATTTTTTTTTAAAGAAATTAAGGGCACCTTCATGCAACAATCCATTTAGGAAACCAAGAAAACAAATTGAGCACTCAAAAATTAACACAGAAGTTTGCTTACCACACATGTAAATGAAAGGAGATTACCTCGAATTAATTTTCATAAGCAAGTTTCTTCATTTCCTTTCTCGATTCCTCTACACTAGCCAAAAATAAATTCTTTGTCCATATTCTTTTTTTTCCTTTGTGTCCCTATTGTTAGATTTTTATGCTTAATACTTAGAATAAAATAACCACAAGATCGAAAATACAGTTGCTATAAGAAATATAAGT
Organism: Wollemia nobilis; assembly: GCA_028583015.1. NCBI lineage: Eukaryota > Viridiplantae > Streptophyta > Pinopsida > Araucariales > Araucariaceae > Wollemia > Wollemia nobilis. The sequence continues at coordinate 1,279,867 of JAQPPZ010002946.1, read as the reverse complement.
CAATGGCAATATTATAAACATATAAAACTCATAAATAACTTTTGCAACAACTCATTAAAATTTCATTAACAAATGCTCATAAAAATAGTATCTTGATAAAATAAAGATCTCTGATATACCATACTTCCACACACCCTCAATCTACATCGTGTCTTTCACACACACAAATTGAAACATATATAATGGAATGTGACTCTTCATATGGAGTACTCTTGGCCTTCACTCTTATTGAGACCCTTAACTTTTATACTCTATGGACTCATGTACACATTGACTATTATGCACATTTACATTATCAAATACTTTGCACATTCTAATAATAATTGTGCTTTTATTACATTACATAAAGTAACTACTCACTCTAATCTAGGACACTCTCCTAATATAAAGATGTACCCAAGGTGGTACATTAGCATGTACCAAATAATATAATATATTCCAACATCCCCTTGTATTACATTATTTGGTTATTGAATACTTTAGTCTTCAATATAGTCTTCATATTTTGTCTTCAATCTATCTCTAGTAAATTTATATCTAGAGTCTTCAAATAAGTATCTTCTTTTGGTTTTGTCTTCACCTTGATTCTAGAACTTGTGCTACCTTTTCTTGTTTCTTCATTCTACTCCTTTTCTGTATTCCAAAGTTTTCGATATAATCTTCATCCTTGAATTTTTCTAAGTAGCCTTGATGAACAAGTGATCTCATTATCTTAAAAGTTATAAGTGGATCAAGATTAATCCATAGTGGTTCTTATCTTCTAATCACACTTTTAATATTGTTATTATCCCTTGAATCAAGTATATCTATAAACCAATTTGATTCCTTGAATATTGTATACTTAATAAGTTCTTCCATAGTTCTTATAAAGTAGACTTCCTTGTAACTCCCTAGTCTCAAAAAATGAAAGACAACTTTGATAATATTTTTCAATCTCTAAACCTTTGAGGTTGACTACCTTATGTCTTACTTCAACAATCTTCCAAATCATTCAATAGAACATCTAAGGTTTTAATTCATCAATTAATTACCTTATTTCTCCATTCATTCAATCAATATAAAGTATAATAGGTTAATTAACCTTAACCTTAATAATATTATTTCTTATACCTCCTTAATCTTTGCAAAGGATTAAATCAATTCAAATATTCTATACCTCCTTGTATATGGTGCACTAAATTTGGGTCTTCAAAATTTTGACCTCCTTCTACGTATTCGTTGGCCTCTCTATCCTCCAATATTGGGACTTCAAGTCTTTTACCTCATTCATATTAACTGACCTCTCTATCCTCTAATATTATCTCCTTTATGTTGTGCTCCACGTTCTTCAAGAACTTTGAAATATGTCATACACTAAACTTGGATATCATGCATTAATGGTGCACAAGAAACATTTTGATTCATCTTAGTGATGATTAGTGCTCCTATTTGAGAAATAACAAGTATCACTTAGACTGTTGGTATAAACAGAATATGTTACGTCTTCCTTTGCCACTCCTCCTCCTTGTAAATGCCTCTTCTTCCTCAACACTTCCTCAATGGCATGTGGCTTAGTAACACTCTTCAGTGCTTCCCTTGGCTTTCTCCTCAATGCTCAATTTCCTTAATAATGCTTGACTTTATCCTCAACACTTTAACTTCCTCCTCAACACTTCAACTTCCTCTTCAACGCTTGGCTTCCTTAATAATTATCTCTTTGTATTCCTCTTCACTATACAACTATTATAAAATTAGATGTTCGACCTCCTTTATGGCTCTTCATCTACAACTCTTAGATTCCTTCCAATATCCCTTTAAATCCTTTCAAGTAGTCCTTAGTCTTGGCACAAATTCTAACGTAAATTATAATTCAACTCCTATCAATACTTATACTTCCTCCTCCTTTCTTGATGACTCTTCTTCCTTGCATGGTGGCTCTCCTCCTTTGCACGATGGCTTTTCTTAGGAAAATTTTGAATGCCTGCCCCCTTGTGCTATGACTGTTCATATTTGTTCTAAAAGCACCTTGGATTCTCTCCTATGGTGCTCAAACTTCACTTTTTTATGGCCCTTCCTTCAATACGGTGGTGCCTCCACTTGTGCTTGGTGGTTCTACCACTCCTTTGGTGACTTTTATTCACCAATTCTACAAATTTTACCTGTAATTTTTGGTGTATTTGGACACTCTAACTATGCCTTGCATTATTCAATATATTTCTTTTATTCAATAAGACTTAAAAAATGCTGCACTTTCTTGGATTATAAAAAACAACATATATATTAGTTTTTCCTTCTCCTTATTAATCCCTTTAAATAAAAATTTAACTTCACTTTTTATTGTTATGTTTTGCAGATTATAGGATGATAATGATGCCTCTTTCCTTGGCTTGGAGACACTTAACTTAGACTATCTTTTTTTGGCTATAATAACTCTATTACGTGCTTTCAAAAAACTTTATAATAAGCTGATTTGAATGCTTGAATAATGGACTTTTATAGGACCAATTTGGTGATTTGATTCACCTTTTGGATGTCTCAAATTTACAAATTTTGCAGCTTCACTTCCTTTAAATTTTCTGCCCCAAAATCCGATTTTTGCAGCTTCAAATGCTACCAAATATTCCTTCACTTTGTTGTCCAAATCTCTCCCAAATATTCTCTATTTTTTTTTTTTTTTAATACAACTCTACAATCTCATTCTAATTCTGCCCAATTTTTTAGTCCTAAAACTCTTCAATCACTGCTCACAAAATTTGAGTGATTTCTCATATTGTATCTTTCTATTCAAAAATATTCTCTAACTCCTCCAATATTTTGCCTTAGTTTGCTGTTAAATTCTCCAATTGTTGCTCAAGGGCACTACAAAATCTGCCCAAATATTTTCCAATTTGTAGCTCTATGTCACCTTCAATTTTCTATCCTATGACCCTTCAAATTCCACATCAAAGCAAACTTCTTATGTAAAAATCAGATTTTAAAATCTTAATGACTGTCTTCAAACTTATCAATTTGGTGGCCTATTATATCTTCTTTCTCCTCCTTAGCTCTTGCTAAATTTTATCTTTGAATTTTACCTCTTTTCTGGCCTCTTCTTTAATAATATGAATGTATTGAAGTCTTCAAAAATACTTTCTTAATTTTCGGAAAACTTCTTGCCAAAACTCTTCTCCTTGAATTAGTTTCACAAATCCTTTTGGGCTTGTTGTTGAATGACAATATTTTTTTTCTAAATTTGATGTGATTACCTATTTTTGAGAGTTTCTTCTTCTTCCAATATTCTACCTTAAACTTTCTTCAAATCTTCTCCAATGGCCACTTCTTCAAATTTCTCAATAGGACTTCTTTAGGCTTCTTCTTACTCCTTCCAAATTCACTTGAAACCTCTTATCTTGAATTTCTAAATTATTCAATCTTCTATATCATTTATGAAATCTACAATAGGTACCTATTCTCTTGAGTCTCCTCTTTATTCAATATTCAATAGAGCTTCTCTGACCTCTTTATCTCTTCTTTCTTCAATTTATTATGGGGTCGTCTTTCTTGGATCTCCTCAATATTCAATCTGTAGTTTTCAATATTTAATGGGGAACTCTTTCTTGGGTCTCCTTAATCTTCAATATTCAACCTTCAATGGGATCTCTTTCTTGGATCTCCTTTATCTTCAATGTATACTCTTTTGCTATAACTTAAAACTAATCCCTGCACAAGGAAAGCACAAACTTTTAGGCAATCGAAGGTAAAATTCTTCTCTATCTATTGTAGGAAGCTTCTCAACTATTGAGAACTAATTTTCTACAACACAATTTTTTTTAGTAGAAACCAAATACATCCAAATATCTAGAATTTTGAAATCAATAATCTTCACTAGTTATCCTTCAATCTAGTAGAAAGAAATCTATGTTGACTCTTAGTCTTCATGATTTTTTCTGCAACCTTGTGGAAAGACTCTAGCCAAACTACAACTTTCAAATTTTATAAATCAAATCTCCCTATATTATCTCAATCTCTCTTGTGCCTCTTCCTATATCCTATAAATCTTCCTTGTGGCTCTAATACCAATATTAGCTTTTGATGCTTAATACTTAGAGAAAAATAACCACAAAATCTAAAATAAAGTTGTAATAAATATAAGTCAATGACAAAATTCTAAACATATAAAAATCATAAATAACGTCTGCAATAAATTATAAAAATGCCATTAATAAATTCTTACAAAAATAGTATCTTGATAGAATAAAGATCTCCAATATACCACACTTCCACACACTCTCACTCTACATTGTGTCTTTCACACACATACGCACACATTGACACATATATAATGGAATGTGACTTTTCATATGGAGTACTATTATCCTTCACTCTTTTTGAGACTCTTGACTTTCCTACTCTATGGACTCATGTGCACATGGACTATTATGCACATTTACATTATTAAATACTTTACACATTGTAATAATACTTGTGCATTTATTACATTACATAAAGTAAATACTCACACTCTAATCTAGGACACTCTCCTAATCTAAATATGTACCCAAGGTGGTACATTAGCATATAAAAAATAATGTAATATATTTCAACATCTATGTGCGCATCTCCTCTCTCCCTTATTTTGTTTCTTTTCACACATGTTTGTTACAAATATATGCATAACGGCCTTTGGTTATTCACTGATTTCTACTATACACAGATACACATTCCCCCATTTTAGAATTCATATATTCAAAATGTGCACCTCCTCTTCTTGTTATTTGTTTAATAGAATTGAAATATTTATTCCACACTAAAATACATTTTATTTTAATCAAATCATCATGATTTTAATAAAGTTATTCCTATTGAACATATGAAGACATCATTATGCGAGTCAAATATTTATCCTTTTCAACTTAATTAATATCGAGTGTTAATATTGACCACTAACATCAATATTGAGTAATAATATTTCCTCAATAAATATTTATTACTCTTTGTTGAAAGAGACATAAATTATAAATGCAATAATACAAGTATATATATATATATATATATATATATATATATATATATATATATATATATTTATATCATTAATACTTATCCAACAAACAATTGCATTAGTAATAAAACATGCGATTATGAAATGCAACTACATGAGGTTACTTAGTTACCCTAGAGTTGTCATAGAGTATTTCATTTGCCATCATTTATAATTTTAATTCTCTCAAATTTTATGGTTGTACCATTTTAATCCACCTACAAGAGTACCTAGTCTTGCAACCATACACATCATCAACAGTACCATATTATGGCATAATATGAACAAAACATAAAATAAAATTATCCACTTATCATGAAAATATGAATTAGATAAAGAATTGAAAAACCACACATAAATACATAATCAATATCAATAATAAGTCTTTCCAAGGAGGGCCATGACTTATGGTCAAAGGTGTTTGAAGTATTTAAATAAATCTAAAGTTGTGGCTAGTGTAAAGTGTAAAACTAGCTAAGTCTTGAAAACTTTTGGAAACATGAATCCCCGAGATTTTTCAACATAGACTTAACACTAGTAAAAAGTTATAGCAATGCAAAAACTAGGAATTTATTGGTTTTGGACCTTTGTGAAGAGTGATATCAGTAAAGATGTAACTAAACCTAAAATTAGGTGAGTTGCAGTAATTTGACATTGACCTTGCATAAAATTAGAGTAAAACAAAGATGGATCTTTCAAATGGTGCAACTCAAATATACATGAAGTTGTATTGCAAAAAAGTCATACATTGCAAGCATTTACATTAGCACAAGCCTAGGTGAAGTGAGAGGTATATGCCGTTCACCGAGTGCTACAAGACAAACAAACTTAAGGTAGCAAAATTATCATTTGATTCACATAAACCTTAGAAAACATCATACATATATATATTTGGGAGATATGGCGGTGAGGATGGAGGGATAAGGGAGGAATAATAGGTAGGAAAATCAGAGGAATAAGTGGAGGAAGAGTAGGAGGAATAAGGGGAGATAGAAGGGGAAAGGAAATATTCGAGGGGAGAAATAAAAAATCTTGTCGACAAAAATTTGTTGCCGATATTTTACAAATTCATTCACACTTGCAAGGTTTTTTTTTAAGCCACTTAGAACGTAGACACATTCACACTTGCAACACTCTCCCCATTAAAGTTGAGAGGACTGACTAGATAGTCTCTCAGCTTTATAAATTGAGCTTTAGCCATGCCTTTGGTGAAGATGTCTGCAACGTTCTCCAAAGTGTGGCAAAATTTAAGCTCAACAATCTCTTGCTCCACCATGTCTCGAATGAAGTGATACTTCATATCAAAGTGTTTTGTTCTGTTATGGTGGACTAGATTATATGCCAAATGAATGGCACTTATGTTATCACAGTAGATTCTGGTTGGACCACTTTGGTGTTCTCCAATCTCTTCCAACACTTTTCTTAACCAAAGGGCTTGAGTACTAGCATATGTGACTGCTATATACTCAGCTTTTGTAGAAGAAAATGCTACAACTATCTGCTTTTTGGAACTCCATGTAATTAGTCCTGACCCTAGACTAAAACAGTTCCCTGAAGTTGATTTCTTGCCATCAAAGTTGCTGCTCCAATCACTATCACTAAAGCCTACAAGCTTGATAGTGTTACATTTATGGTAATGGATTCCAAAATCCCATGTACCTTTTACATATCTGAGAATTCTTTTAGCTACTTGCAAATGCAGCTCAGATGGATTAGCCATAAATCGAGAGATAAGAGAAACATCATACTGAATGTCAGGTCTTGTGTTGGTGAGAAACATCAAACTCCTAACCATACTCCTAAAAGTGGTCACGTCAACTTTCGATGCTCCATCATTTTTGCTCAATTGGATCCCATGTCCAATTGGAGTTGCAACTGCTTTGTAATGCTCCATGGCAAACTTCTTAATCATGTCCCGAGCATACTTATGTTGATAGATGAAGATCCTTGTATCTGTCTGGTGAACTTCCATGCCAAGGAAGTAGTGCATTAAGCCCAGGTCCTTCATCTCAAATTGCTTCATCATGGAGTGTTTGAACTCCATATTCATCTTTTCATTACTACCCATAAATATAATATCATCCACATATAAGCAAACAATGAGAATGTCTTTCCCTTCATTTAGGTAGTAGAGAGTGGGTTCATTTTTGCTTCTGGTGAACCCATATTCTTGGAAATAGCCATCAATGTGAGAGTACCAAGCTCGTGGTGCTTGCTTGAGGCCATACAATGCTTTTTTTAGTTTATAAAAAAGGTGCTCCTTACCTTGCTCTTGAAATCCTTGAGGTTGTTCAACATACACCTCCTCTGTCAAGTACCCGTTGAGAAAGGCACTTTTTACATCCATGTGTTGGATTTTCTAACCTTTGTGGGCAGCTAAAGCAAGAACTGTTATGATTGTCTCCTGTCTGGCTACAGGAGCAAATGTCTCCTCATAGTCAATGCCATACTTTTGTGTGAAGCCTTTTGCTACTAATATTGCTTTGTGTCTTTCAATGCTTCCATCAACATTGAATTTGGTCTTGAAGACCCATTTACATCCAACACACTTCTTCCCTTTAGGAAGCTCTACCAGCTCCCAAGTATCATTGTTTTTTATAGAGGTTATCTCCTCTTTCATGGGATCCTGCCATATCTTCTAAGTACAAGCCTTCTCATAGCTAGAAGGTTCAAGTTGTGCACTAGTCAACAAAGCATAGTTGACTACATCTCCCCGAGGTTCTTGGGAGTCATCATCTCCATACAAATACATATTTTCAAGTCTTTGCAAAATTGAACTCATTTCACTAGCTTGACTTCTAGTATATCTTCTATGAAAATTTTTATCCAACATATGATAAGATGGATGATGTTGGAGTGTTCTCTTACCTCTGGATGGAGAATCAATATCCATCGGTGAAGAACTGATTGATCGTTGTGGAGAAGGACTTGGAGAAGCTATTGAGGAACTGGAAGTAGAATGTCTGCTTGGGCTTGGAGGGGGTGTGTCCTTGCCTTTCTTGGGTGACACCTACTGAATTTGTGAAGAACCTACATCATGGGACTCATCATCAATAAAAAATATTGGATGTCCCCATTCTCCCCCTTCATCAAAAATCACATCCCTGGAAAGAACAAACTTTCGGGTCTTCGGATTGTAGAGTCTATAGGCTTTGGTGGACTCACAATACCCTACAAAAATGCATGCTTGACTCTTGGGATCCAGCTTCTTTCTCTTCTCATCAGGAATGTGTGCATAAGCCAAAGAACCAAAAACTCTAAAATGTTTGACATTTGGTTTCTTGCCATACCATGCTTGGTAAGGTGTTATCCCTTTCAGACTTGAAGTAGGACTCCTATTCAAAATGTAGACACTGGTTCTGACTGCATCAGCCCAATACATGTTGCTCAAATGCTTCGTTTGAAGCATTGATCTGGCCATTTCTATAATGGTGTGATTTTTCCTTTCTGCCACACCATTCTACTGTGGAGTATAGGCAGTGGTGAACTGCCTTTTTATCCCATTTTCTTTACAAAATTTCAAAAATTCATTGGAAGAGTATTCTCCTCCTTTGTCTATTCTGAGATATTTTACATGATATCCACTTTGATTCTCTACATTTTTTTTGAAATCAATGAAGCAATCAAACACTTCATATTTGTGTTTTAGGAAATAAACCCAACACATTCTAGAGAAATCATCTATGAAAATAAGGAAGTAAGAATTGTTACCAAGACTTTTTGTTTGCATTGGACCACATATGTCCGAATGCACTAGCTAAAGTGGATAGTTGGCCCTCCATGCTTGTCCTCATGGAAACTTGGCCCTGGCATGCTTTCCCAAAGCACATCCTTCACAAACCTCCTTGTGATCCTAAATTTTAGGAAGTCCGATCACCATCGCTTGAGATGTCAACAATTTTAGACTGGTAGAATTCAGGTGACCATATCGCAAGTGCCAAAGTACACTTGGATTTGCAATAGCAATGTTCACCAGTTGAGCTCCCCTTCCTAGCCAAAATTTAGGGGAAATAACCCATTCTTGGTCATTGGAACTTGTGTGATGACTCTATTACCATTATTCTTGTCAAATATTACACATTTTCCCTCATCAAAAATAAGTTTATAATTCTTTTCCATAATTTGACCAACACTAAGCAGATTATGTTGGAGTTGAGGGGTGTAATAGATATCATTCACTTGTTTGATGCCTTCTTGTGTTGGAACCTCCATGGCTCCAATGCCTTCAACTGCCAATGACTTGTCATCTCCTAGCTTGATGCATGATTTGTAGGAGGAATCCAGTGTAGCAAAGAGTTCTTCTTTGCCACTCATATGATTTGAACACCCAGTGTCCAAGATCTAGGTGTCATTCAAATTCTGATCTGATTGGCCATATGAGAGAAAGAGATTAGATGTCCCTTCCTCTTCACCAAATTGGACATACTAACTGCTTTGAATGCTACTTCCTTGTGAGGACTTGGACCAACAGTCATGAGCAAAGTGACCTAGTTTTCCACAATTGAAACAAACCTTCTTTGACTTGTCACTTCCTCTTCCTTGACCTGGATTTCTTCCTCTACTTTGTTGATTGCCTCTATTTTGACTTCCACCTCTGCTAGGAGATCCTCTGCTTGGATTTCCACCTCTTGGGTTGCTCTTGTCTCTGCCTCTTTGTTGACCTCTTCTTTGGCCTCTACCCTCTTGAGATGTGAAGGCTTTGTCATTGCCTCTATAGCTGGTTGAAGGAGATTCTTGCAATCTCTCTTCATGTGAAAGTAGAGAACCAATCAAAGCATCAAAGGATAGTGCAATCAAATCCTTCGATTCTTCAATGATAATTGCAACATGGTTCCACTTTGGAAGAAGTGTTCTCAACACTTTCTTCACCACAGTCTCTGGCTTGATTTCATCTCTGAGAGTGATCATTTTGTCTACTATTGCTTTGACTCGCATGCAGTAGTCACCAAATTTTTTATCTTCTTGCATCCTAAGATTCTCAAAATCTCTTTTCAAAGTTTGAAGCCTGACTTGCTTCACTTGATCACTCCCTTGGAAGCCTTCTTTCAAGGCCTTCCATGCCTCTTGAGCTGTTACACAAGATGCAATTCTAGGAAAGATGCTTTTATCTAGGGCTGCTTGCAAATGGTACAGGGTAGAGGAATTATTTTTCTATGCTTCTTTCCTAGCTTTCCTATCAGTAGCACTTAATGCAGTCCAGTCAGTAGGGGAGGGTTCTGTGTAACCCTCTTCAACTACATCCCACAAACCTTTACCAATTAGTAAGGTTTTCATATTTATTGACCAATACTCGTAATCACTACCATTGAATTCTAGAATTGGGAGACTTGTGTTTGAGGCCATAGCTACTGCTTAAAAATAAACTTTGATTTGACTAATACAAGCAATTACAAAGCAAAGTAATTACAAATTCAAATCAAATATTGTTTTTTTAATTCTCTCATTGATTTCTTGTTCTTCTTGTTGTGGATCTCCTAGTACTGGATGCCCAAAATTGTCAACAATTGAATCCTCGTCGTCGCTGATGACGATGATTTTAGGGGCAACTAGTTCTGGTTCTAGCTCTGGATCTGGCTCTGGAGAGCGTGGGGAATAACTATCACTAGCTTGTTCCTCTACTGAATCAGACTCCTCCACTCGTTGTCCAAATATATTGTCTTCAGAGTCAGCCTCGTAACCAGAATCAAGATTGCTTTAGTGGGCTATAACAACATTATCCAACTGACTAAACACAATGTGTAGTTCATTTCTCTGAACTCGCTCATCAAATGACTCAGCAGTCTCTCTCCGCAATAAAGAGCATAAAGCGTGGTAACACCCGGTAGAACTGATCATATTTTTTTAAAACTTCCAAGTGAGTTTTAATAGGTGACCTTTGGTGCCTCAACGGAGGCTATCAACCAATGCGTCTGCAACTCCCTTTGAGAAAACAGACGACACCTCGTGCCTTTACTTTCCACTGTGCGCTCGATAAAAAAACTAAAAAACATGTTTCGGTGAGAGTCTATGGGTTTCGAACCCTAGACCAATAGTCTACAAAGCTGTCGACTTTGCCATGCGGGCTACACAGTTCGATGGGATTAAAAGGCAACAATATAAATTGTAAATTAATCGCGGCAATCAGATGTTAAAAAAAATAAAAATCCCACATGGACTGGGATAAAGGCAGACGAGTGATTTAAAAATGTGAATGCACGAATTTTGTATTGATTGCCTTCGGGCAATCGGTGGACCCTTTTTCCACCTCACTAAAAAATCATGACGTGCCATGTATCAACCTCTCCACACTTGCCACATCACCTGCCAACTGTTGCTCCACGTCAGCAACTCAACTCAACACCCGCTACATATCAATTTGCTCATACCATGAACCTCGTGTCGTCCATTGCTAACTGCTTTATCAACTCCAGCTTCCTAAAAAAATGTGTCCAACAACTCTAGCTTAGACTCTGTGCGACCTCCTTGATTTTTGCACCCTCCTAGCACTCCTCAATTTCTGTACCCTCGGCCCTGGTGCTCTGATACCAGATTGAGAGGTATATGTTGTTCACAAACAAACTTAAGGCAAAAAAATTATCATTTTATTCACATAAACCTTAGAAAACATCATACATATAGATAGTTGGGAGATATGGCGGTGAGGATGGAGGGATAAGGGAAGAATAATAGGTGGGAAAATAGGAGGAATAAGTGGAGGAAGAGTAGGAGGAATAAGGGGAGATAGAAGGGGAAAGGAAATATTCGAGGGGAGAAATAAAAAATCTTTCCGACAAAAATTTGTTGCCGACATTTTACAAATTCATTCACACTTGCAAGGTTTTTCTAAGCCACTTAGAACGTAGACACGTTCACACTTGCAACATGAAGGTCCAAAAATATGCAAAAGAAAAAAGTCGATCTATGAAGTGATGTAGCATATGAACAAAACTAGAGGAGCAAAATGGGTACAAGTTTATACTTTATCAAGTGATGACATCAACTGCAACATGAAGGTCCAAAAATATGTAAAAGAACAAAGTCAGATCTATGAAGTGATGTAGCATATGAACAAAACTAGAGGAGCAAAATGGGTACAAGTTTATACTTTATCAAGTGATGACATCAACTAAACTTCCTAGAAGTATAAATTTGATCTGAATAAACCTAACAAGAAACTAAAAGTACCAATGCATTGACTTTGGTACACATCTATCTAGAATATCTCTTTCAAAGATGCAACTATCTTAGTGCCTTCTAGTTGTTCAAGCCAAGGTTGCTAAGCTTGAGAGTGACCTCTTTGATAGACAGTTGTAGTAGCTTGGCCATTTGTAATAGAATATAGTTAAATATCCATGGACTAGATTGCAAACACACTTGAATAAATATGCAAGGTGAATCTAAACCAACCACATCAACAATACTAGTAACTAAACCTATGTTGTATAAAAATTACTTTCAATATCATTCCCCACCAAACTATCCATCTAATAGACTTATAATAATATTGTAGATCTTAAGTGGCAAGATTCATGAGAAACCCATAAGTAGCTTAGTGACCCCATAATAGAGGTTGGCTCTGTAAAATTTGCCTAGATGTGTGTTACGTAATCACTGCTACCAATTAATGAAAAGTAAAAGTTGTTTAGCATCCCTTACGATTACTATTGCAGGTTTTTATGAATTATTTTCATGTTCCACTTTGAATACTCTCTCCATGCACAAGATAATTTATTTTATTGTAATAATACTATATTTGGTTGGTGGTCCTTCAACATGGTCCTCACCAATCTGTGTTTGTTAGGGGTATTCATTCCCCTAACATTCCATGATATGACTTTCATGTTTTACTTCTTGTAGTAGGCTTCTACCCACTCAAGACTATGGTTGCTTGCTTCCCATATTTCAAATCCTTCATAGCTTCCTTTAAGTTTTTTTCCATCAAAGATGTCTTTCCCATAATTTTTACCTCCTCTTCTCATATATATGGGTGCTTCTTATCACTCCTCAATATTCTTAGATTCGGTACTTTCCTTGAAGATCCTACATCAACTTCTTCTTGATTAACTATACATGACAACTTTTGAATCTGAATCTCCATGGGCCTCAATCTCTTGTAGAATTTATTTCTCTATTTCTTCCCTTTGATTCATCTTCTCTTCCTCCTTCTTAGTCCCCTTAGCTCATGGTATTGAAGAGCTTGACCTTTGTGAAGCATCTTGGCTTTCTAGAATATATGGTATATGTTTCTTTGTTAGAACCTTTTTTTATATATGTTGTGAAAGACTTTTTCTAATATATATAATAATTCAAAATATTAAAAAAATATTTGATAAAAAATATTAATTTAAAACCAACTTATTTTTTAATTTTTAAATAATTAAATATTTTAATATAATAATACATAAACAATATTTTTTAAAGTAAAAGCAATTAGAATTTTAACACATGGCACGAGTTGAGTTATGCTATTAAATTTATCTATTTTTAAGGAGCCAATGTTACAGTATTATATATAAATACATATCTAATTACCAGACTATTATAATATCATTATATAATTACGAGACATTAAACAATCTTGCATAATCAATTAAAAAAAGTTATAATTTTTTTAATAAAAAATAATATTATTCTTACTTTTAAATTAGAGAAAAAATTAAATTTTAAGTTACCATGCATTCATTATTTCTACATACAAGAATATAAAATATATATTTTTTATATTTTATAAATAGAATAAAGAACAAATATTTATCAATAAAAAGTATGTCAATGGCCCAAGGAACAATGAACTTAGTAGGAAATTTTATCGATGCTCAACCAGATTTGGACACTATAAGAAAATGAGCTTTGATGAAATGGAACCCCATAGGGCACATGGAGATAGTGGCATTGCCTAAAGGGTTATTCATGATCAAATTAAAATATGAAGAGGATGCATATCACATCTTATGTGATGGCCCATGTTTTTTTGGACGTCGAGGTCTATTTCTACAAAAAATGGGGGCCTAAATTTAACCCAAATAAGGAGAGTATTCATCAAGCTCCTATTTGGGTTAGATTTTTGGGTTTACCTTTCCAATTTTGGCATGAAAGAGTGATGATAGGTATTGCTAAAGAGGTTGGTAGTTTGATTGTGATTGATCCTACAATGTTAACAAAGTTTAGGTTGGTGTATGCTAGGATATGTGTAAAATTCTAATATGGAAAAGGAACTCCCCAAATCATTAGAACTCATTGTATAAACATGGAAGTTGGGTGCAGTCTATCAAATATGAGAACATTCCCTCAAGATATGATTCTTGCAAGAAACCAGGTCATTCAAGAAATTATACCCTAATAGGAAGAAGGAGAGCAACCCTCAAAATTTTTAGCAAAGGAAGGAGGCTTTAGATTCAAGATTTAAATAGAAGGGAGACCTAGTAATTCAAATGGAGAAGAAATTAAATAAGGTTGAGGTCCAAGAAATTCATATTAAATACATGAATATCTATATGGCAGAGGAAGGGTTAATTTTAGAAGAAGCGATTCAGGTAAAACTTATTCTACTTTATCTTGGATGTAATGAATATTCCTTTAGAAAAAAATACCATAAAATTCAAGAAATCAAAAAATTCATTGATCACATATTCAATTCCTCCTTCTATCCTCAAGCACTTGGTCTTGACAATCCAACATAGACCAATTCACAAAGGAAATATACCTAGTGACTCATGTCTTCTAGAACAACAACCTTCAATTATTTTTGAGTCTTTGTGCTAAGAAATACTTGGGATCAAAAGTCCCACAAATTCAACTCAATACTAGAGCCTAATGGATACAAGCCTTGTGCTTTAAAAAGTATGTTAGAGTGAAACTTAAGTTTGACATTATATGTCTAGCCATTGTATATTTCAATGAAAGTATAAAGCTCATTTCCACTGGCATATGAAGGTATGCCACAATTTTGTATAACATAGTCTAAATATAAACAAAGCCTATAACAGATATATACACATAAAAATAAGTTTGTTATCCAAAAGGTATGGCCACATTGTAAAAATAACATCTGAAAAGAGGTTTCATATAGTTCACATGCATGATACATTGAAAATTGGAGTAGATTATATTGGATGTTGATTCAACTACATTAGGAACATCCTCTCTCAAAAGTAACAAATTCTAGGCTAGAGAAGAGAAGTATGAACCTGATGATAGGTTAGTCGATATTTATATTTCACTGTTTATGACCTTGTTAAAGGAGTAGTGCTAAGAGTAAAGGAGGAAGGAGAGAAGAATTATAGTTCGAGAAGTTGATAAGGCCCATAAAAAAATATAACCACAAATTGAGAGAAAACCGTATTTGGCCAAGCCTAAGGAGTTTTTGTAATTACATGCCTTTAAGGTATGCTTTCAGATCAATAATTGTGAATACTCTTTGAACTTGACTAAATTGGAAGTTTTCTGAATTCATAGAACAAGGAAAAAAGAATGAAGCTAGAAACTAAAGATAAATTATAAATGTAGTAAAAGGAGAAAGTCATTATATTCAAGTACTATCATTATCCATATCCCATATATCCTTACTCATTACACATTATACTCCCTATTCATTTATTTGTCTTCCCATATAATTGAGCATTTTGTTTTTCTCATAATCATACTTAGCATTTATTCCATATTCATCTCTCATAATCCCAATACTTTCCATTAATTCCTTTAGACTCTAAAGCCCAATGAATAAGACAATTAGTGTTTGTAAGCAATGGGAGGTACCATATCCAATAGAGAAGCCATGAGAAAACAACACACAAGTACATGGAAAAATACACACAAAGCATACCACATGGCACTTCAATGCCTAGATGATGAGAGCATACACGAAGCATCTAAACAAGGAGGACACAATTGAAAAAAAAAAAACTATTGAATACCAAAAAGAGAAAACATGTAAGTTAACCTCTTGCACAAGTCATAATTTTTTTTTGGCACCAATTCTAAGGATAATATCTACAATAATTGATACACCCAATTGACATAGTTATTTGCTCACCTATATAAGAAGATGTAGGCCCAAGCCTAGGAATAAATCAAAGTGAGATGATCTTGTTGAAGATAAAAGCAATTATGCATATCTCCAAGGTCCCAAAATGTTGTAGAAGCACCTATGATATTTAAGGGGAATACTTATGCAATTTTGTGAATAAAGTAAACACGCATAGCAAAGAAAGGCTCTAGCCTATGACTGCCTAGAATATCTACCTACAAAGTTTGCTTGGGTCTAAACCAACTTTTAGGTATTGTGTACTATGCTTATTTAAGTACCATTTTAGTTGGGGATATCAACCTTTATGTATCTTGGCCTCCTTTCCATTATTCTTTCTTTTTGTATTCCCCTTTGTGCCATTTATCTGCACCTTGTTTGCCTGAATATCTCTTCATCATCTTCAATCGCTCCATTTTCCAACCCATACCTTTCTCACTTCATGTAGTATTATTTCTTTAGTTTATTATATTGTAATTCTTATATTTTTGATACCATACGTCACACCTCCACCTAAGCACTCTATTATTGTTAACTTATCTTCTAGTTCCATTTTTTCACTTGCGCCTCCATACCCAATAAATAAGGCCATGTAGGTTTATCTCCTTTCAAAAATAGAAATTTGTAGGAGGCACCAAGAATGTAGGTAAAAAATATTCCCTCATAGTGAATCTTGATAAATCAAGCTAGCCTACCATTTTTATAAAATATTGTTAAGACAATTAGCTTAGAATTGCCTAAAGCAACGTATGCAAAGAGTACAAAGACTTGAATGTAACAACCTAAAAATAAAACTAACCAACTTGAGAGACATAATTTTTAATACTCATTAGGGATCTACATATCCCCACAATACATAAGTCATTCTATGAAAGTGTCTATTGACGTAATACCTTATAACTAAGTTGTCGTCTCATCTCTGCGATAAGCCAACTTATCCTTTTTTATCTATCAAAAGGGTACACCCATATCTATACCATACATAAGTCTGTCTATGTAGGTGTACTAAGCATAGTGGCATAAGGTTTCTATGCTTCCTTTACAATACATAAGTCCATCTATGTAGGTAAAATTTTAATTTTCCATCTCATCTATGCGATGGGGTAACCCAAACATCTATCACTTCGTGTGATAGTCCATTTATTGATACTACAACTTAATTATTGCCTTTCCACAACTATCTAAGTTTAGGTTATTAAGGAGAAGTTGTGAAACATGGTTACCTGAAGTTTCATTCAAAAGGGACCCCATAATCCCTTATATTAACTCTCTCTCTATCTTTTTCTAAGCTTCTAATGAATAAATTCCTTTTGTTAACTAGGAAAAAATTCCAAGCATCGCTAGCATGTATAAACACTTCACATATTAGTAGGATACTTCTAGTCCATAAGCATAAATATTTGATAGATGTTATTTCCCAATCATCTAAAATTTATTATACCATTCATAAATATCACCTAATCTCTCTTTATGAAGCACTAGAATCACATAAATTTAAAATGTAATGTAAATGATAAAAACATCATTAAGGAATTAATTAGTCATAATCATACAAGATTAATACAAAAGCAACCAAATTTCTCTTTCAAAAGATACATTTAGACTTTCCTTTCATCAAACATAAATTTGGAGTATTATACCATATTCTATTACATATAATGAAAGAGACTTAAATTACATAAGAAACAAAGCATACATCATTTTATTTCCTTTCAAGGATACAATTCAATATAGGATATAAAAAAAACTCTCATTACTAGTTAAATGATTACATACTTTTCATAGAGAGGTACAACATGAGAATTTACACTTAAAAGAATGATTTGTTCCTCTCTCCAAATATGTCCTCCTTAATCTTTGTGTGAGGTTGGATATGTGTAAGGGATCAGGACAA
Organism: Wollemia nobilis; assembly: GCA_028583015.1. Lineage (NCBI taxonomy): Eukaryota > Viridiplantae > Streptophyta > Pinopsida > Araucariales > Araucariaceae > Wollemia > Wollemia nobilis. The sequence continues at coordinate 1,261,972 of JAQPPZ010002946.1, read as the reverse complement.
CTCTTTTTGCGCACGTGTATGCATCTATGTATGAATCATTTGAAAATGTAAAAAATACAATCTAAAACATATAGATGCCCATACTTCTTTCAATATATTTTTTTTCTAAGATAGTCTATAGTTTTACATTCAACTTCAACAAAAGCATATAATACTCCAATATTTACTTCTACTAATTTTTCATATAAGAATATCGAGATAAGTCCATACTTCTCTTAAGAATAGTTAACCTATCTATTCTTAACCATAATTTCAAAGCTCAAATATAAACTCTATGCATTTAAATATCATCATTTGAAAGTATAAAATTATCAATCTAAATCATTCATAGATAAATATAAGTTTAATTCCATTAATATTATCCACTATGTTCCTTTATAAAACAAGTTCTTCTCTTGTATAAAGAAGACTAAGCTTTAATATTTAAGCTCTATTACATTTCCAAAATATAACAAACTTGCTTTTCAAATAATAAAAAAGATACCTATAATCCTTTCTTAACATTAAAAAGCATTTCTTTCAATTAATAAAAATTCCTATAATACATTCTTTTAATTAATCAAAATGTTATGACTAATCCCAAAAGGCTTTTTTTTTTTTTAAAGCGAAAAACCCCTTGTAGGGCCACCTTGGTCTAAGAGACCATGAACAGGGGGTTCTACACCGTCAAAGTCACCGGGGGTTGCACCCAACCCTGCCCGTACCAACATTATCAATTGGATTTTGGGTACCCAATTCAGCTTTTTGGTAGGGTTGAGATTCGAACCTGGGACCTCCCTTGGAGGATTGCCCTCTCCTCTCCAACTCACCTACAACACCTGGGTAAAAGGCTTATTTAACCATAATAAAAAAAAATACTGGTTAATCATAATCAAACATTCAATTGAGTCAATAAAACACATTTGAATAGGACCAACAATAAATAATCGAGCTGAATTTCACAAACCGATCAACAAACAAAGAACAACATCCTAAGGAGTTTCCATCGATTGAAAACCCCCATCGATACCACCAGGTGGTCCTACCAACCAGTGGCCCCACCATCAATAGGTGGCCCTCACACAAAATCTATCCAACACATCCAACTAGTGCTAGGTGGCTCCACCAAATGGAGTAGCCTTGACCACCACCTATGGTTGACCTTAAAGGGGTATTAAACCTCTTTTAAGGTGCACATGAGCCCCCATATATACCATGTGGGATATTTAGTGGGAATGCCTAATCAGAATTCCATTGCCCATGCTATCACGAGTGCTGAGATGTTGCACATATCATCGCTATGGTGGTGGGGACTTAATTAATCCCCACTTCCCAAGGTTAAACCTTAGGAAGAATCCAATCAGTGGTAACGACAAATATTTACCACCTAAATCACTCTAAAATGATGATAGGAATCATAGGCTTAGTTAGGATTACTTATTATACCATTCGAGAAAGAAAAACATGGTGGATTTGAGCTTCAACGACCACTAGGGAGGAAAAACATTAATCACAACTTGTTTAATAGATCTCCTATGCTATTTAGGTCAACTGCACCATGGTAGGGCTTCAACATGTAGTGGTATTTTTAAAATAACTACACACAGGGCTTAACAAGAAGAACCCACATCATTTCTAGAGTGATTAGGTTATTGCGACTCAATTTAGGGCCTAAGGTTCTACATCACACAATATCCCTAATAACAGATTTAAAAATTGCTAAAAATCCTCGAGAAATATCTAAGGGACATTTCTTAAAAGCAAGAATACATGTTCTAATACTTTTTATATACTAAGAATAAAAAAACACAATGGTTAATGGAGGCTGAATCCAAGCAATGAATCCCAAGTCTACAAAACAATGCTTTACTAAACCAATCATAAAGGGCCTAATAACATAATACTGAAATATTAAAGAACTATTTTATGAATGTAGTAGCCTCATCTTGAGCCTCCTTGTTCGATGGATTCTTCTTCAAAAGACCTCCTTCAAGCCTCCAAGCTTCTCATTATTTTTTTAAAATTTCTAGAACCCTCCTTCACATTTTGCTGACCTCTTCCTAAAGGGAAAATATCTACCAAAAGAAAATTAAAATTCCAAATTCCAAAAAAATAAATGCCCATCTATGCAAGATGACAAAGGAAGATCTTATATAATATGATTTTTTTCTTCTAAAATATCTCATTTTAACATATTTATTTTTCTTGTTTTACTAGAAAATACAATAGGTATATTAATAAAACAAAATGCATTAGTAATTCATGACATTAATCACTTTAATTAGAACTAACATAAGCATAGGATAATTTAAATCGTCTCCATAATTAATTAATTCAAAAAATACTTATACTAATATTAATGATTAGCATGGTATTAGGTGGATCAAGAATTAATATAACCTCTATATCTATTAATTATTTTCGAAGGGGATCCTTTTACCAAATCCATTTCATAAACACATATATGCAAATGCAGCTATATGAGGGTATCATTTACCCTATAGTTGTCGATGAACAAGTTATCAACATAATTTTCTTTTTCTTTGGTACCTCGATCTCAATTGTTGAATTCCATGCCACCTTTGAGGACACTTAGTCCTACAAATATGCAAGGCATCAATAGTACCATGTTCATAAAACATAGCCAATGCTACAAATACATTTTACGTAATCATAATACAAATAAAATTGGAATTGAAACAATAAATTCAATACATTGTTTATCTCATAGAGAGTCCTGCCAAGGTGGATCGTGACATTGAATGTGTCAAAATTAGGCTATGCTCAAAGGTTTTTTAAGCATTTTAGCAAATATAAAGCTATGGATAGTGCAAAGTATAAAAATTGCTAAGTCTTGAAAAGTTATAGCAACATGTATACCCGAGATTGTTCAACGTAGACTTAACACCAGTAAAATATTCCAACATGTTGGGATCCTAATCCTAACCATTAGCCATTATTAATTCACTCATTATGTTTCTGGACCATTGTGTCCTTTCACTCACAACCTTAGGGTAGATATATATTATTGTCCAATAATTCATTAAAAGGCATCCATGAATAAGAAGAATATAAATAAATATATTTGAAACCCATTGGAGGGACCCCCCATACCAATGCAATAGTCATTCTATCCCAAGGTGATTCTCTTAGTTTTAGATTCATTTCACGCATCCAAACCCATTCCCTCCATTTGTGCAATCTGATAGGACCTATAGTCCTACCATATTGTATCAGAGTGTTCTCGTTCATGTGCCTCATCAACATCTCACTCATTGTTCTCTGTCATCCTAAAACATCCTATTCATTACCGTTAGTGTAAACGTCATTGTTTCACCCCTTCAAAAACCATTACACACCACCTAGTTCATCCAGCCACTAGTATATGTGAAATCATAAATATCAATCTAGAGAGGCAATTCTAAATGATTGAAAATATATCCACAAGAGCCAAATCTATCATCGAAGATATTTAGGTTAAATTCCAAAATATTTAAATCTGACGCATTCTCTGATAGAATAAATAGGGATCCATTGCAGACGTTCAAAAATATTTTTTTTTCAGCATTGTAAAAAGAAATTTTACGAGGTATAAACCAAACATCGTCACAAAATCATCACCAGATAAAAAAATATATCAAAATGATGAAGAAAAATTTGTTCTGTTGTACATTGTAGTATTTTTTGTAACACACTTGAGTTACCGATGATAGAATTATAAAATTTAATTTTAACCTAAAGTTTACAAAAACTTTTCAGCCATCGATGCAATTCTCAGGTATCGATAAAACAACGTGTAAGATTTTTAAAGAAAAAAATAAGGATATAAATCCCACATTCATGAGGGATCATGAGAAAAGTGGTTTAAAAAGGTTCAAACACACATATTGAAACGTGACTTCGATCACGCTACTTGCTGGTCCTTCACATAAATCTTGACTGCACGTTCTCCTCGTAACTTGCACTGCTACTCATCCACCTATTATGTTGACTCCACCATTGTTGTCCCTACAATGTTCTTTCTTACCACCACTTTTCAACTATTGATTGCTCTCTGTCCCAGCCCACCTGCTGCTCATTGATGTCAAATCCACCCCAGCCCGCCCACCGCTCACTGACATAGACTTCGCCCTAGATCCCCCCCCACCCACCCATCGAAATTCACTACTAGCCATTGATTTCTGCAAAATTTAAAAAATTTAAATTCAAAATATTGACCATTAGGTCTACATAGTTGATAAATCCATTTTTTTGCCAAAATTTACATAAATGTTTGCAAAAATTTATAACTAAACCTAATTTTTGCAAATTTATTTTTCAAAACCTAATTACACCTACCCAAGAAGACTGAAAAATTACAAACTAGCCTCACAATTACCAATGATAGGAGATCATAGGAACATACCCTAAAATAATTCATGCAGGAAGTGCATCAGTGGAGGGGAGAACTTACAAATAGTATTATACAAAAGGAGGAAATTTGCCAATGGATGGACCAAATTACTAATCATTTTTTACCAAGGCAAGAATTTGATCTAGTAAAAGAAGTTGATCCTGTTAATCCATAATGAACTAAGATGGGGAATATGAGCAAGAAAAATTGAAACACCTAATCATATCCAAGCAGGCAATGAGTTAATTGTGTCCAAAATGCTCAATGCACCTACTCACAACAATAAAGACATTGAGATCGATGTACACTAAGTGATCGATGCACGAAGCAAGGATGAAGTAGAGATACATGAAGTGACCAATTAAGGCCAGATATACACTCTACACGAACCACCCATAAGTACCTCACCAACATTGATTTCTCATCATATAGGTAACCTAATTCAGAAGGGAGGTAAAAGAGTGAGGGCACCTTCATTTTCTCTTCATTCTACACAGGAAGAACCAACTAAAGTGGATGCTCACCATCATCACAATTATCTTAAGGATGATTCTACTATTCTTCTTGGAAACCCCCCATAAATGCTTCAACCCTCAATATATCCTTACCTCCAAAAAAATGACATTAAAATAGTAAAATAACTTGCACAAATTCTACTTGGAAAACAAGGGACGAAACTCCTCACTTCGAGCTTTGAGGACAAATCTCTTTTTAAGGAGGGTGACATGTTAGGATCCTAATCCTAACCATTAATAATTATTTATTTACTCATTATTTTTATGGATCGTTGTGTCCTTTCACTCACAACCTTAGGGTAGATATATATTATTGTCCAATAATTCATTTAAACGCATCCATGAATAAGAAGAATATAAATAAATATATTTGAAACCCATTGGAGGGACCCCTAGTACCAATGCAACATTCATTCTATCCCAAGGTGATTCTCTTAGTTTTAGATTTATTTCATGCATCCAAACCTATTCACTCTATTTGTGTAATCTTCTAGGACCTAGAGTCCTACCACAAAAATGCAAAAACTAGGAATTGATTGATTTTAGACCTTTGTGAAGAGTGACATCAATGAAGATACAACTAAACCTAAAATCAGGTAAGTTGGAGCAATTTGACTTTGACCTTGCACAAAATCAGAGCAAAAAAAATATGGATCTTCTAAATGGTGCAACTCAAATATACATGAAGTTGGATTCGTAACAAAGTTAGACTTTGCAAGTGTTTAAATTAGCACAATATTAGATGAAGGTCCAAAAATATGCAAAAGAATAATTTGAAGTGATGTAGCAAATGAAAAAATCTAGAGGAGAAAAATGGACACAAGTTTAAACTTTATCAAGTGATGACATCAACTAAACCTCCTAGAAGTCTGAATTTGATTTGAAGAAGCCTAACAAGCAACTAAAAGTCCGAATACCTTGAATTTGGAATACATATATCTAGAATGTTTCTTTCAAATGTGTAACTACCTTATTGTCTTCTAGTTTTTCAAGCGAAGGCTGCTAAGATTGAGAGTGACCTTTATGATAGATAGTTTTAGTAGCTTGGCCATTTGTAATAGAATATAGTTAAAGATGCATGGACCAGATTGCATACACACTTGAATCAAGATGCAAGGTGAATCTAAACCAACCACATCAACAATAGTAGTAACTAAACCTATGTTGTAGAAGAGTGACAATTACTCTTAATATAATTCTCTATTAAACTATCCATTTAATAGACTTCTAGTAGTATTGTAAATATTAAGTGGCAAGATTCATGAGAAACCTATAAATATCTTAGTGATCCCATAATAGAGGTTAGCTCTATAGCATTTTCCTAAATGTGTGTTATGTAATCACTACTACCAATTAATAAAAGGTGAAAGTTGTTTAGCCTCCATTATAATTACTATTGAATATTTTTATGAATGAATGTCATGTGTTAATTTATTTTTGTTACACTTTATGATTAGTTTATTTTGTTAAAATAAATTCTACTCTTTGGATTGTTGTTGGGTTGCTTTTCATAAGTCTTTAGAATGATTAAAGCATAGAGTTAGAATGAAATGAACTCTGTTATGCATTTGGCAATAGTTGATATATTAAGTTTCATTAGAAGATAGTTGTATTAGGATTTTATACAATATATTCCAATGTTGTCATTCTATACCCTATCCATCATTCAACAACTCTTCTAAACCCTTACTCCTTTCTAACCCTTCTATTTATTTCTTTCATCTAAAAAACTTATTCCAATTTAAAAGCATTTTGAGGAGCTAACCTACTCTAGAGATTGGACTTGGGAGAGATCCCAGTCATCCAATTTTAGCTAAAATCTAGGTTGTACTTCACATTCTTAAACAAATTTTAGACCAACATCCCTCATAAAGGTTTAAATTCCACATTGTTAGCAATCCTCCTAAAGCTCCTTTGGTTCCCTCTTGATAGCTTTTACTCTTTTTATTTTTTCCACTATGAATACTCTCCCACCATGCACAAGATAATTTAGTTTGTTGTAATAATATTGTTAGGACCCCATCCTAACATTATTATGTAATTCTCATTTGCTTATGTAATGACCCACTTCCAACATGGGGATCCAATCTATAATGATATCTTGTAATATTTTGTAATGTATGTGGTAATTAAGGCACCTAAATAAGTGGCACCATTTCATGTAACCGTTATCAAGTTTTTAACTAACATTTGGTAGAATATTCTAGCTCGAGTGGCATTTTGCATGTAAGACAATTCTTGATCTTAGGGTTAGGGTTGCATGAATTATTTTATTTAAAAGCTATGAAGCCATGTATGGATGTATCCTTTTTCAAGTGAATTAAATATTAAAGGAGGTTTCCCCCTCGAAGAGGCCTGCGATTCAAATATTATTGTGAGTGTTTATTTTTGCATTTACTTTCCCACATTGTGATATTGTGATATTGCATGCGTTTCTGCTTAATTTTAGTATTTTGTGTGATTTTGCTTATTTTTAATAGTAGGGTCCTAACAAGTGGTATCAAAGCACTTTCTAAGGTTGAGTTCTGCTATGACTGCAATAATTCTTACCCATCCCTTTTTTCATGTTAGGTATAATTTGACTGTGTTTTTCACTTTTGTTTTCATTTATTTAAAAAAATAGCAAAAACCAGAAAAAGCAAAAAATACAATCCTTTTTTTATAATAGTTGAGTAGGCTAGAAAACCTGTGCCAGGGGTTTTAAAATATCATGAAGGAGCTATCATTATTAGCTAAGCTAGATAGCCCATAAAGTATCTAGTGAAGTGAGGGGCAATCAAGATCCAATAGCTAGGACTCAAACAATAGTCACACATGGAATTGAGCTCCAACGCATCTTTGGGTGTATCAGGATACCATCTAGGATTAAACAAAATTTTATCCAATAGGAAGTTTTTCAACCTTGTATTATTGTTAAAGTAAAATCTACCTTTGGTTACGTTTTCACCCAAGAATTTTCCAACATTGAAAGACCAGGTTCAAAATAGAGTTTACCCAGTTCAATCTCCAGAGGAGGTTGGTTCCTTGCTTTTTAGGGAAAAGGGAGAGAGAGTAAAATGCATAAAGAGAGGGAAATATAGCTATTTCTAGGAACTTTTAAATGGTATAAATTGGACAACAACAAAGCAAATTCAATAGCCTTTTATAGAAAAAAATTTATTCAATCCATAAAAATAGAGTAATTAACTTCTGATGTAGATTTAATCAAACACAAACCTATTGGAACTATTAATTTCAAAGTTAGTAGAACTTCAAGGTAGAAATACAGGATAAGAATTAAAGCAACTTCCATTCAACCTAACTTTATATAGCAATTAACAACCCATACATACTTGATAAGAACACCAATGAATTAGAAAATAGAATGGATAATATTTATTTGCTTTCAGAAGTCTGTGTACATTGCCTTACAAATATCCAAGAGCTGTCCATTTATTTGGGTCACTCATACTATATATATAGTTTTACATAATAGACAAAATGAAAGTTATTACAATAATATACGCATAGGCTCATTCTAGTAGAGTGGCAGTTAAGAGAGCATATGATATTTAACTAGAAGTGGTTAGGATATTCTCATTACAATCCACCTTTCTCTTCTTAGAAGCATCATGGTCCAACTGTCTTTCACTGAAAAATGTCGCACCATCGTGAAATTTTCTGCTTGTTCAACTTTGGGCTCATAAATATCGTGTCATCGTAATTTTTCCTCTTCAATTAGCCTCTTGGATCAAAAATGTCACGCCGTTGTGACCTTTTCCTTGGACTTAGCATCTTGGCTCAAAAATATTGTGTCATCGCAACTTTTTCCTTGGATTTGACCTTCAGGTCAAAACTGTCGTGCTATCACGACCTTTTATCTTCACTTAGCCTCTTGGCTCAAAAATGTTGCATCGTCATGACTTTTTCCTTGGATTTGACCTTCAGGTTCAAAACTATCATGCTGTCATGATGTTTTCTCTTCACTTAGTCTCCTGACTCAAAAATATCACACCGTCACAACCTTTTCCTTGGAATCAACCTTTAGGTTCAAAACTGTTGTGTTGTCATGACCTTTCTCTTCACTTATCCTCTTGGTTCAAATATATTGTGTTGTTGTAACCTTTTCTCTTCACTTAGCCTCTTGGCTCAAAAATATCGTACCATCATGAAATTTTCTCCAAGCTTAGCCTCTTGGCTCAAAAATATCGTGCTGTCACAACCTTTTCTCCTAACGTACCCTCGGGCTAAAAAAAATCATACCATCATGACTTTTTCCTTGGAATTGATCTTCAGGTTCAAAACTGTCATGCTATTGTGATCTTTTCTCTTCACTTAGCCTCTTGGCTCAAAAATGTTGCGTTGTAGCAACATTTTCCCTTCACTTAACCTCTTGGCTCAAAAATGTCGTATCATCACGACCTTTTCTCCTGACTTAGCCTCTTGGCTCAAAAATATCACATTGTCATGACCTTTTCTCCTAACTTAGCCTCTTGGCTCAAAAATATCGCACCATTGTGACTTTTTCCTTGGACTTGGCCTTTAGGTTCAAAACTGTTGTGCTATTGTAACCTTTTCTCTTCACTTAGCTTCTTGGCTTAAAAATATTGCACCGTTGTGACCTTTTCTCCTGAATTAGCCTTTAGGTTCAAAACTATCACGTTGTTGTGACCTTTTCTCTTCACTTAGCCTCTTGGCTCAAAAATGTCGCGTCGTCACAACTTTTTTCCTATACTTAGTGAAATTTTGAGACAGCTACTCCTTACTCCCCTTGATGTGGTCATTTTTATCAACAATACCCCTCACTAACTAAGTGTTAAAGGATAGACACTACTCAGGGGTACAAGAACAAGTATGACACAGTTGTAAAAAATAAAAGTGTCGAACCCCTCCCATCCAACATAGTCATTGAAATGAAGAAAAATTCCTCCAAAGAAACAATGTATGAAGCTATGTGCTTCAAGGATAGATTTATTTATTACAAGAATCCTTGAGATCTATGAAAAACAAGAATAAAACCCCAGTTCAGTTAGATTTTGTACAAGCTAGCCTAACGTCTTCTTTAGGAAAATATAAACTTCCCCCTTCTATCTATCTCTTCAAATGGAAGGGTGGGTGGTACATAACTATATGATAGTTTTCGAAGCTGCAACTAATATGATACCTAAAGATGTATGCGACATCATGGGAATGGAATACACAAGGAGTAGCCATGGTATCTTACAACTAGATGGAACCCCTATCAAAATCATAGGGTAATTAAAGATATTCCAATAGTTATTCACAGACTACCTCAACTCACAATTTTACAAGAGGTAGTAGTACTGGATCTAGAACCTTATTTTGGTATGTGTCTCTCTAGGGAATTCATCACCAAAATAGGAGGATATTTATCACTAGATTTCTCACACTTGGAAATCCCATTCAAGGGAAAAAGAGTGAAAACATTTAATGATAAAACTTTGACTTTTCACATTAAAAAAATTGAAGAGGAAAGTAAACATGCCACCATAGTGAATATGATGACAGAGGAACTGAAAGACTTGAACTTGATGGAGGAAGCTCTAAATGTGTTGTAGGAAGAAGACCAATTCTATCTCCAAGACTTCAATGCCATGATCAAAACAGATATGGGGAGCTACACAATTGGAAATCCTAAGAAAAGTAACCCCACTCTTCTCCCTCAGATAGAACAATATATTAATAAACTATGAAAACTTTTCTTTTATGGTGCTAGATGCAAAAATGGAGCCAGAGTAGGTATTTTTCTAATCTCTCCAACGGGCGAAGAGAAATTTTTTTCTTATCGATTAACCTGGAGTTACACAAATAATGCAACAAAATATTAAGCACTCTGCTTAGGCCTTAAGAAAGCTAAAATGATGGGTTTCAAACAACTTCATATCTTTGGATACTCTAAATTAATAGTAAACCAGGTCACTGAGAAATGTGTAAGCAAGCAACACTACCTAAAATATTATAGGAATAAATTTTAGGACTTGGTAGTCCTTTGAATATTTAAACCTCAAAGCAATTCCTAGGGAAAATAAAACTCATGACGATGTATTGGCTTCAGTAGGTGCAGATTTTTGCCCTATCAAAAATATCATTCAAAAATCTAAGATAGTGAGACTAATCTATAGGTCCTCTATGCTAGATAGAGATACCTTCTGGCAGGTATTTGAAATGATGAAAAAAAAGTAGACTTTCTCATCCATGAGATGAATTGCTTGAATGAAAAAGTGTCTAAATATGAAGAAGATGTAGGCATGATACAGTTGAAAAATAACCACATACCAAAAGGATTGATCACCTTTGAAAGCCTATTTGATAACAACGATAGGTCAACGAGGCATAAAATGAAAGTTGACAAGCACAGATACAGAGAAGCTCAAGTGGGACCTGATAAATCCATTAAAGTGGGAGTAAACACTATAGAGGAAGAGCCAAACCAAATCTGGGTTTTATGCAAGGAATTCCTCGACATCATAGCCTAGACTTATGGTGACTTTAAAGTCTACTCTAAAGATACCATCTAGCATACAATCGAGCTCTAAGAAGGCACAAAACCCTTATGACAAAAGAAAATATCGGTGAATCCTAAGATCGAAGCTCTAATGAAGAAGGAATTACTAAAGTTGCTCAAGGCCAATATTGTTTACCCGATCAAGCATTCTACTTGGATAGCTAATTTGGTCCTAGTTATAAAAAAAAATGGAGATATTAGATTATGCGTTGACTTCCATAACCTGAACAAGGCTTCATTAAAATACCATTATCCCATCCCATATATCGACCTGACTCTACATATAGTGGCATGAGCAAAAAGGTTCTCACTCTTGGATGGGTTCTCTGGGTACAATTAGGTATGGGTCAAAGACGAAGATTAGTTCAAGACTACATTCACCACCAAGTGGGGGACATTCATTTATTAGAGGATGTCTTTCAAATTATCCAATGCTGGGGTCACCTTTCAAAGAGCAATGGATGTGGCCTTTGGGAAACTTATCAACAACATTATAGTGATATATCTAGATGATACGATAATTTTATCTCATAAAAAGGAAGATCACATCGACCATCATAGAAGAGTGTTTGAGAAATGTAGGGAGTTCGACATCTCTTTAAACCCAAATAAATCCATTTTTTATGTGGAAGAAGGGATCTTACTACGTCATACAATTTCTCATTCTAGGCTAGATATAGATCCTAACAGGTTGAAAGCACTGTTAGAAATCCCTCTACCCTCAGATAAAAAAGACCTACAATACTTATTTGACCAAATAAACTTCATACGCAAATTCATAGCAGATTTTGTGCAAATTATCAAACCCATGACCAAATTGTTGAAAACAAATTCTGAATTCAAGTGGACAAATATAAGGAAACAATATTTCTATAAAATAAAGGAAAAGATAGCCCAAGATCCTATCTTAGTGAACCGTGACTATTCCAGAGGTTTCATCTTGTATGTTGTAGGTGAACAAGAGAGCTACAACGTAATACTAACTCAGAAAGGGCCTGAAAATGATGAAAGACCTATAGAATTCCTAAGCCATACTATGAAGATAAGCACAACTTCATTAAAAATAAGTTTATACAATAATGAAATCTTTAAAAAGTTAAGGCATTTTATTTTACAGAGTAGGACCATAGTTTATGTGGTCCACCCTGATGTTAGGAATTTCATCATTCAAGGAGAACTCGACGATAAGAGAGATGGTTGGGTGTCAAATATACAAGAATATGATGTTGAAATCCATCCAACCAAGCTAGTAATAGGCATATCACTACACCAAGAACTCACCAAGAAAACCGCATCAGATTATGTAGCTTGTCAAACCCAAGAAGCAGCCTCAGAGGATGATCAACCCTTAGATGATCTTTACTGGGCTGATAAATTGATCAGGTACTTTCATATTGGAAAGTGTCCAACAAGTTTGAATGCTTCATAGAGAAGAAGATACAAGATATAGGATTTTAAAAACATCCTATTACCTGAAGGGTTGTACAAAAAAAATCTGGATGGAGTATTACTTCAGTGTATAAAGGATGATAAAAAATAGAAGATCTTGGATGAATTCCATGGGGACCTATTAGGAGGACATTGCTCAAGAAGAACCATGTATTTAAATATCATCAGGATTGGGTGTTATTGGCCAACCATTTTCTTCGATACCTTTAGAGTGACAAGAAATTGTGAGAAGTTCTAGAGATACATTGGGAGAAATAGAAATGCTTTGATACCTTTGAAATCCATTCAGGTTGAAGAACCTTTTCAATAATGGGGGTTAGATTTCATTAGATTTTTAGAGCCCAACTCATCCAATGGACATAAATACATCCTGATTGCTATAGATTATTTCACTAAGTGGACCGAAGCAATACCCACTAAGAAAGCAGTTTAGGAAGTTGTGATGGAATTTATGGAGAGTTTGATCACATGATTTGGTATCCAAGATGCATTGGTCATAGAAAACGACACATATTTTAGAGGCACCAAAATGATCGAATTTACGTGTAAATATGGGATCTACTTGAAAACATCCTCAACTTATTACCCATAGGAAAATGGACTAGCCAAATCAATGAATAAAAACTTGCTCTGAATCTTGAACCAAACTTTGAAAGACAATAAGAGGATTTGGCACTCTAATAAACCAAGCATTATGGGCTAATAGGATAACTATCAAAAAGTCTATTAACACCTCCCCCTACTCTTTATTCTATGGTAAAGAAGCAGTTCTCCCAATACACATAGAAATACCAACTTTAAAGTTGCTCAATCAAACTAGCATAGAAGAAGTAGAGCCAATGGAAAATAGGTTGATTCAACTCTTGCAATTAGAAGAATAAAAAGAACAATCTTACGACCATTATCAAAAACATATGGTCACCAAGAAGAAATAGTTTGAAAAAAATGCTACTCTTAGATATTTCAAAGTAGGATATTTGGTCTTGAGGTGGAATGAAAAGAAAGCAAAACCTGAGAACCATAAAAAAATTGACACATTCTAGGAAGGCCCTTTCGAAGTAATCGAATAAAAATAGTAGAAGTCCTTCCAATTGAGAAATGAATAGGGTTAGGTTCAACCCATCCCCGTAAAAGGCTTCCATTTGAATTTGTACTATAAGTAAAAGGTTTCCCTCTACTTTGTATGTATAATATGTAAATATATATTTTTTCTTTTCAAAGGCCACCTCAAATAAAATTGTCGTGATGGCACAACATTTTGGTGCCCAAAGGCCACCTCAAAGAAAATTGTCACGATGGCACGACATTTTGGTGCCCAAAGGCTTCCTTAAAGAAAATTATCATGATGGCACGATATTTTGGCACCCAAAGGCTACCGCAAAGAAAATTGTCATGATGGCATTATATTTTGGCATCTAAAGGCCACCACAAAGAAAATTGTCATGATTTCACGATATTTTGGTATCCAAAGGCCACCTCACATAAAATTATCATGATGGCATGATATTTCGATGCCCAAAATCCACCTCAAGAAAAATTATCATGATTTCAAGACATTTTGGCATCCAATGGCCACTCTAATGAAAATTGTTGTTAAGGCATGAGATTTTAGTGCCTAAAGTCCTCCTCAATCAAAATTGTCACAATAGCATGACATTTTTGCATACAATAGTCAAAATCAAGATGACCATACCTTTTTTGGGAAAATTAGTTTTCTTGAACTTTTTCCCTGCCTCTCAAAGCACCACCATACTACGTTACTAGCCCACAATACAGGTGATGTGAATTTATTGGCCTAGGATAGTGGTGAAGCGGTGCCATTGGCCCCAACAAAATAGTAATACATGGTATTTGGTTTCTTGAAGGTGACGCATGAAACAAATCATTCAAAAATGTTTAAAATTAGTTGTAGGGTTTGTACCACCAACAATAGTTAATGAATATCACCTTGGCCCATGCATACGCGTCTACTTATGCCACAAAATATTTTTTATCACTTTTTTATCCCCTATAAAATTTTCCTTGCTTGCAACACGCTTGAATTTCCCTAAAGTTCTCCAAGCTATGCTAAGTACCTCTTAGGTTTTCCTGTATGATAAAATTACAGTGAGCAACCATGATGGACTCTCCTCTAGCCACTAAAAAAAAGTGCAGGTTATCTAAGAGTGAAATTGGCTTCGTAGACCCAAATGCACACATCATCGATACTAGAGTAACATGGAAGAATCAAAAGTAGATTTTAAAAGACATAAAATCTAGGGTAGCAAAGAACGTCACGCCATCGAGCCCGAGCACATTCTCCTACCACTCCATGCTCTATTGGTACATTTGCACCCCTATCCATCCCTACCCTTAATTGATTAGAGCCATGGCAGAATTTTATGACGTAAAGCACATAATTATCAAAAATTCCAGGGGTGAGGTCATCTTTACCCTCGATTCTGATGCAGTTTGGGTCACCTTCAGTTGTGATAGAATGCCTATGGTAAACCCAATTCCATTTGACCCCATCAATTCGACCAAGTTCTATACCCCTACCATCAACATAAAATTATTTCTGCAATAACATTTGTCGAAACCTCCTCTCGAGGGGACCCTGCAAAAAGCTCTGATTTCCCTAACAAAATTTAAGAACAAGGAGATTTTATCCATGCTGGCCATGGTAATAGGGCTAGAATCTAACACACAGGTCTACGGATGGTAGATTATGGTGGCGCAGTGTATGTCAAACCCTAAGTTCTATGATGCTTCATGGTAGATAAGAAGAGAATACCACATTACTTCGACTGGCTGACATACCTAGCCCAGTAGATGCATGCAGGCCTATTAAGGATATAGAGAGACCTCTCAAATTCCTTCAGGTTTTTATCTTACTTGGTATGGCTTTTATTTTTCTTTCAATCAAAAAATTTGGAATTCATTTCAACCACAACTAAGGACCAAGATGGAAATAAATTACCTGTATACAAGTGGACATCGATCCTCTCAAAAGCAAAATCATACTACTACTTTAATATGGAGTTCTTAGGTCCTAAATTAAAAATTATGTATGGAACTATGCCAAGAATTCCCCAAAAGATACGGTATACCCTGCAACACATTCACGCAGAAGGGGAGATTGGTTCATATTGACTCCAGGAGTAGTTATCAGATTGTATGGCTTCATAGAGAAGCCTTATTTACTTTCATATTATGTCACTGAGTGATTTTTCACTCTGTAATATGTAAGACATACTGAATATGTGAATTATAAATTCAGCACAGGCACTAGCAATACTGGTACATGCCTCATGCCCTTCCAATTTGCAGGGATATCAACCTCAAAAAAGGGAGATCACAAACGAATCGCTCAAACCCTAAATAATTTAAAATTAATTGAGTTTGTGAATCACTCGAACCCTAAATCAAACTTCCTTTAGGAAGTTTCATGCATCAAACAAGCAAATTGATAAATAGGTCAAAAATAATAAAGAAGATGAAGCGTTAGAATGACACGCCAAGTAAATACAACCATTGACATTATGGCATGATTTCTATGAGCATCTGGTAGACTAGAACCTCGATGCTGATCCGAGCCATAAGTTAGATGAAAAGGTTATTAGAAGGATGAAGAAAAAGGGTAAAGACTGGATGCATGCAAAAATCCTAGCTTGGTGGTAAATGAGGTGCCAGATACAAATGTACACTAGATATGGAATAAAAAGTGACCATGAATTTTGCAAGAGGTACGGATATCACCATGCCACATGGTCTAAAACTCTTATAGATAAAGTACCGCCAGGTAGCAATGGTATCCCTATTTTGCTCATTGCTGAAAAGGATGGGACTAGCCAAGGCAAAGGTAAAGAAATTGTCATTGAACAAGGAGAAGCCCCAAAGAAGGTATCTCATAAATTCATCCCCCCTTCCACATCAGACATAAATTTTGATGATGATGATGCTCCTCTCTTCCAAAGAAAGAGGAAGGCAGAGTCGATAAAAGGTGGGGGAACAAAAGAAAAGGAGACAAGAAGAAGAGCACTCTGAAGAAATAGGGGACAAAGAAGAAACAAAGGACCAAGAAGGGAATTCAAAGGGAATCATAGAACAACTCTCTAGGTAGCAAGAGACAAACAACCAAGATTTGGATGAAACAACTAAAAAATTTGGTCCGACCGAAGAAGCCCCTGGTAAAGAGAAATTCTCGACCAAATATGCAATGGATACTGGTGACACTAGCCTAAAGAAAATAACAAATTTTTTTACTGAAGCTCCTAAAAATGCACCAAACATCAGAGAGACCAACACACAAAAGAAATCATGTGTCTCCTATTAATATCAATAAATCTTCTTCTTCTTCTCATCCCAAAAGGAATTCCCCTCCCCATTTTGTAGATGAAGGTGATGTCTCTTCTCCCTCCATTCAGCAACCTCCACCATCTCCACCATTAATCCAAATTGACCTAAAAGCATCTTCAGCTACACCCACAAATACCCTCACTAAGAATCCAATTGTAGATGCCTCCATAGCCACCATTCCCTTCCCCTATATCACCAATTTTCCAAAATTTTGATCCATTCTTGCCTCTTCTTTTGAAAGTAATCCCAAAATTTCCAAATTGAAAATTTTGAAAAAGTCAACCCTAAATGCCGCTGCCTGGTTAAAATCATGTAACACTCAAAGTTCCAAAAAAATATCTTGCACCAGAGAAGGGATAGCCTTATACCCTATCAGTATGCAGCGTTCTACCCTAAATATGATGCCATTGGTGCAAAATTCCAAAGAGAAAATGACCTTGGAAAACTATCAAGTCGAGATAACTATTGAAGATATCACCCAGCTACCAATGGAGGATGAATGGGGAAAATACCAAGCTCACATGGGGACAATATACTTGAACGTTGAATATTAAAAAGAGAAATACCTCAGGGCTGAAGAGGCAAGGAAGTGTTTGGAAGAAGCCTTGAATCAACAAAAGATAATTGAAAAGGCTTTAAAGAATGAAGTGAAAAGTGGGAATAAATGTTCAATGAAGCGGCCACTTATAAGGTAAAAAAAAAGAAGGTCGAAGAACAAATACAACTATTGAATCAAAATTTAGAAGACCTTAAGAAGTATATCTTAGACGATACCAATAAGATTAATGGGCTATCTAAGAAAAAGGTCAGGGTAGTCATGAGAGAAATGATCGGGCCCATCCAAAATATGAGCATGAAAGCAAGGCCTATATTGTAATACTTGGTCAAAATTAAGGATATGTTATGTCAGGTAGAGGATGAAATTGATGTAGCAATAAACCTCCTAAAAGCAAGGTTATTCATAGCAACAAAAATTCAAGTTTTGGCAAAAAGCACACAAACAATATTCAAATACAGAGCTCAAGATGAGAAATGGTCCCAAGACAAGCTAGTTGCCAAGAACTTCTTCAAGAGACATAATATGGTAATTTAAAGAACCACAGTAATGCAATAACTCAAGGTAGAGGCTAAGGGGATCTTAAAACATGTAAGCATAGCAAAAAACTATGGTATGCCTAGCTTCTGTGATAAGGATGCAAACATTTTAGAAGAAGATGAGCTGAAGAATTCATAGAATTTTTTATAGAAGATGAATCAGAGATAGATAGATGGGAAGAGCTGGACCAAAATGTATTTATAGCTGGGAAGGGTTATGCATAAGGGGTCAGCCCCAAAATGTATTTATAAACATTTGGCGAATTAGTTTCAAAATCTAGGTGAATAGTATTGAAACACATGTAGAAGGTTAACTATTATTAGGGGTAATGTTGGAAATTTAAACTTAAAATTGTCAAATTATTATAAAATTGGGGCGAATCGACCCCCCAAAAAAATTGCACCCATAAATTTTTGGCTAATGGGCCTTGGTCAAGGGTCCCAAATATTAGCCAATTCTAAATTTCAAAAATCCTAATTTTAGCCAATTGGCTATAAATAGTCGCTATGCATAACCCTAGTCAACTAGTCCAAGAAGAACAAAAATTTGTTTATGACTTAGGATATCACCCAAATCAACTCCTGCTTGCATGAATTATAAATGAAGTTGAAGGTTCTATCGTATGACAAGGTAGAAGAATTATAATTTTTGTACCTAACATTCAAGGAGACTTCAGATACAGATGAAGAGACTTGGAGAAGGACCTATGCCACCTACAATGAAGTTTTCCAAGAAAAAGAGAAAGTATGAAAAGGCTAAAAAAGCCTCAAAAAGTAGTGTAGCAACACATGGGTAGGAAGAAACAAATAAATCTACAGAAGAAGACACTCCCAATGAATGACCACACAGAACAAGAAGCATATTTTTTCTTGATATCATTCCCTTTTCTCCCCATATTTTTTTAGTTGTTTTTTTAACTTCATTCTCCAATGGATAAAGTCTCTAGATTCTAAAATTCTGTTGGCATAATTCCCCCAAGAGGCACTAATAATATTGGTCAAAATGACCACATCAAGGGGAGTAAGGAGTAGCCTTCTCAAAATTTCACTAAGTATAGGAAAAAAGTCATGACGATGCAACATTTTTGAGCCAAGAGGCTAAGTTAAGAGAAATTCTCGTGATAACGCAATAGTTTTGAACCTAAAGGCTAAGTCAGGATAAAAGGTCATGATGACACAACATTTTTGAGCCAAGAGGCTAAGTGAAGAGAAAAGGTCACGACAACGCGATAATTTTGAACCTGAAGGCCAAGTCTAAGGAAAAAATCGTGACGACGCAGAATTTTTAAGCCAAGAGGCTAAGTCGAGAAAAGGTCATGACATCATGATATTTTTGAACCAAGAGGCTAAGTCAAGATAAAAGGTCATGAAAACATGAAATTTTTGAGCCAAGAGGCTAAGTTAGGAGAAAATGTTACGACGACATGACATTTTTGATCTAAGAGGTTAAGTGAAGAGAAAAGGTCATGATAACACGATAGTTTTGAGCTAAGAGGCTAAGTGAAGTGGAAATGTGATGACAACACAATAGTTTTGAACCTGAAGGCCAAGTCTAAGGAAAAAGTCATGATAACATGATGTTTTTGAGCCAAGAGACTAAGTCAGGAGAAAAGGTAATGACAATGTGATTTTTTTGATCCAAGAGGCTAAGTTAGGAGAAAAGGTCATGACGACATGATATTTTTGAGACAAGAGGCTAAGTGAAGAGAAATGGGCATGACAGTGCGATATTTTTGAGCCAAGAGGTTAAGTAAAGAGAAAAGGTCACAATAGCATGATAGTTTTGAACCTAAAGGTCGAGTCCAAGGAAATGTCACGACGACATGATATTTTTGAGCCAAGAGGCTAAGTGAAGAGGAAAAGTCGCAACGATAAGATATTTTTGAGATCAAAGACAAATGAGGAGAAAATATCGTGATGGCACAATATTTTTCAGTGAAAGACAACTGGACCATGATGCTTCTAAGAAGATAAAGGTGGATTATAGTAACGATAAGATCTTGTAACCACCAAAAAGGCTCACACCCGATCTAACTATTGCAATTGAAGAAAGATACACAAATAGGCATGCATAATTTGATAACAAGAAATAACATGAATACAAGGAATCCTTTATTAATTTCAATGGAGTCAAATTACAGATTCGTCCCTCTTAGGGATACCCATTTGATACATCAATTACAATAGTGTCTAATCCCTATCAAGGGTAGGTGTGATCAAAATGCCCCTCAGGGTGACACGAACTGCTCTAGGGTGTCGATGACCCTCTTCTTCGCGTTGAGGAAGGAATTGGATGCTTTATCTCTCCTTCAAATCCTGTTCCCTGTGATCAAGAAACAACAAGAAGCAATTAGTAACAAAGGAGGCCTCTCTTGATGAGGCTTTTGGAGGAATCTTGCATAAAGAATAGCATGAAATCAAGAAAGCATTTAAAACTATCAATCTATGCAAGAAATGAGGAGATTGTAATATAGCATGTAAAGAAATCGTTAGACAAATAATGCATGGATCAGATAACAAAATAGAAGCATAGAGGTGCATAAAAGATCCAAAAATCTCCTAATTAATGCAAAACATAAACTATCTATTCTAAGCTAATTCCTATGGTCAGAATTCTTCTAAACTGTAATTAAACCTAAGAAATGATTAATCTAACCTATTTAACCAGACATAAATGAAAAGAGTAAGGTGATATATCACCTATTGCAAACCGTAGCTCTGGTGAGCGGTCTGCACTATGAACCATGATTGACAGTCACGGTTTGACCTCTGATAAGTTTACCCTCAAAATCAGGGGTAGTGGGCTCAATATCCTTGTCCAAATTGATGTTCAAGGGTCACCTTCATTGTCCTCAGACTGATTTGGCGGTCAATTCGATGTGAAGGGCCTTCGTTTGCTCAGATTTGTATTTCTTGATCCTCCTAAGCACCTAGGGCATCCATAATGCAATTCATCATGAATGGTGGCAAAAGGGTCGGGGATTAAGTGCAATAGCTCTATCTCTTAGTATACTCAGTTTGAGTGTACAATTCGCTAGGGCTTCGCTGCTCAAATATCCAATGCTTGCTTCTCTTTTCTCCCCATTTGGAGGGGGTATTTATAGCATGCCCCTAGGGCTAGGGGTGGCTTCATGGAGAAGCCAAGACCAAGAAGGGTGGTTAGGACAGTTGGGATGGAAGCCTCTGGAATATTCCATCCTTCAACTACCTTCTTCTAGATATTTTGGCCATTCCAACCAATTTGGCTCGGATGGAAGGCCTAACTGAACTTCAGTTAAGACCGTAGGTCACAGTTGCGGTCTAGACTGCAGACCACAGGTGTCAACCATGGTTTAGACTGGAGACCGTAGGTCTGGGCTATGGTTCAGACTGATTAGGCCAAAGTGCCTAAATTGAGTGGTTAGAACCACTGCTCTATCTTGGAGTCTATCCAAGATCCTCCATATGGTCTTGTAGCATGTCCATATGAGTAGTCGCCCTCGACATGACGCATTTTAGGTGTCTACAGATGCCCCTTTTGAGATGCGTTGTGAGATTGAACAATGCTGAGAAAAAATATACATCCTAAAATGATGTCTAAGGTTCTATGATGATCATTAGTCAGATCAACATTAGATGCTCCAGGTCCAGCAAAAGGACGCGCATCTTGGAATCATTGCTTCCAACTTGTGAAAGGCTTACATTTTGACAAGTCTGCCCTCATCATCGGACGTTCGGATAGCATCAATGCCAAGTATGGGTATCTTCTGACCCATAAATCTGAAGGATGAGAGTTACAAACCAATTATCATATTTTTTGTTTACCCCAAGCAAAGGGGGAAGCTTATGATAGTTGTTGACAATGATTCACAAGAACGAATACAATTTTGACAAGATCAGGGGATCTACGATCTTAGGGATCTTCTACTGACTTTGATTATGATTATGAAATTATGACTACCCCCTCAAGTGATGAGTCGATGAGGGTAATGACAATGTATGAAGCGATGAAATCGCTTGACCATAATGAATGATCCTGAACAAATTAAGATTCGAGCCTTTTAATGCCTTGGCTAGGCCTAGTTCAGCTTATGATTGCAACTCTTAGTAGTATTGGCACATTTCTATCCCATGGAGCAATCAGGCTACAATAGCCATCTTAAGGAATCAAAATGATACAAATGCAATTAGACTTGTGTTGAATCATATTTGTCGATGATTTGCTGAAAGATGTCATAAAAGAAATGACAATTTTACCCCAAATGTCCTTATGGTGATTTACTCATCTTGTCGGATTGCATGGATCGCAACTCGCTGCAACCACCAAGTGTATAGGATAAATCACTGAATACGAGGCGCATTTGGTTTTTAATTATTTGATTTTTTTTGTTTTAATTTTGCATGTATTTGATTGGTCCTGGTGCTTTTAACATCACCAAATTTGCAATTTTAATCATTGATTTTGAATTTTTATCCGATGGAAGTCATTAATTTGCTCTTTTAGACCTTCCCACGGTGGGTTTTGAGTGCATTTAATGCTAGTTGTGGACCGTAGGTATGGTCTACGGTTTACATTTCCAAATTTTGGGAACCGTGGGTCAGACCTGCAGGCAAAAAACCCTAGTTCCAAAACCATAGGTGTCAGCTGCGGTTCACCGAGACTAGGAAAACCTATAAATTGAATTCCCATTTGAAATTTTTCATTATTTTCTTGCAAGCATTAGCAATTTGAGAGCTCTGAGAGTGAGAAAACCTTTCCTGATCCAAAATGCTACCACACTCTACCGTGATTACACTCCTCTACCTCGATGGTGGATCCTGATCAGCCATCTACTAGCCAGGGCTAGGGTGCGGGCAAGGTAACTCAAAACCGAGACCGCACACTCAATACTAGTAAAATGAACCACATTAAGTAATGCGGATAATGAACCTCACTAAACTATTGGTAATGAACCCCACTAGGCTAGGCTAGCTTTAGGAATTTAATTTGATGTCTTAATGGTCTAGGAGGGTACCCAAAATGGGTGCCACTCCTAAATCTTAACTGGTAGCTACGGTTCCCAATTGGAAAATTGGGGACCACAGGTTTTAGCTACGGTTCCCAATTTGCAAATTGGGGACCACAGGTTTCAACTACGGTTTGTTGTTATTGTTGTCATTTTTAGCATTGTTTTTAGCTCTAGTTAGCTAGATTTTGTCTTAAATTATGCTTTTTATTCCAGAGATTGACTTCTAGAGCTCAGGAGCTAGATATTCTGAAGACTCTCCATGAGGCTTTATCTGATGATGATCAAGATTGGTTCTGAGCTATCGGGTTCGGATACGTCATGGATCTACCCACTATTAGGGTAGATCAATCCTACCTGACTACGTTGGCCTAACATTGGAATGCATGGACCAACACATTTCACCTACCTATAGGTGAAATGACTATTACTTTAGAGGACATCTACAGGATCTTCAGGATCCCCATTGATGGTGAGGCCATCGTCTCCTCTACCTCCAGGGTAAAGGAGGTTATTTTTTATTCTATCTTCGATGACCAGAGCGAGGATGCTCAGGACGCGATTGACCATGGAGGGGTGCACATTGGTGAGTGGTACCATGAGGATGTCTTCTCTACATGGGAAGCCCTCTTCATGCACCTCATAGTACAGATTGTCCTTCCAGACTCCTCGAGCATGAGGATTCCCTGGAACCTCCTATCCACCGCCTGGAGGGTGTTGTAGAGCTCTACAGAGGAGCCTTTACTTCTAGCTTGGGGGAGCACCCTACTATGTCAGCTCTATAGGGAGCTATACCATATTATTGAGCATAGCCGTAAGGGCCTCAACTGTAGTCTTCTATTGCAGATCTGGGGGTGGCAACACATCCAGATCGAGCATCCTACAGATCTTCCACTATGGATCACTACTATTGTTGATGATCATCAGTGTTATGCCACCTGCTGGCCTCATGAGGAGGAGGGTACCCATAGTAGGATCCATGTTGGTGATGTCCAACATTATATCACTCAGTTCATGGCACTTGGCCCAAATGATGTTCAGTGGTGGCCCTATATGGATTGCCCAACATGGCCAGAGGAGGGCCAGTGGCTGAGACAGGCATGCCATGATAGATGGTTGATCGATCGTAAGGCCAAGATTCAAGAGTACCAGTTCTACTCTCGGGTCCTATGGTAGTTTGGGCTCATGCAGGATATTCTAGATATCCCCCTTAGATATCGATGCTTGGTCATGGAGCATGATCTATAGTGGATCATTCTTGAGCCTCTGGGAGATGCTGTTGATGACTACCAGGAGACTAGAGTCGAGACTACTGGGACCACTCCAGAGTATGATGGGTGGTGGTCCATGTTTATATGGTATGACATAGGGCCTCTGGGTTGAGAGCTAGATCAGGTAGAGGTAGAGGTGGATCCCGATGGGTGCAGGGTGCACCAGTAGATAGAGGGTGGTTGGGGCATAGTGGTCGCTATTGAGGAGGCTCTCAAGGTTGACCCAGATGAGGAGGCTCTAGAGGAGGGTGAGGTCCCTTTCGATAGTGTAGAGGGTCAGCTCTTAGCTTAGGTGGCTGACTTGTAGAGTCAGCTAGGATGATTCCACACACAGTAGCTAGAGCGAGATACTATGATCGCCACTCTAGAGGTGAAGGTATCTGATAGGGATAGGTACCTGGCTGAGGTGCAAGATCAGATATAGGATCTTACTACATGGGCCACAGATGTAGAGGCCCAAGTTTAGGGATTGTAGACTACTCTGGAGTTAGCCCAGGCATAATGGACTATAGTAGAGGTGGAGAGGGATCTCCTTCGGGTATCGAGGGGGCTATGCCACCTCCTCAGGCTACTATGGGGCCTTTGACAGCACTAGTAGTAGCACTAATAGTGTATAGGATCTGATGGTCGAGGTAGAGTGACTACGTAGTATGGTCATGAGGACCAATGAGATGCATGTAGCCTGGCTTGCTCGCATTGATCAGCTAGTCGGTTATATTGAGATGCATGGGTTACAGGTTCTTGAGGATCCTTTCTCCTCAGAGTCTTAGTAGACTAGGTCTAGGACCTCAGGATAGTCTATGGTGAGCTCGGGTCATAGGACTCATAGGACTGAGAGGATGCATAGGTCCTCTAGCACACATGGTGTGACATCGCGTGCCAGGCCTAGAGATGTAGGGTAGACTTTAGGGGCCACCAATTAGGGGACTAGCCTACTGTAGTTACCAGTTTCTCATGTGTTGGGCACCTTAGGATTTGGAGGTAGGCAGGACCCACAGTAGGACCCACCATGGGTGCCAGAGTAGATAGGAGAGTAGGCTCTAGAGCATAGTGTTGAGGGAGGTGACGAGAGCTCCGGTATAGGGGGAGCAGACTAGACCTGGGCTCTGCTAGATGTAGACTATACTTTTGCTATGTTGTATTCATTTTGAGTGTAAGGTCGAGGACCTACACACTTTGTAGCCTATGGGCATTTTGATACTCCTCATATGTACTCTTTTTGCATATATATATATGACTTGGTATTTATGGCTCATTATGTGTATCTGATGTTTAATTTTGATTTTATGTTTATTTGATGCACATGGATGCAATGCTTATATTGATGCTATGTTTATATGATGCAATGTATGGATGACATGCACTAGATAGCTATCTTATTTATGATGATGTTGATGAGATGCAGTGATCTAGATGATTAGATGTGCTATATATAATGTATGCATATGGATGCACTATTTATTTTGAACACATATTTATTTTTGCTTTGTGGGCATGCGTTTATTTTTATGAAGTTATGGTATGCTATGCAATGTATGGTAATGCATTATGTACATAATCGTAATCTAATGGGAATGAACCTGTATGCTTTAATCACTTAAAACATAAGGAATGAATGTAAACTGTGTATATCAATTTTAAAATACGACACCACAGAATGTATGACAATCATGCAAAATAATTGATAATTCTCATTACAAGAACTTAATCAATTAATCACCCATATATGAAATGAAGTAAAATGGATTGGTATGATGCTAATGAATGAGTATGTCATTCTGTATATTTTTCTTTGTTGCACTATATAGTCAGTGGCCGTCTAAACATCATTTCTGATATTCATGCGGTATCTATCCTATATGTTTGATTGTGCTTTGTAAAATGCATTCTGATGAATGAATGACTCATATTTTTGATGTCTAATGATATTTGGTATCTTGTTGCTATTAGAGAACTTTTTGAGGTTTTCCTTGAGACTCAAACACCCTAGTAGACTTCTCCAAAAATCACATACTAATTGTACAAGGCTTTTATTGGACAAGGCTTTTGTCATGATAGACCCAACTATTCATTATCCCTGTGTGTGCATGTGAGTATTTTTAGATAGACCATAAGCATACCCCGTATGTCAGTCGAGACTCTTTCAACCCATATGTGAGATAGGGTTCCTCATACGATCGTACCATCCTTGTTTCAGCTTTGATTAGACTTATACAACTAGACAATCCTAGGTACCTAGAGCTAGCTCATCTTGCAAATTGATCAGGGCTACCCCTCCAAATGTAGGCGGGACTCTTTCAACCCATTGCTACGTTTGGGGATCACCCAATAGAACTACCCCTCCGATTGTAGGTGGGACTCTTCCAACCCATTGCTGCGATCGGGGATCACTCTATGGCTTTCAAAAGGTGGACAATCTAGGGATTCAAGTTCTCACCCTTCTTACTTGCTCATATGTAGTGATAAAAATCACTGTTAGTCCACGTGTTACCATTTTCTTTGAGCAAGGGATTTTTATAGTGCTTTTGATTCACTATGTCACTTTACATTTGATTTGAACTTTGTATTTTGAAATTTGCACTTTGTAACTTGGGATTTAAACTTTGTAACTTTGGGATTTATAGGGGAAATTCTTGTCCTTTTTCCAAAGTTCACCTTTCTAAACCGACCTATTTGCAAGATAAGCAGGTCGTGAAACCCATCTCTCTAGATACCTAAGACTGCTTTCGCAACTTTCATCATCTCTTGTCTTAGCAGGATTTTATATTGTTTTGCTTAGTGACGGGATCCTGATATGTTGAAGCACTATCCCAACTAATGACCTCGTCTATAATAGCAAAGCAAGCTTTCTACAATATCTGAAGAACCCACTAGGTATGTTTGAATGACTAGAAAACTTAATATACATACATATTTCTCCACAATAGGTATCGTGTATGAATGCAATGAATTATGATAAATGCAAGGGTGCATGATTGAAACACAAACGTGCGACCATTTGTAAGATTTTGATAGACATATTACACTCTACTATGGAATGCAATGAATGACAAATGCCTAAATGCAATATGATGATGTGAATGCATGTATGAAAATGCAAACTGCAAAAGCAAATGTTTTTGGATTTTATGCTTTACCAATTTTTTTTGGAATTTTATATATTTTCAAATTTTTATGCATTTTTGAGCTTTCATATTTGACCAAACGATGAGTATATATGTCTTTGGAGCTTTTTGGGGTTGACCAAGTGATTTTTAGAAATCCTTGGAGCTTTTTGGATTGACCAAAGGTCTTACAGATGCCTTTGGAACCTTTTAGTTGACCAAACTCTCAGCAAGAGGGCGTGGAGCCTTTTAGGATGACCAAGAAGCTATAGGAACTCTCGGAGCCTTTGGGTTGACCAAGTGATTTTTAGAAATCCTTGGTGCCTTTTTGACAAGCTTCCTTGCCCGGTGAGCCTTTTGGGATGACCGAGTAGTTATAGGAACTCTTGGAGCCTTTGGGTTGACCAAGCAATTTTTAGAAATCCTTGGTGCCTTTTGATGACAAAGGGCTTACAGATGCCTTTGGATTTTTTTATGACATGACCAAATCACTCGAATGAGAGCTTGGAGCCTTTTGGGATGATCGAGTAGTTATAGGAACTCTCGAAGCCTTTGGGTTGACCAAGCAATTTTTAGAAATCCTTGGTGCCTTTTGACTGACCAAAGGGCTTACAGATGCCTTTGGAGCTTTTTTTGCTACACTCTCTAAGCATAGAATGCCTTAATATGGATGATGTTGAGAGGTTTAGGCTCTTCAACACCCCCTAGCGATGTCAAGCGATAGGTACCTGGACCAATATTTTTAGATATGATATAGGGTCCTAGCCAATTAGCCATAAATTTGTCTCGCATATCGGGCAACAAATTTGAGTTCTGTTGGTTTTAT
Organism: Wollemia nobilis; assembly: GCA_028583015.1. Classification (NCBI taxonomy): domain Eukaryota; kingdom Viridiplantae; phylum Streptophyta; class Pinopsida; order Araucariales; family Araucariaceae; genus Wollemia; species Wollemia nobilis. The sequence continues at coordinate 1,233,512 of JAQPPZ010002946.1, read as the reverse complement.
TTTAGCACAAGATCCCCAACTTCAAAGTCTCTCTGGTGGACTTTGATATTGTAAGCTCATTTCAAATGCTCCTGATAGACGTGGAGATGCTCCAGGGCATTCACGCGATGTTCATCCAGTAGCGTCAATTGGTCTATTCGAGCTTGTCGTGCGGTGTCATCATCGATGAACTCTTTCAATGCGATGCACAACATTGGAATTTCCAACTCTAAGGGCATAATGGCCTCAGTGCCATATACTAGTGAAAATGGAGTCGCCCTAGTGGGAGTCCGAATGCTAGTCCTATAAGCCCATAATGCAAGGGGCAGTTGTATATGCCAATCCTTGTGGTGTTCCTGCACTATATTTTTCAAGATGGCTACCACAGTCTTGTTTGAGGCCTCAGCTTGCCCATTTTCCTATGGATAGTATGGAGTTGCAAAACTATGTTTGATGCGGTACTTAGATGTTAAAGCTCGCACAATTTTGTTCTTAAAAGAAGTTCCATTATCCAAAACAATTTTGGATGGTATCCCAAAATGACTTATGATGTGCTCCATTATGAACTCTGCTATGCGAGCTCTAGTGGTCATTGTTAAGGGAATGGCTTCCACCCACTTTGTAAAATACTCAGTAGCCGTAATGATGAATGTATGTCAGCTTGATGATGGAGGAGAGATCTTGCCAATTAGATCAAACCCCCACTGAGCAAATGGCCAAGCCGCTTGGATGGGCTATAAGGCCTATGATGGTAGGTGTGTAAGATTAGCATGATGCTGACATTTGATGCATTTCTTGACATATACATTGCAATCCTTCTCCATAGTGGGCCAATAATAACCCATTCAAAGGATGCGCTTGATGATGGCCATGCCACTGAAATGGCCATCGCACGTACCATCATGAGCTTCTAAAATTGCCCAAGATGACTCTTGGGGCTCAAGACAATGAAGGAGGACTCCATCATAACTTTGGTGGTACAAAATATCTCCTATCAAGACATATTTAGTCACTTTTTGTTTAAATGTGCATCTTGCGACATGCGATAGTCCCTCCGAGACAAAACCAAGTCTTAGGAAGTCTTGGATCTGTGACATCCAATTCTGATGAGCCTCAGCTTCGACTGCTAAGACAACCTGTACCCCCTATGTATTTACTTTTGCAAATGTAGACTGGGAAACAACCTGGTGGTGAATGGTGGTGCCACTCCCCGCAGGACTCTAGGAGGTTAAAGACCCCTAGGGTGCTTTCTTGAGAAAGTCTTCAACTTTGTAGAACCAATCAGCTTTTGGTTCCACACTAATCATGTTGACTGATTCTTTGTTATCAAAGGTTGCACGCTCTACTGCAGGATGTGAGAGCGTCTTGACATGGATGGTAGTGAAGTCGACAGATAGATTCTGAGGGATCAAGGATCCCAAAGATGCCATGGTGTCTACAAACCTATTTGATGAACGAGGGACTGCCTCGATGTCGTACCATTCTAGTTTAGCTAGATATGTGGCAACAAGATCTTTGTAGGCTTTCAGTACTAGACATCGACACTAAAATAATCCCTTCACTTGGTTAATTATGAGCAAGGAATCACCAAAGATGTTTAGTCTCTTGATATTCATGGCGATGGTTGTATGGAGGCCCAAAAGTAGGGCTTCATATTCAACATTATTGTTGGTGCATGGGAAGTCTAGTTTGAATGACAAGGGCATTGGAGCTCCTTGCAATGTGAAAAACACTATCCCTATGCCAACTCCTTGCTCGCACTTTGAACCATCAAAGAATAGAGTCATATCAACATTGTTCTCTGGTCCTTCGGGTTTGGGAGCTTCGGATACTACAAACACTACATCATCTGGAAGCTCGATTGTTAGAGGCCTACTGTTGGATAGTGGCACCTCAGCTAACTGATCTGCTATGACTTGTCCCTTAATGGACTTCTGGCTTATGAATTCTAGATCAAATTCTATCAATAGCATGATCCACTTTGCAGTATGTGTATTATGATATGTCTTGCTCATCATATACTACAAAGGATTTTGTTTTGATATCACATATGTCATGTGACTTAACATGTAATGCCATAATTTCTTGGTAGCGAACACTACTGCTAAACATAGTTTTTCCACATATGCATATCCTAGCTCGTAACTCACCAAGGTTCGACTAATGTAATATATGGCTTGCTCTTTGCCTTGTACATTATTTTGGGCCAACATGGTCCCTAACGCAAAGTCTATTGTCGATATATATAGTAGAAAAGGCTCTTCTGGCCTTGGTGGAGCTAATACTGGTGGTATCGCTAGGTATTGCTTTATCTTAGTGAAGGCTACCTTGCAGTCCTCATCCTAGTTGAATGGGACACCCTTATGTAGCAGTCGATTCATGGGTCGACATTTATCTCGATAGTTGGGTGATAAATCACTTTATCGAGGCTACCTTGCCTTGAAGGCTCCTTAATTCCTTAATATTGGTGGGAGGATGCATTTCCAAAATGGCCTTGACCTTCATTGGGTCTACTTCGATGCCTCTCTTGGAGATAATGAACCCTAGCAATTTTCTAGAAGTTACGCCAAATACGCACTTCTTAGGATTCAGCCTGACATTGTGCTCTATCAGGCGATCGAAGACTTTTCTCAAGACCTCCGCATGCTCTTCTCGTAGCAATGACTTGGCTAGAAAATCATCGATATAATATTCTAGAATTTTGTGCATATAGTCATGAAAAATGTATGTCATGGCCCACTGGTATGTAGCACCAGTGTTTTTGAGACCAAATGGCATAACTTTGTAGCAAAATGTTCCCCATGGCATTATAAACATGGTTTTGTGCTGGTCTTCGGGCTTAATCCGAATTTGATTGTAACCAAAAAAATCATCCATTAAGGAGAGCATTTCATGACTGGTAGTAGAGTCTACTAGAGCATCGATATTGGGCAATGAAAATGAATCTTTGGGTGTTGCCTTGTTGAGATCTCTAAAATCCATACAAATACGGATCCTTCCATCTAGTTTTCCTACAGGCACCATATTGGATACCCATTCTGGATAGTCGATGGAAATGACAAATTCTACATCCAACAATTTTTGCAATTCATCTTTCACCATTAAGGCTACTGTTGGATGCATCTTTCTAAGCTTCTGCTTGATGGGCTTCTTGGACGGGTCTAGCGAAAGGTTATGAGTAACCAACTTTGGGTCTAGACTGGGCATATCTTTGTATGTCCAAGAAAAAAGGTCAGGTCTCTCTTTCAGCAGAGGGATGATGCTAGCACGCTCATCTGGAGTGAGACTCATTCCAAATTTAACCTTCATTGGATTGGTGGGGTCATTATCGATATCCACTTCGAAGGTTTCCTCTACTGACATATGGGATCCCTCCTCAAGCTGATGAGGCGTAGGGATCAAATGGATGTCATCAATTGGATTTATATGTTCTTCATTGGAAGCATGTTCAGCATGATAGACATCATAAGCACAACCTGGTCCAAAATGAAATGGTTGCAACATCTCTTCATTCGAGAAGAAGTCTTCAGGCTCTACTAGCGAATCAACATGATCCCAATCGATAGCATCCATGTTCAGATGCAATGGTTTGGATGGATCTACTGGATTGTAGAGTGGAGTGGTCAAATCAATGGAGACCATGTTGATGGAATGGAATTGATCTCCAGGACCACATGGACTGAACTCTACATCATCTATGTAGCTTCCGTACCCAAGATCTGGCTCGGATGGTATGGGGACGAACGGGTCCTCCCTATGGGATGCCCGAACAATTGGATCCTCTCTATGCACTAACTACAAAATGGGATCTCTCGACTCAAGTAGCTCAGCATAAGTAGGTGGATGGGGAAAGAGTCTTTGATATTCCTCTTCCAGATTTATTCTTTCCCTAAGGTGGCATTGGAGATTAATCTCTCGATGCAAACCCATAGTTGTAATAGGTGGTGAACCCCGAGGTGGATTCCGATTACGTAGGTGATGAGGCCCTAAATAGGCCATCTCCAATGAATCCTCATCATCACTGTATAGATATAATCCTTCACTTCCCCCCATATGCAAGGGGCACTCTGCCAGATGTGGTCCCATGTATCTGATTCTGCGGTCACTATCATCACTATCCAGATAAATTGGATAAAATGATCGTATATATGACATCGATACAAAAATTGGCTCTGCTTCCTCTTCAGAGTGATCAGTGTTAAGAGGCACTTCTTCTATAACATACTCCGACTCCGTAGGCAATAGATGTAGCGGATATACTAGCCTCGGATCGATCATCTCAACCTCATCGCTATGATTGCTACTATGAGCAGGCCACTCTATCGTGTCCATGAATATTGGGAGATTAGCTGGATGAGGCCTTAAGTAGGCCTACTCTATCTCATCTTCATAATCACTATCGACCATGAAATGCTCTTGTATCTCATCTAATTGCTCTCTAGGCAGCAAATGGCATAGAAATACTGGAACCATGAAGGCTCGATCAATTTCCTCTTCGGATTGATCATTATTTGAGGACTCACCATCTGCATCATAATTTGGTCCACTTATTTTGGAGGTGGACTCCTCTCCATATTCACTACATAGATCTCCTGACTCGAGATCACCTAGAATGGTGGGGTTGCACCCCTGCATGCCAGTATCATCGATCATGATACGGTTTTGATGACCCAGGTTGCCTCTGGGGTTCTGCTCCGAGAACTCTTCATGTTCAAGCTTCAGTATCTCAATGGTGATGACTGACACCATTGGGTTGTTGCCTCAAAGGCTAGACATGTTAGGATGATACGGATTAAAATCCACGTCATCCCCTAGACTCAAGTATAAATGATCCAATGATGCAATGAGTAAATCATCATGTCCCTGAATCTACAATCCCAATCTGAACCTATCATTTGCCAACTGATAATGTGGTTCAAGAGGGGTTCTTCATCCTTGTTCAAAAATACCAAGGTCGTATCCATGCCAATGATAGAGCTCAAAAATGCACATGGCATACTCTGGGTTGGACAAGTACCGAACGTTCATCGTGAACTGTTCCTCATCATCCACCTCCATGGGTGCCCACGTTGGAACTTGATCCAACTCGACATAGATGAAGTTTGTTTGGTTGGGTGGCTCACCCAATGGTACTACGGATCCAACTAGGTATCGATGGGCTATCGACCGACCCATGTCTCGTGCACTCTCTAAAATAGGACCAAAGGTCACATTTTGCACAAGATATTCACCCAGACCTGTACTAGCTAGGTGAACAGTCACCTACGGTGTGGATGATCCTATTGATGATGCTGGAGAAGTAGGCTGAGGTGCCTCCTCGACTTGATCCTGGGCTTCCTCCACCTCCATGGGAGTGGCAGCCTCAGTGATGACTAGTTTGGGCATGTTCTTTGCTTCTTTCCTGCCCAATTTTACCTTTAATTTCTCATCATCTTGATGCATTGCTGATGCACTCGGTCTTAGAGAAGTTGTAGTGGTATGTTCAGATCTGTTTGATATAGATATCGATGGTTGAACATGCACCAACTGTTTACCTCTTGGAACCCTTATCGATGACGTGGGCCGTATGTCCAAGTGCATTGATGGGAGTATGAAACCCCCTGGAAAATCTGCTAAGTTCACAAACTTGAATGGTTCTTCATCTGATGAAACCATGTGAACTTGTCCCTCATGTATATACTTGACACACTGATGCAATATCGAGGGAACACAATGCATTTCATGAATCCAAGGCCTCCCTAGTAGGATGTTATACTGCAAGGCACCCTCTATCATGTGACACATTATGGGAATGGTCTTTAGTCCCACCTGAATAGGTAGGACAATCGTGCCAACCATAGAGCATAGTGCATCGTTAAACGCTCTCAATGTAAAGGTGGTTGGTACGATGAGTGATTTAGGCAATTTCAAATGGTGCAGTGCCTTAGTCATGATTATATTGATCGATGAACTAGTGTCAATCAAGACCCTTTTGAATGGCACATGGTTAACACATGCAATGATATGTAGTGGCGGGTCAGCCACGCTTGTAGAAACCATTTTCACTTCATGATCATAGAATTGGATCATTGGTTCCTAGCACTATTGTACGTGCCCCATGAAGTTTGTGAATGCCTGTGCATCTTGGGATTGTACCTCAATGGACCTCAGAATGTCCATAAGAGTCTCCCTATGCCTAGGGGACTATTGTATAAGCTCATATATTGACAACTTCGTAGGAGTCATCTGCAGGTTTTGAACCAGCCTGCTCCTAATGGTCACCACCGGTCTCGTTGGTGGGCCTGGAATATTTTGTGCCTATCGCTATTGGGGCATGGCTTGTATTTGAATGGGAGCATGAGGTTGATTCGGCCATTCGTACCTCCCATGTCTGGTAACAACATTGACCATGCCGACGAACCCCTGGGTAGGTGGTTCGACTCGCACTTGATTGACGTGGCCAGCGTGGTTACGGGGTGCCTCATGGTTTGGTAATGGATTTTTAAAAATCCCCATGTTTTGGTTGTCGGTGCCTAGGGATTTCTTGGTACCACAAGCTCTCCCCTTTCTATCATATTTTGCACAATATGTTTGAAAGACCAGCATACCTCGATGTCATGGCCTTTCACTCTATGAAATATGCAAAATAGATCTTCCTGATAATCTTTGGGCTTGGGCTGATTAGGATCAACCATCTTGACTTCGGGTAATCTTATTGCCTTGGCCTCGCATAGCTGATGAAAAATCGATGTCAATGATTCCATCAATGGCGTGAATATGCGAGGTGGGCATTGCTCCTTGTTCTTGCCCTTGTAGTTATTCTTGCGCTGGTCGTATTGTGCAGGAGGAGGATGGGCTTGATAATTCTATTTCTTTTGCCCCTTATCCTCATTTTGGAGATTTAGTACCACCTGATTCACATGGGCCTGCTTGCCTTGTTGCTTTGAGGTACTCTTCTTATATCCCTCTTTCCTAGTTTTTAGCTTCAAGTTGCCTTCCTGCAACTTGATGTCCTCAATTACCTTGGCTTGCACCAAAGCTTCTTTGAATGTGGCATACTACTGTAGCTGCAATAGTAGCGAGATGTGCTTGGCACAACTCTTTGTAAACATTCAAGTTAATTCTATGGTAGGAATCGAGAATGACAACTTTACCATTAATCTCCTCCACCTCTTCCCGTACTGTTCTATTGGCTCGTCGTCATGCTGAGCTAGCGCAACCAAATCGGAAAGGTTGGCCTATTTCTTGATGTCGAAGGAATAGCATTCAAGAAAGGCATCAGCTAATTGCTCAAAATTTGTTATGTTATGTTTCTTTAGTTGATTAAACCACTCTCGAGCTGGCCTAGAGAGTGTCATGACAAATGTACGCAACAACAATGCATCATTGTTTTCTATCTGAAAGCAAGCATCTAGAAAGCTCATGACATGTTCTTGCACCTCTTCATCACCCACCCTTGAATTTTTCTAACCTGGGCATCTCAAAATGCTCAGGGTATGGGGGCGTAGGCACCGAGGGATCTAAAGGTTCATTGTGAATTTTCCTCAGTGTTGGCTTTTGGATAGTCATGCCTTGTTTCTCAATTGCTTTGACCTTCTCAGCCAAAGCTTTGTAAGCCTCAGAAGATAGAAAGTCCTCCTCCCTAAGTCAGTACGGAGGTGGTTTAGGAGGTACACTCCTCTTCTATCGAGGTGGAGGGTATTGCTCTTCCTCCTCCTCAGCTCGAGAACTCTTGAGATATTCTTGGTTGCATCTGTTCCCCTCTTGTTCCTCATAATGTTGTTGCCTTTGATTGTCGACCGAGGGTGGTCGCTCTCTATGATGGGTAGTGATATGAGTGTGAACGCTTATGCACTCATGGTGCATGTCGGCTTGCGAAAAAGCCTTCCTATGCACCTACTCTCTATGCTCATCCTGAGAATATAGGCCGGCCCTAGCCAACCTATCTTCCTACTCTACACGCTCCTTCTGGATGAGGATGCACTCCTTGCACAAGCGTTGCTCATACAACCTCTATCTAATGAGCCTCTATGCTTGAAGATCTTCATCTTCAATGCACTGCCTCTCTAGGCGAGCATCCTCCAATTGATCTTGGAGGAGTTGGCATTTCTTCTCAGAGGCTAGTCGATATGATCTTTCGACCTGGTCAGCCGTCGGAGGCCTTTGATATGCTTGCTCTGTACGAGCGACCTTGTGGGTTCTGTACCCATCGAACTGATGTGTTATGCTTTTGCCTCTGTCTGTGAAGATGACATCGACATCGTGTTGTGTCCTGTGTTGCATGCCACCATGCATGGATGGTGGATGCGAGACATGAGGGTGCTTAGAAGCCTCTCCATGCTCTCTAGTAGTTCTAATGGTGCTCCCACTATGCTCACTCGAAGCACGAGTGGGTGGAGCCAAAGGCTTGCAGCCTAGCTGCTCTAACACACTACCTAGACCATCTAGCTATCTAGACCTCCACCTCTCATGGGGTGGTGTTCCATTAGCTCCCACCTTCAACATATCGATGGTGATCTTGCATGCTATAGTACATGTGGGAGTATGGGTAGACTTGCGCTCAGTAGGGAGCCCATCTACTTGCCCCTGAATGGGTGGATCTCTATTCCTTCTATACTCAGAAGGTGGGGGTATAGTACACCCTATAGACTTAGTGCGGATGGGTACCAATCTGGTCCCCTACATGACATACTCTTCGACCGATCCCGTGGATGCGCATGCACTACGGTCTCGGTAATGGCTTTCGAGTGGAGCACCCTCAGGCTGAGAAGCCCCATGCTCTAATCTACGTCTAATAGAATGCACTGATGCTAGTCTATCAGGGGTATGCTCAATGGGATCCCCTCATGTCGAGTTGTCTCCTCTAATGCTCATCGAACGTCATTCGGTTTGCTCATGTGGTTGAGGACTAGACACATGTATTTGTGAATCGGTTGGGGCTTGGTCATTGGCTTCAGGCTTGCACCTTTGTCGACCACCCCGTGTATCCACCATAGTGTACCTAACGTCTAGATGTATCTTTTATTATCAAACAAGGTATACATTGATGCTTATCTTATTTTTAAATTTTGAAATGCGCCCTAAACTATTTGATGTTGTTTCAAAATGTGTTGTATCAGTATGAGAAACTCTCGCATGTTTTGCAAAATCGTTGGATTTTATTCTTAGTTTAATTGGCTTTCACCTATATACTCGCACAAGCCAAATATGGGAATGAAGTCCATACTCAATGAGGTAGCATAGGTACTACCAACCCTCACCCAACACACCGTGCGTAGTGATACACTCTTTCGAAGATGAGTGCATGCTATTTTGCATGGATAGGACAGTTCTTGGGTCGGCCTTGGCAATGAGCGGGTCCCGATAATACAATTTCAAATGAGCCAACCAAGTGGTAATGACATCCACTGTTGGTCTCAATCAAATGGGTTGGATGTGAGAGCCCAATGCCACTGATGTTTAAAATGAAACGTGGTGTGTGTGGTTCATTTTACTTTGCATAAAGACAAATGCATAAAAGAGCATTCATATGATCATTCCTACATGATATGCATAAGAAGGAACATTTCAAATTCACAAAGGTATGCATGCTATGCCCTACATGATGTTATGACAATGCAATTACGATGACATGGCCTCTAATTGGGCCTCAAGCATGCAAATGACCACACAATTTTTATCAAGGTCACTGTATTCTAGGGCGGACTGCAATCAGAGGTCCGTTGTTCCTAGCAGTGCCTTTCTAATGTAAAGAATGCGAAAGCAAATTAGGACTATTCATTCATCCTTTTCCTTTAATGTACCTAATTTTCCATCGATTTTCCACTTACTATAAAAATACAAAGAAGAAAATGTAGAACAAAGAATGAAAATAGAGCCTACCTCAGCTCCTGATCTGATGCCAAGTGGTTTCTCTATTGTCTGTTGCTTCTACTATAAACCGTAGCTCTGGTCTGTGGGCTATAGTGTGAACCGTAGGTGACAGCCATGGGCCAAAAAATAACTATAGTTGTTAGCTACGGTTAGCACCTGAGATAAGCAAACTCAAAAATGTCAGCACTCAGGGGCTACAAATGCGGAGTTCCACCGTGATCGCCTTCTGTAACCACCAAAAAGGCTCACACCCGATCTAACTATTGCAATTGAAGAAAGATACACAAATAGGCATGCATAAATTGATAACAAGAAATAACATGAATACAAGGAATCCTTTATTAATTTCAATGGAGTCAAATTACAGATTCGTCCCTCTTAGGGATACCCATTTGATACATCAATTACAATAGTGTCTAATCCCTATCAAGGGTAGGTGTGATCAAAATGCCCCTCAGGGTGACACGAACTGCTCTAGGGTGTCGATGACCCTCTTCTTCGCGTTGAGGAAGGAATTGGATGCTTTATCTCTCCTTCAAATCCTGTTCCCTACGATCAAGAAACAACAAGAAGCAATTAGTAACAAAGGAGGCCTCTCTTGATGAGGCTTTTGGAGGAATCTTGCATAAAGAATAGCATGAAATCAAGAAAGCATTTAAAACTATCAATCTATGCAAGAAATGAGGAGATTGTAATATAGCATGTAAAGAAATCGTTAGACAAATAATGCATGGATCAGATAACAAAATAGAAGCATAGAGGTGCATAAAAGATCCAAAAATCTCCTAATTAATGCAAAACATAAACTATCTATTCTAAGCTAATTCCTACGGTCAGAATTCTTCTAAACTGTAATTAAACCTAAGAAATGATTAATCTAACCTATTTAACCAGACAAAAATGAAAAGAGTAAGGTGATCTGTCACCTATTGCAAACCATAGCTCTGGTGAGCGGTCTGCACTGTGAACCACGGCTGACAGCCACGGTTTGACCTCTGATAAGTTTACCCTCAAAATTAGGGGTAGTGGGCTCAATCTCCTTGTCCAAATTGATGTTCAAGGGTCGCCTTCATTGTCCTCAGACTGATTTGGTGGTCAATTCGATGTGAAGGGCCTTCGTTTGCCCGAATTTGTGTTTCTTGATCCTCCTAAGCACCTAGGGCATCCATAATGCAATTCATCATGAATGGTGGCAAAAGGGTCGGGGATTAAGTGCAATAGCTCTATCTCTTAGCATACTCAGTTTGAGTGTACAATTTTCCAGGGCTTCACTGCTCAAATATCCAATGCTTGCTTCTCTTTTCTCCCCATTTGGAGGGGGTATTTATAGCATGCCCCTAGGGCTAGGGGTGGCTTCATGGAGAAGCCAAGACCAAGAAGGGTGGTTAGGACAGTTGGGATGGAAGCCTCTAGAATCTTCCATCCTTCAACTGCCTTCTTCTAGATATTTTGGCCGTTCCAACCAATTTGGCTCGGATGGAAGGCCTAACTGAACTTCAGTTAAGACCGCAGGTCACAGTTGTGGTCCAGACTACAGACCACAGGTGTCAACCATGGTTTAGACTGGAGACCACAGGTCTGGGCTACGGTTCAGACTGATTAGGCCAAAGTGCCTAAATTGAGTGGTTAGAACCACTGCTCTATCTTGGAGTCTATCCAAGATCCTCCATATGGTCTTGTAGCATGTCCATATGAGTAGTCACCCTCGACATGACATGTTTTAGGTGTCTACAGATCCTAACCACTTCTATTTTAATATCCCATGCTCTCTTAAATGCCACTCTACTAGAATGAGTCTATGGGTATATTGTTGTAACAACTTTCTGCATTGAAGTTATGTTAATTGTAAAATTAATAGTTCCAATAGGCTTGTGTTTGATTAAATCTACATCGAAAGTTAGTTACTCTATTTTGATGGTTTGAATAATGTTTTTCTATAAAATGTTGTCGAAGTTACTTTGCTGTTGTCCAATATGTACCATTTAAAAGTTCCTATAAATAGTTATATTTCTGTCTCTTTATGCATTTCACTCTCTCTCCTTTTCCCTAAAAAGCAAGGAACCAACCTCCTTTGGAGATTGAATCGGGTAGACTCTGTTTTGAACCTGATCTTTCAATGTTGGCAAAGTCTTGGGCACAAACATAACCAAAGGTAGATTTTTCTCCAACAAGTATCTAAATTTATATGTAGCTTGTTCTTGCATCTCAACTTCCTTCTGTAGGGGTATTTCTTTATGTGCTTCTACTCCTTTCTAGCTTGAAATTTTGGGAGCTTTCTTGTAAGAGGCTCTTTTCTCAATCGGATTCCTCATGGGTGAAGGCACTTTCAAGGGGTTAAGTTCTTTGGGATAAACATGGAAAGGTTTATTTCTTGATCTGGTTAGAACAACCACTTACTCAACAAAGGGCATCATGAAATTTTGATTTTCTTCTCTGATCATATTAACCTGGCCCTCGAGGGTTTTCTTAGCCTTTTCAATGGCTATCTTTTGGACATGATGTTGATGGATCATACATGAGTTTTCATTATGTGGATCATTACATATTGAACACCAGAAGTGTGACTATGTTGAAGTGTTAGTAGGTTCACTATCTTCATTGGCATAAGCCACGTTAGATTTATTAAAGTTTCTACCACTTGTGGAGGTTTGATATCTTGTTACCTATGGAACCCTCCTTGGTTGGAAATTTATTTCTACTTATATTATTTCCATTGAGGTCATATTATTTGTCAGAGACTTCATGGATGCGTGCAGATCTTGTAAAGCTATGAGTGGAAGATCTGGGGTTGACAAAATTGTCACCATAGGAAGTGCAGGAATGGTAGGAAGCATTAGAGGAGTAGGAGGTGCCTATATTACTGGGATATTGGGATGCCCAATCCATTTTGGGATATTTGTATTAGAAGTGGGGGTAGGATTTGGGAAAGTAGTATTTGATGCTTGTGGTAGATCCGAGAAAATAGGTATTATCATCTTTGCAGGAAACCTTCCAATAGAAATTAGATATATTTCTAATTTTTGAGCTTCTTGGTAAATATTTGGGAAGGTAAACACTTGGTATTTCCTGATGGCCATACTTATGTTTGAGTTGAAAGCCTTTAAATAATAATACATTAACTATTCATTAGTCGACCTTAAACCATAAAGTACTCTCTACCAAGTTTGACTGAATCTGATGTTAAAATCAATGATTTCCTCTTGAGGATGCTTTTGGATGACGGTAAAATGATTTAGCAAGGAGAATGGGTTAGCATGTTCATTGAATTCTTCCACTAGTTTACCAAAAATTTGGGGCCAAGTAGATATAGTTTGGTTGCCAAGGTCTCTGTACCAATAGAGCATTTTTCCTTTCAAAAAAATGACTAACACTCTTATCATAACATATTCCTTAGTGATGTTATGTATTGGGGTGAGTGCGACTACATCTTGACAGTGTTTGTAGGCCATATTTCTAGTACCCTTATACTAGGGTAATGCTTTCAAATCCGCTTTTGGAATCGAGTGCTGAGTTTCCAGATTTAGGGGGCCCATATGGTTCCATAAAGGGTAAGGTAGATTTGGCTGATTTATAGCTATTGTAGTTATGGTTCTACCGTATATTATGGGTATATGGATAGTTGAAGTTAACGTTCCACTAGAAGAAGTACTAGGTAAGGCCACAGGGGAAAGATTTGTGTATCTTGTATTGATAGTAGATGAAGAAGTTATTCTGGAAACTAAAACATGATTAGATATGAGGCTACCAAGGTGTAATTCGAAGAACTCAATGGGCTCTTCAATTTTTTTTGCTTTAGATATGGTTATCATAAAAAATGGTATTCAACTAGAAAGTAGATAAAGGTTTTCTTAGGGTTCCTTTCTTGGGCGGATTTTCTAGGTGATTCATAAAAAATAAATAGGGAAAAGGTAATCATGAGAAATTTGATCTGTATATATCGTAGGATTGTGTCCCACTGAGCATGCCAAAAATTGTTGGAGCAAAATCTGCCTTTGGTTATGTTTGCAACCAAGACTTTGCAAACATTGAAAGACCAAGTTCAAAACAAAGTCTACTTGGTTCAATCTCTAGAGGAGGCTAGTTCCTTGCTTTTTAGGAAAAAAGGATAAAGAGTGAAATACATAGAAGGAAATATAGCTATTGCTAAGAATTTTTAAATGGTACAAATTGGAAAATAGAAAGGCAACTTCAATAGCCTTTTATAGAAAAATATTTATTCAAACCATAAAAATAGAGTAGCTAACTTTTGGTGTGGATTTAATCAAACACAAGCCTATTGGAACTGTTAATTTTAGAGTTAGTAGAAATTCAATGTAGAAACTTAGGATAATAATTAAAGCAACTTCTATTCAACCTAACTTTATATAGTAATTAACAACCCATACATACTTGATAAGAACACCAGTGAGCCAAAAACCAGAATGGATAATATTTATTTGCTTTCAGAAGTCTATGTACATTGCCTTGTAAACATCCAAGAGCCGACCATTTTTTTGGGTTGCTCATCCTATATATATAGTTTTACATAAAAAAATAAAGTTGTTACAACAATATACTCGCAGGCTCATTCTGGTAGAGTGGTAGTTAAGAGAGCATGATATATTTAACTAGAAGTTGCTAGGATCTTCTAGTTACCGTAATCCACCTTTATCTTCTTAGAAGAGTCATGGTCCAACTATATTTCACTAAAAAATATCACGCCATCGTGACCTTTTCTCTCGGCTTCGAGCTCAAAAATATCATGTTGTCACAAGTTTTCCTCTTCACTTATCCTCTTAGCTCAAAAATGTTGTACCGTCATGACCTTTTCCTTGGGCTTAGCCTCTTGGCTCAAAAATGTCATGCCATCATGAATTTTTCCTTGGATTTGGCCTTCAGGTTCAAAACTATCATGTTGTCGTGAAATTTTCTCTTCACTTACCCTCTTGGCTAAAAAATGTCATGCCATCATGACTTTTTTCTTGGATTTGACCTTTAGATTCAAAACTATCACGTTGTAGCGATGTTTTCTCTTCACTTAGTCTCCTAACTCAAAAATATCACATCGTTGTGACCTTTTCCTTGGACTCGGACTTCAAGTTCGAAATTGCCATGTTGTCATGACCTTTTCTCTTCACTTAGCCTCTTCGCTCAAAAATGTTGCACTATCGCAACCTTTTCTCTTCACTTAGCCTCTTGGATCAAAATTGTTGCACTGTCATGACCTTTTCTCCTGACTTAGCCTCTTGGCTCAAAAATATTGCGATATCGTGACCTTTTCTCCTAACTTAGCCTCTTGGCTCAAACACATCGTGTCATCGTGACTTTTTTCTTGGACTTGGCCTTCAGGTTCAAAAATGTTGCATTATCATGACCTTTTCTCTTCACTTAGCCTCTTGACTCAAAAATATCGTTTTGTCATGACCTTTTCTCTTCACTTAACCTCTTGGCTCAAAAATGTCACATCATCGTGAAATTTTCTCCTGACTTAGCCTCTTGGCTTAAAAATATCATGCTATCATGACCTTTTCTCCTCAATTAGCCTCTTGGCTCACAAATATCGTGTTGTCATGACCTTTTCTCCTAAATTAGCCTCTTGGCTAAAAAATGTCGCGTCATCATGACTTTTTCCTTGGAATTGACCTTCAGGTTCAAAATTGTTGTGTTGTCATGACCTTTTCTCTTCACTTAGCCTCTAGGCTCAAAAATGTCGCGTCGTCATGACATTTTCTCCTGACTTAGCATTTAGGTTCAATAATGTTGTGCTTTCATGATATTTTCTCTTCACTTAGCCTCTTGGATAAAAAATATCATGTCGTCACAACTTTTTTCCTATACTTAGTGAAATTTTGATAAGGCTACTCCTTACTCTCCTTGATGTGGTCATTTTGACCAACAATTATCAATATTCCATGGGACACATCATCTCAGATGATTACCCTCCTGTATTGTTAGAGAGGTAGATAGTGTGCTCAAGGGTATGTGTGGAATTCTCCTTGGGTAGTGGCTTGAAATATTGGTTCAAACACTATTGTATATCACTACGGTATAACAGAGGACCTATGGGTATTACATACTCCCTTGCCTAGCGCACCTTGGTTATGTCCAAAAAAAATATTCAACCTACAAAAATAAAGGCTTCTATCCGTTGAACTTGCAATTTTATTTCCCACAAAAGTGAGCATACGGAGAAGACTTCCCTATCACAAGAACAAAAAACTACATGCACCAAATAGTCTAGAAAAAGTTGGGAAGTGTCTGTGATAGTCAAAAGTACTTTAGTGCTAACTATCAGTAATAGTCATCTAAAAAGTCATTTGTAACAGTGAAAAATTACAGGGTTGTTAGTCACCAAAATAAAATAGATAGTGTTAGTAACCACAAAGTACAAAGAATCCATGGTCAGTGTCTAAACAATGTTAGTAATCATAGTACAGGTGATAAGGCTAAATATAGAATAATGATAGGAGTGGTTAGTAGTAAAAAAAAATAGGGCAGAGATAGTTGACACGATAACCAATTTTTAAATCCAATATTTAGAGTGTAAAAATAAAATTATAGACTAGAAGCAACTCCTTATTATACACCAAATATCCTCAAGGATCCATCTATGAATTTTTAAGTCCAAGTTGAAGAAATTACCTTGACATCGACTTACACCAACCAGGTGATCACAAAAAGTCAAAGAAGTTAATATATCTCCTCACTGAGCACTCAGATCGAGTGGTCATCGAAGTGGTCCCTAATCCAAATTTGTAGCTCAAAGGAGGACATCTAAATTTCAACTAGCCAAACACTCTTTTCATCCCTAGTTTACAAGAAATCATGAAAATAAATCTATCCCTTCAAAGCACTTGATCATCGAGAAAATGGATGCTCAATGAGCCTAAGGGTTGTGTTATAATTATGATGAAAAATATTTCAAGGGGTATATGTGTACCCAAAATAAGTTGTTCCTAATAGATGTAGAGGACCCCACCAGTAGTGACCATAGTGATGATGAAGAAGATACAATTGAAGCACAATATCAACATGAAGAGGAAACACATGAAAAACCTCACACAAAATTTTTGGTACATGCTCTTGTAGGGATTACTAATCCATAAACTATGAAAGTTGTGGGTTTCTTCAAAGACCAACATATTATAATCCTTATTGATGTAGGTAGCACACACAACTTTATTGATCCTCAAATTTCCAAAAAAGCCAATTGTTACATACACACATGCAATTCCTTTGAGGTGATGGTGGAAAATGGAGGGACCTTACCTTGTAAAGGTAAATGTTATAATGTTAAATTTAAAATTAGGAATTACCAACTCAAAAAAGATATATTTACACTTCAATTAGGGGGATGTGATATTGTGTTATGAGCTTAGTGGTTTGGTACCTTGGGAACCATCTCATGGAACTTTGTAGACCTATGGATGCAGGTTTCATAGAATGAATAGTCATACACTCTTCATGGTTCAAAAGCGGGCCTCCTCAAATTATCAGTTCCAATCATAGGGAGAAGTTGTTAAAAAAATCATCTCATGGGATCATTGCACAAATATTTTCCATCCAACCACCTACTATAGAAGTGGATCAAATTCTAGAAGATTTGTAACTTTAAAAAAAAAACACAATGTAGTCTTTGTTGAGCTAACCGAATTGCCACCACACCGCTCCCATGATCATTCCATCCCATTGGTGGTAGTGTACCACCTAACATTAGATCGTATTGATACCCTCATGCTATTAAGTCAGATATTGAGAAGTCAGTATAGAAATTGTTAAAAGTTGGAGTCATTCACCCAAGTAACAACCCATACTCTTTACCTATCTTATTAATGAGAAAGGAAGATGGTTTATGGTGATTATGTATTGATTTTTGTGAGCTCAATAAAATCACCATTAAGGATAAGTTTCCTATTCCAGTAGTGGATGAATTGTTGGATGAGTTGCATGGGACTATGTTTTTCTCTAAATTAGATCTTTGTTCTAGGTGCCATCAGATCTAGCTTAAGGAAGAAGATATTTCCAATGAGGGTCATTATGAGTTCTTGGTAATGCTACTTGGCTTGACCAATGCACCTTCCACATTTCAAAGTCTCATGAAAAACATTTTTTATCCATTTCTTCATAAATTAATTCTAGTTTTCTTTGATGTCATTTTGGTTTATAGTCGCTCTTGGGAAGAGTACCTCGTCCATGTGGATCAAACCTTACAACTGTTGGCACAACATCAACTTTATGCTAAATGGTCCAAGTGTACTTTTGGGTTGATGGAAGTGAAATATTTGGGACACATCATCTCCAAAGATGATGTTAAAGTTAACCCTAGAAAGATTCAGGCAGTTCAAGAGTGGCCGAAACCTCACACTCTCAAGGGTCTTCATGGAATTTTGGGACTTATTGGCTATTACCACAAATATATCCACAATTATGGAAACATTACTGCTCCCTTAGCATCTATGTTGAAAAAAGATTCCGTTACTTGATTGGGTCCAGTTAAATAGATTTTATGTGTGACCATTTCACAACGCCCCAAAATTGGGGACCCACTATCAATTTTGAGATTTTGGTTTCCATGATCTTGATTGTTTGATTAAAAGTAAAACCTTTCTTTACTTTATTTTATATTTTGTTGGGCCTCTTTTGAAAATTTTAAGACTTGATAAGTGTGATTTTAAATGTTTTAATTTTAAAAACTTTTAATTTTAATGTTTAAAATAAATCATTTAAAATCATTAAATAAAATACTTTAGAGTATAATTTTAATGTTTTAAATCATTCATTTTAAATTTTAATTAAAATATTTAAAGTTAATTTTGAATGTTTTTATTTCAAAGTGTATTGTAAATGTTTTAATTAAAATATTTAAAGTACATAATTTTAATATTTTAAATCATTAATTTTAAGGTTTAATTAAAATATTTTAAATTTCATTTTATAAGTTTTTATTTCAAAGTGTATTGTAAATGTTTTAATTAAAATATTTAAGGTACATTATTATAAAAAAATTTTGTTGGTTTTGCAGGTTTTCAATATGAATGAAAAAACAAAGGAGCGGAAAGCAAAGAGAATAATGTGGTTGTAAAATCCGTTTTAAATTGTAGAACAGAATGAATGAACACACTGTTAAATTATAAATAGGCCATTGGAAACCAAAAAAGGGGGTCAGACGGATTGGAGAAAAAGGATAGATTAAAGGAAAGAGGAGAAAGACAGGTTGTAGAGGGTTTTACACAACATTGGACAGGAGCTTTTTGAAGAAGATTTATTGTGAGATCTATAAGTTTTATATCAAGTTATTTTTGTTAAAACAAGCATGAATATGGTGTTTTAATTGATTTAATAATTTGGTATATTTCTCTTTCTTTGAATTCCATAGAAGATAGCATTCAATTTATATTTGATTGAGTCATTGTTGATCAATATAAATTGAGTTTAAGATTCAGAAAGGTTCTTTTCATTAATTCTGTAGCCTGCAACATAAGTTTTATTATTTTATTTCATTACTCCAAACCCTATATTTTACTTTTATTTTAAATTTCAAAGTTCAAAATCATAAACCCTAATCTATATTATAAAATTATAAATTTTATAATTAGGGTATATATATTTATTTTCCATTAATATTTTTACGTATATTTACATTTGGGAAAATAAATATTATTGTTTTAATAAGGGATCATAAACCCCTAATTCATATTATAAAGATTGAAACTTTATAATTAGGGTCATATGCTTATTCATTTTCCAAATAATTAATTATTAGTCTTACAATGGCACTGAGAGGGGGGGTTGAATCAGTGCAGCTATTTAAAACTTAAAACTTTAACTCTTAAAGCCAAAACAAATGAATGCTTAAAACCAGAAACAACAAGTACCACAAGAGAGCATCACATAACACAAGATGTAACGAGGTTCACCAGTTTTGGCTACTCCTCAAACATAGACTGCTTGGACTCCCATCCAAATCCAGCCATTGCAAAGCACCAACTTTACAATCAATTTACCAGCATCTACTGGAAGGAGCACCAACCCCTAATTTACCAGCACCAACTGGAAGGAGCACCAACCCCTGATTCCAAGCACCAACTTGGATTTCTATTTGAATAGATTTTATGACATAAAAATGCCTTCTCTGCTACAAGACCCTTACTGGTCTAAATCCTTAAATCAAATCAATGGAACTGCATAAGAATTCTTAGAGACTCTGTATTCTCTTTACAACACTTTCTTTTATCTCTTTACAACATCTCTCTCTATTTTCTCACAAAGCATACTTCTCTTCTTTTACACCTGCTCTCGTACTTTTCACAGCACAATACACTACACATTTACAGCCCTTTCTTATGGCTTACACTTGCAGCTCTCACAGCTCTGTTATTCTTCTTACAGCATACTTCCTGCTTTTTAACAGCCCACAACACTGTCCTTCTATTACAGCAGCACTCTTTCCTCACAACTCTTATCTCTACCATGCTCTATCTCATCTCGACTTTTTTTCTCTGTCTCTACCCACGCAGTTCTTAACCTAACGGATCACTCTTACCGCTTTATGGTTTACTACGCTCTGACAGCCTTCTCTACGCTCTTACGGCTCTGACAACCTTATCTACGTATTTCGACGCTCTTACATTCTTATCAGCGGCACCTTCCCTCTTTATGGCTACACATTTTTCAATACTGAGCGGCTGTCTTTCTTCACCACGCAACTGCCATTTTAAAACAATATATTTCATTTTGAAACCCTAGGTCTTCTGTAACTGCCATAATCCCTCATGCAGCCTCTTAACAACCATTCTTGTAAATAACTCCTTTCTGACACTGTTCTTACATGCACCCTATTAATAGGTTTGTCTCTTTATTTGGGATTCTCAGTATGGCCATCACTCTGACAGTTTCACTGTGTCACGGCCCTATAACAGTCATTCTGTCTTTAAAGCACTGTTCTAATTTTAGCTGTATAATTTATTCTTTAACTACCCCCTGTAACTGTAGTTCTGACTCTAGTTAACTCTTCTTTATATTTCTTGCATGACTTTCTTTGCAACACCCCCTGCAACTGCAGTTCTGACTCTAGTTAACTTTACTTCGGCTGGGTTCTTCTTCTTCCATCATGCCAATGCGTCCTATCACGAAATCATGACATTTCTGCCCCTTTGACTTTTCTTGGCGTTTGACCATAAAAACAAGACATGTCACGAAATCATGACACTTTCGCTGCCTTGACCGCTTCTCTGTCTCTTGCCCATGAAAACGGAACATGTCATGAAATCGTGACACTTTCGCTTCTTTTCACTTTTCTCTGCTTGCACTAGCGAAACCATGACATGTCATGAAATCGTGACATCTTTCTCTTCCGTACACTCTTCTCCGCAAGCACCAGCAAAAACATGACATGTCACGAAATCGTGACACCTTTCGCTGCCGTACACTTCTCTTTGCATGCACCAGCAAAAACATGACATGTCACGAAATCGTGACACCTTTCATTGTCGTACACTTCTCTTTGCATGCACCAGTGAAAACATGACATGTCACAAAATCGTGACACTTCTCGCTGCCGTACATTCTTCTCTGCATGCCTCAACGAAATCGGAACATGTCATAAAATCGTGACACTTTCGCTGCCTTGCACTTCCTCCTTGACTTTGTCATGAAATCATGATGCTTCTGCTTCCTTGCTCTTTCATTTTTCTTCTATCGTGAAATCATGACACTTCATCCTTCGGAGCCTTCCTCTCTGCTGCTGTTGCGAAAATGCGACATGTCATGAAATCGTGACATCTTTTCTCCTTAGCTCTTCTCTTCTCTTCAGGTCATGAAAACGCGACATGTCACGATATCGCGACACTTTTTCTCTCGAGCTCTTCCTTATGCAATATGTCACGAAATCATGACACTTTTTATCTTGCCTTCTCTCTCCTGCAATATGTCATGAAATCGTGACACTTTTTCTCCTTAGCACTTTCTCTTGACATCGGATCGCGAAAACCCGACATGTCACGAAATCGCAATTTTTTTTTAATAAATCGTGACACTTTTTCATCCGTACCATCCTTCTTGCAAATTGTCATGAAATCGTGACACTTTTCCTTGCAAGCTCTTTCTCTCAAACATGTCATGAAATCGCGACACATTTTCGTCCGTACTGCCTCTCTTGCAGATTGTCATGAAATCGTGACACTTTTCTTTTCGAGCTCCTTCTCCCCGAACATGTCATGAAATCATGACAGTTTTCTTTGCTTGCGCCTTCTCTCCAAACATGTCACGAAATCGTGATAGTTTTCCCTACATGCGCTTCTTCTTCGAACATGTCACGAAATCGTGACAGTTTTTCCACTTGCTTCCTTCTCTGCCAACATGTCATGAAATCGCGACAGTTTTTCCACTTGGCTTCTTTGCCTCCAACATGTCACGAAATCGCGACATCTTTTTCTCTCTCCTCTTTCTCTTCGCTTTGGACCGCAAAAATGAAACATGTCACGAAATCGTGACAGTTTTGCTAGCATTTTCTCTCTCCTTCGATATGTCATGAAATCATGACAGTTTTGCCAATAGTTTCTCTCTCCTCCGATATGTCATGAAATCACGATAGAAAACATGTCGCGATATCGCGACAGTTTTCTTACTTGTCTTTTTCTTTGAGCTTTTGCATCTGGGCCACTTCTGTCTTCTTGGAAATTCACTGTACATGCTCTGAACTCTTGTTCACTTCATCAACCGATCTATCTAATGACCTCTGCACTCCTGTCCATTGCATCAACCGATCCTCTGTCTGTGTTGACAACAATGACAATACTTTGGCTGCACCTTACTCATCAATCAACTCCTTTCCATCACCTTGCTCATCAATCAACTCCAATCCATTGCATCAACTGATCAACCTGACTGTGTTGACAACAATGACAATACTTTGGTTGCACCTTGCTCATCAATCTCCCCCTTTGGAATTGTTGGCAACACACGTAATTGAGTGCAATTACTTGTAATTCTTCTCCCCCTTTGACAATAATACCAAAGGGCGACTGCAAAACTCCCCCTGAGTCCATGCACATCATTCTCAGGCACACGTTATGATAGTTAGCAAAAAGCATAAACATGAGCAATATGATAAACAAATGCATAAATGCTCCCCCTGAGTCCAAGACCACTTCATTTCACTGATTGACAACATCATGATAAGCATAATAGGCATCAACAATAATAATGATGTGAATAGCAACAATAACCAGTGAATGACACCATCACCATCAACTTCACCAATATAACATGTGTAAGAACATGACTGGACCATTGTCTTCTATGCAACAACCCTCTATTGCTTTGCAAACTCAAACTTGTCCACTGTTAGTGAAGGCATACAATAATCTTATATAGCCAACTTTTTGTTCTGCAATGCCAGCAACATCTGCATACATCTCCACCATGCATCTTGGATATTCTCAACAAGCTTGAACTCAATGACAACTGTTTGTCTCTCTCTACAGTGAGAATCCAGCAGACTACCTCAATCCACCCAGCCACAACCAATTTCTTTTCTCAACCAATTAGGGCTTTAACAACAATGCTTATAGACAAGGTTTAACCAACATCATTCAACTCAAGATTAACCTTGAAGCATTCAACCAATCACTTCATGAAAAGGAAACTAGTAGACATCCTTTTCTTTCCAAAGGTATTTGAACAAGATAGCCACCAACATAAATCACCAATGCAAAGAATAACTTGCTCAAATCAATCTCAATGGAGTAAGCCCAAATCATGTATCAAGTAAAGCATTAACTTGACCAAAACAACCTCTATGAAAGCAACTCAACTATTCATCACCAGGTTGGAAATCATCTGGCTGCTCATTATAAACCTCTTCTTCAGTCTTCCCATTCAACATGTTGGTTTCACATCTTTCAACAAAATTGACAAGTGACTCACACTTGTACCAACTCTGCAATTTTACTGCCAACTCTGTGCAAACATCAAATACCGTACTACATCACAACCTGATCTAAGTTTTCTACAGTTACTACAGGTCACACCTCACTTTCAACTGTGCAAAATAGGAGAAGACATTTTGACAAACACTTTATGGCCAACCATAGTGCCCCTTGCTCAACCTCAACTTCTTAACCTTGGATTGATATTTTATCAGCAGTTAAAATGAACTGTCTGTGAATTAAATAATATTTACCAAGGCGACATGAAAGATCTAACAATATTTAACTCAAAGCGTAGAACAAATACACGCTGCATTTATCGAAACACAAATACGCAGCTAGGGCAAACATGCATTCTTTCATTAAACCAATTAATCTGAACTGTTATGATTCGTAATTTATGAACAGTGGCAGAAGAATCATCATCAGAACAACAATGACATATCTCAAAAACTACCCATGGTGACAGCTCTCAATTTAATCACCACACTTCACGACACTTCCACAAACCACTATATAAATTGAAAAACACACTTGAAATTTGTACGACAATAACTCGACTACTTACCTTTCATCCTCAGATAACCGACCAAATACATAGGAGCATTAAAATAACATTTTAAGATTGCTCCCCCTGAGGATGTGCCACCTGGAGCTGCTTAATGCAGTAGAGGAGTAATCTCCTTCTGTCCAAGGAGACACGAATTCCTTTCTTCTGTCTTTCTCCAGACTTTCCTGAACTTGGGCTTGAGTTTTTCAACTACATCCCTATTTTGCCCCTGTTTGTGAACTTGAACATTTCTCTTGCGGGGTTGTCTCTTGTGCATTCTTGATGGATGATTATTTTCTTTTCTTTTATGCACATGATATGTTCCTTGTCTGTGTTGCATACTTTGCTTCTGATGAAATCTATTGTCTTGCCATAGATTAGATACAGAAGTGCTTGGACAGAACTTTGCTATGTGCCCTTGACCATTACATTTAAAACATTGCACATGTTTAATTCCCTGTCTGTATTGCATCCTGTGTGTATGATGAAATCTATGGTCTTGCCTTAGATTGGATACAGAAGTGCTTGGACAAAGCCTTGCTATGTGCCCATGGCCATTACATTTAAAACATTGCACAGGGTGTTCACTCAGGAAAGCAGATGAGTTTTTATCAGCATAACTTTTTGATCTATTGTTCAGTCCACAATAAATTGCCTTGTGACCAAAGTGGTTGCATTTAGAACAATAGCCATTAAAAGCATTATTATTAAAAGAGTGAGAGTGAGAGAACCTCTTTTGCTGTGGTTGCTTTGCTGTAGATTTTCTTTGATATTTTCTTCCTTTTGAGGATTCAGCTTCAGATTTTTCTTGCTTCAATCCTTCAACCGGAGACTTCTTCTTCTCTGCATATTTGGAGGATGAAGGTTGTTCAACTTCATATCCAAGACCAAACTTAGCCGTGGAGCTTCTTTGTTGATTTATCATTGTATCTAGCAACTCTGTGCTCTTCTCAAATTTGAGATTTATATTGGCCTCTTTTAGTTGTTTCTTCAATGAAACAATCTCTTCTTCTTGTTGGCAACATACAGTCTCTTTCTCATTGATTTGAGACCTGAGAATATCTTCAATCCTTTTGTACTGTTCTACTTGCAACTTTAGATCAACAATAACTTTGTTAGATTCCTCTTCACTTGTGCTGCATACATCATCCTTATCATCCAGGTGTGTCTTCAAGGCTTCTTCTGATTTCTTGGCCTTTTGAACTTGTAAGAAAAGATCTTCAATCTCATCCCCATATTCTTCTAACTTCTTGGACATTCTTTTGTTCTTTTTCCTCTCTATACTCAACTCTTCAAGAGCAGAGATCAACTCACCTTCTAGATATACTTCACCCTCAAGGTTTTCATCACAAACTTCAGGATTCACTTCTTCTACCTTTTCTGGTTCAAATTTCTCTTCTACAAAAACTGAAACTGATTGGGATGCCTTTTTGGAGGAGGATCTATTCTTCTTAGCCATTGAGTACTAATCCAAGATCAACCCTGACTGATTTAGCCAAAACTGGGAACTTGGCTCTGATACCAATTGTTAGTCTTACAATGGCACTGAGAGGGGGGTGAATCAGTGCAGCTATTTAAAACTTAAAACTTTAACTCTTAAAGCCAAAACAAATGAATGCTTAAAACCAAAAATAGCAAGTACCACAAGAGAGCATCACATAACACAAGATGTAACGAGGTTCACCAATTTTGGCTACTCCTCAAACATAGACTGCTTGGACTCCCATCCAAATCCAGCCATTGCAAAGCACCAACTTTACAATCAATTTACCAGCATCTACCTGGAAGGAGCACCAACCCCTAATTTACCAGCACCAACTGGAAGGAGCACCAACCCCTGATTCCAAGCACCAACTTGGATTTCTATTTGAATAGATTTTATGACATAAAAATGCCTTCTCTGCTACAAGACCCTTACTAGTCTAAATCCTTAAAAACAAGAACTGCATATTCTTAAAGCTCTGCTATTCTCTTTACAAAAATTTCTTCTATCTCTTTTTACAGCACACTGCTCTCTGTATTTTTCTCAGCACAAAATACTTCTCTGTACTTTTTACAACACAATGCTCTCTATACTTTTCATAGCACAATACACTACACATTTACAGCCCTTTCTTATGGCTTACACTTGCAGCTCTCATAGCTCTGTTATTCTCTCTTACAGCATACTTCTTGCTTTTTAACAGCCCACAACACTGTCCTTCTATTACAACAACACTCTTTCCTCACTACTCTTATCTCTATAGTGCTCTATCTCATCTCGGCTTTTCTTCTCTGTCTCTACCCACGCAGTGCTTAACCTAACGGATCACTTTTACCGCTTTATGGCTTACTACGCTCTGACAGCCTTCTCTACGTGCTTACGGCTCTGACAGCCTTCTCTGTGCTCTGATAGCCTTATCTACGTATTTCGACGCTCTTACATTCTTATCAGTGGCACCTTCCCTCTTTATGGCTACACATTTTTCAATTCTGAGTGGCTCTCTTTCTTCGCCACGCAACTGCCATTTTAAAACAATATATTTCATTTTGAAACCCTAGGTCTTCTGAAACTGCCATAATCCCTCATGCAGCCTCTTAACAGCCATTCCTGTAAATAACTCCTTTTTGACACTGTTCTTACATGCACCCTATTAATAGGTTTGTCTCTTTATTTGGGATACTCAGTATGGCCATCACTCTGACAGTTTCACTACGTCACGGCCCTGTAACAACCGTTCTGTCTTTAAAGCACTGTTCTAATTTTAGCTGTATAATTTATTCTTTAACTGCCCCCTGTAACTGTAGTTCTGACTCCAGTTAACTCTTCTTTATATTTCTTGCATGACTTTCTTTGCAACACCCCCTACAACTATAGTTCTGACTCCAGTTAACTTTACTTCGGCTGGGTTCTTCTTCTTCCATCACGCCAATGCGTCCTGTCATGAAATCATGACATTTTTGCCCCTTTGACTTTTCTTGGCGTTTGACCACGAAAACAAGACATGTCACGAAATCGCGACACTTTCGCCTGCCTTGACCGCTTCTCTGTCTCTTGCCAGAAGAAAACAAAACATGTCACGAAATCGTGACACTTTCGCTTCTTTGCACTTTTCTCTGCTTGCACTAGCGAAACCATGACATGTCACGAAATCGTGACATCTTTCTCTTTCGTACACTCTTCTCCGCAAGCACCAGTGAAAACATGACATGTCACAAAATCGTGACACCTTTCGCTACCGTACACTTCTCTTTGCATGCACCAGCGAAAACATGACATGTCACGAAATCGTGACACCTTTCGCTACCGTACACTTCTCTTTGCATGCACCAGCGAAAACATGACATGTCACGAAATCGTGACACTTCTCGCTGCCGTACATTCTTCTCCGCATGCCTCAGCGAAATCGGAACATGTCACGAAATCGTGACACTTTCGCTGCCTTGCACTTCCTCCTTGACTTTGTCATGAAATCGTGACGCTTCTGCTTCCTTGCTCTTTCATTTTGCTTCTGTCACGAAATCGTGACACTTCATCCTTTGGAGCCTTCCTCTCTGCTGCTGTCGCAAAAATGCGACATGTCACGAAATCGTGACATCTTTTCTCCTTAGCTCTTCTCTTCTCTTCAAGTCATGAAAACGTGACATGTCGTGATATCGCGACACTTTTTCTCTCGAGCTCTTCCTTATGCAATATGTCATGAAATCGTGACACTTTTTATCTTGCCTTCTCTCTCCTGCAATATGTCATGAAATCGTGACACTTTTTCTCCTTAGCGCTTTCTCTTGACATCGGATCGCGAAAACCCGACATGTCGCGAAATCGTGACACTTTTTCTCCTTAGCGCTTCCTCTTGCAAATTGTCGTGAAATCGTGACACTTTTCTTTGCGAGCTCTTTCTCTCGAACCCGAAATCGTGACACTTTTTCGTCCATACCATCCTTCTTGCAAATTGTCGCGAAATCGTGACACTTTTCCTTGCAAGCTCTTTCTCTCAAACATGTCACGAAATCGTGACACATTTTCATCCGTACTGCCTCTCTTGCAGATTGTCACGAAATCGTGACACTTTTCTTTTTGAGCTCCTTCTCCCCGAACATGTCGCGAAATCGTGATAGTTTTCTTTGCTTGCGCCTTCTCTCCAAACATGTCACGAAATCATGACAGTTTTCCCTGCATGTGCTTCTTCTTCGAACATGTCATGAAATCACGACAGTTTTTCCACTTGCTTCCTTCTCTGCCAACATGTCACGAAATCACGATAGTTTTTCCACTTGGCTTCTTTGCCTCCAACATGTCGCGAAATCGTGACATCTTTTTCTCTCTCCTCTTTCTCTTCGCTTTGGACCACGAAAATGAAACATGTCGCGAAATCGTGATAGTTTTGCTAGCATTTTCTCTCTCCTCCGATATGTCGCGAAATCATGATAGTTTTTCCAGTAGTTTCTCTCTCCTCTGATATGTCACGAAATCACGACAAAAAACATGTCGCGATATCGCGACAGTTTTCTTACTTGTCTTTTTCTTTGAGCTTTTGCATCTGGGCCACTTCTGTCTTCTTGGAAATTCATTGTACATGCTCTGACTGCTCTGAACTCTTGTTCACTTCATCAACCGATCTATCTAATGATCTCTGCACTCCTGTCCATTGCATCAACCGATCCTCTGTCTGTGTTGACAACAATGACAATACTTTGGCTGCACCTTACTCATCAATCAACTCCTGTCCATCACCTTGCTCATCAATCAACTCCAATCCATTGCATCAACTGATCAACCTGACTGTGTTGACAACAATGACAATACTTTGGTTGCACCTTGCTCATCATTAATTTAATTGATATTTGGATGAATAAGTATTATATTAATGGAAAGATCATATGAATATTAATTTTAATATTATAAAGTCACAAACTTTATAATTAATATTTATATACATTGGTTATTTAAAGCAATTTCAGTTTTGGTTTGGAGAAAATTTAAAATTATAAAATTGTTCATAAAGTTCACGTTTTCAATGAATTTTATAATTTTAAAAGTTTTCATTTTCAAGCAATAAATAAACTTACCTTAATGAAAATTAATTTCATTAAAGGTAGTTATTTATATGGCAGCCAAAAGGCCATTATTTTCAAAGCATATAGATTAATTTCCCTTAATGAAAATTAATTTCATCAAAGGGGGAATTAATTTATAATTTATTTCAAAGGATATTATATGTGAAGGTTTAATCATTTGGATTATTTTTATTTCATGTTTAAAGCAACCTAAAGATCAATTCATTAAGTTTCATGAACAATCACTTGCATAGCATCATAAAATATTACCAACATAGACCCCTTGTTAATAGTTATTTGTAAATCACTAAGGTATTCTAAGCACTTATTTGATATATTTTTATAACACACAAACACGCATTAAGTGAAGGAACCTTGGAGAAATGTTTATTTTGGGTAAAATTTCCACTCAACATAATTGGCACTAGAAAGAGGGCTTGAAAGGTAAATATTTGATTTTCATTTGAAGTCATTCAAATCTTAGTTTAAAAAAAAAAAATTGCAAATTGAAGGATGTTATTTAATACCAAGGTTTTTGTGGAGTGGGACGTGATTGCAGTGGTGTGGTATGTTTCTTTTTCTCATGTTTTAAAGGAAGGTATACCAATAATTATATGGAAGCCCTTGCTATTATTTATGCATTGGAGCAAGGATATGCTTTGGGTTGGCACAGGATAATTTGTGAATCAAATTATCATTAATTTGTTGAATACTTGTAATCCTACCAATGTTAATTGGAGGTTGGCAGGGGTGGTTAGGTAGATTCTTCATTTTCGTTGTCATATAAAGTTCATCGCTTTTAATCATATTCCAAGGGAGTGGAATGGTGTTGCTGATTGTTTGGCTAAATGGGCCTCTAAATTTCAAGAAGGTTGGAGTGTTAGGGAATGGCATCAGCTTCCTTCAGTGTGCTCTCAAATGCTTACTAGTTTATTGAAAGTTGATATGCCTAGATGAGGCAGTTTTGTTGTAATCTGATTTTTGACTCTTGTATATTTTTCTGATTTTAATAAAAAATTTACCCCTCTTTTTATAAAAAAAAGGTTTAATTGATGCATATATTTTGATTAATTATCAGTCATTTCATGCTTATTTGCAAGATATACTTCTTTGACTAATAATATTGGAATTAAAGTTGTATTCTTTAAAATTCACTAATGGTGTTATTTACTTCAGTAAATAAAATAGTTGCATCTTGGATAGGTGATTATTATAGCAATTTAAACATGCCTATTCATCAAATTCTTGAAGGTGTAGAAGTTTATTTACCTAGGTTTAGGCATGATGTGGATCAAGCTAGGGAACATATTCAAAGATACAAGAGCATGTTAATTCATTTGTAGCTTATGTAGGGAGATGTTCCTTGTAGGTTGTTTTCATACCTATTGGATGAAGTTGTGTTTTAGTGGTACCTACATTTACCTATAAGTTATACCACTTCTTGGGCTAAATTAGAAGAAACATTTCAAATTTTTTTGAAAAGTTGGATGACCCGATTATGATGTTAAAATAATTTTTCTCAATCCACAAAAAAATTAATGAATCCATGAGATCATTTAATGATAAATTTCATAGGTTGTATACCGAGGTGGGGATACATTATATCATTTTGAAAGAAAAAGCTACTCAAATATACATGGGAGCCTTAGTTTTTTTTTTTTTTTTTGTATTTACATGGTGGAATCGCTAGCTGCCATGAATCCGGGTAGGTTGTCCAGTTTTTATGGCGACCATAGTATTCTGCACTGTCCGCCCTAGAAGCCGCCACATAGATCTTCGTGCAGTCCGCCCCTATAACCACCATGCCATAATCATTTTAAAAATTTTATGCCATTGAAAGCACCAGGAAAGGGACAAGCGTTCAGTCCGGCGAGGCTCGAGATTTGAACCTTGGACCTCCGCCCCCATTATGGGGTTTGGATGAACCAATTGGTCTACACCTTGGACCAAGCCTTAGATCATGTTACTTCTATGTTTTTGTAGAAATATCTTAAAATTACATCATTACCTAGAGCTTACAATGAGGCAGTAACATTTTAACACTAGTTGATCTCTCAAGGTGTCAATATGGATCAACTATACAAAATTAGACCTAAAGCTTACAATCAGAGTTCACAAATGAGTTAGGTTGAGATACAATATTCTCCTATGATGAACTATTCATCAGGAGTTATAAATTCCAACCAATACCAATCATCCCATCTAACACCTTCGAATCAAATGATGTCTAATCAACAAGATAAAATTGATAGTTTAGATATCACAACTACCTTAGATGTTGAGAATGAGGTGCAAGTTTTAGAGTCAATACTCACCAATGAACATTGTGATGATCAAGTTAATCAAAATGTAGAAATTAGCTTAGAGCCATTATTCACAAAGGAGGATTGGGATAATATTATAAAACAAAATATAAAATTGATCCCACTAAAGAAATCCTAGTCTCACCAAAGGATGAATCTCAGGAAGATGAATTCTTTGAAATTGAGGAGGATGAATTTGAGAAAGATGATTGTTTTGAAATTAAACAAAATGAATTTGAAGAATACATAGAAGAAATGATAGATTTTCATCATTTGTTTCAGGAGGATAATGACTATGATTTTCAAATAGGTAAAGCTACATAATTGAATGATCCTAGATGTGATTTTTTTGGAGACTTTAATGGATTACAAGAAGATAATACCTCGATGGTGATAGTTCAAATGACTGATCATAAAAGCTTATTGCTTGAGGAAGATGAATATGAAAATATCATAAAAGAAGAGATGGAATTTCACCAGGTGTTTCAAAAATATAATCATGTCCTTATTTCAGATAATGAAGAAGAATCATTCACTTCTTTCACAATTTCTAAAGAAGATTTTATCTCAGTTGATGTGCAGGAAAGAGAAAATTTTGGCTCACTTAAGGATTCTACAATGCCTATACAACAAGAAATTAGTAGGTTTTCACATCAGGTGATTGATGAAGGGGAATGTGAAAAGGAATCTATAGATATATCTGAATATTGCACAGAATATATGGTTGAATCTCACCCTTTAGCTATAGAAGATAACTATTATAATGGTTGGGGAAGATATGAGAAATGTGTTTCTTTTATGCCTTCTGATAAAATTGTTTCTTCATCTTATATGCAGGACACTAAAGTTGATATCTTACATGAAGAACCTACAATTCTTGTACAACCAAAATATCATATGTTGTTTGAAGACACGATAGGATATCACCCTTTGATTTTAGAAGAGAATTATTATAATGGTTGGGGTTTGTATGGTAAATCATTATTTTCTCATACTCCTACTGATGAAATTTCTATTTCATTTGATATGCAGGATGCTAAAAGTTCTACTTCATATGAAGATCTTACAATTTCAGTTCAATTAAGAGATGTCAAGCCATTTGTAGACATAGAAAATGTTCCAAAAGTTGATCATTTTAAATATGAGTTTGTGGAACATCTTGTTGAAATAGAAAAAGAAGAAATGGTAAATGTTTCTTATGATTCATCTATTTTAGATGAAAAATAGGTAAAATATTTTCTTTCATTCTCGAATACTCAAGATTTGAGTGAAAATTTTCATGATTGTATTGAATATTCAAATGAAGAAACTTCATGTATGGTTAATAAAGAATTAGAATTTTTTATTCCTCCTAAATAAAATATTGTTTTAGGGTTTGAAAAGGATATACATATTCTTGATTGGATGCCTAATTTTGATGTTTTTGAAAAACATGTCATTGATGAAGGTAAAGGGATACAAGATAATGATGATGATATAGATCATGAAGAAAAAGAAAAGATTTCAATGGTTCATCAAGTAGTGGTAAATAAGAGTGTACAAAAGGTAGAATCTTATCCTTTGCATTTAAACATTCAAGAATCAGGTAAACGTTTGCATAGTTATTTATTGGATTCAAATGTTATTTATGATGAAATGCCATTGGATATTGATGAAGAACTAGAATGGATTCCTATTCATACCACAAATAAAATTGCTTTTTTAAATGAAAGAAAAGTAGATATGCTTGAGTTGTTGAACCAAGTTCATCAACATCTAACAATTCAATATAGGATACCAAATTATAATGATTCTTATTTTTTAAATATCCTAGATTATTACAAATTATTGCATGAGTATGATTGGCCTAAAGACATAGATGATGACTTTGCTTTAAAATTTTCA